>CM068967.1:59290772-59338724 GCA_035128595.1 Eptatretus atami
TCCACATGGGTGATCAAAATACTTTGATAATCCCTCATAGTTTTGAACTTGTCTTCCATTCTTTTTGAGAAAAAACTATTGAATCTCGGAGTTAGTTCAACAGGGTGAGAAGGAACTCAAAACCCAATTCATCATTTAAAATTCAATACATTTTCATGAACAAGATAAATATTGCTGTTGTTTCTTGGATGAGTCCTGCTTTGGTGAATCTGCTGATATTCATTGTTTTTGAAGAGATTCACAAATAATCAGGCGGTTGATTAATCTCGTCCATTTGTTGAAATAATCCTCATCTCATATTCTAATTCTCCCTATATGTCTAAATTCTGTCTCCTCTTTGAACTGAAACTGAAACATTTGAAGTTTTTTCGGCCCAGTCACTATCTCTAATGTCGCCGGAAACTGGAAACATCTACTAATTTTCTTTCCTGGAAGCTTTTTTTAAAGTGAGCTAAAAAAAATTTCCTCTTGTTTCTTCAACATGCTTCTTCCGAACCCACAGACACCACGCGGAGTCGTTCCAGTTTTCGCACCCTGCACAGTTCTTCTTTATGGTCTTCCTTTGTTTTACAACTTTTGAAAGCAACTCTTGATTTTCCAATAAATCTTCTTGCTCTTTATTTCGCAATCCATTTATTTATTGGAAAATATCATTTCATGAATTGTAAATCACAGGGGAAAATTTCCATTTTCTTCATTATTAAGTAGATGTGTTCAAAAATCCTTGTCTTTAAATTCATTCAATTCTTTAGATTAACATTAATACGAGTTGTAATTCTTCTTCTAATACTTGTATTCTGCTTTTCATACGTAATTGCTTGAGTTTCTTCATCAACATCAAAACCCGAATGATAAAATCTTAACCCCGCTCAGATGTTTAATAATTGTCCTCGATTCCTTTCTGATTAGTTTCTAATATCCAACCACCATTTATTCTTAAAACTCACTCTTACAATGATATTTTGTATGTACAAGAGAAAACCTCCTCAAATATTGACCTTATTCCTCAATCGCATTTTTTTCCCACTGAATAGAGTGATTAATCTTTACCTTCTACTGTTCCTCCAGTCTTCTTGCTCTATGTGTTGATACAATGCATTGCATGGGTTAGTTTTTGAAGGTAAAATTACAATATTCTCATGTTACTATATACAATAACCTTATTATGAAGTTTTTCCAGAAGAGATTTACCCACAAATTTCAATAATAGTTGTCATTTATATATGAAAATATATCTCTTAATATCTTCTCTTGTTTCACACAATATATTATATTTTCAGTCGTGTTGCTTATATAACCCCAAATCCTTTTTACTCATAATGATTAGAACATTCTCTCCAAAATGTTTATATCTATAATTTACTTTGAAATAAAATAAAAAATATATGAGCGATTGTCTATAATGACGAGGGAGTTGTTGAAAGATGATGACGTATGGATAAATACATTACAAGAGAATGTCTCCCTCGTTGAGTAGCTTCCCATTCCGTTTGGTTTCTCTCATTAACACAATCATCAGAAGTACGAAAGTCTTTTTGATTATCCAAATATGGAAGAGGTTTATCAATCATCCGTATTATCTAAGATTACAAGTTACGGTTTGATTTTATTTTATATCTCTGTGTATCACAAAATAGTTGTATTATATCTTCAATTGTCTGTAATCATTTGTTGTTTGAAGTTACATAACCGTTATATCTTCTTTTGAAGACCAGCATTAAAACCTTGAGATAGTTGATACTCAGGTTGAAACCTCGACTTTGTGAAAATTATTAAATTATCATAATCTAAATAGAGTAAGGGCATCTTTTAAATGTAAGCAGGTTTCACATCCGCGTTCAACACTATGAGACATCTTAATGAAATTGGAACATTTTTGTGTTGTTATTTTATCTCATTTTCCCAATGGTAAAAAATCTTTCAGTTATATTTGGAAACAGGTTATTAATTTATTATTGGGCTTTTCGGAAACTCTATTTTTATCCAAGTGTCGGGCGTTAATTCAAGATAATCCATTATTTATTTATTACAATTCTTAGGTTATATTTCGCCTGGAAATTGACGAATCAACTAGGTGATTATATACCAACCAATCCTTGAACATTCTCTTATACATTCAGTTCTTCCATTTTGTAAGAAAGGTTTGTTATCCCTCATACTTACATTCATTTCTCTAAATAAATCTGCAAAAGAATTCATTTTTGGTGTAAATCTAAAAGAAATTATGTTTTCCTTTTATATTTTTATTATATAATAGAAGGTTAATCAACAGATATCATGTTTATTGGCTTATTGACTGGTTAATCTCCTTCTTCACACGGGACCATTCTCAATTGTCTACGGAGAATCAGGAATTCAAGAGCTCAATCTACATATTTATAAAGTAACTTTACTTAAACTTAAAATCATCTTCGTTATCATCTTCGGTACTTTCACAATCATCTATAAAACTACTTTCAACTATCGTTTGAACACAAAACTCTCAGTATATACTGTTGTTTGAACACAAACTCTCCGGTATCATAAATTCATCACTTCATAATTTCAATACTTCAGTGAATAATGATTCATATAATTTAGTAGAAAATATTACCATTGTTATCATATACTTTTTTCATTACAGATTCAACTACTAAACATTTTTATATTAATCGAATTTAAAATGAACCTTAACTTACTAAACACTGAACGAATGTCATTTCACCTGAATATCAACATCCTTTATTTCATCAGGATTTACATCTTTTAGGTGCCTGAAAAAATGACAAAATTTTCCTTGCATATTACGATGGTCTTATCTTTTCTTTCTAAAGCTTCATCCATAAGAATTTTGTTTTGATACTTTTTCTGTTCATGGCTTTTCTAGTTTTGAATATATACCAAGGAGGAGAGGAGAGAGAAACGTTTTGTGGTGCGGTGAGATACTTTAATTGGTCTTCCAGATATACTAAAAGCCTCCACTGAGGAAATTGAAGAACTATGCATTATTCACCCAAATTGTTTTAATCCAATAATTGTGGTAGGTTATTATCTTTGTAAATTTTACATCCTTGACATATTTCTCGTACTATACAAATGATGAGATTGATTGAAACTTGTCTTTTGTGTCTTGGATACATTGTATTTATTAAGTGAAAAAAGAGTTGGGGATGTAAAATTGGTTTTAAGCACAGATTCACCTATAAATTAATGAAATTTTTCATCAGAACATTTTATTTTAGCAAAGTTCTATTATATAAAAATATGGTGAATACAAACGTACTGAGATGTTTGTAATCACGAATATAAATGTTATAAAAAAAACTGCTTTCAAACCAACAAACACACATTTAATCTTTTTCAGCAAATATCTCCATTTGAGCAGAAACAAAACATTGTGATGGATGTTTGTGATAATGATATTCTAAATTTTTTTTTATGTAATAAACAACCTTCAATCACGCAAACACAAGAACATTGAAGAAAGGGAAGGTAAATTCGCCATTGAAAACACTGATCGGGCATTTAAAGGGCATATAAAAAATAAGATTGTTGGGTCATTTTCAAGACCCGGGCCCATTCTTCAATCATGGAATTTCGTTGATATGGTTAAACAAAGTATTGAAAACTATAATTTAAAACACACATTAGTTAAATGAAAAACTTTAAGTTATATGGAAGTAAAATTGAAAATGGTAAGACAAGACGATGAAACTACTCCCTATATAGGACAAACCCTCACTTGATCTCATAATTTCAAGATTTTGTTAAGAGTTGATGTTACGATGACTCCAGAGACAAGAACAAGATGTGATAACGCTGGTAGTAGGTAGTGGATTTACTATGCACAAAAATGAATTCTTTTAGATATACACATCTAAAAATCAGATCCTCTTCACTTCTTCTTCTATATTTGATTTACCAAAAGAGATAAAACTTAAGAAAGCGGTTTTAATATTCAAACAAAATAATAAATGTTTTCATGTCTGTTCTTGCTTCACTTTACATCCTTCCACAATGGAATTTCCTTGAAATGGAATTTTAGCTGATTTATAAATGATAGAACCAAGCAATAACCAAACAAAGAGTGGAGATGTAATCAGCCTTGGTTGTTTAAATGGGAAACATAACGAATGTGGAATATCAAATTAAGTTTCTTATTGAAGAAAATAACCGTGTAAAAGTAAATAAAAACAAAATAAGCGGAATAAATTTAATTACAAATAAAGTTGGAGGATGTCAAGAAAAAATTAATATCCTTGAATGGATTGAAACTTTGAAGCGTTATCAATGAACAATGGAAACAAGTTACTACAATTCTCAAAATTGATATTTGGATTCAGGAGGGTTCAAACAAGAGCATGAGAAGTTTATCATTTTATTTCGCCCAACAAAACCATAAACCAAAAAAAAACAAAGTTCTAAAATTTAATATTGTGGAATATATCGATGCGTGATGAATGTAATCGGGAAAATTTAAATTTATTACCTCGATAGAACATGAACAAATATTCATGATCACTCTTTGAGTGGAATGAACAATATATAAAGGAAATCAGTAAGTCTCAGAATTGAACATGGCTCATGGGCAGAGATCAGTATCATATTTGAGTGATGGGCGAGAGTCAGAGGGTGGGGTTGGGGGGGGGGGAGAAAATCGATTCTCCTATTTTGGGTTTTTTGGGGTCTTGAGACAATCTCCAATTTAACATGGCTTGTTATGGGAGGGGAGAAAAATCATTCGCCTAATTTTGGGTTTTTTTGGGTCTTGAGACGGTCTCAATTGAACGTGAGCTTGTATGGGAGGGGGAGAAATATCAGTCTCAATTTAACTTGTTTGTATGGAGAGGGAGAAAATCATTCTCCTGTTTAAGTTTTTTAGGGTGTCAGAGAGTTCCCCGCCTATTCATTGTATGCGCGGAGGAATCAGTCTCCTGTTTGGGGTTTTCCAGGGTTTATTCAGATAATTTTCGCCCCTTTTCCCCATTCATTTGCATGGATGCCTCAGAAGCCCCATTTATCTCTGTACTTAAGCTGTATTCACCAGCCACAATTTTTTTTTGCTTACTTTAACTTGATTATCGAGATTGACGGATCAAGATGTGAGCAAAAAAAATATTTGCAAAGAAAATCTGGCCAGAAGTCCAAGGGTAAAGCGGTTGTTAAGTGGGGGCACTTCTGCCATGTACAAGCTGACAGTTCGGAATTTCTCGTCCAGTTTTGATTTTGTGTTGGTCTTTGCCTCCAGCTCTAAGTGATTAGATTCAAAATAAATAGGGAATTTGTGTAGCTCCTATTTCATTGTATTGTGGTTGCGATTCTGACTTCTGAAGTATATTTTGGCCGACCTCACACACCACCCCACCCCCCCCCCAGCTGCGATCCACCCCATCCCCCTTCCACCATTCCCCCAACCCCACAACCTTGATCGACCATCACCCACATAACCCACACCCAGCTACCCCCGCCCCCCCACCGTCCTTCCCTTCACTCAGGAGAAAGCAGACGATTGGTCAAAAGTGCCTATGCCTCTGAATCGACATATTGTGCAGGCGCATGTGGTGCACAATCCCATCTTGTGGTTAAAAAATAGTTAAACACAAGGTAATGGGTGCGAGCAAGGCATGCGTGGGCCAAATATCCTCTTATCATGGACTACATTTCTTTGAATTTTCTTATTAATTAATAATGCTACTCCTCTCTCACTACCTTCTCCATTCACTCCCACCACTCCTCATGCCCAGCATCCCTCACAACTAAAACCCGACACCACTTTTAACTCGCCATCTTCCCTGTCTCAGCAAGATTAATGATTAATTTACAATTACATTAATCACAGAGTCCATGCCGTCTTGGTATTGGAGAAACCGAGCAGCTCGATATGCCGGCAATGTGCATATGAAGCGAGTGTGTGGTTCAGTTGAGAGTCAGTGCACGGCCATTTGCAAGTTCGTGTTGAGATGGGGAGTGTGTGAGAGGATCGACATGCAGAAAAGAGTGAGTGTGCAGAGAGATATACATTGGTTAATATAAGGGTGTGCCAGTGTTTTGGGGGTACGTCAATGTTTGGGCAGATGTGTGGAAGTAATGGTGATAAATTAGAAGTGTTTGAAAAGCGTGAATGTGTAGTGAGAGTTATGTGCACAGAGGGTGAATGCTCTGTTCTGTGCAGATATGAGTACCATGAAAGCCTGACATTAGTGTATTCGACATTCACGGACTCCATGTGTTCGCGGTTCATAAAATGTGACCTGCTTCTACATTCGCGGCCCTGTGCTTCGCGTATTCGCAGTTATTGCAGACACATAAACAATCACCCACCAGCCGCGTGCAAAAACAGCTCGAAAACCATCTCCCACGAACTGTGCACAAAGCACCTCCACGTGCACAAAGCATGTGTGCATAAACCATTCCCACCACTATCTCCCACAAACAATGGTCCACTACCACCCCTTCTACATCTTCCCACTACCCCCTGCACAGCTACTTAGGCCTAGGTCACATTTGCCAGGCGGCCGTGGGTCTCCAAATCTGCGGCCACTAGCATCTATCTCACGCGCCAGTATTTCCACGGTCACACAATGTAGCAGTCACATATGTTTTTATTTTTCGGGTAGCCGCAGGCGTGTTTATAAATTGTGGAGACCGAAAATGTGGGGGTGCCGTACGGTCTTTGATTTGATGTCGCACGGTGACCTTAGGGCGTCCTGCGGCGGCAATATAATTTTCAAGGCAGACGCAAGGAGACCTCAAGGTGCCTGCAAGGCGACCGCAGGGGGCCTAAGGCGAACGTGCGGCCAGACGGACGGTAACGAGTGGGTATATATACCAGTCCTTTTTTTTTACTGAAATAAAAATATACCAGTATATATAACTGAATATACTATAACTATAATATAACGTGGTCCGCCAGAATCCGAACGGCCAAGGTGTTTGAACAAATTGGAATCCGAACAATTTTTTCGAGAAAGTTTGGCCCTAAAAACCCAATACATTTTAAAAAACGAACAAAACGTAGCGTTCATGTTTGTTCACGTGTCTCCCCACCTGTTCGACCGCATCTTCGCGCTTTGTTCATTCAGTTCGTCGGTGGAAGTACTCAGTCACATTTGCTCTGCGGTGGAGGATAAGGCGGTGTACGCCCTCTGAATTGACAGAAACGTGCGGCGGCCGCACAGAAACTGAGGTGGCCTTAGGGTGGCCCTACGCCGTTTGGCTATATTTTACAGGCCGTAGGGGCGCCGTGGAATTATAACTGCGGAGTTATAACTTTTTTTTCATTTCTAACCTCGCCGTAGCAATTCGACAAAGCCAAGCTATGACATAGATGTGTCCCACGTCGACCGTACGTCGGGCGTACGGTGGGCTTGCGTTTTCCGTGCGGCTGCCGTAAGCTCTTCTTAATGAAAAATGAATTTTCCAACCCCCAAAAAATTACGGCACCCCACGTTTTCGGTCTCCACAATTTATAAACACGCCGTGCGGCTACCCGAAAAATAAAAACATGTGTGATGTGCTACATTGTGTGACCGTGGAAATACTGCGGCCGCTTTATAATTGCGAGTGTCCGTACATTTTGTAGACCCTCCGGGCGCCGAGCCAAATGTGACTTAGGCCTTACCTCGTGTTTTCACCTTCATTTTTTTTTTTAATCATCTTGTGTTTTAATTATTAACAAAAAAAGCAATCCGATCACGTGGTGTGACGGACTGTCGGGCAAGGATTGAATTTCACAGCAAAACCGGTTGTAATTTTTAATATCCATGATTACGTCAGCCCGATGCGTTTGATGAAAGTGATTGTGGTTCTGGGGCATCATGTTTGATGAGCTGCCCTGGGGGCAGCGCTCTCGCAGAGTGCGCGAGCGATCGAAACCCAGGCCGGAGCTCGAGCCTGTGTGGGCCTTTGGATGTGGCGATTGTACCAGTTTACATAAATACACCGCCACCGAAGGTCATTTACTCATCCTATTTTACCTTAAACATGGGTAATTTCAGTTTAAAGTGTCTTGAAAGTGGGTTTTCTTTGGGTCCACGAACGGATTAATTCACTTTGCATTATTTCTTATTGGGAAAATATTTTTTGAATCCGAACTTTTCAATCCGAACAGCCTCCAGGAACGAATTAAATTCGGATTCTGGGGCACCACTGTGTATAGGCAAACAACTATTCTCCGATCTCTAGCGGTAGCGCACGGTGGATGCACGGTCGACGCAGACTGCCACGGAGGCCGTACGTAGGTGCACGGCGGGCATAGGGGAACCGTGCGTCGCCCTGCGATGCCACAGGTAGTCACACAGACCACAAGGCACCCGTACGGCGACCGTGTAAATAGTGCGGCCGCCGTATTTTTTTGGGGTTGGGAAAATTCATTTTTCATTGAGAAGAGCTTACGGCAGCCGCACGGAAAACACAAGCCACGCGACGCCCTATGCACGGTCGACGTGGAACACATCTACGTCATAGCTTGGCTTGTCTAATTGCTACGGCGAGCGTAGAAATGAAAAAAGTTATAACTCCGCGATTTCATTCCACGGCGACCCTACGGCCTGTAAAATATAGCCAAACGGCGTAGGGCCTCCCTGAGGCCACCTCAGTTTCTCTGCGCGCCGCACGTTTCTGTCAATTCAGAGGGCGTACGGCCGCCTTATCCTCGCCGTAGAGCAAATGTGACTGAGGCCTTATGTAGAGCATGTCTCGGGTCTCATTCTTTCTTCTCATCCCGCTGCCTTGACCGGCTAACCCTAACTCTACCCTTCACCTGCATCCCCTTCAGCACCCTGACCTGCATCCCCTTCGGTGCACAACTCAGTAGCACCCTCACCTGCATCTTCAGAGGAGTTCATTGGATTCTAACTCATCATCATCATCACCTCAAAAGTTACATCGTATCTATACTAATAAATGTCAGTGTGTGCCCGTCCTTCAGTCAGTCAGTCATTCCGTCCGTCCATCTCCTCCATAACTCCAAAACCATGAAATCCATATGCCCCAAACTTTGCATGAATACTTAGGGCACTCCAAGGTGGTGCAAAAATTAAAACTGGGTGTTTAGGTTAATTAAAACACTCCTTTTGAAGATAATTAATGGCCTTTTTAAATTATATCCTTTATCAAGGTGCATTCTCGGCCACCTCGCTCTCCCTCGCTGGGGTCTTAATTTGCTATTTTGTTTGGCCTGCTCAGCAATGCCTTGACTTGGAACAGGCCGCAATGGTTTAATTACGATAAAGCACTCAAAATGTTTTTTTTCACTTTTCTCACTCACATCATCGAATGCCTCATCGATATATCTACGAATCATGATTGGCAACTGTTTTTGAAGAATAATGTTTATGCACATCCCCTTGAAACGTGTATAATGCAACAATGTTTTTGTATTGGTTCATTGAAATACCCCCAAAACAAGGGTGAAAGCAACTCAAGGTTTTGGTTTATTACAGTATGTACTGTACTTGCTAATCACAATTACTCCAATCTGCCAATTACCGAAAAATTGCCAATATCGGCCAAGCCAATACAAATATTGTGTGTGTGTGTGTGTGTGTCGTGTGTGTGTGGTGTGTGTGTGTGTGTGTGTGTGTGTGTGTGTGTGTGTCAGTGTGTGTGTGTCAGTGTGTGTGTGTTCATAAAGTATAACATTTTCTCTCTGCTAACACCCCTCTCCGACTCCTTTCTCTGTGTCCCATCCTCACTCCACCCCATCCTAATACAGTGCAGCACCCTCCCACACATCTCTGTCTCTCTCTGTCTCCGGACGTAGGTTATATCTGGGCAGTGAAATGTCAGGGTGGTGTTTGTCCCCGAACGTGTCCGGGCGATGTTTGTCTCTGGATAGTGTTTATTCCAGACATGGCAAAGTGGTGTTTGTCTCCAGCCGGTATATATAGTTTGACCAATAGAAAATGGAGTTCAGACATATTCTTTTCCATCTTCAGTGATATTCCATCCAGAATCATTTTAATGAGATAGTATGAATCGTAATTAATGCTCCACCACACGTCTGCCATTCCTTCCCCCACCCCTCCTCATTCTCCCTCCTTCCTCACTCCCCCACCTCTCTCTCTCTCTCTCTCTCTGTTTTTCTCTCCCCTCCCTTAGTGTTCCTGTCAGCGAAGCGATGGGTGGTATTTGCTCGGTAATAGAAAATGGAATCAGTACCTGCTGTTGTTGTGTTTATCTTTATTTGCAAGCATTTTTAATGAAACTGAAATCATTGGCATTTGTGTTCGTAAATTTTTTTATGAAAACATAAAAATATGAATAAATTTTCCCTTATGAATCACAAACGCCTGGGAACCTATCCCCCCTCTTCCCATTGAAACAATGCCCCAACATTCACGGATTCAGCATTCGCGGAATTTTTCAGGAACGTATCCCCCACGAATGTCAGGGTCTTATTGTTGTATGGATGGTATTGTGTAGAGAGGCATGAGATCGAGTGGCATGTTATGTTTTCATTAATTCTACACTTTGATTTGTTCATTTACATGAAAACAAGCTTTGTGTAGAAATATGATGCATCTCTCCATGTTTTCTTTTCTGTCTGACTTAGTCTGAGGTTTTCTTTGTCTTTTCACCAAGGCCAACCGTTTGTGGTCGAATTACTGCAGCAGCAAAAGTTGAAGGGCTGAATTAATTGTTTCATCTCAGTCTAGCTGGTAACAGGCCCTTTGGAAATCCCTGTGAAGCAAGCCGGGAGTAAATTAAAGCAATTGGTGACCTTGTCGGTCATTCTAAACAGGACTTTGATGGGCACCCAGCACAATAGAAGGAGGCATATTTAATATCTGACCCCAATTAGGGGTCAAGTAAAGGTGATATACTGTTGCAGGTGTGCTACCAGTGGGGGGCTTCGATAAGATACGAGAGAGTTCTGGCAGGATCGAGAATTAAAGTGCCATTGCCGAGCCGAGGATCAGCGAACAACCAGGTTTATAAAAAGAGTGGGCAGGGTATGGTGTAAGTTGGTTCGCTATTTCCATGTCTGTCACCCTGGGGTTAACATTAAATCATTTGAAAGGGGAGACTAGTGCTGTTACTTGCTACTGGGGTTTATCACCCAAGCAGTGATCATATGTGGGAGGTATGTACCTCCTTGTGGCATTCAATTCACACATTCTGCATTTATTATCTGACAATCTGCCTTCTGTCACTGCTAGGGTCATGGCTGCACAGTCCCGGAGCCTTCGGTAAACTTGCAGCTTGTGAGAGTGTCTTGCTTGGTGCTCAATCCTGCTGGCTTTCAACATGTTTTGCCACAAAAACTGTAACTGCTAAATTAATATTTCTCCTTCAAGTAAGGAGACTCACACTCAAGTAACAATTAACTGCACTTGCTGTAAAAAGGAAAGTGTACTCTGGATGAATAATGAACAACTAGTCTTGCTGATGAAGGATGTGTCCATCTGCGACCTATCACTCAGGTGGACACATCTACACTTGCTTTAAAAATGCATTTGCTTGAAAAAGGAAAGTGCAGTATGGATGAAGAATGGACAACTGTGCATGCTGATGAAGGATATGTCCATCTGCGACCTATTATGCAAATGGACACATCTACACTTTTTTTTAAACCGCATTTGCTTTAAAAAAGGAAAGTGTAGTGTGGATGAAGAATGACCAACGAGTCTTGCTGATGAAAGATGTGTCCATCTGCATTGGCAGACAAGTAGAACTATGGATGGCACCAACAGGACGTTAACTGAAATGTGCTAACCGCTGTGGAAAGCAAGGAGAAGCTGAAGTTTGCATTGTTAACACGTCTTCAGAGCAAAACAAGGCGATGCTTTTTTGCTCCAACAAAGAGTTAATGCTCTAAACCTCACATCTTGCTTGACATTATCAAAATAAAGACCAATTACTGCACTGTAGTCCCAAGAAGGAAGCCAGACATAAAAATACACACACAAACACACACGCACACACACACACACACACACACTGACACACACACTGACACACACACACACACACACACACACACACACACACACACACACACACACACACACACACACACACACACACAAACACACGTTATGTACTGGTAAGTACTTAACAAAAGCTATTTTGTTTGAAGTTATAACCTTATTTATAAGCAAATGACTGATTTCCCAACTGCCCAGATCATCAGCTGGGCACCGTTTATCATCGAGGTTTCGATCCTTTCAGCCCAGAACCTCTCCAAACGGCAGATCCACAACACTGGTCGCTGGTTCACATCAGTAGATTACTCAACATCAATGGACCCACAACCTCAAAGCTGTGTCCAGGCAGTCAGTCAACACAGCAATGCAATATCCATATTCAAACTTATTTAATTATTACTCTTATTTAATGGCAGTGTGTGTGCGTGCGTGCGTGCGTGCCGATCCCTTCCTTACATTCTCTTTATCGTTAATTTCTCTCTCTCTTCTTTATCGTTAATTTCCTCACCCTTTCTCTTTTGTCACATCACATGTAAGTAAGTACACGCACTTTTATTTCACACAGACCACAGTTTGACACGATCTCTTCCGACACACACGTGAGGCAA
Source organism: Eptatretus atami (assembly GCA_035128595.1). NCBI lineage: Eukaryota > Metazoa > Chordata > Myxini > Myxiniformes > Myxinidae > Eptatretus > Eptatretus atami. Next base: position 59,303,290 of record CM068967.1, read on the forward strand.
TCAAGATATCAAGTATAGTAACATAACCTCAAACTTCCCCACTCTAAAGGAGATCCCTCATCCCGCAACCCTCAGCCCCATTGTAAGCCTTCATGATGGTTATCAGCCTCGAACCAGCTGAATGCTCACTCGCCTTAAGCGTTGGCAAGCGAGGCCTGACTCTTATGACAGCCAGAAGCCCCGACTGAGAGGACTCGCTGCAGAAACTTGAATAGGCGAGGCGAGAAAGGAGGAATACCAACCTTCACGCAGACCCCGCACAATGGCGCACACATTCTTGAAGCTTCCAGGCCGGCCTTATAAAAGAGCGAATCCCAGAGCGTTTGCTCTCTTTTTCAATGGTCGTTTTGTGCTCACTCTTTCAACGGATGCCAGATACTCTGTTCCCTGAGGCACAACGTCAATGGGTGCCGGACACTGTTCCCTGAGGTCACACTGCTGGTTCTTGGCACTTTTGCCCCATTGGTTTTTACCTCAAGAACTGTCATCACAAGCGAGGAGGCAAGGCTGCGAGGGGGCTGGCGGAACCCAGCCGATTAATAGGACTGAAACCAAGCTACACTGCAGACACATCTGGTAGGATCTCACATTTAGCCTCTCCCCTCACACTCTTTTCTGCTGCAGCTTTCTCAGTTTCCCTTTTCAAATACACTCGCAACACACACACACGCCACTCTTCTCCACACACTCTAGACACCTCACAGTCTTAATTTGCACTTCTCTCCCTCAGCATTGAATAGCGAGGGCACCTTTGCCCCACCAGGTAGGCTGAGGCTGCAATTCCTCACTCCCTCTCTCACCCCATTTTTACCCCTTGGTTGTGAATGCTGGGGCCCATGTGCTGTGTTAGTGGTAGGTAAGGCGCTTGTTAAGTTTTCTCTGTGTCTCTTTTCTCTTTCTCTGATCTCATTGCTGTACAAATTGCTTAACCCTCATCTCTCCCCATGCCATTAAAATCCTTACATCACCCCCCCCCTTTTTTTCCTGCTCCTCACTTGTGTAAATAAACCTGTTCTTGTTGAATCTATTTCCGATCTGTCCTTGTCCATCTTTTCCACCATTGGTCTTGCACTGTCCACACGTATATAGCTTGGGAAGTTGAGATTCCTGACGAATCGGTTTGCAAGGTCCGGCGTGTGCTAGCAGTACAGCTCAGCCACATTCAAGATCACTGGATAACGTAAGAGGCACATTTGCCGAGGGTGTGTTCCCCGGTCGGAGGGCCACGGGACCCCCAGTTAAACAGATGTTAGACTGACGGACAATGGGACTCATGGTCGCTCGATTGGCGTTCATAGTTGCATCGTAGTTGCGTCACAACCCACCGTGGGGTGAAGGTATTCACTCCGGGTGGCCTTTGATCTGAGTGAGTTTAAGAGAAAGCAGGGATTTCCCCCTTGTCGTAGGCTCGAGCCCCAAAACCGCTGCAGTATCAATATTGTACCATTATCTCACATGCATGCTCCTCTTGTAGACCAAGAAAGAAGGCTTATTTGGCTGAAAGCTTGTCACCATGAAGTTCGTCCAGAAGCTACGTCCGTGACTCATTTAATTTCTTTCCGATATATATATATTCATATATACTAGTGGGTTATGCTTACACATTGTAAGCAATGACGAACCATGCTTCATATATAGATACATAATAAATAGCAGCAGTTGCAGCATGACCTCCCACTGTTTTGGGTCGCTAATGTGCAGTGAGCACATCAAGGATGCACATATTTTCGGATATTTCCATTGATAGCCGCTTTCCGACGGTTCTGTAATTTTAAATCAACTGTTCATGCTGCGGGTGCTCTTTATGCTCATGGACTTGCTTCGGCCTGCAGGGCGGTGGAGTGAATCAACAGTCCCTGCTGCAGGTGCTCTTTGTGCTTTTGGCCTCGCTTCGGCCCATGGGGCGGGAGAGTAAATCAACAGTTCATGTTGAGGGTGCTCTTTGTGCCCGTGGACTTGTTTCGGCTCATGGAGCAGTGGAGTAAATCAACAGTTCATGCTACGGGTGCTCTGTGCTTGTGGACTTTCTTCGGCCTGCGGGGCGGTGGAGTAAATCAACAGTTCATGCTGTGGATGCTCTTTGTGCTTGTAGCCATACTTCGGACCATGAGGCGGTGGAGTAAATCAACAGTTCATGCTACGGGTGCTCGCTGTGCTTGGAGCCTTGCTTTGGCCCACAGGGTGATGGAGTAAATAAACAGCTCATGCTGGGAGCTCTTTGAGCTTGTAGCCTTGCTTCGGCCCGTGAGGCAGTGTTGTAAAAAAAACAGTTCATGCTGCAGGTGCTCTTTGTGCTTGTGGCCTTGCTTCAGCCCGGGATCATTGTGGGAGGTCCAAACTCTTTCCGTGTCTTCTTCCAGGCTCCGCTGCCATGGCTGTCACACATTGGCTAGACAGATTGTGACAGTCCTACCGAGCCACTTCAATGTCTCTTTAAACTTCCAATTCTTCGCCTGGCCTCATCTTTCAAAAGGTCAGACATTTTACAACCTTACTCTGTCTGTCCTCTCCATAAATTGCATACGCTGTCTCTTCAGCATCACAAGTAACAAACGACTTACTGTGACAGGTCCCTGTTACATGGCAATCTAACCTTCTCAAAACACATGGACCATGTTACACTTACCACAGTCTAGCTGTGGACTCCTCCCTCCTTCCACATAACAATAATATAACTGGCACAAATTACTTAAACCTTTGGAGTGATGAGGCCTGTGCTGTTGCAATTTTATATTGCTCTTTGAACTACTGACATTGTGTGTGCAGAATAAGTTCATCAATAATCCACAACTTTCACCATCCTCATATCTGGCAGAGAAACACCATTTCGTACTGGCGATTATCCATAACTTTCAGCAGGATATTTGCTCCTGTTGAAATCGTGCACAATAATTAATGTTGCATAAAGGTGTTTAATTGTGGTGGATACATTATTAAAATCTCATAATGGGAATAGCACGTTTACTAATTCATGATCCGCACAGTGTTTGAATAGGCTTTTGAGCAATAATAACGCATTCATGGTGTACTTGAGCGAAACCGTTGAATGCACTTTTGTGTGAAAGCCTCCAGGGTGTTCCACATTAGAGTTGGCATCAATAGGTGACAGCAGGATACGTGCCCTTTACATGCAGGGAACTTGATGGAAGGCACCGTGCGGCACATGGACGTGGCACGGCCGTGCAGGAGTAAGCCTCCACACAATTGCGACTTTATGATATTTGACCCTTGTTGGCTTTGATAATCCATCACATGCAGGAAGAATACACCCAAAGTGTGTGTGTGTGTGTGTGTGTGTGTGTGTGTGTGTGTGTGTGTGTCACGTAAACACCCCTGGAGAAACCTCACTTTCAGAGGGCATGGGTTGAGTAAAGTAAAACCAAGGGTATAATATCCATTGCTGCCACTGTTGGTTTCCTCGAATCAGAAAGCATGAGTTACCGTGCCAAAAGGCAGGTCATAAATCTTCCCTCGTGGCCCTAAAAAGCCTCCAGCTTTACCAAATGCACTCTCTACTCTGAAAAGTCAATTTTAAAGAGAGCATTTCGAAACTGTTCAACTTTAGGAAATCAAATGTCCAGTGGCAGAAGGTCCTGCTTTGAAGGGAAATAATAACACACATGATAATAATACGAGTTCCCTTGAAAGAAACTTAAATGCAGGAGGATGCCATTATGCTCATCAAAGTCTGTGCTATGATTGCCAACCTGTGGCTGTTTATCCATACTCGACCATTATAATGCTAAGCATAAAGCAATGAAGCAACACATACTATTTTTGAAGTCTTTGGTGTCACTCAACTAGGGTTCAAACCAACAACCTCTCAGACTTAGAGCAGACGCTCAAATCATTAGGGGAATGGAGTCTTGTTGCAGAAAGGTCTAGAAATTGTCTTTTTCAACAGAACATCAACGTACAGAGTGGCCCTTGAAATGGGTGGTGAAATTTTTTGGAAAGCATTAGTCTGGGACACAAGGTCCTGCAGAGTGATTTACACAATTCTGCAATTTCACTCTCAGCTGCAAGAACAATTGCGGCTTTTTTTTTGTCTTTGGAAAGACCCGACTTCAAATGTCCTGGCAGAAAGTAATTGTACAGATAGAAGTGGGAGCCTACAAGCGGGCTGTGTCATTCCACCCTGATGTCTGTCGGGAAAGTTGAGGGAAATTACACCATCTTCAAAAGTTTTAAGGAAAAAAGATGAGGACAACTGCAAGAGTAATACGAGTTGCACGATCCTGCTTCAATCATGACAAGCCCATGTCAAAATTCTTATTCCACAACTGCGGTGAAAGTTAATGTTGAAGCGTGGCTGAACTGCCTCTTCAATGACATCGGACCATCAGGTGATAGATAGCTTGGCAGAGTGCATCATCACATCATGGATTTTCAGAATCTCAAAATCGAACCTTCCATATAGTTAGTGTTTTTCCATGTTAAATCAAAACATAAAACTGCAGTCATGGCCTCCCTATCTCCAATATTTTGTAAAATGTGTTATATTGGAAGGTGTATAGCTCCACACTAAAGTTGAGCATCGTTTGGTAAAGTGGTTCACGGGATATGACCTTTCAAAGATGGATGCATTGTCGACTGTAGCCTTTGATTATTATTATTCCTTCAAGTTGCCATATCTCAGAATGCATTGAAGCTCAAAAGCTAAATGAAGCATTTCTGCAATGATTAAAACCTGCACTTTAACACACAACTACTGTGAAACCATCTTTGAAGACCTTCAAGACAACATCTCTTGATAGCTGATTTTAGACCTGACCTTACATCTTCAAACATGATAAATTTTCAAGATTATTCTGTCACAAAAGCCAATACATCTCTTCTCTGTAAAGTGAAAATGTCATGGTGGGCATTCAAACACGAAATGAAGTACAGTGTATCGAAAAGAGAAATGTGGTCCTCAGAGGGAACATTTTGAAAGACTCAACTGATGAGATTTATGACCACAAAGAAAACTAGATATCTGAGATCACAAAATGATCGCCAAGGGAAAGCGCCTGTGATCCAATGATGGCCATATTCTTATCCGCCAAATTGACCTTGACCTTCAGCATTTATGGATTGAGTGTAAATTAAGAAAATGTGTTCCCATCTACAATCTATCAAAAAACTCAACATCATGAAAATCGGAGGACAATCATTCAAGTTATGATAAAAAAAAGTGTTTTTTGTTAATTCGGTCACAATCTGAAAAAATGTATGACAAGGATACTAATCAAATATCAATTGCACAACTTCAGTGCAGGAACACCATTTTGATGCAAGAACATCTAGGAAGACCAGATGGTCTTTAAGATTCCCCATTGGCAAAATTGAGTGCTGACAAAAAGCACTGTTTTTTATTTTCTAGACTGTCATTTGACATTGACCTCTAACGCAGAGGGGTTTCATGTAAATTAAGCAAAAATGTGCCTTTCTCTGGGCTATCTAGTGAGGGAAATTTCATTCTGAGACAAACCTTCGTCAAGTTATGTTGAAAAATGGTTATAATTGGATCATGACCTTAAAATTAGGTCAACGTTAGAAATTAGGTCAACCCGGATACTTTTTATTCCCATTATTGATGCAAAATTTCATTCCACAAGTCCTAGCCAGCTCCGAGATACAGCTCAGAAATTGGCAGAAGAAAGAAGAAAAAAATTTAAATGGTGGTTTAGTACTCCGAAGGGACTAAGAAACTCTGATGTAGGATTAAAAATTGGGGGCACTAGTTGTAGAAACAAATCCTACAACTGGTGTAAGCCTCCCCCTATCCGATAAGGGAAGGCTTAAAAAAGTGTGTCCTGCTTCAGTGAGACTGCAAGCGGTCTGAGTACCGGGACCCTTAAGTTTACAGTACTTCGTAAAAGGTTGAAGGTAATTGATATCGAGTATATTGTTACATTCACAGTTAATGTAGAAAAACGTGTTTGCTCTTAATAATAACACCTTGCTTTCTTTTTTCAACAGATCAGTCTGCCAGGATGCCCAATCGAAGCAGGTACTGGAAGCCTTTGTGTTTAAGGAAAAAAAATTAACACCATGGCTCTCCATAAATCTCTGAATATGCAGTCAGACGATGCAGACCAGTGCACCTGCCAACCCAGGGAAAGGTATGGGTTTAAAACCATAACCTTAACAAACCTACACATCAGGTGATTGAAGAAGCATGCAGGACCATCTACCAGACAAGACGATGATCTGATGGAAGTTTTCAAATAATCTCTTGAGGCAGTGGATCAAAATAAATATCTTTGAAATTCATGAAACACCAGTGAATAAGAAGGCCATAACAAAAGAAGTACTCTGAAGAGACACTGAAGAAAATCAGCAAAAAAATTAAAATAAAACGAGGACTTCTTTTGTGTGGTGTTTGTGTACTGGTGTGTTATGTAATTAATAAGAGACATAATTAGAACTGCCACTTTATAACTGCTGGCAGTGATGACCGGGTACCAAGACATCCCGCTTTGATCGGCCACCTGACCCTGACCCATGACGTTTTAAAAATTATTATTCATTGTTCAATTGAATTTAGAATGAGATTACAGTAAATTCAATTCAAATCAAATGGTAGAACAAATAGGTACAGTCCTGCATTGGAGTAATCAGAAGTAACACAAACAAGCAAAAATCAAAGATGAATCATCAGGAGCAACCTGGATAGGATTCACATTTCATCTGCTACCCCTCTACCCTCAAATGCATCCAGGTACAGCAAAGTTAGCCTTATTCAAAAAAATTAAGAGAAACAAAAATAACCCACATCAAATAATTAAATAATTCTGCCTACCAGATCATGCACCTGATCAAGTTGAAATTGAAAACATGTATTTCCCATCATGACTAGATTATAAATGTGAAGTTTCACTTCAAATGAAGCGGTTCCAGAGAAAACATTATTTAATATTTTCTTTAAAATGGCTGCCAAACCATGTGACCTCTCAATTATTCCTGAACAATCTTGCACACCCATGGCAGGGGCAACATTTATGTGAAGTTTCCCCTTGATTTGTCCAGCCATTCTGGAGAAAAATTTTTGTTATAGGTTTTATGGTAAATCCAATATGGCTGCCAAAGCATGTGACTGATGACATCATATGTGTGAACTTTTTGTCCCCTTTGGATAGGCAGTCATACGTGTAAAGTTTCGCCTCGACATGTTCAGCCACTTCAGAGAAGATTTTTGAAGGTTTAAAAAAAAAAAAAAAAATATGGCTACCGAATCACGTGGTCAATAAAGTCATCAATTTTTTTCTGTGAACCATTTTATCCCCAGATGACCATCAAAAATTTCATACTGATCAGATGTAGTGTTCTACATATGCAATTATAACGTCATAATGAAGGCAACTATGACGTCATAAAAAAACCACACTTATTCACAATGAGGAGTACTTGCTGTTTGCCAAGTATCATTGTATTCCTTGGTGTGGTTTCAAAGATACAGAGGTCCAAGTTTTATCTGTTTTTCCAACATGGCTGCCACACTACGTGATCTATGATGTCAAAATTATGATTCTAACATTCTACATGAATAGTTGCACCGATGGTGAAAATTTCGTCTCAATCCGACAAGTGGTTGTGGAGAAAAACACGAAAGTTCTGTGTGGACAAACAAACAAACAATCAAGAAAAATATGTCATGTAGAGCACGATACTTGCAAAATCCACCCCTCTCTCCAAAGGTTGCCATGGCTACATCAAATTGTTCATTTCATTAAGAATAAAATTTACAATCTTACTCAAAGCTCAGGTCAATCGGATGAAAATTGATGTTTCAGATTGAAATTGATGATTTTAGAAGCTTGACCTTGAGTTGACCTTTGACCTCAAAATAGTTGTTTTCCCAATTCAGTGATGGACTATGCAAATCCTGTTCAACTTTCAAGTTAATAGGATGTAAATTGAGGATTTTTCACTTGAAAATTAATGATTTTAGTTTGACCTTGAGTTGACCTTTGACCTAAAAAAAATAGTTGGTTTCTCAATCCAGTGATGCAATATGCAAATGTTCAAATTTCAAATCGATCGGATGAAAAATGACGATTAAAGAAATTTGACCTCAAGATGACCTTGGCCTCAAAATCAATAGGCTTCTCATTTGAGACTACCTCTACAACTGGGTAAAGTTTCATGATGATCGGTTTATAATTGTGACTTGTAGGAGATAAACAGACAGACAAACAAACACACAAACAGACACAATAACAAAATCGACTAACCAATATCCATGAAATATCTTCGATTTTGCAAGTAACAAACATACAGACAAACAAACGGACACAAACACAATACCCTCTCCTTCGGCGAGGGTAACAAGGAGCTGGTACTTTGGGTCTCCCTGCCTTTTGGGTGGTGTGAGGAATAGGTCCAGGTGTAATATGAAAGCTAAATCTTGAACTTTTTTTTTGAAATATCGTGTACACAAGCCAAGTTTCCGAGATGGTTGCCATGGCAACATAATACAGCCAATTACAACCGTCATATGATCAGGTTGAAATCATATCATGAGGAATAGATATGTACAATAGGAAAGCTAAATGTTCAACAATTTTTGAAATATCGCATACACAAAAGTACATGGACAGCAAGATGATCGGTCATAGAAGACGGATGATCGGTGGCCTGCATACAGTGGCCATACAGTGGCCTGCAAAAGTATCACCCCCCTCCATAGTTTTCACCTGAGCATATCTCATGATGCTTCCAAATCAAACTTAGTATCTAGACTCTTCACAAACTAATCTAAAGTGATAAAGCTAAAAAGTGCAGATAAAATGTGAATAGGTTATATTAACAGAGAAAATCAGATGATTCTCAGTTGTATAAGTATTCAAACCCTTTGTCTAATTAACCCTAAATCACTTCAGGAGCAAATTATTTGTTTGCAAGTTTACAAAATAAGTGTAACAGGTTTCCCCTGCATGTAATCAGTGGTTTAACTTAAAAATTAAGCTCCTCCACTGATCTAAGGAGTTTCAAGGTGCAACTCACTTTGTCAACCAACAAGGAAAACATGAAGACCAAGGAGCTTTCCAAGGAAGGCAGACATAAAGTGGTGGAGAAGCTCCATTCAGGAGAGAGTTATAAGAAAATTTCAAAGTCACTCATTATCTTTTTGAGTACGGTGAAATCCATCATTAAGAAGTGGAAGACAATCATACCACCCAGACTCTACCCAGATCAGGTCACCCATCCAAACTCAGCAACTGGGCAAGCAGGAAACTGGTTCAGGATGTTATCATAAATCCAACAATGACTTTGAAAGATCTGCAATGCTCTATGTCTGAGACAGGGGTCTGTGTCCATCAATAAACAATATCTCGTTCCCTTCACAAAGCTGGCCTCTATAGACAGGTGGCAAGGAAGAAGCCATGACTGAATAAGATATCTAAAAGCTCGTATGGAGTTTGCGAAAAAATCATATTAATGATTCTGCAGACATGTGGAGAAAAGTTTGTGATCAGAGGAGACAAGAACTTTTTGGTCTCAATTCAAAGCGTTACGTCTGGCGCAAGCCAAACACTGCACATCACCCAGTCAACATCATCCCTACTGTCAAGCATGGTGGTGGTGGCATCATGTTATGGGGTTGCTTTTCATCAGCAGGGTCTGGTAAGCTTGTCAGGAGAGAAGAGACAATGGACGGTGCAAAGTAGAGGAGAATCCTTGATGAAAGACTGCTTGAGTCAGCCATGATTCTGAAACTGGAGTCGAAGAATCACATTTCATCAGGACAATGATCCAAGCACAAAGCTAAAGCCACACTGGAGTGGCTGAATAAGAAGAAAATAAATGTTCTTGAGTGGCCCAGTCAAAGTCCTGATTTGAACCTAAATTAACATTTATGGTTTGAGTCCATCGATGATCCCCATGAAACTTGGAAGAACTAGAGCAATTGTCACGTGAAGAATGGGTAAAGATTTCACCATCTCACTGTACAAAGCTGGTAAAGGTCTCCCCAAAAATAGTCATAGCACTCATTGCTGCAAAATGTGCTTCCACCAAGTACTGGCCTATATATGTATCCTCCTTCAACGATAACAGTGTTTAGTTTGATCTATTCAGTTATGAATTAAAAAGTTCATTTGGAAAAATTGTTACTCCCTAATTCGTAACTCATCTACATGTGGCATTATTGGGAGGGTGTGAATACTTTTGCAGGCCAATGAATGCACTCGGAAGAGGAATAAGTGGAAGAAGAAGAAGAAGAAGCCCATATTACTGACCATTTTCTTGTGGCCAAGGCTCAGACACCCATTCGTTTTTGAGGTTCTTGTACTCGACCACCCCATTCAGTGAATACCTACCTCATCAGAAAAACCACGTTATGCAATATTTCAGGATATCCATTCAAATGTGGAAGCCCTTACTCAGTAAATCCAAAGCGGCGAAGCTTATCATCTTGATGGAACAGTGATGCCACGATAAAATAAAGGTCTCATTTCAAAACCTGATTCATGGTCATCCTGGAAAAACCCAATTGTTTTTCTTCTTCCCATTTTGGTTGATTGGTCTGCACAAGGAATCATTGCTGCTCGACGAGCTTCAACCCTTTATGAAAGGAATACTGATGGTTTCCAAGGCCTCTTCAGTTCAAGCATATTGCCTTTCTGCACGATGCCTTATTGTCCCAAATTAAGCTCGGACAAGTCATTGTATCAGTCGCACTCTCTTCTCAGCGAATAATAACACCGTCCAACTCATTTTGTTCTGACTAGATGACCTTTGAGTCGACAGATCCCAAAATGTATTGAACGTCTTCACAATAACCTCTCGATTTAAGATGTGATTGATGCAAACAATCACTGCAAACCAACCTTCAAAGAAACAAAAACAGTCGTCATCTCGTGGCTGAGCTGACACCAGAACAAAGGACAAACAGGCATTGGGAAGGAAAAATCACAACTTTCACCTTTTGTGACATTGTTCTCCCCATTATTTTGTTTCACTCTGTCAATTTCCAGGAATCCATTGTTTTCATTGGCACAACAACTCGAGTGTGCTCATGATGTTCTATCGGTGATTCGAGCGAAAAATGCATATTTATATCTATTTTTAAAATTCCCGTATTACATTTCAATTGTGTATAATGTCACATTTTCACCTGTGCTATCTCGATGAACAATTGTTATGTTGGAAAGGTAATTATTTCTCCATTGTGGATCCAGATAAGTAAATGTAACATATTCTAACCCCAAACGCCCAACAGTTACATTTATTGAAAGACAATCAGTAGTATACCAGTATGTGCCATTTATTTTATACTTTGTGTCATTTAGACATTGGACAAATCAACGCAGGATATGGGATTTGGAATTGGGGTATCAGGAGGGATTCTCAAATGCAGAACATCTAACGGACCACTGTATGGTAATGTTTTGATTGACACTTCTTCGGTTCATTAGCAAGATCAAATAAAAGACCAAATACAGCATTGGAGCTATCAGGAGGAACCAGACTCGGCAAAGATGGAACCATCAGGAGGATTTGATAAGGGTTTTGGCTGCGACTCATTTACCCTCAACCCCATCCAGGTGCAGCCAAGGGAGCCTTACAAAAACGATTTGCAAGATTTTACCTGTCCATTGACACATAGAAAAAGAAAGACGAAAAGTGAAAATAAATTATAATTAAAATGGTAATGTCATTAAGCAAGTACACACACACACACACACACACACACACACACACACACACACACACACACACACACACACACACACACACACACACACACACACACACACACACACACACACACACGCAGCCCCCAAATAACCAAACTGGTTGAGAATGCATATGAATCTCTGGAATACCACACTAATACTACACTTAGAAGGAAATATCAAATACTAGGGGTGAATATATGACGTAGGATCTTCCAAGGAGACAGCCTTTCCCCGGTCCTGTTTTGCCTGGCTCAGGCACACAGAAAAACCTCATTAAGGACCAAGGATTTGGATACACCTGAACATCCAATGGAAGAATGGCCAAAGAAACAGGGAGGGTGACACATTTACTGTGCATGAATGATTTAAAGCTCTTCGCACTGAATAACGAAAAATTGGCAGAGGAACTGAAATTAGTGAAGCAGTACTCCGGCAGCATTCAAATGGAATTTGGCCGGGATAGGTGTGCCACGTGCACATTCGTACAAGGCAGACCGACAAAATCAGACAATGGACTCAATACAAAAATACAGGAACTAGAAAATGAAGCATCATACAAATGCCCCGGAAAAGAAGAGGGTAGAACAATTACCAAATAATATTTGGGCAGAATGAGGCCGATCCTGAAAATATATCTCACTATGAGAAACAAAATCAAAACCATCAACCAACAAGCAATACCAGTATTCCAATACAGCTGCAGAATAAGAAACTGCTCACAATCGGAAATCAACAAACTAAATATTACAACAATGAAACTCCTCACCATCCACAAAATGTTCTACAAAAACCAGTACATCCCAATAATGTACCTGCCGAGATGAGTCAGAGATATTGGCCTGATGCAACTCAACCAAGCACACAGAATGACATCTGTCGGATTGTCTGAATACGTGAAAAGTTCAACAGACTCCTGAATCCAGTTTGTATGCAAACCCAAAGAAAGAAAGCCAGAGAAGCTATCCCTAACCCACCTTGCAAAAAAATTCTAAAGACGGGTGCAAATGGAAGATTTCACGTATGAAAGCGAAACAGCAATGAATACAGGCCGAAATTATTGCAAAAAAGATGAAAGAAAAAGACAAAGTGAAATATTAACAGATATACACCGCCAACTGGGAGAACAATAAAAGAGCAGGAAGATATTGGTGTTGATCCAGGGTTCGAGGCTCACCACGAGGGGAAGTACACGGGTCCCTCCCAAACACCCGGTCCGAAGGCCGCCGGGCACAGATATCTCCACGTGCTGGCGGGTTGTGAAGCAACAATGAACACCGATTGGAAATGCCAGTCCTGGCAAGGTTACACTACTTCGCGTGATGCCTTACCTGTGGACGGACGCACGAAGAGGGGGGGGGGGTCTCGTGCCCTCAGGACACACCCAAATTACTGCCGAGCAATACAGTGAATGTGCACTGGCTAATAAGAGGAATTCATGTGGTGTAGAACTTCCTGGCTAACACGAACGTGCGGACTTTGCTAGACCAATGGAGGCAAATACAGGGCGAGCTGGTACATTTATAACAGGTTTATTTGTAATAAATGAAACAAAAGATATGCAAATATTTACAAAGAACAATAAAGGACACAGTGAAGACTTATACCAATATAAATAACTTCTACAATCTTAATTTTAGATTGTACAAGACAGGCACCATCAGAAACATAGCCTGAGAAAAGTTAGAGAGGGGAGAGAGAGAGAGAGAGAGAGAGAGAGAGAGAGAGAGAGAGAGAGAGAGAGAGAGAGAGAGAGAGAGGAGAGAGAGAGAGAGAACGACGTGTTAACGAACTCTATGGTACCTGGCGTGGGCGATGAGCCCATGCTTCCCAATACAACAACTTCGATGGGAGCGAGAACCAAGCCAAGAGCAGCAGCTTTGGTGAGGCTGAGGACCACCCAACAGGCGCACGGAGTTGCGCTGTGGCACACTTGACATGTTTGGGACGCGGCATGCCACCCTGGCCTTGACTTGCGGCTTGTTGAGTTTTGCCGACTCTATCCATTCAAGGAAGGATGAGACCAAGTAGGAAGAGATTGAGACTGGTCATACCCTGGAGGCCACACAGGAGGTCGCGTAGATCTACATTGTCGCCACATCGAGGACAGAGGAGGAAATGGAACACGAATAAGGAGAGGGCTAGGTGCAGGAGTCATGGTTCCATGCTGAGGTGAAGATGGATGCTTCAGGACCAGAGAAGGCTCCATTCAGTCTTGAAGACTCTTGAGTGGAGATGACGACAGGTGGCAATGGCACGAACACATGCACTTGCACATGGATCGTGATTAAACACATATTATACGTGACATATTATAGATATTACACAACACATTATACATATTATACATCGTACACAAACACAAATGGAGATGGATACTTTGAGACCTGGTAGGTCTCCGTTCCATTTTCTGAAACCCATCCACGTGTGGAGATAGCAGTCAACAACAGCAACTGTCTGTCTCTCTGTCTCTGTCTCTGTCACACACACGCAACGCAACGCAACGCAACACAACACACTATATATATGACAACTCAGTGCAACTTAGGCATTTATCATGTTGATTCGTTGATGCAGGAATACCTTATGACCTCCACCACCGAAGGTGAAGGAGGTTATGTTTTCACCCCTCTCTGTCTGTTTGTTTATTTGTGTGCAGGCTATCTCAAAAAGTTGGAGACGGTTTCGGATGAAATTTGGTGGGCAGGTTGGGTGTTTGACAAGGCCGAACTGATTAGATTTTGGTGAAGATCCGGATGTAACTACGAGAATTTATTAAGTGATTCTTCACCATTGAGAGTTTGGGGCAAAACGATATATAGCACGATATATCAAAAAGTTATGGACGGATTCGGCCGAAACTTGGTGGACATGTTGAGTGTGTGACAAGAAAGAATTGGTTATGTTTTGTTGAGGATCAGAATCCGGATCCAGATGCGATAATTTTTAAAGTGATTTTTCACCGTTGAGAGATGGGGATAAAAAATCGAGATATAGCATTATATTTCAAAAATGTATTGGGCCCAATATTTTCTCGTGGATCAGGCATTACGTGGTGGAAGTATGTGCTCTACCGAGTGTCCTTATAGTTGCTTCTTTAATCCAGGTGTTGAACTTGCCAGCACAGAATGTACACGACAGTACATGCAGGACCCAAATCGATACACAAACCATCTATTTATAATGAACTTAAGTTCCCAAGGCTGGAAAATAAATAAGGATCGGAATCTTTTCAGCCCTTTTGTAAGGGGATGTGCCAGGATATTTGTGAAGAGGGCAGCATGTTGGGAATCTGCTCATCTGAGTGAATCAATTTACCTGTCTCGTTCAGCAAATGATTAACTTGCCTTGTTTCCACTTGTTGTCTTGCTTTTCAGAGGACCAAGTGTAATTCACATGTAGAGACAGTGAAATGCTCAATATCCTTGTGAAGGTTCCACCAAAGTTATTGAGCTGCACAAATTAATGCTACACGAAACCGCTCCGTGGAAACGTGGAAAAAACATCACAGACAAGACACGACTAACAAAGGCAATAAGACAAAACAGACAAGTGGGTTTTCAACCTCCGGTCACGGCCTCAAGATGCCAGTACTTAGATGGAAAAGCCAAGTTTGAAGCTCAAACGGAAGGTGCTTTTATATTGTTTAAGCTGCCTGAATCCGGGATTAAGAAAGCCTACGTGAAAGATCTCAGCGGCAGAAATTGTTGTTGTACCCGAGCCAGCATTGCTGGTGTCTTTAGCAAGTCATCTTCAATTTTTAATGTCAAGGGTTTGTGCACATATGTCATTATCGACATTAGCGGTGTCATCAAAAAGCCACTTTACCACTTAATAGATTTATAGCAAAACATGAAATAAGGGATTGCTTGCACAGAAACAGAACAGCAGTTTGTAGTCTAACTTACTAATAGAAGAATCGAACTTCACATACAGTAGCTAAGTATAACAAGAGTGAGAATTGCTTTTCATATATTGTGTCCCCCCCCCCCCCCCCCCCGATATTTGTCGAAGTGAAAAAGGGCACAACTCTGTGAAAATTGACGAAACGCCTTGAAACTCGAACTGTAACTTATCATCATAAAGTTATGCAACAAGTTTCAGTTGAATATGTTGAAGGGTATGGGGGGAAAAAAAGTCGGAAAAAACGCAGGTGGGACAGACAGGCTAACAGGTGAAACTGGTAGGGGTCTCACAACACAACTGCAGAGCCATTCTGAATACCAGAATATAATATATATATATATATATATATATATATATATATATATATTGTTGCGGTTCTCAGACTGCATGCATACAACAGAGAGGTGTCCCAAGACAGTTATGCCATTAATATAGTGTAGATAGACCCCTTCCTTTTGTTTAGCGGGACAACGGGGAGTGCGTTGCGATGGTCTAATAGTTAGGGTTATTAAATCATTTTCCCCACTTTCATTCCCACTCTTCTCTTCTTTTCTTTCCTGGGATAAATCAGTCACGAACGCTTTAGAAGCAAGGTGGGCGAACTACACCAACGTCCACCCGAAACCCCACATGTGCGGTGAGTCACGTACGCTTTAGCAGTAAGGTGGGCAGGCTGCACCAACGTCTACCCGAAACCCGACATGTGCGGAGTCACGTAGCTTTTGCAGTAAGCGTGAGCGCGGTCTGCGCCAATGTCTACCCGAATCCAGCCTCAAAGCTGGCGACCATGTGAGGGGTCGGGGCCAATCAAAGTGCCCGATTCGGGCGATGACGTTGAATTCGGCATGATCCCCTCCCCCGAGCTTCGGGCTCTATAAAAGACAGAGAAGCTCCTCCGTCTGCATGTGTTTGTGTGTGATTCGGAGTAGTGTTTTCATGCGGTATGTTCCTGCTTCTTGACTCCGCCCACGTCTCGCCTTGCGACTCCTGCTTCTAGTCTCTGCTCGCTACTCCACCCTCGCATTCTGGACTCCGCCCTTCTCCACTCAAGCTCCTCCTTCAACAGGCTCCACACGTGCGGCTTGGGCCAGAGACAACACGACTACTGTCGGGTACCGCACCACGGAGCATCCCCTCCCCCAAAATGCCCAGGTACCGAGAGCATAACCTCAACCCCCTCCCTCCCTGGTTGCAAAAGTCCCTTCTCATTGGGGTTTCTTTTTCTGTGTGTGTCTGAGTGTGCTGGCACCTGTCTGTTAAGTAAGTCTGTAGAAGTTCATTATTGTTGTTACTGTTATTAATCTCGCGTCAAGTATGCTCTGTGTCTGCTTTCATAAGTTGCTTGTATAATTGTCGCACTCCACACCTCTCTCCTCTTCCCCTGCATTGCATACCCAATAAATCTTTGTCGTACCACATACTTTCCCTCGATTGCTTGTTAATAAATAATTATCATTTGGAATGTTCCCAGCTCGCCGTTGTCTTTTCTCCCATTGGTCCAGCATGGTCCAAATCCTACTCTAGCTGGGTCTTTATTCCCAATGATCCGTTCCTTATAGCCGGTACGTCCTTGGCCGTGTCACTCGGCTGCATCCGATCTGGAGAAATGATCCGATCCGGTTCGGACAAGGCGTACCGAGGGCGTGGTTCCCCGGTAATCAAACCACATGATTAATTAGGTAACCCGATTCCATAGACGGGAGGACCCTAGGTCATGTGGTTGAGTTATTGGCGTCCACGGTCGGTGAAGCGACCCGCCGCATCACGGAATTATCCGTGAGCGACGGCCTACAATTCCAGGGAGTCTGGTGGGAATCGACCTAGCTTCCCCCACCTAGTGGTCTTCTCACCCAACCCCGCCGGCCCATAACAATATATATATATATATATATATATATATATATATATATATATATATATATATATGTGTATATATAGATAAAAATATATAAAAAAAATATATATATACAGTATATGTCTACGTACAGTGCCTTCAGAAAGTATTTACACCCCTCGATTTTTGTCACATTTTGTTGTGTTACAGCCTGAATTTAAAAAGGATGAAATTTAATTTTTTTGTAACCGATCGACCAAAAATTACCCCATTATAATAAAGAGTAAATATGCTTTCAGAAATTTTCACAAATTAATTAAAAATGTAATGCTGAAATGTCTTGCATCAATAAGCATCCATGCTTCACTTCACAAATCCATGCTTCATGGGAGAGTGGCCAGACAGAAGCCATCCTGAGAAAAAGGTACATGACAGCACACCTGGAGTTTACAAAAAGGCACATGAAAGACTGTGAGAGCATGAGGGAAAAGATTCTGTGGTCTAATAAGCTGAAAATTGAACTCTTTGGCCTGAATGTAAAGCACTACATCTGGCGGAAACAGAGCACAGCTCATCACCCATCTAACATCTTCTCTTCCAATGAAGCATGTTGGTGGCAGCATCATGCTATGGGGATGTCTTTCAACGGCAGGGACTGGGAGACTTGTAAGGATAGAGGGAACAATTAATAGAGCCAAATACAGGCAAATCATTGAGGAGAACCTGCTTCAGAGTGCAAAAGACCTGAGACTGTGGCGAATATTTATGTTCCAACAAGACAATGACCCGAAGCATACAGCCAAAGCAACATCGGAATGGCTTCAGAACAACAACATGAAATTCCTTGAGTGGCCCAGCCAAAGCACAGACTTGAATCCCATTGAGAATGTGTGGAAAGATTTGAAGATTGCTGTTCACTGACACTCCCCATCCAACTTGACATATCTTGAGCAAATCTGCAAGGAAGAATTGGAGAAAATCCCCAAATCTAGATGTTCAAAGCTGACACAGACATACCCAAGAAGACTCGAAGCTTTAATTGCTTTCAAAGGCGCTTCCACAAAGTAATGACTCAGGGGGTTGAATACTTATTGATGCAAGACATTTCGGCTTTTCATTTTTAATTGATTTGTAAAAAAATTCTAAAAACATGTTTTCACTTTGTCATTATGGGGTATTTTGTGTAGATCAGTGACAAAAAATATAAATTTAATAAATTGTAAATTTAGGCTGCAACACACCAAACTATGAATAAGTCAAGGGGTGTGAATACTTTCTCAAGGCAACGTATGTCACGTCACTGGTTACCAAGTATGAGAACAGGTTCAGTTGGGATTAAAATAGGCCCGTAGACATGTCACCCAGCTTAAATGATAGACAATTGTCTTGCATGAAACGGACAACCGCTTCTTCTCAAAGGAAGGTACTGCAACCACATTCACCAACAAACCACCAGGAAGAGCCCAGCATACACCACCAAGTGGTGTGGACTCACAGTGAATGGTCAGCATAAAAGAGAAGCCATCCAAGCACAAACTTTTGGAATCATAGCTAACAGTTAGTTGAAAACAAATACGAGGTGCAGTTGTACAGAGGTTTTGCACATAACATCATCATCCTTCTCAACAATGTCATACTGTGCAGCAGAAAATGGCAGAGAAGAGTGCAAACATATTATATTTGGATGGAATTTCTCAGTAATTTGATAGATTAGAGACTGCTGTGAAGTGATGATATTTTGAAAAGTTGGAACATTGCCACCTAAAAGTTGATCTGTATGCCATTTCACTTGTGACCTTTTTTGTATCTCGTGTTGAGGCTCATGAGGAGCTCGAACTCAGAATGGACCAGGACATAACAAAACAAAATAAATAGCAGGAGGGGTGGGGGTGGGGGGCTGGGGACACACCAACCGCACAAAAAACAAGGGAGATGTATAAGAATGAAAGCAACAGGGGGATGCAAGGGGTGAACAAGATAGATACAGCTGCAAACTCTCAATCACAGAAGTGGAAGGAAAGACTGGAAACCTGAAAAAGGTGGGCTTGGGGAGGGTTAATGGGAGTCGAAAAAAACCATGGTTGTAGACAGGGGGTAACCTGAGATGGTGGTGAACAGCTGTCTTGAAGCCCTGGAGGGAAGAATGAGATTGAAGACAATGTGGAAGTTGATTCCACAGGTGGGGAAAAAGACGAGCGAATGAGTGGTGGGGAGTCTGTGTGCCATCCATCAATGTGTGCCTTTAAAAACAAATTACACTGAGCTGACGATCCGGATGTAAGACTTCTTTTTTTTTTTTCTTGACAACAACATTGTGATTGGAATAAACTATCAAAATAAGCCAAATATGCATTATTATAGATTCAAGAAAACCGACTTGTAAGCAAGTACAATTACACATCTGGGAATATCCAAAGGAAAGCCAGAGATCAGTAGCAGTCTATGAAACCATATAACAACTACAACGGCAAACGGTAGAGTGCATACCTCTGCCAGGCTGAACAGCTTCCATTTTGTATCCCAGTGATAGGCTGGATCTGGATCCGAACCTGAACCAAAATCGAATCAGCATGTTCACATCTCCGACTCAACTCATCCACCAAGTGT
This sequence comes from Eptatretus atami, assembly GCA_035128595.1. Taxonomy (NCBI): domain Eukaryota; kingdom Metazoa; phylum Chordata; class Myxini; order Myxiniformes; family Myxinidae; genus Eptatretus; species Eptatretus atami. The sequence goes on from CM068967.1 coordinate 59,323,303, forward strand.
TGTCAAAACTCATTCACAGCTTTTTGAGATATCATGCTATACAGTACAGTACTATGTATCATGTTTGGCCCCATCTCTCAATGGTGAAAAATCACTTAAAATTATCGGATCGGGATCTTCAGGAAAATAAAATAAATGCTTTCTTGTCAGACATACAACTTGTCCACCAAATTTCTTCCAAATCCATTCACAACTTTTTGAGATATTCTGCTCACAGACAAACAACCAAACAGGGATGAAAACATAACCTCCGTCGACCTTCGGTGGCAGAGGTGACAACAATGGAAAACAAAAATTGGAAAACTATGCTTATGTCAGAAAATTCAAGCGCAGCATGTGTGCATCACTGCTGGGAACACAATTGTGCAGCTGGTGCACTGCCCCACGCAGGGCAGAGCAGGCGTTTGAAATTTGGCCATTGCACTGCCGATCAATCGCTTCCTCTTCATGAAAGACATTGTGGGATCTTTAATGTCCACCAACTAATGTGAACAGATGGGATACACAGTTTAATATCCATCTGATGGATGGTGCACACACACACACACACACACACACACACACACACACACACACAACACACCCATCTGATGCTTTGCCCTTCCTGTGAAACACCAGGATAAGACTATATTGCTGGCTCAAAATTTGAACCCAGGCTAGACAGCTCGAGGTGAGTGTATAGCCCTCTAAGCGACTGTCATATTTGTGGGGTAGATGGAGGAATTTCATAGGAAAGATAGGATTGTATAGAGTTGCTTGGCCCGAGGACATGTAGGAGACATCGCGATGTAAACTAAGTTGGGAAACTGTGAGCTTAAGTGTTATTCATCACAACATGGGGGGTGGTGTTGTGTTAATTAGATAGGGATTAAGGATAATTTTCCCCAGTATGTAATTGCCCCCCCCCCATGACTTTTCCCTATGTTTTTTGTATTACAATCCAGCAATGGAAGAATTGCGTTGTTATAACAATAACAACCATTACAACCAAGCTGCCTGACCAAGTGGGCAAGAAGCCCCGCCTCCAAGGGTGACGGCGGGCGGTGTCAAGCCCCCAAGGCTGATGAATGATGGGCGTGATGTGAGTAGGAGGAAGAAGAGCGTGTTAGAGGACACGTCAGTCAGAGGACACAGGGGTGAGAGGAACGTGGCTGGGACAGAGGATCTCGCTTTGCTCTCCTCTCGGCACGACGAAGGCTGCACGATTCACATGTTCGTGCTGTGTGAATTTGCAGCGTGCTGAGCAAGATGCTAGCCATTGACTGTTCGGCTGAGCCGTGAAGTGTTTACGTTTTCTGAGGAGGGAAGAAGAGTGTGCCTCGTGGCCTGATCATGGGGTCTCATAAATCCCCTCATCATGTGGGCCATCGTTGTGAACAGACTGGGTGCAAGAGAGGAACGGTCGGCATATTCGCTCTTGAGAATAAGCTACACCGTGGTTTGTGAGCCCTGACGTCGAGTGCCATCTCCGAATTGCCTACTGTGCATTACCCGCTGTGCGAAAGTTGCTCGGCGCAATTTTGGGGTGCGATTTGCTGCATGCTGACGACGCAGTTCGATAGTCAAGTCCGAAAAGATCACCTTCTGGACCCGAAGCTAAGTGCCGGGAGAAAGGGAGGATTTTTCTTTTATTTATTCTTTTTCCCTTGTCCGTTTTTGTGTCTGAGTGTGGAGGCGCCTCAAAACTACATTTTGATTTCGGATACCTCGCGTCTTGATTCATTTTCATTGTAATTGTTGATTTTCTGTTTAATAAATCATTTTTTTAAATTTTATTTGCTTGTGTCCGTGTATCTGTTGTGGGTTCGAGAGCAAAACCCCTGTGCTGTACTATCACCCTGGTGAAGCGCCTATGATTTCCTTCCCATGCGCGCCATTAATCTCCGAGAATCTCACCTGTAAGCCTCCCAGGGAGAACTGTTTGACCATCCGTCCAGGTAGGGGCTAACCTTCTGCACAGGACACTACCCTGCCAGACAATTTACAGATCACTTCTGCCTACTCGAGCTCTGGTTTGCGTTTTTGGCACTCAAATGCAAAACAGAAGTCATGTGATCAGTGACAGCTTAGCTATTGTGTGCAGCCTGTGGCTGCTGTTTGCATCATCTCCTGGGCACACAGCGGCACGCTGATGCAGTGCCCTCTGTTACCAGCACACTATAACTCATATCGCCAACCTCAGAAGGATTGCAGGATGAGTCAACCCCACCTTGGTGTTAATTCAATGTCACAACAGGGGCTCAAACTCAAAACCCTGAGATCTTAAGCCAGCCACTTTAACCGTTAAGACAACACTAGGCTTCATCAGTGACAAGGTGTGCACTGTTTCATCTGATCAAATAGAGGTCTCCTGTTGGGCCTGGAATTAAAGGGGATTTCTCTTCTTATTTTGCACAAATGTCAAACACAAATATGATTGTAAGAGGAATTTTGCAGAAAACAGTATGTGGAAGAATCCAAAGTCAACGAAGAAAATAGAGGAACATTTGAAGCCAAATTGACTTGAGAGTTCATAGAACACCTTACCCCATTGCAGTCTTGAGAAGAAGAAAAAAAACATGGGCGGGATCTACGAGCAGCAAATTTGATTGGTCGGGATGATGTAAAATGCCGTCACATTTTGTCCAACTACTGCTAAACGAAAGGGTCTTGAAAGTGTCAAGATGGTGATTTGTATTCTGCAGTGGTCAAGTACATAATTCAGTTGAAATATAATAAATATTTTAAGGTTGAAGAAAAACTTTTTTGGAAGTTTACCGCCGTTGATGCAGCGTCTTTTTCAGCACCTTATGTAAAATGTTACATGAGTTGTTTGTGCCTGTTGTTTATGTCCTTTATGACCGCTAAAAACAGTAAGTTTCCCGTTTGGAATGATTTTCAATTTTGTTTGACTGCCAGGCAGGCAGACAGAATTAAAAAAAAATTATCTCGCTCTGTGCGCACGCGTGATCTGGATGAATTCAGAGCCAAAGTACTACTAAACTACGGGTTTGTTTTCCGATTTATGTTCAAGATATATTAAATTGAAATTAAGTTGTTACTCGATCATAAACCGACATTTGTGGACAAGAGACAGACAGACAGACAGACAAAGTGAACCAATTGCTTGACCCCATTTTTCTCTTCGTGCTCATGGGGTAAAAATGTGAAAAGCTCCTTTAAGCACCTGTGTTGGTGAAGCCTTTGCAACTACTTCGGAGTTGTGCACTTGTGTGACTCACAGTGATGTATGCTGTTGGGGTGATGCAGTTATTATGATGACGTGAGAACTGGGGATTGATTTGAGCGAGCAGTGCAGAACCTGAATGCTCGTGTACAGTCATTTGGAAGGCAATAATTGTGAAACAGTATCTTATTTTCAAGAATATTTTGTTTCTTCCTTCACTATCTATTAATTCCTTAATTTATTCCTCAATGTCCCCACTCCTGTAACGTTTGAGAAAAGAGTGAACATTCAAAAGCTGGCCTGAATGTCAGCACCCATTGGCTCTTTTCATTCCCAATGACAGCGAGAAGCTCTTTGACACACGCAAACTCCAATCGGGAACGCTTTTGCAATCTCATCCGGTACGAGCTCACTTCTGACATTCCAGATCCCGGTTTGACACCACGACGGTTGAACCCACCATTAATATTGTCTCACTACTTCCACTGGAAGGTGGAGTATCCCACGGTCTTTGAAAGATTTATAAAGGCGGCTGTCTTTTCTGCCTCCATTCACTGCTGGATGTCCAAAGATCTAACGTCGTGTTTCACAAATAATAGCCTGTGTTTCAAAAGTTCCTCAGGCTGCATCTTCTTGCCAACTTCTTAGGGTGTAACCTCTACAACTTTTGTGCCAATAGAGCAAGGAAGAAGACAGAACCTGCCATAGTCTCCCACTTAAGAGTTTCATGCTGGGATGTGCAACACATCCCAGCAATGTTGTGTTAAAAATTGAGTGATGTAGCCTCAACACCCACCATAGTTTTGCTGCTGAAACACCTCTCTTGTTGTCTTTATGAACTCTATCAGAGGCATCTCCACACAAGCTCGTATATCTACTAATATTTGTAACTAGACAAGGTACTAATATTTGCAACTAGCCAACACATTGTTGGGTCCCTCCTCCCACCCCTTCCCCTCCTTCATCCCACCCCACCCCCTTCGTCCAGTTTCCCACCCATCCACTTACCCCCTCCTCTTCCCACCCACCCCTTCTTTCCCTCCCACCTCCCTCCAGGGCATTGTTGGGTCCCTCCTCCCACCCCTTCCCCTCCTTCATCCTACCCCCACCCCTTCCTCCAGATTCCCACGCATCCCCTTACCCCACCCTTTCCTTTCCCTCCCTCCTCTTCCAACCCCACCTCCCTCCAGACTCCCACCGCACCCCCTTCCCCCCCTCCTCCCCTCGATCCAGACTCCACACCACCCCTACTACTCCCTCCTCATCCCTTACCCTCTCTCCTCCACTCTCACTCCACCCCTTCCTTCCCACAAACAATTATGCTTGCAGCCCAGTTGCACAACAAAGGAGATGATGAGGCGGCAGGGCCTAATCCATCCATCCATTGGGACCATACTCTGTGCAGAGCGATTGGTGCTGCCGAAGCAGTCTCCTTGGATATTGGGCACGATCCTGGATGGTCGCCACTCCGACACAGGATACCCCAAGCTGGCACTCATTTTGCCGACCTTGGAAGGATGACAGGCAAAGTCAACCCACCTGGTAGTAATTATGCCTGGTGTTAGCTTAATGGTTAGGGTGGCGGGCTTTGGATCCTAGGGTCCTGAGTTCAAATCCAGCTCAGCTGTTGAATTAATACCAGGTGGGGTTAACTCGGCTGTCATCCTTCCGAGGTCGGCAAAATGAGTGCCAGCATGCTGGTATACTGCGTTGGAGTGGCGACCCATCCAGGATTGTGCCCAATACCCAAGGAGATTGCTTAAGCAGCACCAACGCTCTGCACGGAGTATGGTCCAAATCTCCTCCTCTCCTCCTGGTGGTAATTCAACAGCAAAGTGGGATTTGAACTCAGGATCCTAGGATCCCAAGCCCACCACCATAACCATTAAGCCAACTCCAGGCATTGGGCCTAATAGCAGCCATTATTAAGTGCTGCAGTCAGTGTGGCGGCTCTCACACTGACGTCTTATCGGCAAAAGTAGCCCCCCTCTAAAACGTAGTGAAGATCACCGATATAACATTTTGTGGCGATTAACCTTTGGAGCTCATACGAGTGGCATCACAAACAAAGAAAAAACGTTTCTTGTTTTATGTAGACTATAACATCACTCGAAGCTCCTAATGAAATGAAATTATATCCTCAATGAAAGCAGATCACATTAAAAGGTAAAACAATTTAAACCCAAGCTGGACAGCTTAGAGTGAGTGGACGTACCTCTCGGCCACCCTGCCGTGGTATGGGGATTCATTGCATTGTCGCAACTAAAAACATCTTTCAATTCACTCTTGAACTCATAGTTCAGTTGTCCCATTGTTTTCCTCATTCTAATCCTCTAATTTATTTTGTCTTCCTAACCCTGGGGATGTCCTTATGGAGAACTGAGCCGCAGTCACCGTACACCCTGCTCACCCTTCTGGAGACTTTGCCTGCTTAATTATTTTTGATGCACTCAATGAAGTTACACTTTGGGGAAAACAGTAGAAAAACAGAACAGTAGAAAAAGGTAAGTTTAATACTTTGGCAATTTCACATTTAGTTATAAGAATCACTAATTTCTTAAAAACTCCAGGTTTTGTTAATAATTATTTAGTCCACGAGATCCGATCCTCTAATCTGAAATCATATTTTGATTATATACTTTAATTAGTCCGTGAGAGTAGATTGTGTTTCCAAAGCAAGGCATGAAGTAGGCCGAATCAAAAATGGTGGCTAAGACCCCTGCGAAGTGAAGTTGGGCTGATCATGGATAAGCCTTTCATGAAGGAAGGCCATTAATAATTATCTTCAAAAGTGGTGTTTAAATTTACCCAAATACCCAGTTTTCACACATCCCTCTAGAGTTACCTTTGTATGCATGCAGTTTTGGCTGCTAGGTTTCATGATTTCGGAGTTATGGAGGCACACACACACACACACACACACACACACACACACACACACACACACACACACACACACACACACACACACACTGACTGACCAACATACTGACAAAATTTAGGGTTGAGTGCATGGACGTCATTCTGGTGATGGAACAGACACTTTGCTGTCCCTTCTGTTCTCACTATTTGTAGGATATCAATAGGCCTGGATGTAAAGGTTCATCGGTGTTGTGTTTGGCCGTGTGTGTATGTGTGTGTGTGTGTGTGTGTGTGTGTATGTGTGTGTGTATATGTGTGTGTGTATATGTGTGTGTGTGTGTGTGTGCGTGTGTGTGGTGTGTGTGTGCGTGTGTGATATATATATATATATATATATTATATATAATATATATATATATATATGTGCAAGTTGCTGTTGGTGTGTGTGTGTGTGTGGTGTGTGTTGTGTGTGTGTGTGTGTGTGTGTGTGTGTGTGTGTGTGTGAGAGAAAGAGAGATTCAGTTTGGTCAGATGGGAATGCATGGCCCCAAGATTGATTGCTGAGAGCTTCATTTCACCAAATTACGGTAGTAATTAGGATAATCATTGTTGATGTCATTGTGATTGGCACAGGCCATCTTCCGTGAAGAGGTTTTATCGTTCTCGAAGAATATAGCAATTTGTCCATTGATATACGCAGCGATTTCTAATCGACTCGCTTTCAAAGTGGCTCAAATTTTTGTCGATTGTATTGATGGAATAAACACAATAAACATCTGGGCGTGATGTCCATCACTCAAAAATAATAATATTGCGTAGCATGTTCTAATTTCCATGAAGGAGGGTTCATGATATTCGAGGACACGATCAGTTATTCAGACAGCAAGGTTCTTAAAGCATTTCGTCAATTTTCTGCCCGATAGGATTGTAGAGAAGGAGTACAATTACCTTCGAGCTGTCTAATCTTGGTCTGATTCCTGACGAGACTGTAAATGGTCATTTTTGTACTTCGTGTGCGAGGCTATTCATCTTTTTTCTTCTTTTGTTTGCAGCACATGGCTGTAGGTAGCATAATTTGCTGTGGGTGCGGCTGCGCCACTGATGCAGTGCCCCCTGTAAGTTAGAGTGGGAATCTGGAATTTGACCAGGGCGCTGGCAATAGCTCATCGATTCTACATGATCATCTTTACTGTTTGAGGCTTGCTGCAAAGCTGCAAAGGAAACTAACTACTGTCGGAGCCTGACATTCACGGTTCCGCTGTTCGCGGATCCCACATATTCACAGTTCATAAAGTGACCTGCTTCTACATTTGCGGCCCAGTGCTTCGTGTATTTGCAGGTTTTTTTTCGTGTTTTTGCATGCATTATTTGTGGGTGTATTCACAGTATCTTTTTTCGCAGTTTTTCGCAGGGGTGTTTACGCTTAATGATGTATTTTCCCTCATGAATCACGATCCGCTGGGAACCTATCCCCCTTTTTCCCATTGAAACAATGCCCCAACATTTGCGGATTCGACATTCGCGACATTTTTCAGAAACCTATCTCCACCAAATGTCAAGGTCCGACAGTATATTATTATTATTAAGACTATCTCTCCGTTCAGGTACTAATTTAAAAGCTAGCTATTGCTGCATTCAGGTCTCACCGCTGCCAGCAATGTGAAAATAGCTCAAAACATAATTGTCGTTTCGAGCAGGAAATAAGGACTTTGCAAGCAGCAGCTTTATGTGAAAAGCCACATGCATGATAAAACACTGTGATGAAAGAGAAACGAGAAGAGACTTCAGCTTAGCAATGAGAAGAATTAACTGCTTAAATTTCTCAACTCTGCCTTTGTAAGAGCACACAAAAGAACCTGGTAAAGAACGAATGTGCAAGATGAGGAACGCACCTGGCCAAGCTATGCAAGCCCAGATAAGACCGCACTGGAAAAAACAAAAATCTCAAAAGTTATTTGGAGCTCATCATGATGAGATGTCACATTTTATGGACAACATTAGTCTTGAAGCTTTTTCTCTTTCATGATTGTTATTTTGTTCAGATAGCACACAAACCCACCGTGGTCAGTTCCAGCATGTTTTGGAGAGGCTGGCTGTGCTGGATGTCCCAACGCCCGTGAATTTTACATCAAAAGCACAAGGAATTGTAAATAAACTTCACATGCAGGAGGATGCCATTAGGCCCATGATAACAGTGCCATACGTACGAGTACATCCCATGTCTGTGAGTTGCGCTGATTGCACTGCCAACCCTGAACAAAGAAAACACACACACACACACACTATATTCCGTCATGGATTTTATTTTTTGAAATGAAACCATTATGGATGTTTTATTACATCCATAAATTGAAACAATCGATCAGCAATAAACTCGAGCAGATTCTTGCAGTTTCACGATAGATCAGAAAAACCACAGAGCAAGCACTTAGCCATCTCAGAATCCCACGATCTGAAGGTTCGTGTCACTGAAAAATAAGGCACAACAGGCCCCCATATGATGAAGAAATATTACATCATCACAAACCTGTGTAACGCAGCTTTGTACAAATCATACAACCTTGTTTGCATCCCTCACATCACTTCCCAGACATTCCCCGCTTCTTCCCTCATGAAACAGATCTGAAATGACCCTTTCATTGAAGTAGCTTTACTGGTGATCATAACGGAGTGCACGGACGGAGCACTTGCGTAACGTTATTTGCTGCAACGGCCCAGAGTACAACTGATGAAAAAGAAGGCCCCTCTGACTTGTGACAATGAAGATCTAAGCTAACTGCACTTAGGATATTAACAAATGTCCTGGTGAGTCCAACATGAGCTCAAGGTGAGCACCTTACCGCTTTTGATGAAGAGTAACGACACTACATGGTTCAATAACGATTATAGTTCAACATTTGGAGGGAGAGAATTAGAGCACAGAGTGTACATATATTGTGTAATACAGGGACAGGGGTGGGGGAGGGGGTTGCATTGCAAGCATGCTTTATGCTTCAGCAAGTGAAATCGAAGCTAGAAGTAGATATGCGTACATTCAGTGCAGGCAGAGGACAGCCTGTGTGGTAAGAGTGTGTACCATGTCCACTGCGGTATCCTGTGCGCAAGAGCATAAATTATGAGCGGTACTGTGTCTCTCTGGGTGACTGGGAGGATGCAGAGCAATGTTGCACATCTAACAGAGGCCGATCTGGTATGCCATAGAAGCGCATGATGACATATTGACATTTTGCCCACAGGAAGCCGGTAATGAGGCCACATGTCTTGGAATGTGCATTGCCGTGTCCATATTTGCAAATGCATTTCAGCCAAAGACTCAGACTGCCACAAAAAGGCCACGTTTATGATCAAAACAACGATGTGAAGGTAGCAAAGCTCCCTGGCAACGGTGGCAAGTACTTTCGGAAACAAGGAAGGTCTAAGAAGGCATGGTGTTGTGAGTGACCACCCAAAGGGTGCAGCGAGCGCTATCGATTGTAGGATCGCCGTCATCATTTGTATGCAGCACGTGGCTGCAGGTTATCACCAGTTCTTGCAAGGATGCAGTGGTGCCACTGATGCAGTGCCCCCAATCGAGGTCCGAGCAGGAAATTTTTGAATATCATTAGGGTGCTGGAGATAGCCTGCTGTTCCTACTTTTTCGTGAAGGACACAGTGGGATCTATAACCTCCACAAATGTTATCAGACGGAGCCATGAGTTCGTCCATCCGAGGGACCTCACACACATATTCATGAATTACTCTGCTTACAAAGCACCAGGATGACAGTTTACAGCTGGGCCGAGATTCAAACCCAAGCTCAGAGTTGCGAGTGTGCTCAATATGTTTTGAGATCAATCATCCTCGTCATTTGAAAAAAGCACTTCATATGTTATCTCACAGTTGATTGCAAGCAAGGAAATTCACAGAAAGGCAGACTCGATAAGAGGTCATTATAACAGCTCAAAATCGAATATCCTTATTTGCCAAATGAAGTCCTAGCTCGTTACCGCATTGATAATAGCAGTAAAGGTGTACGACTAGTAACCAAACCAAGGCAAAAAATAAACAGCTGGAAGGATAGCCTCGGCTTGAAGTATACACCTGAGTTATCTAGCCTGGGTTTGAATTTCGACCCAGCTATGAACTGTCATCCTGGCGGTTCTCAGGCTTGGCGAGGCATCAATGTGTTCACCGGCCCTTGGATCAACATTTAACTGGTTGTCCCGTCTGCTAGCACTGCTCATTGTGGACATTAAAGATCCCACATCTTTCACAAAGAGTAGGCGAGTCGTCATCGGTATCCTGAACAAAATATAAATGCCAGTCACCTCTAGTTGAACACCATGTTGGTTATTGATAGACTAGTCAAAAACATTCCCCAACCGATCCCACAAGAAGTTGGAAATAATTAGAGACATAAAGTAGTTGTCATCAGTTGAAGTAGTCGTCGTAGTAGTAGTTATAATAGAGAAAGAGGAATCAGTTAAACCAATGGAACACCGTTTTGAATGCTAGACCAAGGCAAAAAGATAGAACAAGCAAAATAAATGATAAATGTAAAGAAAAGAAGAAAACAATATGAAAGCAACGTGAGGTTGACCCGGCCAGACATTCGTGTTCTTTTGGACGGAGGTGTTGCCGTGGTATAAAAGAGTCTTCATTTTAACATTTTGAACAGTGATCAAACGGATACAAGAAGCCCAAAGGACTGAAGGAGCTAACCCCCCTCATCCATCCTCCCCTTTCTTCCCAAATGGAGACTCCAAGAAATGTTGCATGGAATACTGATGGACCCAGAATCATAACGACTTTGGCAGCAGAGTTGCTCTGAACCACCAGAAAGAAAACCCTTTGTGAATGGTCAAAGATCACCAGTGAAAACGAATGATTAGAACCTTTGAGCTTACAAAGGTTATAATCAGAGAACTTTTTTTTTCTTTTTTTTTCAGAAATGTCAATGCCCATGTAAGAACTCCAACAGAGGATGAAAGGCCAATCTGCCAACAATAGATTGATGGAGAGCAGGTGGACATGAACACAACATGAGAGGCAGGTACACAAAGAAACACAAGGAACTTGAATGCAGCAGGAAGCCATTTGGCCCATCAAGCTTGTGCTACATCTCGACAACATTAATTAATTCAATCGAATACAATATCAACTTAAATTCACTGGACAAGTGGGAATGAGAAGAGTGGGGCAAGCACAGGCATCACCAGGAATATATCTTATCCATATATAATGGAGCAAATGCGTAAATGGATATATATTGTTCCAGATGTGGGGTCAGGGGTTATCATGGATGAGGTAGGAGAGGAAGGGAATGAGGTACCCCCATATTTGCCTCGCCGTCAACCGGCCCTGAGGCCTTGTTGTCCCTCCCTGGAAAGGGAAGGGTGATCGCCAAGACTGCAACAACTACCGAGGGGTGGACGGCTATCAGTGCCGGGCAAGGTCTTTGCTCAGATAATTCTTGATAGGGTTCACCACCATCTGCTTGAGCACCAGCATCCAGAACAGTCAGGCTTTACACCAAAGAGGTCAACGATTGACCGTATCCTTGCTCTTCGGGTCCTCACCGAAAGCAAATTAGATTTTTGCAGGGCTGCTCGCAGCCCTAATTTTGTTTATCTCTGAAAAGGCGTGTTGAATTCAGTGAATCGGGATGCCCTCTGTAGGATTCTTGGTCTTCGTGGGGTGCCACCAAAACTGATCGATCTGATGTCCAAACTATACTCTGGCACTGAGAGTGCTGTGAGATGTGGTGGTACCACCTCTTACGTATTTCCAGTTGTTACTGGAGTTCATCAGGGGTGTGTACTGGCCCCCACACTCCTTGTGAGTGGAGGAGGCCAATGGGCTGACCACATGCCTCATGGTTGCAGCAGGTTGATCAGTATCTCAAGGAGATGGGGATAGGCCAGGCATCTGCCTGGGGGATGGCCAGACGAAGGCCCCTGGAGTACCGCCGGAAAGTGGACGCAGCGACGCGCTGCTCTGGCACAGGCGCCCATTCCTGACCTGACCTTTAACTCCACACTGCAAAATTACTAAAACTACGGGGGCAATGACATTTTTTGCTTTTTAGTTGTTCACAACTAAATCAAGCACAATGATAGGTCTTTACAATCACGAGTAAAGATAATTTGTTTACTTCTTCTTTACACATCCACTTTAAAGAAGTTATGTACACATACACTTTAAAGTTATAGGAAATGTACACATCCACTTTCGTACACTCAACATCACCTCTGTGTTTATGTACATTTTCAAAACTAAAACAACACTTTGAAAACTGAACAGGTACATTTTCATGACAACGAAAATACTCATGATTAACATTTGAAATCATTAATTGAAAAAAGCTGTCCATTTGTTGGCGTTTTGTATGTGCTGTTTGCTGTCGTGCTGTCCAGGGGTGTGTTCAGTTACCAAGCAGCTTGCTAGCGCTTGCAAAGCCAGCCATTCCTTATTAACGCTTTTGAATGGAATGCTTGCTTGCTTAAGCCACTTGGTGAGCACTCCACAAGAAACAAGGTAACTGAACACACCCCTGATTCATTACATGGAGATGAGGACAAACATCTATACCATGACTTCTTTCAGCCATTTGGATGAACTCGTCCTTCAGGGGCATATTTTGACACAAGTGGCAAGTTAGAGGCAACGAGGAAAGTTAGAGGTTGTTAGAAATCGAAAGCGGGTTTAAATTTAATTATTTATTTTTCCCAAACATGGTTAAAATCCTGTGAAAATTCCTTCGTGGGAGGGTTGAGTGGAAGGGGTGGGAGGAAGAAAGGGAAGGGGTGGGGTGGAAGTCCAGAGGGAGTGGATGGGGTAAGAGGAGGCAGGGGAAGGAGTGTGGTGGTAGTCCGGAAGGAGGTCGTGGGGTGGGAGGGGGAGTGGAAGGGGTGAGAGGAGGGATCCTGCATTGCCCAGTACCCATACTAGTATATAGGGTGTCCCAAAAAAATATACAACTTTTAAAATGCTTCGTTTGATCCTAAAAAGCAGTAATTTTGTCACTAATGCATATTTTCTTGTTGCAGAGATCCTGAAGTTTATTTTGATACCAAGCAAGCGCCAGAAAAATGCCAAGCCTGACCGTTCAACAACGGACGAAAATTGTTGAACTTTGGCACCAGACGAAAAGTGTCATACAGGTGCAACATCTTTACTGCGAGACATTTCGGTATCCACTTGCGCCATGCACCAAACTTTCGGAAATAAAGTGCACAATCGCAAAGTTTACCAACTGGGAACCACTGTGACCTTCCCAAGGGTCACAGTGGTCGAAGAGAGACAGGTCGTAGTGAAGAAAATGTGGAAATGGTGAGACAGCGGTCGTTCAGAGTCCAAAAAAAAATCGATTCGACGACTTTCTGCAGAGACAAACATTCATAAGAGCACCGTTCAGAGGATCCTTCGCCAAAGACATTCATGCCTTTCATACAAAAATTCAAACGGAAACGGTGCTTACTGATCAACAGAAACGCAAACGACTAGACTTTGCAAATTGGTTCTCAGGAAAGTTGGAGGAAGATGCAGACTTCCTCAAAAAACTTCACATGACGGACGAATGCCATGCTCACTTGTCCGGGGAGGTAAACAAGCAAAACTTTCGGTACTGGGGACTGAAATCCTGGTAATGCATCAACTGAACTGGTCCCTCGATCTGTTCTCTAAGTCACATGTGGGTGGCCGTTGGTTGGTATAGGATATTGGCCATCTTAAGAGACCAGAGACGCACTTGCACGGTAACCAGAGGAACTATCGCGCAATGATTCAGGAATTCTATCTGCCTGAGCTACGTACTCAGGCCCATAGGAGAAACAACCTGATCCAGATGAGAACCCAGTGGTTCCAGCAGGATGGGGGCACCGCCCCATACAGCCAGGGATACAAGGCGTTTTCTCAACCAACATTTGAGGGCCGCTTTATCTCCCTCTACGAAGACGTTGAGTGGCCACATTCCCTGACCTTACCTCCAGACTTCTTCTTGTGGGGTATCTCAAGGACAGGATCTATGGAAACCCTAGTCCTCAGACTTTGATCAGCTGAAGGAAAACATCCACCGAGAAATCCAGAACATTCCTACGAAACGTTTCCCAAAGTGATGGAGAACAGACAATGCGTTTGCAGGCAGTGATCGGACAACGTGGAGCCTACATCAAACATGTGGTCAAAAGAAAACGACGATTCTATACAAAATTTAAATTTTGACATTGGTACAATAAACTTCAACCTTTCAGCTTTCTATCCAGCCATATATCTTTTAAAAAATATATGTTATGACCATCCTCTTTGCAGATGAAAAGTTGTATATTTTTTGGGACACCCTGTATATATATATATATATATATATATATATTATATAATATATATAATTATATATATATATATATATATATATATATATATATATATATATATATATATATATATATATATGAGCCTGGTGTTGGCGCAGTGGTTAGGGCAGCGGCTTGGGATCCAAAAGGTCCTGAGTTCAATCCCCGTTGGGCCACTGAATTAATACACCAGGGGGTTGACTCAGCCTGTCATCCTTCCGAGGTCGGCGAAATGAGTACCAGTGTACTGGGCCGGGTGTATACCCCGGTTAAATAGGTGTACCATATCCCTGTGTCGTAAGAGGCGACCAGGGTTGCATCAGGAAGGGCATCCGGCGTAAAATATGTGCCAAATCACTATCGGATCATACGGATGATCCGCTGTGGCGACCCGAACGGGACCAGCCGAAAGAAGAAAGAAATATATATATATGTATATATATTATATATAATATATATATATAATATATATATATATGTATTGTTGCGGGCCGGCGGGGTCGGTGAGAAGACCACTTGCGGGGAAGCTATGTCGATTCCCACCAGACTCCCAGAATTGTAGGCCGTCGCTCACGGATAATTCCACTGACGAGGTGGGTCGCTTAACCTACCATGGATGCAATAACTCAACCGATGACCTAGGGTCTTCCGCCTATGGAATGGGTTACCTAATTAACACCACGCGGTTTAACCACAGGGAACCACGCCCTCGATATGCCTTGTCCGAACCGGATCACTCTAACGGATCGGATCACCTTTCTGGATCGGATGCAGCCGAGGACACTGCCAAGGACGTACGGCGAGAAGGAACGACGTTGGGAATAAAAAGACCCGGCTAAACCTGGATTCGAACCATGCTGGACCAATGAGGGAAAAGCCAAAGGCGAGCTGGAAACATTTCTGCAACAATTATTTATTCACAGCAAGCGAGGAAAAGTATGTGGCACAACAAAGCTTTTTGGGTATCTAATGCAGGGAAAGAGGAGAGAGGTGTGGGGGTGCGACAATTATACAAGCAACTTAATAAAGCAGACACAGTGCAGACTTGACGCGAGATTATTCAC
>CM068967.1:59370238-59396556 GCA_035128595.1 Eptatretus atami
GAATTTTTGGCGATTTTCTAATTTTTACATTCGTTTGCATGGCGACGTGTGACATCACCGCTAAGAGGCATAATGACGTCATGACATCATCAGTCATTCACTGACGTCATTATATCTGTCGTCGACAGACCGTCACCGCCGAGAGGCGTAATGCCACTCCTAGAAAACAGCGTCTGCAATGTAAAACCCTCTTCTGCACATGCTGACTACCTCAGAAGGTGCATTTGACACAAAAAATGTGACAAGAAACATTGTATATAAAGAAATTCGATAAATCACATTGTGAACACTGGAAATATTGACGTCCTAACGAACCCTCACTTTAGAAACCGCGCTGAGCGCGGGTTTGGCTAGTAGGAATTGTTGTTGGTGCTGGTGTTGTTTGTTGTTGTTTGTTGTTGTTCTATAGCCCCAGGCAGTTACCTCAAACAAGCCCGCGGCACGAAGATAGCCGATTGATCTCCTCGGAGCAATTCAGAGAACCCCCACATCCAGGATGGTGTACCCCCGCCTTCACAAAGTCAGGGCCACGAGGGAGTTAGAGAGAGAAGAGAAGAGAAGAGAAGAGGAGAGGAGAGGATAGGATAGGATAAGACAGAGACAGAGACACGGTCCATGGGGACCGATTGACACTGACTGTGATCGTGCTGTTCTGACGAATCCAGGGAGCAGTGAAGAATGGGGAAGATTTGGCCTCCAACTTGTGTTGGGTGGGGGGGGGGGTACAAACAGCAGCGAAGAGGCATCCCCAGTAGTTGTAGTAGTAGTACGAGGAGTCGTGGTAGTCATCCGCCCAACATGCAGCCGCTGAACAAATGGTCCAATTGATGACACCTCTGAGAGAATGAGCGGATGCTCAATGTGGGCACCTGAGGGAACCTTCACAAACAATTCATGTGTCATGTTGTCGTGCCAGGCTGTGCAGGTGGTTTGCAGTGAAAGAAATAGTGAATATATCACTTCAGCAGATGTCTGTGCTTCCTTCTTAGATGAAAAGCTGTTCAAATAATGAAGGTGTTTTTGTTAATTGTCTAAAACATAAACATCCTTGAACAACAACACCCCTCACGTTTGTCTCCTGTCATAGCTATTGTTGACGGCATAAAGTGGGAATAAAATGTGAATACCTCCAACAATGGCTTCTGCTGTGTTGACAAAGGCTTGCGAAAAGATCAAGAATCCTTGGGACTGTGAGCGGAGCCTTGACATGCGCCATCTTGTACAATCCCAGCTTACGGCTCCATGATGCTGGCAGCTGCAACATTGAAGCTGGAGCGGAATACGAATCCTTCCCAGAGTGAAATAAAAGCAAGATTTTGAATAGCCTTGCAATGGGAAGAGTGTCGGTGCAGTAAGTCAAAAATGAAACTGTCTGCGTTTATCGCACAGTACTTGGGACTACGGCATTGCCTCATGGGGAACATATTTTTGTCATACACGGTCAATAAGCGCCTCTCAAACGCATGGCTTCTTGCTGTGCATCGCCGTACGCATGATGCGTTACGCCGTTACTGCATGGGATGTGATGAACCGCAACACTCCTTCGCTTTGCAACATTTATCAGGTTATGCTGGCGCTGATGCTCCAGAGATTGTCAAAATTTACAATCAATGGCTGTTGTGAAGTGCACCTTATTGTAGATCAGTACCCCCCACCTTGTTGTGTGTGAGCTATTACAGCATTTCTCTATTGTACTGCCCTGCAATGTATTCTTACATGCCGCTTCTGGATTAAAAGAAACGTCAAGTTTATGGTTCTCTTGATATCATTTTCCCGGCCGCCTGTCCAGATCTGCTTGTGTGGACCAGACAGGATGGTGTTTGGCAGGTCAACATCGAGACGGTAGCAGCCCCGCTAACACAACAGTGAAGGAGATGATATTTGACATACAAAGATCTGTGTTGTAGAAAAGTTATTCCACTCCATCGTACCCCTTTTTTTATACAAATACCGGTGAAGAACCCATCCTTACAGACAGGATAATTCCCCCATGAATTACAGATGGGTTCATTCCAACAGAAATAGGGTATTTTTGTCAAACTTATAATGCCCTCTCCCATGAAGAGTTGTGCCATACATACGTATTTACATGGAGAATCTTGGGGGACCTCCCCACAACCTGAACCCTCGGGACTATGAATTTTCTATTACCACCTGAAACCTTCCTGTGCACAAGTCAAGTACAAACCCCCACTTTTTTTTTTTCAGTTTTTTTGGGGGGCAAAAAAAAAAAAAAACCCTTTTCAATCCATTTTTTTCCCCAAAGCGGTTTTTTTCAGGGGGGGGGAGGTTTTTTTTCCAATCGAAGTCAACATAAGCAAACAAACACAGAAACTCCTTATGCGGTTGCCTATTTCAAACAGACCTCTCTTCAATATTATATATATATATATATATATATATATATATATATATATAAATATATAATGTATACATATACATATATAGGAGGAGATTGGGACCATACTCTGTGCAGAGCGTTGGTGCTGCTTAAGCCGTCTCCTTGGCGATTGGGCACAATCCTGGACAGGTCCCACTCCGGCACAGTATACCAGCAGCTGGCACTCATTTAGCCGACTCGGAAGGGTGACAGGCCGAGTTAACTCCACCTGGTATTAATTCAACTGCTGAGTGGGATTTGAACTTAGGACCCAAGGATCCAAAGCCCGCCACCCAAACCATTAAGCCAGCACCAGGCGCATATATATATATATATATATTATTATATATATATAGACAGAGAGAGACACAGACACAGAGACAGAGACAGAGACAGAGACAGAGACAGAGACAGAGACAGAGACAGAGACAGAGACAGAGACAGAGAGAGAGAGAGAGAGAGTATATATACATACATACACCCAGCGATTTGTAGCTATGATGAACAGCTTGTGCCAAGTTGTGGCCTGTTCCAAGTCAAGTTAAGGTTGAGCAGGTCAAAAAACATGGTGGCTTCAGACCCCAGCGAGGTCACCCAGGAAATGCCTTAAGACCCCAGACAGCAAGATAGCCGAGGATCGCCTGATGAAGAATATAATTCAATAAGGCCGTTAATTATCTTCACAAGGGGTGTTTAAATTAACCCAAACACCCAATTTTCACGTTTGCAAATCCTTGGAGTTTTCTTAATATGCTTGCAAAGTTTCAGGCTACTAGATTTTATGGTTTTGGAGTTATGGAGGAAACACATACACACACATTGCCTTTTATTAGTATCGATATGTTGGCCTGTCTGTTTGTTTGTCTGTCATGTTATAACGAGAACAGATTAACGGATTTCAATAAATCGTACTACAGTGGATTCAGGGAATTCCCGGGAAGGTTTGTGATAAAAAAAAAAAATCCTTATATATGCACCTTTTATATGCAATATATATATATATATATGCACCTGAAATCCTTGTTCTTCTTGCTCTATTGATTAGCCATCACAGCAAAGATTGCTGTTTCCATCAGCGAAGTGACGGGTCTTATGTACTAGTACACATACCTTTGCATGTGGCGATCGTTCTCTGCATTTCTACCATTCTCCTCTTGCATTGTCCTCTCCATTACATCATCCTCTCTGTTTACGTCGCAAAATACAGACTTTACAAGGAGATACAATGAAACTTGGGAGGAGGCCGATTGACACATCGGGCATGTCCCACATCCACATCCTAACATTCCCTCATATTGCACACGTCATGGTAATTTTCGAGCTAAGCCCATGCAGAGGAAGGAATGGTAGTTTTTAGTTGTGTCTGATTTTGTCACGTGAGGTCAAAAAGGACAAAGTAAAGGAAGAAAGTGCTTTTAAAGGAGTGAGCCATTTGAAAATATGAATCTCAGAAGGTCAACAAGGAGTGTTTTCCTTTGTGACCTTCTTAATTCCTTGCTGGATCAAAGTACATGATATTATTGTGTGTAACATCCTAATGAGATTATAAATGGCTCAGCAAGATACCACCAACTTATCTGTGATGGGAAAGGAGCAATCTGTGTGTCATCCTCACCATATAACATTGCGCTTACAGAGCTCATAACTCACATCTCTAATGCATGTAGTCATGGAAGTTCAGATCCTGGTACCACAGCCGATGTTGAGGATACTCCATCACATCTTACTGCAAATGTCTCGTCAGGTTTGCATGTGGCGACCTACTGCATAGGTTTGGAAAGAACTTGACTCCTGCAAAACACTGTCGGTGCCTGGGTTGAGAAGGAATCTTGAAATAGTTTGTCCAGAAATTTTGTCTTGTCTAATTATGAGTCCCAGAATTTCAAGATTCTGTTTATAACATAGTAGCATGGGTACCCAACATTGCCCAATGCTGTTCTAATCATGTTGGCATTTTGAAGAAATCCCCCCCAAAAAATTCTATTTTTGGTGGGGACTTAAAGCACATCCCGACACCCACACACCCACTAAGGAATGGGGTCAGGATCATTTAATATCACCTTTCACATCACTGAAACGGCTTAGGCACAAGAGTGATTAAAAAAGAAAATCCGAAAAAAATGAAGTATTTTTATCCAAATTTTTTTTGCGCCTAAAACACTCAAATTGATCAAACACTCAAACTCACTGATCAAATTCTGAAAGTTTGACGAAGATCCGTTTGGCCATCTCTGAGAAAAATGGTGACACACAGACAGACAGTCTCTCTTATAGTATAGATTGTATTGTGAGCTTTTTCCAGCTGTCTTCGACACAATCAGAAATGCGATCAAGGCCGGCTCTCTCTCTGGACATATCCCGAGCTTTCAATACAGTCTGGCATCCCACCTTGCTCTGCAAACTGTCTGCCTATGGAATTCAAGACCAACTCCACTCTTGGATTATTGACTTCCTCCATTCTCGTAGTCAACGTGTGGCTCTCAAAGGAATGCTTTCATCTCCTCTCCCTGCCAAGGCTGCAAGTACCCCAAGGCAGTGTTCTAAGCCCCCATCCTATTCCTAATCTTCATCAATGATCTCTCTGACTTTCTGGAAAATCTTTTTTATCTCTTTGCTGATGACCCAACCCTCTGCTGTGACATCCCTCATCCTTCAGGCAGAAAGGCAGCAGCCTGTTCCCCCTAATCAGACCTTTACAAAATCACAAACTCGTCAAACACTTGGAATATGTCTTTTAATGCTGAGAAATATCTCTGTCTCTCTCTCTGTCTCTCTCTCTCTCTGTCTCCGTCTCTGTCTCTCCCCGAAAGGACCGTACCACAAACCCTCCCACCTACTTTCTCAACAATCCTCTCGAAGAGGTTCAGTCACTCAAACTCTTGAGTCTCACTCTCAGCCATGATCTCTCTTGGGCAAGCTACATTTCAAAGTTGGCCTTGAAAGCCAGATGCCGACTGGGCATCCTCCGCCATGCAAAATCCTTCCTTGGCACATGAGAGCTCCTATCTACCGACAAGGCTTTCATCCACAGCTTGAAGGAGTACTGTTCTCCCCTCTGGGCTGGCTCCCCTGCCTCACATCTTAACGAAGGCTTTCAAGATCATTGGAATCTCTTACAATTAATCTGAGTGTATGGGCCTATCACGTCACCATCGTCAACAGGTCAGTGATCTCTCTGTGTTCTTCCACCTCCTTTCTGGTCTTGCACCCTCTGCCCTCTCTATGCTTTGTCCTCCCAGGTGTCTGCAATATGCATGCTGTCCACTAGGAAACCCCCTCCTCATGAAACTACCAAAATCCAAAACCACTGCTCATCTCCACATATTTGATCCTTTTTTTCCACACCTGTGGAATCATCTTCAATCTCATTCTTCCTAACAAATCTTCAAGACAGCTGTTCACCACCATCTCAAATCACCCCTATCCAAAACCATGACATTTTACACACCCATTAAACAACCCCCAAATCCTTACAAAAATTTTGTTTCTGCTTTCATCTTATCCACCCCTTACATTCCCCCCCCAAACCCTCATCGTTACCTGCATTCCTTGTTTGTCCGCCTCTGTCTATTTCCTCCTCCGCTCTGCTGATGGTGTTTCGCCATTCTCCTGCTGTTGCTGTTTCCCTTTCACCTGCTGTTCCTTTTGTTATGTTGCATCGTGATCCAGTCTGTGTTTTAGCTCTTCCACGAGCCTCGACTATGTACACAACAAAAATTTGACTTTGCAACATCAATATTTTGCAAGCACCGATTCCATCAACATCCGACTAGATCCGACAGGATGGTGCAGAGGTGGCAAATTTACCATTTACCGAGTGTGGTCTTGTCGGGTGAAAAAGTTTGATTCCAAAGCTGATGACAAACCGTCGGATTGGTGCATCACAGGCAGGGTATTGCATCAAAAATGCGCCCTCCCTCAGACAATGTTAAAACGGGTGTCCTGTATGCCAGCAATAATTGTTCGATCTTAAAGGCCCCATTGTGTCTTTAATAAAGAGTCGGAGAGTTATGGCCGGCACCCTGAGGAAATTCCAAATTTCTTCCCAAATCAGCTTCAGTCAAACGTCAGGCTTGGTCAGCTGGTTTGTGAGAGACTTGGGCCAAACAGTTTTCCCGGCTAACACAAGAAGTGGGAATCAATGGGGCCGTTAAAGAAATAGTCGACAGTCCATTAATATTTGAGACGTACGCTTTCCTCTTATGACCCATAATGTTTCTTTTTCATGTGTAGGTCAAAATCAGGTTTTGCTCTATTTTAAAGGAGTTTGTTACACCCCCATCCCCAGGATTCATTTGTTTCATAGTCTTGAATTGTAGGTTGGACCATTTGCGCTTGTCACCTTGACAAGTGGTGCGTATTACGTGTCCACGGCGATGTCTGTGTTTCGTCGGGGTCCGTCACAAATATTTTTGTGACTGTAGCAAACTATATATTTTGGAATCAGAATGATCTGCATAGTCGATCACTTTTAGTTCCAAAATGAAAGCAAAAGACACTGAAGCATGCGTTTTCCATATTGTACGATATCTCAGTCATACGTTGTTGAAAAAATGACAAATTTGGTTCGCTGTATTACACGGTTATGGAAATTAACCCTGCGTTATACTTGTACTTCTCCACACCGTACTAAAATGTACAATCGTGTAATAATGTTCACAAAAACATCAATCAAGAGCTCTAATACTGACAATTGACAACATCAACTATTTACGAACGATTTACAAGTCAAAAAGGAAATTGTTAATCTTTCTCAATTATGTTGCTGTAGGAAGATATGATGTGTAATCTGAAGAGTTGTAGCCAATTCACCGATGTATGCGGTATTACATTAGTGAATTGGCTGCTTCAAGGTTTCAAACGACATTTTAACTGCACATGAACAGATCCATAATCTATGTTTCATCTTCACGACTGTCATCTTTACTCTCAAAAGGAGTAGCTTGAAAAATGTTTTCATATCTTATCGCTGCAGTGACAGATTTTCCAGACACGGAAGGGCTGTTTTCATGCAGGAACATCTCTCTCCCACGTACAGAGACTTGGTCAACATTTGCAGCTGTTCAGCTACAAAGGGTATTTAGGTGATCTTTTGGAGCAAGTCATGCAGTAATCCAAGGTCACCCTTAGTCAATGACCAGCATCCACCAGTATACATCAGAAGTCGTACTGAACAAATTAAATAATCCAAGAGTGGCCTGCTCCTTTTGAAATTCCACAGTAGCTCTCGAAAGGTGCCTTGCATTGGAAAAAAAAAAGTACTTGGCAGTTTGAAATAAGAAGGAAGCTCTTGTAAAGAAATTCTGTTTGATGAATCACAAAATCAGAAGTATTCCCCCTCAATAGAAACCCATGAGTTTTATGCTGTCCAATGTTCCAGAGCTTTATGGTAACCAGGAGGAAGCAGACATGAAATTACCAGATTGCTCATTCATGCCAAACATGCATCTGAAGCTGGCAAAATTACTACCATCACTACCAAGTTCCCTTATCGAGCCATTGCAATCCTAGCTCGTGCACTTAATGCACGGACTTAATCTCTGTTAATTTTCATGTCAGTGAGTGGGAATTGTACGAAGTATGTTGATATATCTGCTATGACACAAAGGTTAGCACCCAGGATCTGCAAAGCACTGTTGGGCTTACATGCCATGACTGGTTTTGACATCACGGTGTTTTTGTTGGCAAGAGGAAAACGAAAGCGTATTATCTCATCGAGACACAACCAGACGTGTGAAACACAATGCCAACGATGGGAATCGACTTTGCTGTGAATGAAACAATTCATAATGAACGCTCATCATTTGTGTGTGCCAACTGGGGGCAGCAGGGAAACAATGTCAGTGAAGTCAGATACAAAATGTTCTGTACAGCCAATGCTCAGACATCCCAAATTCGACAAATAAACGATCTACTTCGGCAGCACATAATACGAGCAACTTACAAAGCCACCATTTGGTATCAGGCTCTTCTTTTTGTGCAGCGCTTCTTCACAATTCCATATTGAGACGATGCATGACGTCAGCGACGGGCGTTGAAGGAAGGGAGGACTCAGTTTTTATTGTTTGTTTTCTTGTTTTAATTTTCTCTTTTGTTTTTTTTCCGGGTAATATCTCAGCTATCCTTTGAGCTAGGAAGCTGAAATTTGGGGACAAAAGTGAAGATGTGCTTTCACAAAAGCGTTTATTTTTTTATAAATCGATTAATTAATGAATTAATTAATTATTATCGATTTTTTATTTTCTTATTTATTTTGTTTCTCATCTGGGCAATATCTCAGGCACCTTTTGAACTCGGAAGCTGATATTTGGATATGACAGTGAACAAGTGATTTGGCTCTGAAGGGTAATTTTGATTTATTGATTAATCGATTCATCGATTATTCATTTTTTGATTAATTACTCAATTTGAAAAGTTTACAGATTCGGATGAAACAGTGGTGGTTTTGGTATGCTATGAGCCAATTGATTAAGAAATGAATTAGTTTTACGATTTTTATTAATTTATTTTAATGAGGCAAATAATCAACTAATAACTCAATTATTGGACACCTCTCCCTCACAATTCCATCTCCATGTGTTGCACAGCAAGTAAGTATCATTTGTACACATTCACCTCAGAAGGACACCGCTCCCTCCCAATTCTGTCTCCATGTGCTGCACGGCGGTACCGCAGGGTGCTGAAGGTGCCCTGGCAATGTCACGTGCTGGAGGGTATATTATTTATTTGTTTGGCATGGGGGAGGTGTACTTTGAATGTACCTGTACTTGTTCCTTTTTTTTTTGTATACAGAGTAAATCGGAATAGCTAGAACGGATCATCAGTACGCTGAATAGAAATATAAGGAACAATACAAAAAGGGGGGAAACATTAACAGTGGAGTTGAAGGACAAAAGTAGAGGGAGATGTGGATAGCAATGGGTGTTGGGAGGAATGAGAGGTAGGGGAGGACACATGTGGTGGACAAGATGGATACAGAAGTGAACTCTAAGGAAGGAAAAACTGGAAATTTGGAAGGAGGTGGGCTTGGGGGTGAGAGGAGGGGTTAACAAGGGTAGAAAAGTTCATGGTTTGGGATGGGGAATGATCTGAGAAGGTGGTGAACAGCTGTCTTCAAGAGCTGGAGGGAACAATGGGATCAAAGAGAATGTGGAACTCCATTCCACAGGTGGGAAATAAGAATCACAAATGAGTGGAGGTGAGCATTGATTCTGGATTTTGGGAGTTTCACAAGAAGGTGGTTGATGGTGGACTGCATGCATCCTGCAGATACCTGAGGGGTGGACAAAGCATGGAAAGAGCAGAGGGTGCATGACCACAAAGGAGGTGGTAGAAGACAGAGACCACCGATCTGTCTGTGATGGGAAAGTGATAGGCCCATAGACTCAGCTCTTAAGCCTAAACTCAAAATGACATGAATGTATCATCATGTAAGAAGGAAGAGCTGCATCATATCTGGATGGACAAGCAACCTCTTAAAGCCCTTTTGTAGTTGATTTGCTGCAAATGTTCAATAAGTCTGAGAGATATTCCTACATGAAAACAGCCCTTCCTTGCATGGAAAACCTGTCACTATAGCGATAATATGTGTAAATATTGTTCAAGGTACTCCTATTGAGACTAAAGATGACAATCGTGAAGATGAAAGATATATAGGTGCATTTTGAGATATGGACCGGTTAATGTGCAGTTAAAATATCGTTTGCACCTTAAAGCATCCAATTCACTAATGGAATTTGTGGCATATCCGATCGAATAAACTGGTCATCTCGCTACTCGCTTGGAAGGCTACAACCAATGCCAAGCCATAATTCTTCAGATTATACCTTATAACCTCTTACAGCACTACAATGATGTGGGACTAACTCTGATTTGACTTACAAATTGCTCATAAATAGTTGATATTGGCAAACGTCAGGATTACAACGATTACCGTTTTTATGATAATTACATTATTGAACATTTGGGAATTGGGGGAAAATATAAGCATCACACAGGGGTAGCAGCAGTGAATGTCAATAACCTTGTAATACAGTGAGCAAGAATTGTAATTCTTTCAACTATGTATGGCTGAGATAGCGTACAATATGTAAATCATACGTGTATGCCAAAGTAACTTTTTCTTCCATTTTAGAACCAAAAATGACAAAACATCATTGTAATAGTACATATGTAAGCATTATACAAAATGCAGATTTTCAATGAAGGAGAGGCCTTGTTAATAAAAAAACAACTTAAAAAAAAATAGATTTAGCTCATTTGTTTCACCAACTTACAGTTGTTGATCCCAGAGGTCCTTCTGATCCCAGAAATAGATAATGTTGCATAGTTTCTCTCAGGTTTTAGACCAATAATAATGACAGCAACTTAGTACAACTAACCAGACTCAGTTGCGTAATAGTTAGATGATCCACTCTGAGTCTGGGAGGTCAGTGGTTTGAACACGACCCTTTTGCAGAGTCATACAAAAGACTTCAAAAATGGTATGTGCTGCTCCTTTGCTTGACATTCAGCATTTAGAGGATAGAGCATGAACAAACCAAGAGGGATTGGTTTCTGATGGGGAGGTGGAAATTTTGCATCAGGACAGGACTTTCCAAATGACGTAATCCATCCCAGAATGCTCGCTGCACATGCACAGAAACCCTGAGAAATAGCAATCTTTGGGGAATGTGAACTGCTATTGTGCAGGCATTGTAAAGTGTGTCACCTAAAATGGCTCACAAAGCTTCTAAGAAGCCAAAAATACTTGAATTAGTACCTGAGAGAAAGCTGGAGTGTGCCTCTGCACAACAAAAGAGTTGGAGGGAGACACCGCATCTGGTTTTGGTGCTTCTGAATACTGATGGGGACGTCATATCTGGGGCTTGTGAATGCACAGGGAAGGTTTAAAATCTACTTTTAAAATGACGATTTTACTCTTAACCATCTGGGGGACGGGGGGGGGGGGGGGGGGGGGGGGGGGGGGGGGGGGGGTGGAAGGGGAACTGTGAGGGCTGTTGTAAATATATTGTTTGGTTCTGGTGCGACAAGAGAAATCATATTCGATTTGTACATGTATTGCGTAAAGGAGAAGTGATTCAAGGAAAACGCACAAACAGCGCATGACGAAAGGACTCTTAAGCATTGAAACATCATTTTGAAAGTCCCGTATTGCCCCACTTATCGAGAGAACAGCGACATCACAAAGATGGTGTCACTGGTTACCAGAGTGCCCCAGGAAATTATGTCATTTCCCCCAGGGTCAGCAATTGTGCTTTCCTGGTCGACTTGTCAGGTCACCAGATGATAATGGATTACTAAAGGTCCAATACATAAAATAAAACCACTAAATAAATGTCTGATGGCAGGCTGCAATGAAAGGAAACCTTTCAGATTTTAGCCTGTGGAGTATTTTAAACTAGCCTATTCTTCTTTTGGTTCTCTCTGGTCTCGTCCCTTTCAGCTTGCAGTTTCCAAGCTCAAAAGACAAAACAAAAATACAACTACAGCAAAGTCGATGGCACACCATCACAAATCCCCATGCTTGCTACCTCGAGTAAAGTTGAAAGATGCCAAAAAGTTCCACCACGAATGACACAATATCACATTTCGAGTTCAATTTTTTTCCCCATTTTGACCCCTTTGACCCTAAGTTCCAACCACTTGGGGCATGAACCAGGGGTCAAATCCAATTTTTTTATTTTTTTTACATATTTCATGTGTCCTCAAATGTTGATTGCATATACAAAGATTCATTAAAAAAACGTTTAAAAATATGCCCGTAATTGCATTTTTTGGTATTTGACCTTTTGAACTTGCCCCAGGTGGCGGGGCCAAAATTGATACTGCTCATGCACCTCCTGCCATGTGCTATTCATAACGACCAAGTTTGGTAAGTTATTGCCCAGCAATTTAGGAAGAGATAATGTGACGGATGGACAGATGGATGGACTGAGAGACAGACAGACTGACAGATGAACAGACTGATGGAGCCGATTACAATATTCCCCTGTTTTCTTCAAAAAACATGGGGATAAACATTTTGCTCTTTCGATAGAATGCTCGAATACAAAGTGTGAAACCGAGGCTGCGGGTTTTCACCACGAGACGGATTTGTACGTGGAATAAACGTGTTCGTAACGGACGATAACACCTCCCCTGGCACAGATTTCATCGAGATGAGGGGTTTTTTTTTACAAAATGCATTCCAGTCGGAAATGAATAGTGCAAATCGAAATAATATCAGTCGACTCACTCGTAAAGCCTGACTTTCCATTTAATGGTTTACTGCGATGGGCTTTCAATGGTGTGCAAACATTTGAAGGTTTTTTTTTTTCTAAACATATTTTTGATGATCTTTTGTGGTGTTCGTGATACAAGGGAAATCAACTTGAGGAAAATAAAAGTCTGTTAGCATAAAATGGTGGTGAGGATAAAATACAAACGGGTGTGCTATAAAAATGCAAAACCAAACGATCAAATGTCAATGCCATTGGTAAAGTGTGCAAAGTTGCCGAGCATTATTTTGAGGACACAATTTACCTTTGGGCAGCAAGCACCTTCGTACAGGTTCGGCTCGATAACACAATAGCGTAATGCCCCTCAAATTCCAAATGACTTCCTAATCTCTTTTTCCAGAGCACTTCAGCTTGCCAAAATGCCTTTTCCTCACACAGGAAGCTGTTCCACAACTGGTTAATGAACTTGTGCATGTAACATTTACAAGGAACTTCAGCAAATCACAATCAATAAGGTATATGCAATATACACATATGTGTACATATATATATATATATAATTAAAATCCTATATTGTACATAAAGTTATTGCTTACTTGTGGTTCCCCTCATTTCTCTCGAGTTGCTGAGTTTATGTGGATGTGATAACGCCTTGGAGGGCCTGTTCTCATTTGGAGGATAATGTGTGATGAGGCAGGACAGTCACCTCAATGTTAACTTCCCTCCGAAGAGCAATGTATAGTCTGTAATGCCGCACCTTCTCTTTTGCTAAACAGTAACTTTCAGGGAATCTGATTCCGTTGGGAATCAAATCCAATGTCACTTAGGATGAGAAGTAATGATTCGAGCTGCAACTCAGGTATAGTTTCCGATGAAGAATTACCGTGCTTTCCAATGAGAATTTTTTCTCAAAATAGTTTCGGAAAATACGGGTGGAGGTCTTGATGTACCGAATGCATGAGGCTACATCTCGAGGCACCGATTTGTCAACAGAAAACATCAAAAGTTAGCACTGACTGCTTCAGCACCAGTCAAAAGCCTGATCAATAGTCATTCAGGGATGGAGCCTAGTTCAGGCCGGAATATAACTTCAGGCTTGATGTCATAATCCCAGAGGTGGTAAACTTTCAAAGGAAGAAAATGGAGGTTTTTACATTCTCACATACTGTGCTTCAAAGCAACAGCAATAACCGAGATGGAAATAGTAATTGAGATAGAATCATCAAAATTGTCAAATATCAAACAATGAAATGTGGCGCAAGCAATGTGACGCTTCATGAAGCATCACATCATCCCCCACAATGTCGGTCGGAATTTGTGCAGGTTATCCAAACTGCGTGCATGAACTTGTCGCTATGAAATATGATTTGTGCTGGTTATCCCAAACTACAAAGGTGATTGTGAGAATGTACACCTTGGCCTCAGACTATTACAGGTCTTTAAATGTTGCTACACTCCTCATGGAGGCCATTGCAGTTATGAGTGCACAAAACCATTGTGTGACTCCAATGAAGTTTATTCTGTGGCTGAAATTGTACTTTCAGACCTTTGTACTATTTCCCTTCTGCCTTTTCTGTTCTGCTCACAGTTTTTGCATTCCACGTTTACTTTTAATGATCTTGTTCTTCACCAATCTCCATCACACTTGGTGTGTTCTCCTCATCGGACTCAAGTACAACAGGTGCATGGAATGGTTGTTGATTAGCCCTGGGCAGTTCTGCTAGAACAGGCCCGCAGCATGGAGATATGGATGGCCGTTGGCTCACAAGGAGATCCTCCGCCCTTTGACAGGTTTTGTTTTTAATCCTGCTGGGTATCCATATCATACACCCTCCTCACCGGAAAAAAACTGATGGGGGAGACGGTTTAGTTACCGACAACCCGACCATGGAACAGATTAGTACAGGTTTACATGGTATTTGTAGCATGCCACAGATCTAATGTGGCCTGATCTGACCTGAAAATCAATGCAGTCGTTGGCCATTAGGCCCTTTAATACTGTGTACTAGTTCACTGGTTGCCAACCTATGGTTATTTGTCTGTGCTCTATCCTTTGTAAATGCTTTAAATGCAGCGTGTCAAGGAAGGAAGCAGTACGCAGTATTTAAAGTCTTTGGTACGATTCGGCCAGGGTTCGAACCATCGACCTCCCAGACTCAGAGTGGATATTCCAACCATTACAACCACAGTACTTATTTTCACACAAAGATGCAATACAAGTTCCGCAAATCACTGCATCAAACAAAGGCTTCAATATAAGCCACACATGTCCGTCACTGTACTTCTATAGTGCCTTGAAAATGTTTACCAAACCCACTATCCAGTCAGGTACTCAGGTAGTGATGTAACATCAGATGTAATGTATACATGTGATGCAAATATACTCAAGGGAGTTGTCATTTCATAACAGGTAATGGGAGGGCAAAATAAACAGAGTTTGTTTCTTTGTAACACATCAACAAATGTATCCATAATAAAGTAATCCCAGGTATGTTCAGAATTATAACATTTGCAGAAAACTACCACCCGAAAGGGGAATCTTTTTGCAATAACGATCTATCAGCATGTGTAACTGCGTTATGAAACGGGCCATGTCATCGTCTTTCAAGCACAAAATATGAGTATTTTTTGTCAGATGAGACTGTTCAATGTTGACGTTTCTGCTGCTGTTACTACAGCCGCGATTGGTGCATTTTTTTTTCCCACAACAACTCTCTCATACTCCGAGGGAAATAAACTCCCCGCAAAATGTGGCCATGCATATTTGTAGCCGGTTACTGCAAGCTCACCCCCCTCCCCCACCGCCCCTTTCACTCGCAACCACCTAATTTTTCCAGAGGACCTCAGACAATAGAATGTTCTCTCATGGATTGGCACACCAATTCATTCTGCAATGGTGCTATTCAATTAGGACGAGATTGGATATTCCACTACGGCAATGGCAAGCTCCATCGGAAAAAGACTGCTTGGGACTAACTTCCAGAAGGCGTTGCTGAGTCCTCATAAATATTCCACACGATCCTTGGAGCCTTGTTGGATTGTGGTCACGTCAACCATTACAGCTTTGACTACATTTTGTTTGCCAGGGATACCAATCATCACATTACATTTTTGGAACAGTGGATGATAAATAATCATCGGTATAAATTTCTAATTGAATTGCCTTATGCATTCCGAAGAAAATCATTGTTCGTTTTGGGACCATTACACAACTTGCCTGCAAAATTAGACGACAATCAAAACGCTTGTTCAAGTCGGCCGAACACGATTAGCGCATCATTTCCAACTCAGTGTCCCAAAGCATCAATAGAGTCACACCATTTGTCTTTCAACCAATCAATGCAATGGATATTAAAACTTTCCCAAATGCTCCTTGGCTTGTGGATGGATGCAAGAACCTTTTTGCCATCAACCTTTATGACCTGGACATGTATTATTCACAGCCAGTCCCCCATCAAAGCCAACTTGTCGTTGGCACTTTGGAAGTATTCTGAAGTCACCAATGGGAATTATTTTCATCTGTTTTTTTATTTTTATTTTTTAAACCAAAAGCAACTTCCCTGATCATCTTCAAAGTCCTTTTGCAAAATTCCATTTTCTCGTTGTACTGTAATTATTCTTCGATTTTGTTCCCCTCAATGCATTTTGCTCCGGTTTATTGCTGAATAATGCACAATTCCCTTTATATCGACATTGCACAGCTTGCTCGAGGCAGGAGGTCTTTCAGAGAAGTAAGAAGCAAACTTTCAAAGCAAGGGACTCACCTATACTTCTTAAGTACAAAAGATAGCGGAAACACAGTTTTCCGAATGAATCCACTTTATACAAAGCGTGCATTGGAACATTGTCTCCATGATGTAATACCCCATTGCCAGAGCACCTTTATGCAATTATGTGAAAATATTGAGGCTTCTGAGTTCTGACCAATGCACGTTCCATGCAGAGAGATGAAAGAACCGTGGGTTATCTCAATGATGTCGATCGAGAATCAAGTGTTAGTTGTCTTTGAGGTTGACGGCATCTCTGTGGCAATACCATTTGTGTTAACAAAGACCATGGCAATGTGGTAGAACAATCATCCAGCCAAAGCTAGTGACAAATTTTGCAAAGACCCGAAACTCCTAAAGTAACAGAACTCTCCAACACACATTCCAGAAGCCACCAGCCAGTGAGCAGAAGAACTGTGGAAACATGAAGTTTCATCTGCACAGCACCGGTTGGCATGATGCTAACAAAGTAAATAGAGGAATGAAGATTACACGCTCACCATTTATGGACCGTATTTCAGTCTCAATGGCTTTTACATCAAGACCAAATTGATTAACAAGAGACCACTACAATACAAACTAGAGCGAAGTTGATGGTGCACCATTGCAAATCCCCACACTTCCCACCTCAAGTAAAGTTGAAAGATGCCAAAAGGTTCCACCAGTAATGAGCCAATATAAAATTTTGAGTTAAGAAAATCTGTGTGACCCGTTTTTCACCTTTTGACCCGTGTGACCCAAAGTCACGACCCCCTGGGCCATGAACCAAGGGTCAAATATAAAAATAATTGTTACATATTAAGGCGTCCCCCAATGTTGATTGTAAATATCCATCCCATCCATTGCGACCATACTCTGTGCAGAGTGTTGGTGCTGCTTAAGCAGTCTCCTTGGCTATTGGACACAACCCTGGACGGGTCGCCACTCCGTCACAGGATACCAGCATGCTGGCACTCATTTTGCCAACCTCGGAAGGATGACAAGCAGAGTCAACCCCACCTGGTATAAATTCAACAGCCGAGTGGGATTTGAACTCAGGACCCTCGGATCCAAAGATTGTAAATATAAAGTTTCATAAAATTTGTTTTTAAAATATGCCTGTAATTGCATTTTTTTGGTATTTGACCTCTTGACCCCGACTCCAGGAGGCGTGGACAAAAGTGATAACTGCTCTTGGACATTATTGCCATGTGGTGATCATAACTACCACATTTGATGAATTTCTCCCCGACCGTTTAGGAGGAGATAGCGTGACAGACAGACAGACAGACAGACAGCTAATTACAATATCCCCACATGTGGTTTTTTTGTTGAAAAGTGTGGGGATAACCAGACTTGCAACTAGCTATAAAGTCCAGAAGCACCATGACATCAGGGCTATTCAAACATACTTTTGCAACAAAGAAATCATCTCAGCCTTGCGAGTTAATGCTGGTACATACGATTGGTCATGATAAGAGTGTAAGATCACAGGTTCTGTTGAAACACTTTCCTGCTTGACAAATATGCCGCTTGGTTTCCATTTGCCTTCCTGGTCAATATCCAGAGGAGGCCACTGACCTAATGGTTTGCTATTCTTTCTCAAGAATCATTGTGACACCTTTTATGTCTTCAAGCCAGTAGCATTAGACAGAACAACCAGTTTAATACCCATTCCCTCTCCCGAAGGCACCGCATACTCTGTGATACAATACCGAAGAACTGGTTAATAGATCCTCTTCCGTTCGGAATCCAATCTTATTGCCCGAGTATAATTTCCATATCTCTACCAAAATAACCATCCTTTTGAACTCAAAAAAATTCTGGTGATTGTGCACGTGAATTTTCCTGCAGTGGTCAACCCTGAATGTCATGTGGCTGCTCATTACCCAGATAGCAAATGCCAATAATGGGGAAAAAAATAAAAAATGAACAAAGATGAAGGCGTGAAGATTCCATCGAAGGTGCTAAAGTCGATGTTCTACAACATTTGAGCCCTGCCCGAGCAGGACATCTGTTATTGCATTTTCTGGAAATGATTAATGTAACCCAAAATAATTTACATTGGCAGCTGTTCACAGCCTGAATGGTGCACCTGGAATGGCAGAGGAATGGCATCATATGCTGCTTATGGATTCCCTCCTGCACGGCCCATTATGCTCATGATCTTCACCCTATCGATCAGTCTTTCATCTCTCACCGATACTGTCTATGCATGCATGTTCGCTGCGTTCATGGCTGCCATGTTCCACATTGTTATTTACTCTTCCACATCCTGCGGAAAGAATTGAAAATGACGATTTTGCATTTTGGAATAAATAATTACAGTGTTTGACGTTAATCAATTTCCCTCCATGCTGAATTTTATTGCAATCAACATTGTACCATGTTCATATATATGGCCAAGCATTGCATCATCAGTGCATGTGATGCCAGTGGAATCAGAAGAAAAAAATACAAATATCAACTATCATGGTACTCGGTGCAGCGTATACCTCCGCCAGGTTGTACAGTTTACGTTTTGTATCCCACTGGTAGGCTGCATCTGGATCCGGACCAGAACAAAAATCTAATCAGCTTGATATTGTCACTTACCCAACTTATCCCCCTAGTTTTGTCCGAATCCGTCCACATCTTTTTGATATGTATCATGCTATACTGTGTATGATTTTTGGCCATATCTCTCAATGGTGAAAAATTCTCACATCCAGAATTGTATGTTCACCAAAATGTAATAAATTCGTCCTTGTCAAATTCCCAACCTGCACACCAAATTCCGTCTGAATCTGTCCATAACTTTTTGAGATATCCTGCTCACAGACAGACAGACAGACAGACAGAGACAGGCGAATAAACAGACAGATAAAGAGACAAACCATCTTCGCTGGTGGAGCTGATAATGTCTGTATATGAGGGACATTTGAAAAGTTCCAGGCATCAAATAAAAATAAATAAAATCAGCTCGTGAAATGGATTAAATAATTTCACTGCAATAAATAATGCAAGCATATTTTTTTTTCAAAAAGATTTGGACAAAGGTTGCATTTTGAGCAATTTATGGACGCTATGTGAAATTGGGAGGATTCTTTGTTTTATCGTGTGAAAGGGTAAAGTAGTAAAGGCTGGGTAAATACCTTGGATCCAAGTCTGCATTTGATTTTTGTCGCAAAGGGTGGCAGGTGCTTTGCCTTGCGAATGCAATCGAAGGAGTCCCATTGGTGCAGTACTCGACGCGACGACATCAACACCTGGTGTGAGAATGTTGCAATGCAAGCAAAGAAAGAGCGTGAGACTGTGGTGGAAGCGGGCTTCCAGGCAAAGGGACAGAAAGAAATGGTGGAAGTACAATGGCGAAGTGGTGCAACAGCCTTTGAATACAAAGTGATGTGATGACAAAGTGATGGAGAGAAGTGACAGGCCAAGAGATTCCGCCACAGTGCCCTCGGCACGTGACCATCAAGTGACCCTCATGCAGATGAAATGGTGTTTCAAGGTCTGGCACATGCTGTGATCTCGAGATTGGCACCCTATTACTTTGTTTGCGCCAACTGCTTTAGCTTGTCTCGAAGACCAAGCTGTGCACATATAATCAAATGAAAGACCAAATACTGCACCAATACACTGCACATTCTGCAAAGACCATACAGATGTAAGCCGATGAAGCATAGAGCAAAGATAGTCATCAGGAGTTACTTGGATAGGATTCGGGTTTCAGCTGTGACTCCTCGACCCATGTTGGCACAGTCAAAAGTGAGCCTTACAAAACTGTTTTTTGTAAGACTTCACGTCTCCCTTGACAGGTAGTGTGAAAGAGGAGTGTTAAAGTTTGTTAATCTGTTTTAGTAAAGCCTAGCTTAGTCCAAAAGGAAAACAGATAAATCGGATAATTCACACAAGGGCAAAGAAAATGATAAACAAGGTGTTAGTTACAAAACACCAGAATGCAAGTTTTGGCAAATTGCTTGAAATCTCAAATGTGAACACAACAAAAACTTTGCACTGCGTTAACAAAACCTTTTGTTCACTTGTACATCAAAATTTCAGAATAATTTGCTGTGAAACAACAGCAATATTATTTTCTACATGCTATTACTACACCGATATATATCGAATACAGTACTAGTAAGAGTACCCATCCCCAGTGACGGGAAAAGTTTAAGTTAATCTATCAATTTAAATCATATTTCATAGACTTTACAAGGTCAATTGTGTTGTACTCTTGGTTTCGCTAACAGCTACATATTATGCCCACCGCAACATGGTGGTGCAACATAGGTGCGAGGTTGGATTTGTCTCAAAAGAGTGCAAAATATCCTGGCTGCGAAATAAAATTTGGCATCAACATTACTCATACCTGTTCTCCCATCATTTCAAAAGTGAATGTTGAGCTTTTCAATGCAGCGCAAGAAGCAGCCACTATAATGGGAGACAGAAAACGCACAGACAGACACCATGGTTCACAAATATATATATATAATATATAATATATATATATATATATATATATATATATATAAAAGAGATAAGATGACTTCACTTCCAAGGAACTTCAACACAGAAAGAGACCAGTCAGCCCATGAAGTCTGTAAAATGGTTGCCAACCTCTGACTTTTTTTTGTATACAGACAAGGCTTGTGGGAGAGCTAGAACACTAAATGGATCAAGACGCAACAGGACAAAAGGAACAGAAGCATGGGTCGGGAGGGGACACCAACAGTGGAGTTTAAGGACAAAATATAGGGATAGTTGGACAAACAATAGGTTAGGGAGGAATGGGGTGGACAGGATGGATACAGAAGGAAACCTGTTCTCCCCTCCCCCCTCCAATCTTCCCTATCCGCTGTCTGTCCTCTATCTCTGTCTCTGTCCTCTCTCTGTCCTCCCTCTCTCCTCTCTCTCCCTCCCCTCTTTCCCCTCCTGTCTCTCCCTCCCCTCTCTCCCTCTCCTGCTTCTCCTCTCTCTTCCTCCCCTCCCCTCTCTCCCTCTCCTGCTTCTCCTCTCCCTCCTCCCTCCCCTCTCTCTACATGGTCCATGCTCGATCATTTTAAAACGGCTTATTTTAGTTTTCTTTTTTTCCACATTCGTTATTCAGTTGATACTTTTATTTATTACATTTGATGTAGCGTACCATTCATTACTGGGCGTCTGTGCCACCAAAGCAGCTTCCTGAGCAAGGGTTTATACTCGGTGGTTTGCCATCCTTCCCAGCAGTAGTTCGGGCAGGAATTTGAAATTTGCCATGTGCCGGCGATAGATCGCCCACTCTTCGTGAAGGAACCAACGTAGGGAACTTTAACGTCCATCAACTCATGTGGAAGACAGGATGCCCGATTTAAGATCCATCGGAGGGACGACACACACATTTATGATTCACCCAGCCTATGAAATGACATTTTATAGCTGGGTCGGGATTTCGAACCCAGGCAAGACAGCATAGAGGTGAGTGTGGATACCTTGAGGTAATCTGGTCAGAGGTCATATATTAACGCACTGTTCAAAAACAAACTGCGATTCCATGTTGTATTTATATAATTTCAGAGAAGAAGCTGCAAGTGTTTACGGATGGACAGACGGACAGACTGACGACGCGCCATCTTTTAAGCTCCATGGAACTACTTCCCAGGTGAGCTAATAATTTGGATTTAATTAAATTGGGGATAGAAACCACATAAAGTTTCTAGATGCCTTACAATATTCAGGTACCACCCATACATATATATCCTCTGTGGTGTATGGTGTTTCTTTTTCATGGTGGGCAAGAGGGGGGGGGGGGAGAGCGGGAAGGGGTTAGGAGTATCGGGAAATTATTCCTGAAACCCCTTAAGCAATGCATTTTTGCACTCTGTTCACTATTCACATATATTTGCCAAATTGACAATTTGCTTGTACTCTTTAAGACAAAGGATTTTGAAGATGCAGTCAACATATGCATACAACTAGAACGACAATTTTCGGCGTCACGACGTCACCAGTATGGCTCCACCCACATTATCACATCATTGTACATTCTTGTACCGAGTTTAATTTAAATTCCTGAATCCAGCTTTAAAATATTAAATAATTCTGGCTGCCAAACCATGCATCTGATGAGGTTGAAATATAAAAACATATATTCCACATGTCTACGAGATCACAACTATGATGTTTTACACCGAATGATGAAGTGGTTAAAGAGAAAGATTTTAAAAAGAATTTCATTCAAACCAATATGGCTGCAGTCAATGGAACCTATTAATATTCGTGAATACCCTGGATACCCAAGGCTTGGGAACATGCGAGTAAAGTTTCCCCTCCATCTGCCAAGCCGTTCTGGAGAAGATTTTTAAAATGTTTATTCTTCAAAAAAATCATAGCTGCCAAACCATGTGACCTACGACATCATCGGTGGAGAACTTTTTGTTCTTCATGGATAGGCTATCATACCTGTAATGTTTCACCTCAATCTGTTCAGCCATTATAGAGATGATTTTTGAAGGTCTTAAGTTAAAAACAATATGACTGCGAACCACGTGACCGATGACGTCATCAATTTATTTGCAATTGCAATTTAGCCCTAGATGCTTCTCAAAAATTTTCATACTGATCTGATAAAGTGCTTGGCAATTATGATGTCATAACGAAACTACATATGACTGTGATGTCATCAAAAAAATCACACTTGTACTTCAGATGTGCAAAGTTTCAATTTTTTTCCACGGAGCAGTTTCGAGATACAAAAGTCCAAAGTTTTTTTTTTCCAACACTGCTGCCACACAACGTGATCTGTGACGTAAAGTTTTCACAAAAACATTCTACATGAGTAGTCGCATCTATGGTGAAAAATAAAGCCATGGCGCCCCGCTTTGATGCAACCCCGCTTCGATCGAACACCTGACCCCCTGATGTCCTCTTTATCGTCAAATTCAGAATGGGTGGCCGATCACATTTTGGAGTTTTGCATTGATTGGAGAAGGTTTTTTGTCCAACATTGCTGCGAGACCACGTGACTGATGATGTTTAAATTTTCAAGAAATATTCCGATGCCAGTCAATCATGCTAAAAAAAAAAATTCTCTGAAACCACTTAGCCTTCATGTCTGGTGTTGGCTTAATGGTTAGGTGGTGGCTTGATCCTCGGATCTGAGTTAAAATGCCTTCATGTCTGGTGTTGGCTTAATGGTTAGAGTGGTGGCTTTGGATCCTAGGATCCTGAGTTAAAATGCCTTCATGTCTGGTGTTGGCTTAATGGTTAGAGTGGTGGGCTTGGATCCTAGGATCCTGAGTTAAAATGCCTTCATGTCTGGTGTTGGCTTAATGGTTAGAGTGGTGGGCTTTGGATCCTAGGATCCTGAGTTAAAATTCCTTCATGTCTGGTGTTGGCTTAATGGTTAGGGTGGTGGGCTTTGGATCCTAGGATCCTGAGTTAAAATCCCACTCAGCTGTTGAATAAATACCAGGAGGAATTGACTCTGCCTGTCATCCTTCTGAATCGCAAAATGAGTGCCAGCTTGCTGGTATCCTGTGTCGGAGTGGCGAACTGTCCAGGATTGTGCCCAATAGCCAAGGGAGACTGCTTAAGCAGCACCAACGCTCTGCACAGAGTACGGTCCCAATGGATGGATGGATGGACTTAGCTTTTGATGGGAGACTTTGCAGTGATGATCCACTACTGTTGCTGCAAATATTGTATTTAACAATGACATCATCAGTCACATGATGTGGCAACCATGTTGGTTTTAAGGGAATAATGAAATAATTATTTATCTGAAACCGTTTATCCCATCAATACTAAATTTTGCAGTTATGATCCTCTGCGCTTGCTGCATACATTTGACTAAAAATGACTTCATCAATCACATGGTGTGGGAGCCACATTGGTTTCATGGAAAATATTAAAAAATGTATCTTGGAAACCACTTTAGCAATCGAAGCAAAACTTTGCAGTTGTGATCCACTGCCCTTGCTCCATGTAATGCAACATGTTTCACATGATCTGTTAAACGGTAGCTACATGAGTAGTTGCATCTATGGTGAAAATTTCATGTCAATCGGATAAGCGGTTGCAGAGAAAACAGAGAAAATTTGCATGTATATCCGTACGACGTATGTACGGATGGAAAACCTGAAAACGTAATGGCACCGGTGGCTTCGTCACCTGAGGTGCAAAAAACGGATTTCCATTTCGGTTTTTGTTTTGATTTACAATCCAAGCTGTCAGGAAATACGATTTTCCAATGAGTTTCAGCAATAAACACAAAACATTTTTGGGTCAAACGTCATTTCTCATGTTAAATCTTTGGCACGTTTCCACCTGCAATCAGTTTTGTTTTGTTCTGGGTTGTGGGTTCAGCCAAAGGCAGAAATTGTTCTGCCATTCACCAGGATGATGTTTAGGTTTTCCCTGAATATTTAATCATTTGGTCGTGAAATACAAATGAGATGTTCAGATGCTACGATCCCCGACCAAACATATTCCATGAAATAAACTGATTAGCACCACTTATCAAAGATGGAATGAATCGGTCGGGAGAGATCACTTTACTGTTTTCTTTTACCAAAGAAACTTGAGATCTGTCGTAAGCACAAAAGACACCTGTAAAATTTTTACGCATTTACAAAACTTCGCAAGAAATGTGTGTTAATGATTGTGCATTGTTCCAATCTGGTGTGATTAATCAGATGTATTTATAAATTTACAGTAGATACAACTTAAAATATTGCAACATGCACATAGAAGTGGGGGTGGCAGTGATGTTTAAGTGATACCAGTGCTGAACCCATCGCTTTGCTGATGGTAGTTGAACAACATAACTTGTGTATTTACAGTACAATAATACCGTTTATTGAGTCAATATTTGCATTTCTTTTTAATTCCAGAAACATTTGTTTTCACTGCTAACACCCAGGGTTATTTTAGTGCAACACACACTTATTCGCCCAAACTAAAAGCTCGGAGAAATCTGGCTACTTTATATATCGTTTGGGAAATGCCCGATAATTTGTGGTGGAGCAGGGCTTTGTGGGTTGACACTGGAGGTAACTTGTCAACCAAGTAATTGGAGCCGCATGGAGTTCCGCAATCCTGTATTTACCAATCAACCCCTCCCCGGTCATTTTTATAATTGCAGCTGCCTCAAATTCAAATTCTCCTATCAAATTCTGTCATCATTGAGCCTAGTTCTACCAATATGGAATTTGTGGAGAACACTTGCAGAGATGGAGCCGAAGCACATCATGGAGGGTGAGTTGAACTCTGTCCATCAGGTTAGATTTAAAAAGGAAGCTGCAGGTGCAGAGGCACTTTTAGATTGGAAAGAAGAGATGGAGACTTGAGAATGGATTAGATTATGACATTGCACATAAGGAAGGGATGCCCAAGTCAAATAAAAGGAAATCCACAACCGCAGTATTATCAAATTATCTGGATATGAAAGTGAGAACATTACATCTTTACCTTACCGAGATATCAGGTGCGGCAGTTTGACTGGCAATTTCCACAAATTACTTACCAGGAAAGCAGTATGGGGGAATGCTCAAGGCAAGGCCGACATAACCCTCAAGCAACTTCTCATCAATAACCTATCTTGAGACTACTGCACCTGAGTACTGTATCGAAGTAAGCAATTTGTGATAAGGACCAATGCTTCTGACATTGGTGTTGTAGCTGTTGTTTTGCAATGGCATGGGAACAGACTCTTCAATGTGAGTTTGGAAAACAAAAAGTTGATG
The DNA here is from genome assembly GCA_035128595.1 of Eptatretus atami. Classification (NCBI taxonomy): domain Eukaryota; kingdom Metazoa; phylum Chordata; class Myxini; order Myxiniformes; family Myxinidae; genus Eptatretus; species Eptatretus atami. Next base: position 59,396,292 of record CM068967.1, read on the forward strand.
ACATCCAGTGGCTAATGGTAACACAGCAATCTAGTAAGTTGGGTAGTTTGTACGAGGAGGGCTTCAGCGAATGTTGTTGCTTTGATGACATATAAATGTAAGGCAAAAGGAGAAGGGCAGAAGAAAAGCCAATCATCGGTTGCTGAGCACCATGCCATGAACACCACAGTGGTGTTCTTCGATATAACAGTATCATTTGTGTTTAATCTAATAAATAATGCAATTTGGACTACACCCACCTGCTGTTTGATATTGATCTCTCTCT
>CM068967.1:59396581-59412764 GCA_035128595.1 Eptatretus atami
TAAGAGAAGGAAGCTCTTGTAAAGAAATTCTTTTGATGAATCCACAAAATCAAATATTCCCCTCAATGGAAACCCATGAGTTTTATCCTCCAATGTTCCAGAGCTTTATGGTAACAGGAGGAAGCAGACATGAAATTACCAGATTGCTCATTGATGCAAACATGCATCTGAAGCTGCAAAACTACTACCATCACTACCAAGTTCCCTTATCGAGCCATTGCAATCCTAGCTCGTGCACTTAATGCACGGACTTAATCTCTGTTAATTTTCATGTCAGTGAGTGGGAATTGTACGAAGTATGTTGATATATCTGCTATGACACAAAGGTTAGCACCCAGGATCTGCAAAGCACTGTTGGGCTTACATGCCAGGACTGGTTTTGACATCACGGTGTTTTTGTTGGCAAGAGGAAAACAAAAGCGTATTATCTCACGAGACACAACCAGGACGTGGAAACACAATGCCAACGATGGGAATCGACTTTGCTGTGAATTGAACAATTCATAATGAACGCTCATCATTTGTGTGTGCCAACTGGGGGCAGCAGGGGAAACAATGTCAGTGAAGTCAGATACAAAATGTTCTGTACAGCCAATGCTCAAGACATCCCAAATTCGACAAATAAACGATCTACTTCGCAGCACATAATACCGAGCAACTTACAAACCACCATTTGGTATCAGGCTCTCTTTTTGTGCAGCGCTTCTTCACAATTCCATATTGAGATGATGCATGCTCAGCGACGGGCGCTGAAGGAAGGAGGACTCAGTTTTTATTGTTTGTTCTGTTTTAATTTTCTCTTTTGTTTTTCCGTAATATCTCAGCTATCCTTTGATAGGAAGCTGAAATTTGGGGAACAAAAGTGAAGATGTGCTTTCACAAAAGCGGTTTATTTTTTTATAAATCGATTAATTAATGAATTAATTAATTATTATCGATTTTTTATTTCTTATTTATTTTGTTCTCATCTGGGCAATATCTCAGGCACCTTTTAACTCGGAAGGCATATTTGGATATGACAGTGAACAAGTGATTGGCTCTGAAGGTAATTTTGATTTATTTGATTAATTCGATTCATCGATTATTCATTTTTGATTAATACTCAATTTTGAAAAGTTTTACAGATTCGGATGAAACAGTGGTGGTTTTGTATGCTATGAGCCAATTGATAAGAAATGAATTAGTTTTTACAATTTTTATTAATTTATTTTAATGAGGCAAATAATCAACTAATAACTCAATTATTGGACACCTCTCCCTCACAATTCCATCTCCATTGTGTTGCACAGCAAGTAAGTATCATTTGTACACATTCACCTCAGAAGGACACCGCTCCCTCCCAATTCTGTCTCCATGGCTGCACGCGGTACCGCAGGGTGCTGAAGGGCCCTGGCAATTCACGTTGCTGGAGGGTATATTATTTATTGTTTGGCATGGGGAGGTGTACTTGAATTACCTGTACTTGTTCTTTTTTTTTTGTATACAGAAGTAAATCGGAATAGCTAGAACGGATCATCAGTACGCTGAAATAGAAATATAAGGAACAATACAAAAAAGGGGAAACATTAACAGTGGGTGAAGACAAAAGTAGAGGGAGATGTGGATAGCAATGGGTGTGGAGGAATGAGAGTAGGAGGACACATGTGGTTGACAAGATGGATACAGAAATGAACTCTAAGAAGGAAAAACTGGAAATTTGAAGGAGGTGGGCTTGGGGTGAGAGGAGGTTAACAAGGGTAGAAAAGTTCATGGTTTGGGATGGGGAATGATCTGAGAAGGTGGTGAACAGCTGTCTTCAAGAGCTGGAGGGGAACAATGGGATCAAAGAGAATGTGGAACTCCATTCCACAGGTGGGAAATAAGAATCACAAAATGAGTGGAGGTGAGCATTGATTCTGGATTTTGGGAGTTTCACAAGAAGGTCGTTGATGGTGGACTGCATGCATCCTGCAGATACCTGAGGGTGGACAAAGCATGAAAGAGCAGAGCGTGCATGACCACAAAGGAGGTGGTAGAAGACAGAGACCACCGATCTGTCTGTGATGGGAAATGTATAGGCCCATAGACTCAGCTCTTAAGCCTAACTCAAAATGACATGAATGTATCATCATGTAAGAAGGAAGAGCTGCATCATATCTGGATGGACAAGCAACCTCTTAAACCCTTTGTAGGTTGATTTGCTGCAAATGTTCAATAAGTCTGAGAGATATTCCTACATGAAAACACCCTCCTTGCATGAAAACCGTCCACATACGATAATATGTGTAAATATTGTTCAAGGTACTCCTATTGAGGACTAAAGATGACAACATGAAGATGAAAGATATATAGGTGCATTTTGAGATATGGACCGGTTAATGTGCAGTTAAAATATCGTTTGCACCTTAAAGCATCCAATTCACTAAATGGAATTTTGGCATATCCATCGAATAAACTGGTCATCTCGCTACTCTTGGAAGGCTACAACCAATGCCAAGCCATAATTCTCAGATTATACCCTTATAACCTCTTACAGCACTACAAGTGATGTGGACTAACTCTGATTTGACTTACAAATTGCTCATAAATAGTTGATATTGGCAAACGTCAGGATGACAATGCATTACCGTTTTATTATAATTACATATTGAAACATTGGGAATTGGGGAAAATATAAGCATCACACAGGTAGCAGCAGTGAATGTCAATAACCTTGTAATACAGTGAGCAAGAATTGTAATTCTTTCAACTATGTATGCTGAGATAGCGTACAATATGTAAATCATACGTGTATGCCAAAAGTAACTTTTTCTTCCATTTTAGAACCAAAAATGACAAAACATCGATTTAATAGTACATATGTAAGCATTATACAAAATGCAGATTTTCAATGAAGGAGAGCCTTTGTAATAAAAAAACAACTTCAAAAAAAATAGATTTAGCTCATTTGTTCACCAACTTACAGTTGTTGATCCCAGAGTCCTTCTGATCCCAGAAATAAGATAATGTTGCATAGTTTCTCTCAGGTTTTAGACCAATAATAATGACAGCAAACTTAGTACAACTAACCAGACTCAGTTGCGTAATAGTTAGATGAATCCACTCTGATCTGGGAGTCAGTGGTTTGAAACACAACCCTTTTGCAGAGTCATACAAAGACTTCAAAAATGGTATGTGCTGCTCCTTTGCTTACATTCAGCATTAGAGGATAGAGCATGAACAAACCCAAGAGGATTGGTTTCTGATGGGGAGGTGGAAATTTTGCATCAGGACAGGACTTTCCCAAATGACGTAATCCATCCAAGAATGCTCGCTGCACATGCACAGAAACCCTGAGAAATAGCGATCTTTGGGGAATGTGAACTGCTATTGTGCAGGCATTGTAAAGTGTGTCACCTAAAATGGCTCACAAAGCTTCTAAGAAGCCAAAAATACTTGAATTAGTACCTGAGAGAAAGCTGGAGTTGCCTCTGCCAACAACAAAGAGTTGGAGGGAGACACCGCATCTGGTTTTGGTTGCTTCGAATACTGATGGGGACGTCATATCTGGGGCTTGTGAATGCACAGGGAAGGTTTAAAATCTACTTTTAAAATGACGATTTTACTCTTAACCATCTGACGGGGGGGGGGGGGAGGACTGGAGGGGTGGGCTGTTGTAATATATTGTTGGTTCTGGGCGACAAGAGAAATCATATTCGATTTGTACATGATTGCGTAAAGGAGAATGATTCAAGGAAACGCACAAACACAGCGCATGACGAAAGGACTCTTAAGCATTGAAACATCATTTTTGAAAGTCCCGTATTGCCCCACTTATCGAGAGAACAGCGACATCATAAAGATGGTGTCACTGGTTACCAGAGTGCCCCAGAAATTATGTCATTTCCCCCAAGGTCAGCAATGTGCTTTTCCTGTCGACTTGTCAGTCACCAGATGATAATGGATTACTAAAGTCCAATACAATAAAATAAACCACTAAATAAATGTCTGATGGCAGGCTGCAATGAAAGAAACCTTTCAGATTAGCCTGTGAGTATTTTAAAACTAGCCTATCTTCTTTGGTTCTCTCTGGTCTCGCCTTTCAGCTTCAGTTTCCAAGCTCACAAAAGACAAAACAAAAATACAACTACAGCAAAGTCGATGGCACACCATCACAAATCCCCATTGCTTGCTACCTCGAGTAAAGTTGAAAGATGCCAAAAAGTTCCACCACGAATGACACAAAATATCACATTTCGAGTTCAATTTTTTTCCCCATTTGACCCCTTGACCCTAAGTTCCAACCACTTGGCATAACCAGGTCAAATCCAATTTTTTATTTTTTTTACATATTTCATGTGTCCTCAAATGTTGATTGCATATACAAGAATCATAAAAAAACGTTTAAAAATATGCCCGTAATTGCATTTTTTGTATTTGACCTTTTAAACCTGCCCCAGGGGCGGCCAAAATTGATACTGCTCATGCACCTCCTGCCATGTGCTATTCAAACGACCAAGTTTGTAAGTTATTGCCCAGCAATTTAGGAAGAGATAATGTGACGGATGACAGATGGATGGACTGAGAGACAGACAGACTGACAGATGAACAGACTGATGGAGCCGATTACAATATCCCCCCCGTTTTCTTCAAAAAACATGGGGATAAACATTTTGCTCTTTCGATAGAATGCTCGAATACAAAGTGTGAAACCGAGGCTGTGGGTTTCACCACGAGACGGATTTGTACGTGGAATAAACGTGTTCGTAACGACGATAACACCTCCCTGGCACAGATTTCATCGAGATTGGAGGGGTTTTTTTTTACAAAATGCATTCCAGTCGGAAATGAATAGTGCAAATCGAAATAAAATATCCATCGACTCACTCGTAAAGCCTGATTTTCCATTTAATGGTTTACTGCGATGGGCTTTCAATGGTGTGCAAACATTTGAATTTTTTTTTTTTCTAAACATATTTTTGATGATCTTTTGTGTGTTCGTGATAAGAAAATCAACTTGAGAAAATAAAAGTCTGTTAGCATAAAATGAGTGGTGAGGATTAAAATACAAACGGGTGTGCTATTAAAATGCAAAACCAACGATCAAATGTCAATGCCATTGGTAAAGTGTGCAAAGTTGCCGAGCATTATTTTGAGACACAATTTACCTTTGGGCAGCAAGCACCTTGTTACAGGTTCGGCTCGATAACACAATAGCTTAATGCCCCTCAAATTCCAAATGACTTCCTAATCTCTTTTTCCAGAGCACTTCAGCTTGCCAAAATGCCTTTTCCTCACACAGAAGCTGTTCCACAACTGGTTAATGAACTTGTGCATGTAACATTTACAAGGAACTTCAGCAAATCACAATCAATAAGGTATATGCAATATACACATATGTGTACATATATATATATATATAATTAAAATCCTATATTGTACATAAATTATGCTTACTTGTGGTTCCCCTCATTTCTCTCGAGTTGCTGAGTTTATGTGGATGTGATAACGCCTTGGAGGGCCTGCTCTCATTTGGAGGATAATGTGTGATGAGGCAGGAACAGTCACCTCAATGTTAACTTCCTCCGAAGAGCAATGTATAGTCTGTAATGCCGCACCTTCTCTTTTGCTAAACAGTAACTTTCAGGGAATCTGATTCCGTGGAATCAAATCCAATGCACTTAGATGAGAAGTAATGATTCGAGCTGCAACTCAGGTATAGTTTCCGATGAAGAATTACCGTGCTTTCCAATGAGAATTTTTTCTCAAAATAGTTTCGGAAAATACGGGTGAGGTCTTGATGTACCGAATGCATGAGGCTACATCTCGAGGCACCGATTGTCAACAGAAAACATTCAAAAGTTAGCACTGACTGCTTCAGCACCAGTCAAAAGCCTGATCAATAGTCATTCAGGGATGGAGCCTAGTTCAGGCCGGAATATAACTTCAGGCTTGATGTCATAATCCCAGAGGTGGTAAACTTTCAAAGGAAGAAAATGGAGTTTTTACATTCTCACATACTGTGCTTGAAACAACAGCAATAACGAGATGGAAATAGTAATTGAGATAGAATCATCAAAATTGTCAAATTTCAAACAATGAAATGTGCACAAAGCAATGTGACGCTTCATGAAGCATCACATCATCCCCCACAATGTCGGTCGGGAATTTGTGCAGGTTATCCAAACTGCGTGCATGAACTGTCGCTATGGCATATATTGTGCTGGTTATCCCAAACTACAAAGGTGATTGTGAGAATGTACACCTTGGCCTCAGACTATTACAGGTCTTTAAAGTTTGCTACACTCCTCATGGAGCCATTGCCAGATATGAGTGCACAAAACCATTGTGTGACTCCAATGAAGGTTATTCTGTGGCTGAAATTGTACTTTCAGACCTTTGTACTATTTCCCTTCTGCCTTTTCTGTTCTGCTCACAGTTTTTGCATTCCACGTTTACTTTTAATGATCTTGTCTTCACCAATCTCCATCACACTTGGTTGGTTCTCCTCATCGGACTCAAATACAACAGGTGCATGGAATGTTGTTGATTAGCCCTGGGCAGTTCTGCTAGAACAGGCCCGCAGCATGAAGATATGATGGCCGTTGGCTCACAAGAATCCTCCGCCCTTGACAGGTTTGTTTTTAATCCTGCTGGGTGTCCATATCATACACCCTCCTCACCGGAAAACCTGGTGGGGGAGACGGTTTAGTCGCCACAACCCGACCATGGAACAGATTAGTACAGGTTTACATGGTATCTGTAGCACGCCACAGATCTAAGTGGCCTAGATCTGACCTGAAAATCAATGCAGTCGTTGGCCATTAGGCCCTTTAATACTGTGTACTATTCACGGTTGCCAACCTATGGTTTAATTGTCTTGCTCTATCCTTTGTAAATGCTTTAAAATGCAGCGTGTCAAGGAAGAAGCAGTACGCAGTATTTAAAGTCTTTGTACGATTCGGCCAGGTTTCGAACCATCGACCTCCCAGACTCAGAGTGGATATTCCAACCATTACAACCACAGTACTTATTTTCACACAAAGATGCAATACAAGTTCCGCAAATCACTGCATCAAACAAACTTCAATACAAGCCACACATGTCCGTCAATGTACTTCTAGGCCTTGAAAATGTTTACCAAACCCACTATCCAGTCAGGTACTCAGGTAGTGATGTAACATCAGATGTAATGTATACATGTGATGCAAAATATACTCAAGGGAGTTGTAATTTCATAACAGGTAATGGAGGCCAAAATATAACAGAGTTTGTTTCTTTGTAACACATCAACAAATGTATCCATAATAAAGTAATCCCAGGTATGTTCAGAATTATAACATTTGCAGAAAACTACCACCCAAAGGGAATCTTTTGCAATAACGATCTATCAGCATGTAACTGCGTTATAAACGGGCCATTCATCGTCTTTCAAGCACAAAATATGAGTATTTTTTGTCAGATGAGACTGTTCAATGTTGACGTTTCTGCTGCTGTTACTACAGCCGCGATTGGTGCATTTTTTTTCCCACAACAACTCTCTCATACTCCGAGGGAAATAAATTCCCCCGCAAAATGTGGCCATGCATATTGTAGCCGTTACTGCAAGCTGCCCCCCTCCCCCACCGCCCCTTTCACTCCCAACCACCTAATTTTCCAGAGGACCTCAGACAATAGAATGTTCTCTCATGGATTGGCACACCAATTCACTCTGCAATGGTGCTATCAATTGAGAGATTGGATATTCCACTACGGCAATGGCAAGCTCCATCGGAAAAAGACTGCTTGGGACTAACTTCCAGAAGGCGTTGCTGAGTCCTCATAAATATTCCACACGATCCTTGGAGCCTTGTTGATTGTGGGTCACGTCAACCATTACAGCTTTGACTACATTTTGTTTGCCAGGGATACCAATCATCACATTACATTTTGGAACAGTGGATGATAAATAATCATCGTATAAATTTCTAATTGAATTGCCTTATGCATTCCGAAGAAAATCATTGTTCGTTTGGGACCATTACACAACTTGCCTGCCAAATTAGACGACAATCAAAACGCTTGTTCAAGTCGGCCGAACACGATTAGCGCATCATTTCCAACTCAGTGTCCCAAAGCATCAATAGAGTCACACCATTTGTCTTTCAACCAATCAATGCAATGGATATTAAACTTTCCCAAATGCTCCTTGGCTTGTGGATGGATGCAAGAACCTTTTATGCATCAACCTTTATGACCTGGACATGTATTATTACAGCCAGTCCCCCATCAAAGCCAACTTGTCGTTGGCACTTTGGAAGTATTCTGAAGTCACCAATGGAATTCTTTTCATCCGTTTTTTATTTTTATTTTTTAAACCAAAAGCAACTTCCCTGATCATCTTCAAAGTCCTTTTGCAAAATTCCATTTTCTCGTTGTACTGTAATTATCTTCGATTTTGTTCCCCTCAATGCATTTTGCTCCGGTTTATTGCCGAATAATGCACAATTCCCTTTATATCGACATTGCACAGCTTGCTCGAGCAGGAGGTCTTCAGAGAAGTAAGAAGCAAACTTTCAAGCAAGGGACTCACCTATACTTCTTAAGTACAAAAGATAGCGGAAACACAGTTTTCCGAATGAATCCACTTTATACAAAGCGTGCATTGGAACATTGTCTCCATGATGTAATACCCCATTGCCAGAGCACCGTTATGCAATTATGTGAAAAATTGAGCTTCTGAGTTCTGACCAATGCACGTTCCATGCAGAGAGATGAAAGAACCGTGGTTATCTCAATGATGTCGATCGAGAATCAAGTGTTAGTTGTCTTTGAGGTTGACGGCATCTCTGTGGCAATACCATTTGTGTTAACAAAGACCATGGCAATGTGGTAGAACAATCATCCAGCCAAAGCTAGTGACAAATTTTGCAAAGACCCGAAACTCCTAAAGTAACAGAACTCTCCAACACACATTCCAGAAGCCACCAGCCAGTGAGCAGAAGAACTGTGAAACATGAAGTTTCATCTGCACAGCACCGGTTGGCATGATGCTAACAAAGTAAATAGAGGAATGAAGATTACACGCTCACCATTTATGGACCGTATTTCAGTCTCAATGGCTTTTACATCAAGACCAAATGATTAACAAGAGACCACTACAATACAAACTAGAGCGAAGTTGATGGTGCACCATTGCAAATCCCCACACTTTCCACCTCAAGTAAAGTTGAAAGATGCCAAAAGTTCCACCAGTAATGAACCAATATAAAAGTTTGAGTTTAAGAAAATCTGTGTGACCCGTTTTCACCTTTTGACCCGTGTGACCCAAAGTCACGACCCCTGGGCCATGAACCAAAGGTCAAATATAAAATAATTGTTACATATTAGGCGTCCCCCAATGTTGATTGTAAATATCCATCCCATCCATGCGACCATACTCTGTGCAGAGTGTTGGTGCTGCTTAAGCAGTCTCCTTGGCTATTGGACACAACCCTGGACGGGTCACCATTCCGTCACAGGATACCAGCATGCTGGCACTCATTTTGCCAACCTCGGAAGGATGACAAGCAGAGTCAACCCCACCTGGTATAATTCAACACCAAGTGGGATTTGAACTCAGGACCCTCGATCTAAAGATTGTAAATATAAAGTTTCAAAAATTTGTTTTTAAAATATGCCTGTAATTGCATTTTTTTTGGTATTTGACCTCTTGACCCTGACCCAGGAGGCTGGACAAAAGTATAACTGCTCTTGGACATTATTGCCATGTGTGATCATAACTACACATTTGATGAATTTCTCCCCGACCGTTTAGGAGGAGATAGCGTGACAGACAGACAGACACTAATTACAATATCCCACATGTGTTTTTTTGTTGAAAAGTGTGGGGATAACCAGACTTGCAACTAGCTATAAAGTCCAGAAGCACCATGACATCAGGGCTATTCAAACATACTTTTGCAAACAAGATCATCTCAGGCTTGCGAGTTAATGCTGGTACATACGATTGGTCATGATAAGAGTGTAAGATCACAGGTTCTGTTGAAACACTTTCCTGCTTGACAAATATGCCGCTTGGTTTCCATTTGCCTTCCTGGTCAATATCCAGAGGAGCCACTGACCTAATGTTTGCTATCTTTCTCAAGAATCATTGTGACACCTTTTATGTCTTCAAGCCAGTAGCATTAGACAGAACAACCAGTTTAATACCCATTCCCTCTCCCGAAGCACCGCATACTCTGTGATACAATACGAGAACTGGTTAATAGATCCTCTTCCTTCGGAATCCAATCTTATGCCCGAGTATAATTTCCATATCTTCTACCAAAATAACCATCCTTTTGAACTCAAAAAAATTCTGGTGATTGTGCACGTGAATTTCCTGCATGGTCAACCCTGAATGTCATGTGGCTGCTCATTACCCAGATAGCAAATGCAATAATGGGAAAAAAATAAAAAATGAACAAAGATGAAGGCGTGAAGATTCCATCGAAGGTGCTAAAGTCGATGTTCTACAACATTTGAGCCCTGCCCGAGCAGGACATCTGTTATTGCATTTTCTGAAATGATTAATGTAACCAAAATAATTTACATTGCAGCTGTTCACAGCCTGAATGGTGCACCTGGAATGGCAGAGGAAGGCATCATATGCTGCTTATGGATTCCCTCCTGCACGGCCCATTATGCTCATGATCTTCATGATCTTCACCCTATCGACAGTCTTTCATCTCTCACCGATACTGTCTATGCATGCATGTTCGCTGCGTTCATGGCTGCCATGTTCCACATTGTTATTCACGCCCACATCCTGCGGAAATAATTGAAAATGACGATTTTGCTTTTGGAATAATAATTACAGTGTTTGACGTTAATCAATTTCCCTCCATGCTGAATTTTATTGCAATCAACATTGTACCATGTTCATATATATGGCCAAGCATTGCATCATCAGTGCATGTGATGCCAGTGGAATCAGAAAGAAAAAAATACAAATATCAACTATCATGGCACTCGGTGCAGCGTATACCTCCGCCAGGTTGAACAGTTTACGTTTTGTATCCCACTGGTAGGCTGCATCTGGATCCACCAGAACAAAAATCTAATCAGCTTGATATTGTCACTTACCCAACTCATCCCCCTAGTTTTGTCCGAATCCGTCCACATCTTTTTGATATGTATCATGCTATACTGTGTATGATTTTGGCCTTATCTCTCAATGGTGAAAAATTCTACATCCAGAATTGGATGTTCACCAAAATGTAATAAAATTCGTCCTTGTCAAATTCCCAACCTGCACACCAAATTCCGTCTGAATCTGTCCATAACTTTTTGAGATATCCTGCTCACAGACAGACAGACAGACAGACAGAGACGGGCAAATAAAACAGACAGATAAAGAGACAAACCATCTTCGCTGGTGGAGCTGATAATGTCTGTATATGAGGGACATTTGAAAAGTTCCAGGCATCAAATAAAAAATAAATAAATCAGCTCGTGAAAGGATTAAATAAATTTCCACTGCAATAAATAATGCAAGCATATTTTTTTTCAAAAAGATTTGGACAAAGGTTGCATTTTGAGCAATTTATGGACGCTATGTGAAATTGGAGGATTCTTTGTTTTATCATGTGAAAGGTAAAGTAGTAAAGGCTGGGTAAATACCTTGGATCCAAGTCTGCATTTGATTTTTGTCGCAAAGGTGGCAGGTGCTTTGCCTGGCGAATGCAATCGAAGAGTCCCATTGGTGCAGTACTCGACGCGACGACACCAACACCTGGTGTGAGAATGTTGCAATGCAAGCAAGAAAGAGCCTGAGACTGTGGTGGAAGCGGGCTTCCAGGCAAAGGGACAGAAAGAAATGGTGGAAGTACAATGGCGAAGTGCTGCAACAGCCTTTGAATACAAAGTGATGTGATGACAAAGTGATGGAGAGAAGTGACAGCCAAGAAAATTCCGCCACATGCCCTCGGCACGTGACCATCAAGTGACCCTCATGCAGATGAAATGTGTTTCAAGGTCTGGCACATGCTGTGATCTCTAGATGCACCCTATTACCTTGTTTTCGCCAACTGCTTTAGCTTGTCTCGAAGACCAAGCTGTGCACATATAATCAAATGAAAGACCAAATACTGCACCAATACACTGCACATTCTGCAAAGACCATACAGATGTAAGCCGATGAAGCATAGAGCAAAGATAGTCATCAGGAGTTACTTGGATAGGATTCGGTTTCAGCTGTGACTCCGACCCATCTTGGCACAGTCAAAAGTGAGCCTTACAAAACTGTTTTTGTAAGACTTCACGTCTCCCTTGACAGGTAGTGTGAAAGAGGAGTGTTAAAGTTTGTTAATCTGTTTTTAGTAAAGCCTAGCTTAGTCCAAAAGGAAAACAGATAAATCGGATAATTCACACAAGGGCAAAGAAAATGATAAACAAGGTGTTGGTTACAAAACACCAGAATGCAAGTTTTGGCAAATTGCTTGAAATCTCAAAGTGAACACAACAAAAACTTTGCACTGCGTTAACAAAACCTTTTGTTCACTTGTTGTTACATCAAAAATTCAGAATAATTTGCTGTGAAACAACAGCAATATTATTTCTAATGCTATTACTAAACCGATATATATTGAATACAGTACTAGTACCCATCCCAGTGACGGGAAAGTTTAAGTTAATCTATCAATTTAAATAATATTCATCGACTTTATAAGGTCAATTGTGTTGTACTCTTTGTTCGCTAACAGCTACATATTATCCCACCGCAACATGGTGGTCAACATAGGTGCGGAGGTTGGATTTGTCTCAAAAAGATGCAAAATATCCTGGCTGCGAAATAAAATTTGCATCAACATTACTCATACCTGTTCTCCCATCATTTCAAAAGTGAATGTTGAGCTTTTCAATGCAGCGCAAGAAGCAGCCACTATAATGGGAGACAGACAAACGCACAGACAGACACCATGGTTCACAATATATATATATATATATATATATATATATATATATATATATAATATAATATATAAAAGAGATAAGATGACTTCACTTCCAAGGAACTTCAAACCAGAAAGAGACCAGTCAGCCCATGAAGTCTGTAAAATGGTTGCCACCTCTGACTTTTTTTTGTATACAGACAAGGCTTGTGGAGAGCTAGAACACTAAATGGATCAAGACGCAACAGGACAAAAGGAACAGAAGCATGGGTCGGGAGGGACACCAACAGTGGAGTTAAGGACAAAATATAGGGATAGTTGGACAACAATGGGTTAGGGAGGAATGGGGTGGACAGGATGGATACAGAAGAAACCTGTTCTCCCTCCCCCCTCCAATCTTCCCTATCCGCTGTCTGTCTCTATCTCTGTCTCTGTCCTCTCTCTGTCCTCCCTCTCTCCTCCTCTCTCCCTCCCCTCTTTCCCCTCCTGTCTCTCCCTCCCCTCTCTCCCTCTCCTGCTTCTCCTCTCTCTTCCTCCCCTCCCCTCTCTCCCTCTCCTGCTCTCCTCTCTCTTCCTCCCCCTCCCCTCTCTCTACATGGTCCATGCTCGATCATTTTAAAACGGCTTTATTTTAGTTTTCTTTTTTTCCACATTCGTTATTCAGTTGATACTTTTATTATTACATTTGATGTAGCGTACCATTCTCATACTGGGCGTCTGTGCCACCAAAGCAGCTTCCTGAGCAAGGGTTTATTACTCGGTGGGTTGCCATTGCCTTCCCAGCAGTAGTTCGGGCAGGAATTTGAAATTTGGCCATGTGCCGGCGATAGATCGCCCACTCTTCGTGAAGACACGTAGGAACTTTAACGTCCATCAACTCATGTGGAAGACAGGATGCCCGATTTAAGATCCATCGAGGGACGGACACACACATTTATGATTCACCCAGCCTATGAAATGACGGAGGTTAAATATGAAACCCAGGCAAGACAGCATGAGAGTGAGTGTGGATACCTGAGGTAATCTGGTCAGAGATCATATATTAACGCACTGTTCAAAAACAAACTGCGATTCCATGTGTATTTATATAATTTCAGAAAGAAGCTGCAAGTGTTTACGGATGGACAGACGGACAGACTGACGACGCGCCATATTTAAGCTCCATGGAAACTACTTCCCAGGTGAGCTAATAATTTATGGATTTAATAAATGAGGATAGAAACCACATAAAGTTTCTAGATGCCTTACAATATTCAGGTACCACCCATAACATATATATCCTCTGGTGGTATGGTTGTTTCTTTTCATGGTGGCAAGAGGGGGGGGTGGAGACCGGGAATGGGGTTAGGAGTATCGGGAAATTATTCCTGAAACCCCTTAAGCAATGCATTTTTGCACTCTGTTCACTATTCACATATAGTTTGCCAAATTGACAATTTGCTTGTACTCTTTAAGACAAAGGATTTTGAAGATGCAGTCAACATATGCATACAACTAGAACGACAATTTTCGGCGTCACGACGTCACCAGTATGGCTCCACCCACATTATCACATCATTGTACATTCTTGTACCGAGTTTAATTTAAATTCCTGAATCCAGCTTTAAAATATTAAATAATTCTGGCTGCCAAACCATGCATCTGATGAGGTTGAAATATAAAACATATATTCCACATGTCTACGAGATCACAACTATGATGTTTTACACCGAATGATGAAGTGGTTAAAGAGAAAGATTTTAAAAAGAATTTCATTCAAACCAATATGGCTGTCAGTCAATGGAACCTATTAATTATTCGTGAATACCCTGGGATACCCAAGGCTTGGGGAACATGCGAGTAAAGTTTCCCCTCCATCTGCCAAGCCGTTCTGGAGAAGATTTTAAAATGTTTATTCTTCAAAAAAATCATAGCTGCCAAACCATGTGACCTACGACATCATCGGTGGAGAACTTTTTGTTCTTCATGGATAGGCTATCATACCTGTAATGTTTCACCTCAATCTGTTCAGCCATTATAGAGATGATTTTTGAAGGTCTTAAGTTAAAAACAATATGACTGCTGAACCACGTGACCGATGACGTCATCAATTTATTTGCTAATTGCAATTTAGCCCTAGATGCTTCTCAAAAATTTTCATACTGATCTGATAAAGTGCTTGGCAATTATGATGTCATAACGAAACTACATATGACTGTGATGTCATCAAAAAAATCACACTTGTACTTCAGATGTGCAAAGTTTCAATTTTTTTCCACGGAGCAGTTTCTGAGATACAAAAGTCCAAAGTTTTTTTTTTTTTCAACACGGCTGCCACACAACGTGATCTGTGACGTCAACGTTTTCACAAAAACATTCTACATGAGTAGTCGCATCTATGGTGAAAAATAAAGCCATGGCGCCCCGCTTTGATGCAACCCCGCTTCGATCGAACACCTGACCCCCTGATGTCCTCTTTATCGTCAAATTCAGAATGGGTGGCCGATCACATTTTTGGAGTTTTGCATTGATTGGAGAAGGTTTTTTGTCCAACATTGCTGCGAGACCACGTGACTGATGATGTTTAAATTTTCAAGAAATATTCCCGATTGCCAAGTCAATCATGCTAAAAAAAAAAATTCTCTGAAACCACTTAGCCTTCATGTCTGGTGTTGGCTTAATGGTTAGGGTGGTGGCTTTGGATCCTAGGATCCTGAGTTAAAATGCCTTCATTTCTGGGTGTGGCTTAATGGTTAGAGTGGTGGGCTTTGGATCCTAGGATCCTGAGTTAAAATGCCTTCATGTCTGGTGTTGGCTTAATGGTTAGAGTGGTGGGCTTTGGATCCTAGGATCCTGAGTTAAAATGCCTTCATGTCTGGTGTTGGCTTAATGGTTAGGTGGTGGGCTTTGGATCCTAGGATCCTGAGTTAAAATCCCACTCAGCTGTTGAATAAATACCAGGAGGAATTGACTCTGCCTGTCATCCTTCTGATATCGCAAAATGAGTGCCAGCTTGCGTATCCTGTGTCGGAGTGGCGACCTGTCCAGGATTGTGCCCAATAGCCAAGGAGACTGCTTAAGCAGCACCAACGCTCTGCACAGAGTACGGTCCCAATGGATGGATGGATGGACTTAAGACTTTTGATGGGAGACTTTGCAGTGATGATCCACTACTGTTGCTGCAAATATTGTATTTAACAATGACATCATCAGTCACATGATGTGGCAACCATGTTGGTTTTAAGGGAATAATGAAATAATTATTTATCTGAAACCGTTTATCCCATCAATACTAAATTTTGCAGTTATGATCCTCTGCGCTTGCTGCATAC
>CM068967.1:59431204-59449956 GCA_035128595.1 Eptatretus atami
AAGAAGAGAGAATATTCATAAACTAGCAGGGTTACCCGGCCGTTGCTCGGAGGTAAGGGGGACTGAGGAAAGCAGGGGTGGGGCAGAGAGCCGCAGAGCAAGAGTGGGGTGGGAGGACAGGAGAGCCCGCTGGCCCGGGAGCAGGCAAACCTTTGTGCTGTGTCGTGTTTATGTGTTTATATGGTGTGTACTGTGTATGTGGTGTGTATGTGTGTTATGTTGTATGTATGTGTGGGTGTATGTGTGGTTTGTGTGTTGTGGTTATATGTGTGTATGTGTGTTATGTTTGTGGTGTATGTGTGTATGATGTAGTGTTGTATGGATGTGTTGATGTGTATGTGTGTATGTATGTGTGTGTGTATGTGTGTAATGTATGTGTGGGTGTATGTGTGGGTTTGTGTGGTGTGTGTGTTATTGGTGTATGGTGTGTAATGTTTGTTGTATTGTATGTGTGGGTTTATGTGTGGGTTTATGTGTTGGGTTTATGTGTTTATATGTGTGTACTGTGTTAGTGTGTGTATGTGTTGTATTATGTGTGGGTGTATGTGTGGCGTTTGTGTGTGTGTTTTGTATGTGTAATGTTTGCTGTATTATGTGTTGTATTGTGTGGGTTTATGTGTGGGTTAGTTGGGTTTTTTGGTCGGTGTATGTGTGGGTGTATGGTGTTGGTTTATGTGTGGGTTTATGTGTGGTTATGTGTGGGTTTTATGTGGGGTTATGTGTGGGTGTATGTTGGGTGTATGTGTGGGTGTATGTGTGGGTGTGATGTGTGGGTGTATGTGTGTGGTTTATGTGTGGGTTTATGTGTGGGTGTATGTGTGGGTTTATTGTGGGTTATGTGTGGGTTAGTGTGGGTTTAGTGTGGGTTATGTGTGGGGTTATGTGTGGGTTTATGTGTGGGTTTATGTGTGGGTTTATGTGTGGGTTTAGTGTGGGTTTATGTGTGGGTGTATGTTAGGTGTATGTGTGGGTTTATGTGTGGTTTATGTGTGGGTTTATGTGTGGGTTATGTGTGGGTTTATGTGTGGGTTTATGTGTGGGTTTAGTGTGGGTGTATGTGTGGTGTATATGGTGTGGGTTTATGTGGTATGTGTGGGTTTATGTGTGGTTTATGTGTGGGTTATGTGTGGGTGTATGTGTGGGGTATGTGTGGGTTTATGTGTGGGTTTATGTGTGTATTATGTGTGGTGTATGTGTGGGTTTATATGTGGGTTTATGTGTGGGTATGTGTGGTGTAGGTTATGTGTGGTTTATGTGTGGGTGTCTGTGTGGGTTATGTGTGGGTTTATGTGTGGGTTATGTGTGGGTGTATGTGTGGGTTTATGTGTGGGTTTATTGGGTTTATGTTGGGTTATGTGGGTGTCTGTGTGGATTTATGTGTGGGTGTATGTGTGGGTGTATTTTGTGGGTTGATGTGTGGGGTTTATGTGTGTGGGTTATGTGGTGGGTTTATGTGTGGGTGTATGTGTGGGTTTATGTGTGGTTTATGTGTGGTTTATGTGTGGGTTTATGGTGTGGGTTTAAATTCGTGGGTTTATGTGTGGGTGTTTGGTTATGTGTGGGTTTAATGTGTGGGTTTATTGTGTGGGTTTATGTGTGGGTTGTAGTGTGTTGGGTGTATGTTGGGTTTAATGTGTGGGTTATTGCTGGGTTATGTTGGGTTTGAATGTGTGGGTTTATGTGTGGGGTTTATGTGTGGTTGTATGTGTGGGTGTATGTGTAGGTTTATGTGTGGGTTTATGTGTAGGGTGTATGTGTGGGTTTATGTGTATGGGTGTATGTGGGGTTTATGTGTGGGTTTATGTGTGGTTTATGTGTGGGGTTTATGTGTGGGTTTATGTGTGGGTTTAAGGTGTTGGGTTTATGTGTGGTTTTGATGTGTCGTGGTTGATGTGTGGGTTTATGTGTGGGTTGTTGTGTGGTGTAATGTGTGGGTGTATGTGTGGGTTTAGTTGGGGGTTATGTGTGGTTATGTGTGGGTTTATGTGTGGGTTTATGTGTGGGTTTATGTGTGGGTTTATGTGTGGGTGTATGTGTAGGTTTATGTGTGGGTTATGTGTGGGTGTATGTGTGGGTGTATGTGTGGGTTTATGTGTGGGTGTTATGTGTGGGTGTTATGTGTTGGTTTATGTGTGGTTTATGTGTGGGTTTATGTGTGGGTTTTATGTGTGGGTGTATTGTGTGGGTTTTATGTGTGGGTGTCTGTGTGGGTTTATGTTGGGTGTAATGTGGGGTTTGTGTGGGTTATATGTGGGTTTATGTGTGGGTTTATGTGTGGGTTTATGTGTGGTGTCTGTGTGGATTTATGTGTGGGTGTATCTGTGGGTGTATGTGTGGGTTTATGTGTGTGTTTATGTGTTGTGGGTTTATGTGGTGGGTTTATATGTGGGTTTATGTGTGGGTGTATGTGTGGATTTTGTGTGGGTGTCTGTGTGTTTATGTGTGGGTTTAATGTGTGGGTGTATGTGTGGGTTTATGTGTGGGTTTATGTGTGGGTTATGTGTGGGTTTATGTGTGGGTGTACTGTTGGGTTTATGTTGGTGGGTTTATATGTGGGTTTATGTGTGGGTTTTATGTGTGGGTGTATGTGGGTTTATGTGTGGGTTTATGTGTGGGTTTATGTGTGGGTTATGTGGTGCGGTTTATGTGTGGGTTTATGTGTGGGTTATGTTGGGTTTATGTGTGGGTTTATTGTGGTTTATGTGTGGGTTATGTGTGGTTAGGTGGGTTTTGTGTGGGTTTATGTTGGGTTATGTGTGGGTTTTATGTGTGGGTGTATGTATGGTGTATGTGTGGGTGTGTGGATGTGTGTGTAGTGTGGGTGTGTGTGTGTGTTGTGTATGGTGTTATATGTATGTAATGTGAATGTATGTGTATGTGGTGTATGTGTGGGTGTATGTGGTGGGTGTATGTGTGGGTGTATGTGTGGGTGTTGTGTGTGTATTGTGTGGGAGTATGTGTGGGTGTACGTGTGTGTATGTGTGGGAGTATGTGGGGTCTATATTATGTGGTGTATGTATGCATCTATGTATGTTGTGTGTATGTGGGTGTATGTGTGTGTGTATTGTGTGTATGTGTGTGTGTATGTGTGGGTGTGTGTGTATGGTGTGGTGTGTGTGTGTGTGGTATGTATGTATGCATGTGGCATGTGTTTATTGGAGATCCACTGGAGCTTTCTGATGTGGAATGTGACACACCAAAATGATCGTCATGACCTCCTGAATTGATTGGGCTAATTAACTACAAATAATCTGGAAGAGTTCCCATGTTTTAAACGCACGCCCGCCATGTTAAGGTGTAAAGAGAAGCTAAATAGGTCCTCTCACAGCATGGCATTCTAACTTCAAAATGAATGTGACAAAAACAACGATAACATTGTAATAAGCATATATTAATCAATATATAATGGAGCAAGTGTATGTGATTATGTATGGATGTGTATCCACTCTCTACCCATTGGTTGGACAGCTTACCTGAAGTCACCCTCAATTGTAACCTGAAATACTTAACCTAAAGTACCCAGAGGACACCTAAGACCCAAACGACCTTGAGGAACTAAGTGACCCCGATTCTGATGGTCTTGGGGGGAGGGGGAGGGGATGTAAATTCTCGATGTAAATGTGTCTCGTGTAGCTCCACCTCCAGGTGAGGAAGAGTATTACACGTCTCCATCATTTACAGTACAGTATTCCTGTCCCCACATTTCTAGTACAGTTAGGTGTTTTGAATTGTAAGCAGTGGGTATGTTTTTGCTTCATGCACGTAAAACCCGGGTTAATTTTTTTAATATAATGCCCCCTCCCCCAACCCTGACTCAAACACATCTGGGCTTGGTGAAGGCAAGCAGGTGTGCAACAAGGGCTTGAAGACCAATGAAAATTTGGTCCAATGGATGATCAACTGGCCCACCACAATGTCCAACAAATACATAGAAACGGGCGCACACCAAAGTGGAAAACAATACTGTTCAAGCAACTATAAAATCTGACTTCAATAAAGGGGGAAATAGCAATTAATTATCTCATAATTGCTACCTCAAATTGAGTGCTGCATCACATAATGCCGGACATGATTTTACATTGACCATTTCACAGGGAATCACTGGGTTATTGGATTCAATGAAACTCATCATTTAATTAATTATTCACAAACTTTCCTTCATCATTTTCCTTCATTCTTACCCACGACTGTGAACTATACTGGACCACTGAAAAACGTGTGTGTGGGTGTGTGTGTGTGTGTGTGTGTGTGTGTGTGTGTGTGTGTGTGTGTGTGTGTCATGTCTGGCTTCCTTCTTGGGACTACGGTACAGTAATTGGTCTTTATTTTAATTAATCATGTACAACTAGTGGATTAGAGCAAAGCCTTTCCATGGGCACATTTGGGTTCTCCGAGCTCAGTTGTCCAGAATGGTGATGGCGGACAAGCTTTCTAAAGTGTCCATCTGATTTGTACATGCTGAATGGGGAGGTGTAGTCTAGTTGGTGGATGCAAGTCCATTCTCCCCGTTCATTTGTCTTTCTTTCCCTCTTCCTTGCACTCTGTAGCCGCTGCGAACACAATAACTTAGTTTCGGGGAAGTTGTCACAAGAGGATCGATAAAACTGAAAACGACGGCCTGGACAGCATTTGCTCGAGTACCATGATGGCATTGTTTCCATGGAGACCATCATATTGTTAAGTGGTGCGAGCACTCCGTTCCGTTGGAGTGCTTGATTGAGCACTCTGAATCGATGCCTGGTGTTGGCTTAAAGGTGAGGGTGGCGGGCTTTGGATCCCAGGGTCCTGAGTTCAAATCCCGCTTGGTTGTTGAATTAATACCAGGTGGGGTTAACTCGGCCTGTCATCCTTCCGAGGGTGGCAAAATGAGTGCCAGCAGCTGGTATACTGTATCGGAGTGGCGACCCGTCCAGGATTGTCCCCACTAGCCAAGGAGACTGCTTAGGCAGCACCACACGCTCTGCAAGAGTATGGTCCCAATCTCCTCCTCCTCTGAATCAAGCAAGCCACTTACTAGCAGAACACCACCTCATTATTTCTGCTTGGCCATTGTTGGGTCGCCGAAATAGGTGACCTTATTGTCAGTAATTCTGTCTGTTGGGTCGCCGAAATAGTGACCCTTATTGTCAGTAATTCTGTCTGTTTGTTTGGATGTTTGTTTGGATGTTTGTTCGTTTGTCATCAGCATAATTGGTAGTAAACGTGGGCGATTTTGAGCAAACTCGGGTGGTAGGTACATCTTATGACCTCGTGCTTTGTAAATTGTGATGGTTGCTAGGGACGCTTTGGTTCCCTAGCAACAACCGAAAAACCTTCAAAATTGGTACCGTTCACGCGCGAAATCATTCCGAAAGCCATTATTCCACGTAGGGTTATGAAATTTGGCAAGAATGATCTACAGGTGATGCTCTATCAAACATATTCCGTTTTTTGTGATATATGGAATACTTTACCCGCAGCGCCCCTACAATTAGGGTATGCGCGAAAATTGGCGAAAATTGAAGCCCTAGCGACCAGGTGAGTGCATCGATACGATGAAACTTTGCAGGTTCATGGTACTCAATGAGTACTACAACTTTGCCTCAGGACATATTGACCGATTTCCGTTAGTTCAGGGGTCAAAGGTCAATTAGTGCAAAAAATCGATAATATGCGAGAGCTGGAGGTGCCTTCGCGCCAAATGCTACTCCTCCTAGGTTATGGTCGGATGGTCATGAAAATTCACACTAATCGTCTGGAATACATTGTGCACAAACGATCAAGCCGGATTTTCGATTTAGATCTTTGTTCACCCACAGCACCCCCTCGAACTTTGGGGATTTCCGATTTCAAACCGCATTTTCGTACTTTTCATTCAAATGGATACCGAGTAGTTATCAGTAGATGGAACTGGATGAGGTTTGATATGCATAATCTTAAGGTGATTCCCTATCTGCTATATGACATGCATTTTGCTCTATATCTTATAGTTTCCATGCTCGGTGACCCATCGCTGCCTACCGGCTTGTCACAATTTACTTCACTCAAGATTTAAAGCTAGCTTCGATCCTGAAACGAAAAAAAATCCGAAATGATAGCCATTAATTCCACAGGGAATCCCAAGCACAGCAGTAAAAAAAAAAATGTATAAAATATCAACAAAATCTATTACTTGTAAAAATCGAAGATTTTTCAAGTGCCCTATCTTGGTAGGTTGCGTGCGTTATTCTATCTAATCCGTTTGTCTGTTTGTATGTCAATCGCCTGCAGGTTACAATTTTAAACTGATCTCTCTCAAACTTCACCACCGGGGAGTTTGTTATAAACAGAGATATTGTTTTTGAGGTCAAAAGGTCAACAACTTTGTTAAATTTCTGAAATCCTCAATTTTCTTTCGATTGACTTGAAATGTGAACAGCGTTTGATATATCAGGTCACTGAATTCAACCACCAATTAATTATTCTTGAGGTCAATACAGGCTGGATTTCTAAAATTGTCAATTTTCATCCGATTGACTTGAAAGTGAAGAGGAGTTGCATAGTTGGTCATTAAATTCAACCACCAATTATTTTTGAGGTCAACACAGGCCAAATGTCAACAACTTAGGTTAAATTTCTAAATCCTCAATTTTCATTCCATTAACTTGAAATTTAGAAAGGATTTATATTTCAGGTCACTGAATCCAACCAGCCAATTATTTTTGAGGTCAGCATAGATCAAAAGGTCAACATCGGCGGATTTCTAAAATTGTGAATTTTCATCCGATTGACTTAAAATTTGAAGAGGATTTGCATATTGGTCATTGAATTCAACCACCAATTATTTTATGGTCCAATTTGTTTTCAGGATTTTGCAAGTACCATGCATGCTATTCACAACATCTTTCTTGTTTATTTATTTGTATGCAGCCTGTGGTGGCTTGCAGAATCATTTTCTGGGGGGAAGACTGTGCCACTGATGCAGTTCCCCCGTTTACCAATCAGTTGATACTCATTTTGCCAACCTCAGAAGGATGTCAGGCTGAGTCAACCCAACTGTGTAAATTCAATGGCCAGACAGGGGTCTTGAACTGAAGATCCGAAGATTCTTAAACCCAGCCACCTTAACCATGAAGCCAACACTCGGCATACCAACAAAATCATTCGTAGTTTGTGCAATACTTTTGTTTATTAATCCTGTTCGGATTTGCAATCACTGCAGTCGTTCATTAATTGTTTTTTGGTCATTTTTATCACTGCGCAATTAGTTTTCAGGAGGGTGCCCATCAAACTACATTTACTTCTTCTCCATTTATTTTACTGAATCTTCTTCAGATATTTAAACATTCGTGAAATCGTATGATTTGAAGTGTAAAAGTTAATATTTATATATTTCATTACCTTTTCATTGAACACCTCCAAACAAATGTAAATATGGGGTATGTTCAGTTACAAACTTTCTTGCTAAGGGGCTTAAGCCCTCAAGCAAGCACTCCATTCAAAACTGTTGATAAGGAACGGCTGACTTGGAAAGCGCAAGCTAGCTGCTAAGGAACTGAAAACACCTCTGTTGTGTGGGTGTGGCCAGGAGCGACACTGCACTTATATTATGGTGCAGAACTGTGCAGTATATTAAATGGCCATTGTTTTGTTCACATTTTTGTACCATTATTTATTTTCACACACCAGTCTGAGCTCCGGACCAAATGAGTTTGCAAATTGTCCATCATTTTTGGGGAGTAAGAAAAAAAAGTTTTGTATTTCTAATGTGTACAAACAGCAACGTGTTGTATATAACACAGCCTGCTGGGCTGTTTGCTATGGAGGTGCGGACAAAAGAGGAAGTCTGGCGGCTCAGCACCTTTTGGTACAGCATCATGGAGCGAACGAGGCAATACGCGCAAGCTCTTGTCCGAGACACCATCCCTGCCAATTTCAGACACTGCCCGCCTGTCAAAACCCATATCTCTCTGGTTGTTGTAAGAGAGCAACCTTAACCACCCACAATATGACTTCGCACAGATGAACTGGCAGGGATTGCAATCTGTCCTCTCACAGAAGGATTGGGCGACCATCTACACAGCGTGTGATATTGATTCCGCATGGAAAAACTTTCACAAAATCCTTCTATTTTGCTCATGCATCGGTTTATCCGATCCAGTCTGCAGCCTACCCATTCTCTAGGCAACTGTTATTCTGAATCCTGCAGGGATTGGGGTCAAGCATTTTGCTTTCTCAACATGGAAAACTAATCTGACTGAAGGTAACTTCAGGTCATTCTGCAAAGCTCATTACACCAGAAAACGGAATTCATGGAATCAGTGGACTTGAAATGTAAAACTGAATCAGATGTGAAAAAAAATGGAATGTAGTAAATTACAGGGAAAAAAAAGGTCAAGATTAGATCGAAGTGCCTGTCCATCCTGAAGCATGCCAGAATGTATCATTTTGTTGAACTCTCCGAGTCCCTTTCTCCAAGTCGTGATGGAGCCTTTTCAAGTCAGTCTCTCATGTATGCTCTCCCATCATCCTCTCTCTCACCTCTAACACCGTGACTGCAAGCTCTGCTGGAGATAAGGCAGAATGATTAAACTCAATGTTTGCCTCCAAACCTCATGTATTCTCATGTATCCAAACCATCCAATTATAACTCCATCTTAGCCATTCATACCCACTGTCCACTAATGTCCTTCTCACCTGAGTTTGGTTTTGTGAATCTAGTGTTGGAGTGAGCTGACAGGATGGCCTTGAGTTACATACACTCCCTCTAAGCTGTCTAGCCTGGGTTTGAATCCTGACCCAGCTATAAACTGTCATCCGGTGTTTCACTGGGACGGTGATTCATCTATGTGTGTGCCATCCCTCAGATGGATGTTAAATGGGTGTCCCATCTGCCAGCATTAGTTAGTGGCCATTAAAGATCCCACGGTGTCCTTCACAAGAGTAGGTGAACTATCACCGGACACCTGAATAAATTACAAATTCCTGCCCTGACTTCCTGAGTTGGAGTGGTGATCTGAACAGGATTGTAGCCTAAGTAACTGTTTTGGCAGCACCAACACTGAATAGGGCATGGTAGTTGATGTTGATGATGATGGAGTTTGGTTTCGTGAATCTCACATCGAGTAAGTTGGGTAGTTTTTAGTTACGAGATTTATGATGCTAAATCAATTAAAGCATTTTACTACTCCATTTCCTGTGCACAAAGCATGTATTTTGGGTGGTTTGTCTGGGGAAGTTAAGGCTCAATACAGCACTTTTGAAATGACGAAATTCGGCCCAAAATGCTCGGTGTGCATGCGGAGAAACCCCAGGAAACTGGCGTGTTTGGAGCGAAATATAATGTATTATGTGTCCAGGATAAGGATTGTTACTTGGAATGGCTCACCAAGCTTCCAAAATAATCCCAAAATACTTGGAAAAGTAACTGAGATCAAGGATGTGTGCCTCTGCAAAAACGAAAGACTTGGAGAACTTCCTCAGCTCGCAGAATGGGCACGTGCTAGTACTGAAGACTCCCAACCAGGTGGGTCAGTGCAAAGGCTGAGCGGACAGACAAGTGCTACCACAACCCCCCTCCCCCTCCCCCACTCCCCCAGACAGATCACTACCAGTGAATGGACTATGTCTGGAATAGGTTCTTAGCAACACTGATGAGAAGGATATATCTGGGTCTTTTGAATGTATAGGGTAAGTTTGAAATATATTTAGTATTTATCATGTTTGGGAGGTAGGGAGAAAGGTGGGTGCTGCAGGTGCTGTGAGTGCTGTTATGAATATATTGTTCGTTTGTTTCTGGGGCCACAAGATCAATTATACTCGATTTTTGCATCTATGACTAAAAGGTTGAAGTGTGTGTGTGTGTGTGTGTGTGTGTGTGTGTGTGTTGTGTGTTGTGTGGTTGTTATCTCTATATGCGGGTTTCAGAAGGTCAAACGGAGCCCCCCAGGTCTCGAAGTATCACCTTTGTGGGTGCGATAACATGTTTGTGCCATGGGTGCGTGCGTGCGTGTGTGTGTGTGTGTGTGTGTGTGTGTGTGTGTGTGTGTGTGTTGTTGTGTGTGTGTTTTCACCGATTCCGTTCAAGCTTGCCGGCCACTTTTAACCTGCTATTGCTAGCGCGAAATCAAATTCAATCGTCTTTTAAACATAATTTTCAGCATTTAAACAAAAGAGTGGAAATTTCGGGATGGTTAACCATAATTCTTGTTCCTGAATGCAAATCAGACTCATGGCGATATAGGATAAATGAGAAATATCTGTGGATAAGAGTTGGGTTCTTATAATTCCTTTTAATACATTTGGCTAGCGGTGCCAATGCTGAAAATCAACACACACACACACACACACACACACACACCACACACACACACACACACACACACACCATCAATAGATGCAAAAATAGAGTATAATTTATCTTGTGGCCCAAGAAACAAACAAAAAAATAACACATTTATAAACGAACTCAGAGCCCACACACACATCTCCCACTCGCAATCCCCCACCCCCACTCACAACATGATTATTAGTACATTTCATCATTTAAAAAATTACACATATGCATCAACAAGCCCCAGATATTACCTCCCACATCAGTGTTGAAATGCTCAAAGGTTGGCTTGAACACACCATCTACAAACTTTTGTCCTTTCACAGGCGAATATTTCCGGGAGTTTTTGCAATGCAGACGCCAACATATCAAATCTTGGACGAGTTGATCTGGAAGTTCTCCAACTGTTTCGTCATGTCAACGCACGCCCCTTTCTCACATGTACGATTACAAGTACATTCGGCTTCTTTAAATTATTTAAGTCGTTCATTCAACAATCCCTAACTGGTGGCATGAAATATGTCCAGGCTGCCCCGATTTAGTTCATTACTCCTGGATTTTGTGCATACGTGCCATGCATTCTGGGGCAGATTACGTCGTTTCATTAGTGTCGTATTGTTTTGAATTTGAACTACAGCGGTCATTTTTGCTCACATACTGAGGTGTTCCATTTGCAAGCAGTTCACTTAACGCTTGTCAAGCATCTCTCTTAATCGCTTGCTCCAGTTGCTGAGCAGCTTGGCAAGTGGCTTGCAAAGCAGTTGATTCGGAGTGGCTGGCTTGGTAAGTGATAGCAAGCTGCTTGATAACGGAACACACACATCAAAAAATATATATATATATATATATATATCAACAACATGCATATATTCCTCACTAAAGGGGTATTCTTACACCATTTTGGAAGCAATACGAACGCGTGCTTCCCAATTGTCTCGGGTCGCTCACCTGCATTTGATTATTCATTATATTTTTTTTCATTAATTTATATTTTCATTTACGAATGCTTTCTGAACAGTTCTGTGATTTTTTTTCCCCGGAGTATCAGCTTCGATGTCTGTCGGCAACACAGAATTACTGTGCTCTCCATTGGCTCGTTCAATTCAACCGGAATTTTTTTCATTTATTTATTTTTTTATTTATTGGGTGTTGTTCCGACGATTCTGTGAATTTTTCTGGTGTCTCAGCTTTGATGGCCATCGGCACACAAAATTTCAGCTTGCGACGTCACCCGGAAGGGTGAGTCAGTGATTAGAAGAGCTTTATATATTAGATATACATACATACATACAAACACACACACACACACACACCACACACACACACACACACACAAACCCAACAAAATGCTTGGTGTGCTCCTTGACAAAATGGTCATTTCTAATGGACCTTTTTATAGGTGGATCTAACCCAGGATAAGGTGTTCTGGATGAAAATGATAGAACAAAATATTTGATTGAGCGAAACTCCTCTCATAACGGAGTACTGTACTGACTCATTCTCAGTACTTTACATTCAAACCAAAAACTATTAAATTGAAAACAGCACAAAGTCGAGCATTTCTGCTCATTTGGAAAACCACATCCATGGCCATTACGTACCTGCCAACCCCATCCCCTCCCTCTTCCACCAAAACCATAGGGCCATCTCTTCTATCTAACATATGTGCCCATTTTGCAAGGAGGCGATTCTTAATAGCGATGACAAAAAATAATCTGCACAGCGTGTTGAGGGTACAAAGTGGCAAGTAAAAGCTCCATCTGTCACAAATGAATGAAAAAAAAAAAGTGTGAACAAGATGTAGAAAATTTGTCTTGTTTGTCAACATTATGGTGAGATCAATTTGAACTTGACACCTCGATGTGTCCTACCTTGTGCTCTTTCTACCCTATCTCTCTCATAAGGCATGGATAGAACCAAACAAGTAATGGCTGTTGGGAGTAAAAATAAGAAATAACAATTATCCCAAGTATTCCCACACATGGTTTCATCGATGCCACGTAAGCCTCCTGGCCTTCAAACACGTCATCATCGGTTGAATTTTGAGTTGCAGAAACTATTATCACAAGTGGTATAAACCCACTTCTAAACTGTGCTTTCTAATTCCAGTAATGGATGGAAGTCATTTGCACGGCACTGATTAACTCGATCCACCCCTCCGGCTCAGCAAAGAGCCTTAATGGACATCGGGCTGATGGAAAAAAGTGCTGTTGAAACTAATGAGGAGGGAACATGAAAGAAAGAAGTAAAAAAAAAAAAAAACAACCACCACCCACGGAATCCCAGACAGCATCGCCTCCACGCATCAGTCTCGTCTTAATGAAGCTTCGGACCAAAGCGGGTTCACGGCAAAGGGCGCGATCCCATTTTGCCAATTGCTTTGAGGATGTACATCAGTAACACTTGTCTTGCCTGGGTGTGAGTCCTATACAATCACATTCAGGTGCAAAGATCCGGTGCAAACGACCTGGAATAAGTTTCCAATTTCAATCGCACTCAACATCGAGTGATGATTAAATAACTCATTCAAACATCCGGTTCGGTCCTGCAACCAAAAAAGGAGCAGAACACACAAATTTAAAAAGTGTAAATTATTTCACAAAAACTAATAAATTCAAAACAAACACCACATGACCTTTAAGCACGGATTCAAATTTGACACCTCATGTCAAGATGTCACTTTCAAAATGACCTATGAATGCTAAATGAGGCCTTTTACACATGAGCTGTGTGAGTTTCAGTGACTTGGTCATGTTCCACCGGGCACTTTTAACCTGCCGTTGCTCACGCAAAATTGTCTTTGAAACAAATTTCAAGCATTTAAACGAAAGAGTATCAATTTCAAAATGGTTCATCATAATTGTTCTGTTCCTAAATTTAAATTCGACTCGAAAAAATATAGGAATAACGATAATTTTTTTGAATGAGAGGTGTCCGCTTCGTAATATTTCCTGTTTATACACTATATGTGTCGGCCGTGGGTATAAACACACATACACACAAAACACACACACGGACGCTTCAACTTTTAGAAATAGATGCAGAAATGTCACATAATTTCTCTTGTGGCCTTGAACCAAAACCAAAAAATATACATTATAACAACCCTCCACAGTTCTGATAGCTCCCCCTCCCCTTCCGACATGATTACTATAATATCAAAATTTTTAATTTACCCGGTACAACGCACAAGCCCTGGATATGTCCTTCCATCGGTGTTCTGAGAAGACTAATCCAGATACACAGTCGTTGACTTGTCCTGATTCATCAGGGGAGTTTGCAGCACACGTCCCTCCACTTCGGGCCTTGCACCAACCCACAAGGTCGGGAGTCTTCAGTACTAGCAGGTGCTCATTCGACGAGCTGAAAAGTTCTCCAAGTATTTTGTTTGTGCTGAGGCACAAACCTTTCGCTCGGGTCTTTCCCATGTATTTTCGGCTTCTTTTCAGAGGCTTTGTTGAGCCAATTCAGGTAACAATCCTTATCCCAGACAAATGATGTATTTTATTTTGCCCTGAAGCATTTTGGGAGCAGATTACTATTGGCCCAATTCATTTGAGATGAGGTGTTACACACTCTTACAGAGCGTCAGTGCTGTCAAACAGTTTCTTGGCAGGGTTATGCTGGGTGGTTTTCCATTACCTTCCAGCAGTCAATCAAGGAGGAATTGGAATTTGTTCAATGTGCCAGAGATAACTCCCTCTTTTCTTCATGAAGTACACTGAGGGGTCTTTAACATCCACAAACTAACACCAGAAGACGTCACATCCATCCATTGGGACCGTACACTGTGCAGAGCGATGGTGTCTGCCTAATGCTGGGTTCCCACTATCACGATGTGCGCGCACGATTGAAATTGTGGTCTTAATCGTGGACTAATCATGGTGATCCTATCACATTTATTAGATCTTGAGGTCAGTCGTGGCAATCGTGTGAATCGTAGAAAATTTTGAACGTTTCAAAATTTTTCTACGATCAACACGATCAATTGTCAATCGGATCAATCGTATCAGATCGTATTGCATCATAACAAAGCGCGACAGTTCGCATCTAATCGTGCTTCCTAATCGTGGTGATCGGGATCGATCTTAGACAAGACAAACACCACGCTCTGTGAGACCAACGATTTCAATCGTGCCGCGCTCGTGATAGTGGGAACAGCTTTCAGAGAAATTCCATGATCAGCTACGAATGGCCAATCGTGGCGTTCGTAAACGGATCGCACGACAGTGGGAACCTAGCATAAGCAGTCTCCTTGGCTATTAGGCACAATCCTGGAAGGTCATCACTCCGACACAGGATACCAGCAAGCTGGCACTCATTTTGCTGACCTCAGAAGGAAAAACAGGCAGAGTCAACCCACCTGGGATTAATTCAACAGCAGAGTGGGATTTGAACTCAGGACCCTGGAATTCCAAGCTCACCACCCGAGCATTAAGCCAACACCAGCAGAGAAGAACTGACACCCAGTGTGAGCATTCATCCGAGGGAACAACATTGAAGAACACCCTTCTGCTCGGCACCATGATGACAGTTTATAGCTGGTCCGAGATGTGAACCTAGCTTGATAGCTCAAAGTGAGTGTGCGCTTGTTGAGTCAATCCTAACAGTCCACCAGCTAGTTTACGCAGTAAAAAAATTTTTTAGTCCCATTGGGAATTTCCATTTAATAAACTGATGGGAGAATAAAAGAAGAAAATCTCTCGGAAAAAAAAAATAAACAATAATTCTTCCATGAACGTTGCAAATACAACGGCATTAATCATGGGTTCTCTATAAATTAACTTATCATGTTTCTTTTTTTGTGATGTCACAGATATCAGCACAAACAGTTATATTGTTTGTGAAGGAGATTGAAGGAATCCCGAGTACCATGTACACATCAGGAAAAATCTCATCACTTTTGAACACTTTACACAGCAGAGATTTTTTTGATTTTTTTTGAAATACAGGTACTAAGCTCATGGAAGGGCAGAACGATAAACAGACAAAACTGGGAGGAGTAAAAACATACCGTCGTCATCGTCTGTATACAGTATGTGGATGGAGGTTAGCATCACTTCTTGCAAAGGTGCGGTGCAGTGCCCTGCAGTTTAGAGCCTCAATTTGTAATTTGTTCATGATGTTGGTGATAGCTTGCCTATTCTTTCATGAAGGACACCATCAATTTTCAACGTCTAACCACAATGCTGACAGAGGAACATCCAGTTTAACGTCCATCCGAGGGACGACACAAAAACATCGATGAATCGCCCCCCTGTGGAACACCGGATGATAGTTTGTGGATATGTTGAGATTTTTACCCAGGTTGGACAGCTCAGGGGTGAGTGTGAAAACTCCTACATTATAGTGCCAGTCCAGTAATAACAGTGGGACAAATGACAGCTGATCGATGCACAGCAGCACAAATAGAGGCAATTGTGGGAGAAGGGTGAGAACAGGATCTCTGCAGATGTAGTACATCTCAGTTGTGTAAATTGGAGATAAAGCATGGGGTGGTGAAGGGCAGTGTATGCATTAAAAATCCTGCAACAGCCAATGGGACTCAGGAATACAGTTCCTTGTGTGAGAAAAGGGGTGTGAAAGAATGGAGGTGAGTGTTGAGTGTAGAACAATTTGGAGCCAGTAAAACTGCAAACTGACCAATGTCCCAGTGAGCAAGAAATAGACCCTAACACTCAACTTCCTTTCGAGAGATTCAATGTCATGAAAGGGCCTAAATAATGTTTATGGAGAAAAAAATGGAGGCAAGATAGGAAGAGTAATGCCAGTCCATCGCATCAAGTGCATATTCCCATGATACTCTGGGATGAAGGGTTTTCCACTACTGTTGTTTTCATGAGAATAGCATGGGAAGGAATTGGCCCAGTGAAAATTCTGAGGCAGAGCCAGCTGGAGATGTGATAAATCCAAAAGAGGTTTGTCAGTGAAGGTAGGCCCCCAGCGTTCCAAGAGCCTGCACTCTCTCCGAAGCTGACTTTTCAAGAAATAAATTGGGGGGAATTTAACTGTCATCCTTATAGAGAGACAAAGTGAGAATAATCAAACTTTCTTAATTAAAAGGATGTTCCAGGTAGTTGACCAGCTTGCTTATTTATCCAGATACACAGAGAGGGATTTTTCAGTGATGAAGATATGTCAATTGACATAATATCAAAGAAAAAGATGGGTCTCCGACACTCCCTTGAGTGCCACGCGACTCTCTAAGGTTACAGCGTGGGATAGTATTCCAACTAAAGTAAACCACCGATTGTGAGCACATAGAATATCTGATAATCATTCCGGAAGAGAGCCTGGATTACCATTACTTACACAGTTGGAAATGAGCTTAGAATCACAGACAAAATCAAAAATCACATGAGATGTTAAGGAAGATAGCCCTGACCTCTTGTTCGACATAGAGAGGATCCAACAATTTCTGGATGCAAAAGCAGCAGCAGATACAAGGTGTATTATTACCTGGCAGAAAACCAAACTGAATGGTCAAAGATAGAAGAGCTAGAGTAAAAATGAGTCTTGGCTGGTACAATTAATCATTCGCATACTTCGCTTAATGATAAGGAGAAAGCTGACTGATCTCAAGTTGAGTGTTACTTTTGGACCGTTCATTCAGAATGTGGATAATCTGATGAATTTCCATGATGAATAGGATGACCATCAATAAAATGACCCGGAAAAAAAAAGGCACGAGAAAAAAGGGGTGAACAAGGCAGACAAAGCAGTTTTTTCATATTCGGGTACTGATGCTCTCTCAGGAACAGTGGCATGCTGGGAGTGAAGAGAGACTGTAAGTAAGAGCCATGGGACTTATGAATTCTCTCACTTGGCAGGAGGGAATTAATACTGGTCTGAGTTTCAGTTAGCCGGTGTAGTCGGGTTACGGGAAGAGACAGATTGGAGACTTTTGGCCTTTTTT
The DNA here is from genome assembly GCA_035128595.1 of Eptatretus atami. Lineage (NCBI taxonomy): Eukaryota > Metazoa > Chordata > Myxini > Myxiniformes > Myxinidae > Eptatretus > Eptatretus atami. Next base: position 59,448,412 of record CM068967.1, read on the forward strand.
TTTTTTTTGCAAAGGCTGATTGCGAGTAGTCACCTTAGCATGAATCAGTCTAAGGTGGAAGAGAAAATGATGAAGACCACTTTCATCCATAATAATTGATGCGATGGTGAAAGACAATGCGCTTCAGACAAGGTATGCCTGATGCCAAATCTGATACCGAAACATATTGCTTACAAGCAACTGTGATTGAAAACAAGTTCTCATTGGTGGGGTTGGCTTTCACAACGAGGAATAAGGAAGGCTGCTCTCCAGCAGTTAGTTCTTTAACATCAATCCGCATTCTCAATGTGTGATGCTGCCTTTTAATTATGCTTATTCCGTTACGCGTCGGAACTCTTCATCAAAGGAATGACTTTTTGATGTAAGGAAAGGAGTGGTTCTTCTGAGTTATGAATAATCGCATCAAACTGGTCAAGAAATGTGAAATGCTTGCCAGTCTTCGTCGCCGATTTAAACTCAATGGAAATGATGTCACAATCTTTCAGTTCATAAAGCTTCTCACACACACCAACCGAAACAGAATAATAGGTGTTTGCTGAATTTTTTAAAATCATTACAACATCAGCCTACTTACGTACTCACACTTGGAAAGATTGAGACCGTAAGAGGATTAGAATCACAAGCAACAGCAAAAGTGCAGTCCCTCATGAATAGGGCCTTATTTTCTGAGAGTCGTGAGACAAATAAATAATGGGGTAGCACGGAAACTAAAGAACAAGAAAAAGGAGCAGTCAGAGAGTGCCAGACACTCACCCAGGACTTGTTTTGTGTAATGATTGTGCAGTTTAATGTGTTGTATTTTGTGTGGGTTTGTTGTACTGGTGTGGATACATAAATTAATAATAGAACATAGTCTGAAGAACGCGATGGTTCATCGAGCGTATTTGACGATGTAGATTGTTTCAGAAGTCAAGGATGAACAATGTGATAATGTTTGACCAGTTATAAAAATGAATCAACATGAGTGGTTAACGAGGTGACAGGTTTATTAGCATTGCAAAATGGTCGAAAAACCCGGTTTCGTTCAACAACTTTAAAAATTTGACCTTTGCATAACCTGTAAAGGTCACAAAACAATGTTGTGGCATTAAAATAAGGAAACAGGATAAAGTGCTATAGCTTAATGGAGTTAGTTCGTCGAAAGAAGGTCGAAACCCGGTTCGATTCCCCAACTTTGAAAATTTGATAACCTTTGTGAACATTAAGAGTCAAAGATCAAGGATTGATGACTTTGGTGAAAAACTTCCTCTGGATACATTCCAGGAACAATATAGAACCGTCATAATTAGGCTATGATGGTAATTTCTCACTCCTCGGATTAATCCATACTTTGAGAGAACTCAGCATAAAAACAAACTTGAAGGGGCGCCACAAGGCAAGTGTTCGAGATAGAAGCAATAATGGTTTCAAGACTTTTAGGTGGGAAATGAACCTCGAAGATTATGCATAAACAAATATTGTCACACTATAGCTCTCAAAAGTTTGGGTGGTCGTATGATTTTATGTCAAAATTCGAATTTTCTAAGTTCAGGTGAACATTCGTGA
>CM068967.1:59458972-59483487 GCA_035128595.1 Eptatretus atami
TTTGCAAATTGTCCATCATTTTTGGGGAGTAAGAAAAAAAAAGTTTTGTATTTCTAATGTGTACAAACAGCAACGTGTTGGTATAACACAGCCTGCTGGGCTGTTTGCTATGGAGGTGCGGACAAAAGAGGAAGTCTGGCTGCTCAGCACCTTTTGGTACAGCATCATGGAGCGAACGAGGCAATACGCGCAAGCTCTTGTCCGAGACACCATCCCTGCCAATTTCAGACACTGCCCGCCTGTCAAAACCCATATCTCTCTGGTTGTTGTAAGAGAGCAACCTTAACCACCCACAATATGACTTCGCACAGATGAACTGGCAGGGATTGCAATCTGTCCTCTCACAGAAGGATTGGGCGACCATCTACACAGCGTGTGATATTGATTCCGCATGGAAAAACTTTCACAAAATCCTTCTATTTTGCTCATGCATCGGTTTATCCGATCCAGTCTGCAGCCTACCCATTCTCTAGGCAACTGTTATTCTGAATCCTGCAGGGATTGGGGTCAAGCATTTTGCTTTCTCAACATGGAAAACTAATCTGACTGAAGGTAACTTCAGGTCATTCTGCAAAGCTCATTACACCAGAAAACGGAATTCATGGAATCAGTGGACTTGAAATGTAAAACTGAATCAGATGTGAAAAAAAATGGAATGTAGTAAATTACAGGGAAAAAAAGGTCAAGATTAGATCGAAGTGCCTGTCCATCCTGAAGCATGCCAGAATGTATCATTTTGTTGAACTCTCCGAGTCCCTTTCCTCCAAGTCATGGTGGAGCCTTTTCAAGTCAGTCTCTCATGTATGCTCTCCCATCATCCTCTCTCTCACCTCTAACACCGTGACTGCAGACTCTGCTGGAGATAAGGCAGAATGATTAAACTCAATGTTTGCCTCCAAACCTCATGTATTCTCATGTATCCAAACCATCCAATTATAACTCCATCTTAGCCATTCATACCCACTGTCCACTAATGTCCTTCTCACCTGAGTTTGGTTTTGTGAATCTAGTGTTGGAGTGAGCTGACAGGATGGCCTTGAGTTACATACACTCCCCTCTAAGCTGTCTAGCCTGGGTTTGAATCCTGACCCAGCTATAAACTGTCATCCCGGTGTTTCACTGGGACGGTGATTCATCTATGTGTGTGCCATCCCTCAGATGGATGTTAAATGGGTGTCCCATCTGCCAGCATTAGTTAGTGGCCATTAAAGATCCCACGGTGTCCTTCACGAAGAGGAGGTGAACTATCACCGGCACACTGAATAAATTACAAATTCCTGCCCTGACTTCCTGAGTTGGAGTGGTGATCTGAACAGGATTGTAGCCTAAGTAACTGTTTTGGCAGCACCAACACTGAATAGGGCATGGTAGTTGATGTTGATGATGATGGAGTTTGGTTTCGTGAATCTCACATCGAGTAAGTTGGGTAGTTTTTAGTTACGAGATTTATGATGCTAAATCAATTAAAGCATTTTACTACTCCATTTCCTGTGCACAAAGCATGTATTTTGGGTGGTTTGTCTGGGGAAGGTTAAGGCTCAATACAGCTCTTTTGAAATGACGAAATTCGGCCCAAAATGCTCGGTGTGCATGCGGAGAAACCCCAGGAAACTGGCGTGTTTGGAGCGAAATATAATGTATTATGTGTCCAGGATAAGGATTGCTACTTGGAATGGCTCACCAAGCTTCCAAAATAATCCCAAAATACTTGGAAAAGTAACTGAGATCAAGGATTGTGCCTCTGCACAACGAAAGACTTGGAGAACTTCCTCAGCTCGCAGAATGGGCACGTGCTAGTACTGAAGACTCCCAACCAGGTGGGTCGGTGCAAAGGCTGAGCGGACAGACAAGTGCTACACAACCCCCCCTCCCCCTCCCCCACTCCCCCAGACAGATCACTACCAGTGAATGGACTATGTCTGGAATAGGTTCTTAGCAACACTGATGAGAAGGATATATCTGGGTCTTTTGAATGTATAGGGTAAGTTTGAAATTATATTTAGTATTTATCATGTTTGGGAGGTAGGGAGAAAGGTGGGTGCTGCAGGTGCTGTGAGTGCTGTTATGAATATATTGTTCGTTTGTTTCTGGGGCCACAAGATCAATTATACTCGATTTTTGCATCTATGACTAAAAGGTTGAAGTGTGTGTGTGTGTGTGTGTGTGTGTGTGTGTGTGTGTTGTTGTGTGTGTGTTGTTGTTGGTTGTTGGTTGTTATCTCTATATGCGGGTTTCAGAAGGTCAAACGGAGCCCCCCAGGTCTCGAAGTATCCACCTTTGTGGGTGCGATAACATGTTTGTGCATGGGTGCGTGCGTGCGTGTGTGTGTGTGTGTGTGTGTGTTGTGTGTGTGTTGTGTGTGTGTGTTTTTCACCGATTCCGTTCAGCTTGCCGGGCACTTTTAACCTGCTATTGCTAGCGCGAAATCAAAAATTCAAATCGTCTTTTAAACATAATTTTCAGCATTTAAACAAAAGAGTGGCAATTTCGGGATGGTTAACCATATTCTTCTGTTCCTGAATGCAAATCAGACTCATGGCGATATAGGATAAATGAGAAATATCTGTGGATAAGAGTTGGGTTCTTATAATTTCCTTTTAATACAATTGGCTAGCGGTGCCAATGCTGACACACAACACACACACACAACACACACACACACACACACACACACACCATCAATAGATGCAAAAATAGAGTATAATTTATCTTGTGGCCCCAGAAACAAACAAAAAAATAACACATTTATAAACGAACTCAGAGCCCACACACACATCTCCCACTCGCATCCCCCACCCCCCACTCACAAACATGATTATTAGTACATTTCATCATTTTAAACTTACACTATGCATCAACAAGCCCCAGATATTACCTCCCCATCAGTGTTGAAATGCTCAAAGGTTTGGCTTGAACACACCATCTACAAACTTTTGTCCTTTCACAGGCGAATATTTCCGGGAGTTTTTGCAATGCAGACGACAACATATCAAATCTTTGGACGAGTTGATCTGGAAGTTCTCCAACTGTTTCGTCATGTCAACGCACGCCCCTTTCTCACATGTACGATTACAAGTACATTCGGCTTCTTTTAAATTATTTACGTCGTTTCATTCAACAATCCCTATCTGGTGGCATGAAATATGTCCAGGCTGCCCCGATTTAGTTCATTACTCCTGGATTTTGTGCATACGTGCCATGCATTCTGGGGCAGATTACGTCGTTTCATTAGTGTCGTATTGTTTTGAATTTGACTACAGCGGTCATTTTTGCTCACATACTGAGGTGTTCCATTTGCAAGCAGTTCACTTAACGCTTGCCGATTGCATGGCTCTCTTAATCGCTTGCTCCAGTTGCTGAGCAGCTTGGCAAGTGGCTTGCAAAGCAGTTATCGGAGTGGTTGGCTTGGTAAGTGATAGCAAGCCTGCTTGATAACGGAACACACACATCAAAAAAAAAAAAAAATATATATATAATATATATATAATATATATATAATATAGTGTACACATGCATATATTCCTCTACTAAAGGGGTATTCTTACACATTTTGGAAGCATACGAACCGTGCTTCCCCATTGTCTCGGGTCGCTCACCTGCATTTGATTATTCATTTATGTTTTTTTCATTAATTTATATTTTCATTTACGAATGCTTTCTGACAGTTCTGTGATTTTTTTTCCCGGAGTATCAGCTTCGATGTCTGTCGGCACACAGAATTACCGTGCTCTCCATTGGCTCGGTTCATTCACCGGAATTTTTTTCATTTATTTATTTTTTTATTTATTGGTGTTGTCCGACGATTCTGTGAATTTTTCTGGTGTCTCAGCTTTGATGGCCATCGGCACACAAAATTTCAGCTTGCGACGTCACCCGGAAGGGTGAGTCAGTGATTAGAAGAGCTTTATATATTAGATATACATACATACATACAAACACACACACACACACACACACACACACACACACACACACACAACTACAATGCTGTGTGCTCCCTTGACAAAATGGTCATTTCTAATGGACCTTTTTATAGGTGGGATCTAACCCAGGATAAGGTGTTCTGGATGAAATGATAGAACAAAATATTTGATTGAGCGAAACTCCTCTCATAACGGAGTACTGTACTGACTCATTCTCAGTACTTTACATTCAAACCAAAAACTATTAAATTGAAAACAGCACAAAGTCGAGCATTCTGCTCATTTGGAAACCACATCCATGGCCATTACGTACCTGCCAACACCCATCCCCTCCCTCTTCCACCAAAACCATAGGGCCATCTCTTCTATCCTAACATATGTGCCCATTTTGCAAGGAGGCGATTCTTAATAGCGATGACAAAAATAATCTGCACAGCGTGTTGAGGGTACAAAGTGCAAGTAAAAGGTCCATCTGTCACAAATGAATGAAAAAAAAAAAGTGTGAACAAGATGTAGAAAATTTGTCTTGTTTGTCAACATTATGGTGAAGATCATTTGAACTTGACACCTCGATGTGTCCTACCTTGTGCTTCTTTCTACCCTATCTCTCTCATAAGGCATGGATAGAAACCAAACAAGTAATGGCTGTTGGGAGTAAAAATAAGAAATAACAATTATCCCAAGTATTCCCACACATGGTTTCATCGATGCCACGTAAGCCTCCTGGCCTTCAAACACGTCATCATCGGTTGATTTTGAGTTTGCAGAAACTATTATCACAAGTGGTATAACCCACTTCTAAACTGTGCTTTCTAATTCCAGTAATGGATGGAAGTCATTTGCACGGCACTGATTAACTCGATCCACCCCTCCGGCTCAGCAAAGAGCCTTAATGGACATCGGGCTGATGGGAAAAAAGTGCTGTTGAAACTAATGAGGAGGGAACATGAAAAGAAAGAAGTAAAAAAAAAAATAAAACAACCACCACCCACGGAATCCCAGACAGCATCGGCCTCCACGCATCAGTCTCGTCTTAATGAAGCTTCGGACCAAAGCGGGTTCACCGCAAGGGCGCGATGCCCATTTTGCAATTGCTTTTGAGGATGTACATCAGTAACACTTGTCTTGCCTGGGTGTGAGTCCTAATACAATCACATTCAGGTGCAAAGATCCGGTGCAAACGACCTGGAATAAGTTTTCCAATTTCAATCGCACTCAACATCGAGTGATGATTAAATAACTCATCAAACATCCGGTTCGGTCCTGCACCAAAAAAGGAGCAGAACACACAAATTTAAAAAAGTGTAAATTTCACAAAAACTAATAAATTCAAAAACAAACACCACATGACCTTTAAGCACGGATTCAAATTTGACTTTTGACACCTCATGTCAAGATGTCACTTTCAAAATGACCTATGAATGCTAAATGAAGCCTTTTACACATGAGCTGTGTGAGTTTACAGTGACTTGGTCATGTTCACCGGGCACTTTTAACCTGCCGTTGCTCACGCAAAATTGTCTTTGAAACAAAAATTTCAGCATTTAAACGAAAGAGTATCAATTTCAAAATGGTTCATCATAATTGTTCTGTTCCTAAATTTAAATTCGACTCGCAAAAATATAGGAATACGATAATTTTTTTGAATGAGAGGTGTCCGCTTCGTAATATTTCCTGTTTATACACTATATAGTGTCGGCCGTGGGTATAACACACATACACACAAACACACACACGGACGCTTCAACTTTTAGAAATAGATGCAGAAATGTCACATAATTTCTCTTGTGGCCTTGGAACCAAAACCAAAAAATATACATTTATAACAACCCTCACAGTTCTGATAGCTCCCCCTCCCCCCTTCCGACATGATTACTAGTAAATATCAAAATTTTTAATTTACCCGGTACACGCACAAGCCCTGGATATGTCCTTCCCATCGGTGTTCTGAAGAAGCTAATCCAGATACACAGTCCGTTGACTTGTCCTGATTCATCAGGGGAGTTGTGCAGCACACGTCCCTCCACTCGGGCCTTGCACCAACCCACAAGGTCGGGAGTCTTCAGTACTAGCAGGTGCTCATTCGACGAGCTGAGAAGTTCTCCAAGTATTTTGTTGTGCTGAGGCACAAACCTTTCGCTCGGGTACTTTCCCATGTATTTTCGGCTTCTTTCAGAGGCTTGTTGAGCCAATTCAGGTAACAATCCTTATCCCAGACAAATGATGTATTTTATTTTGCCCTGAAGCATTTTGGAGCAGATTACTATTGGCCCAATTCATTTGAGATGAGGTGTTACACACTCTTTACAGAGCGTCAGTGCTGTCAAAACAGTTTCTTGGCATGGGTTATGCTGGGTGGTTTTCCATTACCTTCCCAGCAGTCAATCAAGGGAGGAATTTGGAATTTGTTCAATGTGCCAGAGATAACTCCCCTTTTCTTCATGAAGTACACTGAGGGGTCTTTAACATCCACAAACTAACACCAGAAGACGTCCATCCATCCATTGGGACCGTACACTGTGCAGAGCGATGGTGCTGCCTAATGCTGGGTTCCCACTATCACGATGTGCGGCACGATTGAAATTGTGGTCTTAATCGTGGACTAATCATGGTGATCCTATCAGATGTTATTAGATCTTGAGGTCAGTCGTGGCAATCGTGTGAATCGTAGAAAATTTTTGAACGGTTCAAAATTTTTCTACGATCAACACGATCAATTGTCAATCGGGATCATCGTATCAGATCGTATTGCATCATAACAAAGCGCGACAGATCGCATCTAATCGTGCTTCCTAATCGTGGTGATCGGGATCGATCTTAGACAAGACAAACACCACGCTCTGTGAGACCACGATTTCAATCGTGCCACGCATCGTGATAGTGGGAACAGCTTTCAGAGAAATTCCATGATCAGCTACGAATGGCCAATCGTGGCGTTCGTAACGGATCGCACGACAGTGGGAACCTAGCATAAGCAGTCTCCTTGGCTATTAGGCACAATCCTGGATAGGTCATCACTCCGACACAGGATACCAGCAAGCTGGCACTCATTTTGCTGACCTCAGAAGGAAAACAGGCAGAGTCAACCCCACCTGGTATTAATTCAACAGCAGAGTGGGATTTGAACTCAGGACCCTGGAATTCCAAGCTCACCACCCGAGCATTAAGCCAACACCAGGCAGAGAAGACATGACACCCAGTTGAGCATTCATCCGAGGGACACATTGATGAATCACCCTTCCTGCTCGGCACCATGATGACAGTTTATAGCTGGTCCGAGATGTGAACCTAGGCTTGATAGCTCAAAAGTGAGTGTGCGCTTGTTGAGTCAATCCTAACAGTCCACCAGCTAGTTTACCGCAGTAAAAAAATTTTTAGTCCCATTGGGAAATTCCATTTAATAACTGATGGGAGAATAAAAGAAGAAAATCTCTCGGAAAACAAAATAAATAAACATAAATTCTTCCATGAACGTTGCAATACAACGGCATTAATCAGTGGTTCTCTATAATTAACTTATCATGTTTCTTTTTGTGATGTCACAGATATCAGCACAAACAGTTATATTTGTTTGTGAAGGAGATTGAAGGAATCCCGAGTACCATGTACACATCAGGAAACAATCTCATCACTTTTGAACACTTTACACAGCAGAGATTTTTTGATTTTTTTTGAAATACAGGTACTAAGGCTCATGGAAGGGCAGAACGGATAAACAGACAAAACTGGGAGGAGTAAAAACAGTCACCGTCGTCATCGTCTGTATACAGTATGTGGATGGAGGTTAGCATCACTTCTTGCAGAGGTGCGGTGCAGTGCCCTGCAGTTTAGAGCCTCAATTTGTAATTTGTTCATGATGTTGGTGATAGCTTGCCTATTCTTCATGAAGGACACCATTCAATTTTCAACGTCTACCAACTAATGCTGACAGAGGGAACATCCAGTTTAACGTCCATCCGAGGGACGACACAAACATCGATGAATCGCCCTGCCTGTGGAACACCGGGATGATAGTTTGTGGATATGTTGAGATTTTTACCCAGGTTGGACAGCTCAGGGGTGAGTGTGAAAACTCCTACATTATAGTGCCAGTCCAGTAATAACAGTGGGACAATGACAGCTGATCGATGCACAGCAGCACAAATAGAGGCAATTGTGGGAGAAGGGTGAGAACAGGATCTCTGCAGATGTAGTACATCTCAGTTGTGTAAATTGGAGATAAAGCATGGGGTGGTGAAGGGCAGTGTATGCACTTAAAATCCTGCAACAGCCAATGGGACTCAGGAATACAGTTCCTTGTGTGAGAAAAAGGGGTGTGAAAGAATGGAGGTGAGTGTTGAGTGTAGACTAATTTGGAGCCAGTAAAACTGCAAACTGACCAATGTCCCCACAGTGAGCAAGAAATAGACCCTAACACTCAACTTCCTTTCGAGAGATTCCAATGTCATGAAGGGCCTAACATAATGTTTATGGAGAAAAAATGGAGGCAAGATAGGAAAGAGTAATGCCAGTCCATCGCATCAAGGCATATTCCATGATACTCTGGGATGAAGGTTTTCCATACTGTTGTTTCAATGAGAATAGCATGGGAAGGAATTGGCCCAGTGAAAAATTCTGAGGCAGAGGCCAGCTTGGAGATGTGATAAATCCAAAAGAGGTTGTCAGTGAAGGTGAGGCCCCCACGTTCCAGAGCCTGCACCTCTTCCAGAGGCTGACTTCAGAAATAAATTGGGGGATTTAACTGTCAATCCTTATAGAGAGACAAAGTGAGAATATCAGACTTTCTTACATTAAAAGGCATGTTCCAGGTAGTTGACCAGTTGCTTATTTATCCAGATACACAGAGAGGGATTTTCCAGTGATGAAGATATGTCATTGACATATATCAAGAAAAAGATGGGTCTCCGAACACTCCCTTGAGTGCCACCGACCTCTAGAGGTACAGCGTGGGATAGTATTCCAACTAAAGTAAACCACCGATTGTGAGCACATAGGATATCTGATAATCATTCCGGAAGAGAAGCCTGGATACCATTACTTAACAGTTTGGAAATGAGCTTAGAATATCAGACAAAATCAAAAACACATGAGATGTTCAGGAAGATAGCCCTGACCTCTTGTTCGACATAGAGAGGATCCAACAATTTCTGATGCAAAAGCAGCAGCAGATACAAGGTGTAATTATTACCTGGGCAGAAACCAAACTGATGGTCAAAGATCAGAGAGCTAGAGTAAAAATGAGTCTTGCTGGTACAATTATCAATTCCATTACTTCGCTTATGATAAGGAGAAAGCTGACTGATCTCAAGTTGAGTGTTACTTTTGGCACCATTCATCAGAATTGGGATAACTGATGATTTTCCATGATGAATAGGGATGACCATCATAAAATGACCCGGAAAAAAAAAGGCAGAGAAAAAGGGGTGAACAAGGCAGACAAACAGTTTTTCAATATTCGGGTACTGATGCTCTTCTCAGGACCAGTGGCATGTGGGAGTGAAGAGAGACTGTAAGTAAGAGCCAATGGGACTTATGAATTTCTCCAACTTGGCAGGAGGGAAGTTCACATACTGTCTGAGGTTTTCAGTTAGCCGGTGTAGGATGGGTACGGGAAGAGACAGATTGGAGACTTTGGCCTTTTTTTTTTTTTTTTTTGCAAAGGCTGAGTTGAGTAGTCACCCTTAGCATGAACAGTCCCTAAGAGTGAAGAAAATGATGAAGACCACTTTCATCCATATATTGATGGATGGTGAAAGACATGCGCATTCAGACCAAAGGTATGCCTGATGCCAAATCCTGAACCGAAACATATTGCTTACAAGCACTGTGGATTGAAAACAAGTTCTCATTGGTGGGGTTGGCTTTCCACGAGGAAAAGGAAGGCTGCTCTCCAGCAGTAGTTCTTTAACATCAATCCACATTCTCAATGTGGTGATGCTGCCTTTTAATTATGCTTTTATTCCGTTACGCAGCCGGAATCTCTTCATCAGGAAGGAGCTTTTGATGTAAGGAAAGGGAGTGGTTCTTCCTGAGTTATGATAATCGCATCAAACGGTCAAAGAAATGTGAAATGCTTCCAGTCTTCTCGCCGAGTTTAACATCAATGGAAATGATGTCACATCTTTCAGTTCATAAAGCTTCTCACACACACCAACCGAAACAGATAATAGGTGTTTGCTGAATTTTTTAAATCATTAACACATCAGCTACTTACGACTCACACTTTGGAAGATTGAGACCGTAGAGGATTAGAATCACAGCAACAGCAAAGTGCAGCTCCCTCCATGAATAGGCCTTTTCTGGAGAGTCGTGAGGACAAATAAATAATGGGGAGACACTGAAACTTAAAGAACAAGAAAAGGAGCAGTCAGAGAGTGCAGACACTCACCAGGACTTGTTTTGTGTAATGATTGTGCAGTTTTAAGTGGTGTATTTTGTGTGGTGTTTGTGTACTGGTGTGATACAAAATTAATAATAGACAAGTCTGAAGACGACGATGGTTCACGAGCGGTATTTGACGATGTAGATTGTTTCAGAAGTCAAGGCATGAGACAATGTGATAATGTTTGACCAAGTTATAAAAATGATCAACATGATGTGGTACGAGTGACAGGTTATTAGCTGCAAATGTCGAAAAACCGGTTTCGTTCAACAAACTTTAAAAATTTGACCTTGCATAACTTTAAAGGTCACAAAACAATGTTGTGGACATTAAAATAAGGAAACAGGATACGTGCTATAGCTTAATGGAGTTAGTTCGTCGAAGAAGGTCGAAAACCGCCGTTCGATTCCCACAACTTTGAAAATTTGACCTTTGTGAACATTAAAGGTCAAAGATCAAGGATTATGACCTTTGGTGAAAAACTTCCTCTGAACATTCCAGGAACAATATAACGTCATATAGGCTATATGGTATTTCTCACTCCTCGGATTATCCATACCTTTGATGAAATCAGCATAAAAACAAACTTGAAGGGGGCGCCACAGGCAAGGTGTTCGAGATAGAGCAAAATGGTTTCAAGACTTTAGGTGGGGAATGACCTCAAGATTATGCATAAAAAATATTGTCATCCTAGCTCTCAAAGTTTGGGTGGTCGTATGATTTTTATGTCAAAATTCGAAATTTTCTAAGTTCGTGACCTTGTGACCTTGACTTTGGGACGAAAATGAAAAAATGAAGCTCCGTGGGGCATGCAGTGCCATTGGGCTAAGCCAAATACCGAAACCCCTGCCAGATTCGACAAACCCCAGAGAAGATGCAAATTGAATTGCTACCCCCTAAAACACAATTCGCAATTTTCTAGTTCGTGACCTTGGGACGAAAATGAAAAAAATCGAGCTCGTGGGGCTATGCAGTGCCATTGGGCTAACCAAATACCGAAAACCCCAGCCAGATTCGACAAACCCCTCGGAGAAGATAATTTTTTATGTCAAAATTAGCAATTTTCTAAGTTCGTGACCTTGAGCTTGGGACGAAAATGAAAAATCGAGCTCTGTGGGGCTATGCAGGTGCCATTGGGCTAACAATTATTTTTATGGTCCAATTTGTTTTCAGGATTTGCACAGTCCATGATGCTATTCACAACATCTTCTTGTTTATTTATTTGTTCTTGTTTTATTTATTTGGTATGCAGCCTTGGTGGCTTGGCAGAATCATTTTCTGGGGGAAGACTGTGCCACGATGCAGTTCCCCTGTTACCAATCAGTTGATACTCATTTGCCCACCTCAGAAGGATGTCAGGCTGAGTCAACCCAACTGAGTGTTAAATTCAATGGCCAGACAGGGGTTCTTTGAACTGAAGATCGAAGGATCTTAAACCCAGCCACCTTAACCCATGAAGCCAACACTCGGGCATACCAACAAAATCATTGTAGTTTGTGCATACTTTTTGTTTTATAAATTTTTTTTTTTTTTTTTTTTTTTCCTGGTTTTTTCGGATTTGAATCCTGCAGTTCGTTTCATTAATTGTTTTTTGGTCATTTTTATCACTGCGCAATTAGTTTTTCAGGAGGAGTGCCCATCAAACTACATTTCTTCTTTCTCATTTATTTTACTGAATCTTCTTCAGATATTTAAACATTCGTGAAATCGTATGATTTGAAGTTGTAAAAGTTATATTTATATATTCATTACCTTTTCATTGAACACCTCCAAAACAAATGAAAATTATGGGCGTTGTTCAGTCTACAAACTTATCTTGCCTAAGGGGCTAAGCCCTCAAGCAAGCACTCCATTCAAAAAACTGGTTGATAAGGAACGCTTGACTTTGGAAAGCGCAAGCTTAGCTGCTAAGGAACTGAAAACACCTCTGTTGGTGTGGTGTGGCCAGGAGGAGCGAACTGCACTATATATTGGTCAGAACTGTGCAGTATATTAAATGGCCAATGTTTTGTTCACATTTTTGTACCATTATTTATTTTTCACCACACCAGTCTGAGCTCCGCGACCAAAATGGGTTTGCAAATTGTCAATCATTTTGGGGGTAAGAAAAAAAAAAAAAGTTTTGTCATTTCTAAATGTGTACAAACACAACGTCGTTGGTTATAAACACAGCCTGCGGGCGTTTTCTATGGAGGTGCGCGACAAAGAGAAGTCTGGTGCTCAGCACTTGTAACAGCTCATGGTATGCGAACGAGGCAATACGCGCAAGCTCTGTCCGAGACATCCCTGCCAATTCAGACACTGCCCGCCTGTCAAACCCAATCTCCTCTGCGTTGTTGTAAGAGGAGCACCTTAACCACCCACAATTATGACTTCGCACAGATGAATACTGGCAGGGATTGCAATCTGTCCTCTCACAGAATGGATTGGGCGACCATTCTACACAGCGTGTGATATTGATCCGCATGCGAAAAACTTTTCACAAAATCCTTTATTTTTGACTCTAGCATCGCGTTTATCCATCAGTCTGCAGCCCTACCCATCTCTGGCACTGTTATTCTTGAAATCCTTGCCAGGGATTGGGGTCAAGCATTTTTGCTTTCTCACATGGAAAAACTAATCTGACTGAAGGTAACTTCAGGTCATTTAGCAAAAGCTCATTACACCAGAAAACGGGAAATTCATGGAATCGTGGACTTGAAATGTAAAAACTGAATCAAGATGTTGAAAAAAAATGGAATGTTAGTAAATTACAGGGAAAAAAGGTCAAGATTTAGATCGAAGTCCGTCCACCTGAAGCATTGCCAGAATGTATCATTTGTTGAACTTCCGAGTCCCTTTCCTCCAGTCAATGGTGGAGCCTTTTCAAGTCAGATCTCTCATGTAGCTCTCCCATCGATCCTCTCTCTCACCTCTAACACCGTGACTGCAGACTCTGCTGGAGATAAGGCAGAATGATTAAACTCAATGTTTGCCTTCCAAACCTCATGTATTCTCATAGTTACCAAACCATCCAATTATAACTCCATCTTAGCCATTTCATTACCCACTGTTCCCACTAATGTCCTTCTCACCTGAGTTTTGGTTTTGTGAATCTAGTGTGGAGTGAGCTGACGGATGGCCCTGAGTTACATACACTCCCCTCTAAGCTTCTAGCCTGGGTTTTTGAATTCTGACCAGCTATAACTGTCATCCCGGGGTTTCACTGGGACGGTGACTTCATCTAGTGTGTTCCATCCCTCAGATGGATGTTTAAATGTGTGCTCTCTGCAGCATAGTTAGTGGCCATTAAAGATCCCACGGTGGTCCTTCGGACGGAAGAGGAGGTGAAACTATCACCGGCACCCACTGAATAAATTACAAATTCCTGCCCTGACTTCCCTGAGTTGAGTGGTTGGATTGACAGGATTGTAGCCTAAGTAAGTTTTGGCAGCACCAACACTTAATAGGGCATGGTAGTTGTATGTTGAATGATGGATGGAGTTTGCTTTCTGAAATCTCACATCGAGTAAGTTGGGTAGTTTTTAGTTAACGAGATTTTATTGAATGCCTAAATCAATTAAAGCATTTTACTACTTCCATTTCCATGGCACAAAGCATGTATTTTGAGGTGTTTTGTCTGGGGAAGGTAAGGCCAATACAGCTCTTTTGAAATGAACGAAATTCGGCCAAAATTGCTCGGTTGTATGCATGCGCGAGAAACCCCAGGGGGGAAACTGCGATGTTTTGGAGCGAAATATAATGTATTTATGTGTCCAGGATAGGATGCTACTTGGAATGGCTCACAGCTTCCAAAAAATCCCAAAATACTTGGAAAGTAACTGAGATCAGGGGGGATTGTGCTCTGCACAACGAAGACTGGAGAAACTTCCTCAGCCGCCAGAATGGGCACGTGCTAGTACTGAAGACTTCCAAACCAGGTGGGTCGGGTGCAAAGGCCTGAGCGGGACAGACAAGTGCATACACGACCCCCCCTCCCTCCCCCCTCCCCCAGACAGATTCACTACCAGTGATGGGACTATGTCTGGGAATTAGGTTCTTTAGCAACACTGATGAGAAGGATATATCTGGCGTCTTTTGATGTATAGGTAAGTTTGAAATTATTATTTAGTATTTATCATGTTGGGGAGGTAGGGAGAAAGGTGGGTTGCTGCAGGTGCTGTGCAGTGCTGTTATGATATATTGTTCGTTTTGTTTCTGGGGCCAAAGATCAATATACTCGATTTTTGGCTCTATGACTAAAAGGTTTTGAAGTGTGTGCTGTGTGTGTGTGTGTGTGTGTGTGTGTGTTGTTGTTTGCGTTGTTGGTTTTTCTTATATGCGGGTTTCAGAAGCGTCAACGGAGCCCCCCCAGGTTCTCGAAGTATCCACCTTTGTGGTGTTGCGATAAACATGTATTGTATGCATGGCTGTGCGTGCGTGCGTGTGTGTTGTGTGTGTGTGTGTTGTGTGTGTGTTGTGTGTGTGTGTTTTTCACGATTCCGTTCAGCTTGCCGGCACTTTTTAACCTGCTATTGCTAGCGCGAAATCAAAAAATTCAAATCGTCTTTTAAACATAAATTTTCAGCATTTAAACAAAAGAGTTGGCAATTTCGGGATGCGTTAACCATTATTGCTTCTGTTCCTGAAGCAAATTCAGACTCATGCGATATGGCATAAAATGAGGAAATATTCTGTGGATAAGAGTTTGGGTTTCTTATAATTTCCTTTTAATTACAATATGGCTAGCGGTGCCAATGCTGACACACAACACACACACACAACACACACACACACACACACACAGCACACACGACACACACAGCACCCACATCTAGATGCAAAAATAGAGTATAATTTATTTGTGGCCCCAGAAACAAACCAACAAAATGAATCCACCATTTATAAACGAACTTCAGAGCCCACACATCACATCTCCACTCGATCCCCCACCCCCCCTCACAAACATGATTATGTACGTACATTTCATCATTTTACAACTACACTATGATCAACAAGTCCCCTCCCAGATATTTATCCTCTCCAATCAGTGTCTGCAAACTGCTCAAAAGGTTTGGCTTGAACCACACATCTACAACTTTTCTGCCTTTCACAGTGCGATATATTCCGGGAGATTTTTGAATGAGACGAGCAACATATCAAATTCTTTGGACGAGTTGATCTGTGAAGTTCCTCCACTGTTTCGTCATGTCCAACGCACGTACCCCGTTTCTCACATGTATCCGATTACAAGTACATTCGTTCTTTTAAATTATTTAAGTCGTCTTCATTCACACACTCCTATATGCGTGGCTATGAACCATACTGTCCAGGCATCGCCCGATTTGTAGTTCATCTTACTCCTGGAATCTTGTGGCCATACCGGTGCCATGCATTCTGGGGGCAGATTTACCGTCGTTTCATAGTGTCGTATTGTTTTTTGAATTTGACTTACATGCGCGCCTCATTTGCTCCAACTACACTGCAGGGTGTTCCATTTGCAAGCAGTTCACTACCGCTTGCCGAGCATCTCATCCTAATCGCTTGCTCCATTGCATGAGCTAGACTTGGAAAGTGGCTTGCCAAAGCAAGTATGATCGGAAAGGTGGCTTGCTTGGTAACGTGATATGCAAGCTGCCCTTGATCAACCGGAATCACACACATCAAAAAAAAATATATATATATATATATACCTATATATATATAGTTAACACATGCACTATAATTCCATTACTCCAAAGGGGTAATCTTACACATTTTCGGAGCATACGAACCCTCGCTTCCCCATTCGTCTCGGGTCGGCTCACCTGCATTTGATTATTCATGTATGTTTTTTTCCTCATTATTTATATTTTATTTACGAATCTTTAATCTGACAGTTCTGTGATTTTTTTTCCCGAGTATCAGCTTTCGATGTCTGTCGGCACACAGAATTACGTGCTCTCCATTGGCGCTCGTGTTCATTCACCGGAATTTTTTTCATTTATTTATTTTTCTTATTACTTCGGTGTTGTCCGACGATTCCTGTGAATTTTCTGGTGTCTCAGCTTATGAGTCCATCCGGCCACTCAAAATTCAAGCTTGCGACGTCTCACCGCGCAAGGGTTGAGTCAGTGATTAAGAAGGAGCTTTCTATATTCAGATAATACATACATAACCAATCACAACACCCAACCGCACCCACACACCACAGCACACACACATCACCACCCACCCACAACACGCACCCTCCCCAGACACAGACTACACATGCTGTCGTGCCTCCCCTTGACAAATAGCTCATTTCTAATGGACCTTTTTATAGGGTCGGTGCTCCCAGATTCACAAGTTCTGACTACACTTGATTTGATGCAAATATTATGAATAGTGAGGCGAAACTCCTCTCATCCACGACGTCCTGTACTGACTCATTCTCAGTACTTTACATTCAAACCAAAAACTATTACACATTTGAAAACAGCACAAAGTCAGCATCTGTCCTGCTCATTTGAAACCACAGTACCACACACCTATGCTGCCTATACCGTATCCCCTGCCACACCATCCCACATCCCTCTTCCCACCAAAACCATAGAGGCATCTCTTCTATCACCTCACTATATGCTGTCCATTTGCAAGGAAGGCTCGATTCTTATAGCCGATGACAAAAATATCTCACAGTCCTTGTTGACTCCAGGTGCTGATCAAAAGTGCAGTCAAGGTCCATCTGTCACAATGAACTGAAAAAAAAAAGTAGTGAAACAGATTAGTAGAAAATTTGTCTGTTTGTCAACATTATGGTGAAGATCATTTGAACTTGACACCTCGATTGTGTCCACACTGTTGTTCTTCTTTCTACCTATACTCTCTCATAAGCATGGATAGAAATCCAAAACAAGAATGGCTGGTTGGGAGTAAAAATAAAATAACAATATCCAAGTATTCCCACACATGGTTTCATTTCGGATGCCACGTAAGCCTCCTGGCCTTCAAAACGTCATCAATCGGTGATTTGAGTTTGCAGAAACAATTATCACAAGTGGTATACCCACTTCTAAACTGTGCTTTCTATTTCCAGTAAATGGATGGAAGTCATTTGCACGGCACTGATTAACTCGATCCACCCTCCCGGCTCAGCAAAAGAGCCTTAATGGGACATCCGGCGAATGGAAAAAAGTGCTGTTGAACTAATGAGGAGGGAACATGAAAGAAGAAGTAAAAAAAAATAAAAAACCAACCACCACCCACAGGAATCCCAGACAGCATCGGCCCTCCACCATCCGTTTTTTTCCCTTTCCGTCTTAATTGAAGCTTCGGACAAAGCGGGTTCACGCAAGGGCGCGATGCCCATTTTGCAATTGCTTTTGAGGATGTACATCAGTAACACTTGTCTTGCCTGGTGTGACCTATACAATCACATTCAGGTGCCAAAGATCCGGTGCAAACGACCTGGAATAAGTTTTTCCAATTTCAATCGCACTCAACATCGAGTGATGATTAAATAACTCATCAAACATCCGGTTCGCGTCCTGCACCAAAAAGGAGCAGAACACACAAATTTAAAAAAGTGTAAATTTCAACAAAAAACTAATAAATCAAAACACAACACCACATGACCTTTAAGCCGATTCAATTTTGATTTGACACCTCATGTCAGATGTCACTTTACAAATGACCTATGAATCTAAATGAAGGCCATTTTACACATGAGCTGTGTGAGTTTTACAAGTGACTTTGGTCATGTTCCACGGCACTTTTTAACTGCCGTTGCTCACGCAGCAAAATTGTCTTTGAAAACAAAAATTTCAGCATTTAAAGAAAAGAGTATCAATTTCAAAATGGTTCATCATAATTGTGTCTGTTCCTAAATTTAAATTCGACCTCGTCAAAAATATAGGAATACGATATTTTTTGAATGAAGAGGTGTCCGTTCGTAATATTTCCTGTTTATACACTATATAGTGTCGGCCGTGGTATAACACACATAACACAAACAACACACGGAGCGCTTCAACTTTTAGAAATAGATGCAGAAATGTCCACATAATTTCTCTTGTGGCCATTGGAACCAAAAACCAAAAAATATACATTTTATAACACCCTACAGTTCTGAATAGCTCCCCCTCCCCCCTTCCGGAATGATTACTATAAATATCAAAATTTTTAATTTACCCGTACACGCACAAGCCCTGGATATGTCCTTCCGCATCGGTGTTCTGAGAAAGCTAATCAGATACACAGTCGTTGACTTGTCCTGATTCATCCAGGGGAGTTTGTGCAGCACACGTCCTCCACTCGGCCTTGAACCAACCCACAAGGTCTGGGAGTCTTCAGTACTAGCAGGTGCTCATTCGACGAGCTGAGAATTCTCCAAGTATTTGTTGTGCTGAGGCACAACCTTCGCTCGGGTACTTTCCCAGTATTTTCGGCTTCTTTCAGAGCTTGTTGAGCCTTTTTAATTCCAGCGTAACAATCCCTTATCCAGACAAATGATTTGTATTTTAAATTTTGCCTGAGCATTTTGGAGCAGATTACTATTGGCCCAAATTCATTTGACGATGAAGGTGTTTACACACTCCTTTACAGAGCGTCAGTGCGTCAAAAAGCAGTTTCTTGGCATGGGTTATGCTGGGTGGTTTTCCATTACCTTCCCAGCAGTCAATCAAGGCGGAATTTGGAATTTGTTTCACATGTGCCAGAGTAAACTCCCCTTTTTTCATGAAGTACACTGAGGGGTCTTTAAACATTCCACAAACTAACACACCAGAGAGACCGTTCATCCTCCATTGGGACGTACACTGTGCAGAGCGATGGTGCTGCTCAATGCTGGGTTCCCACTATCACGATGGCGGCACGATTGAAATTGTGGTTTAATCGTGGACTAATCATGGTGATCCTATCAGCATGTCTATTAGATCTTGAGGTCATTCGTGGCAATGTGTGAATCGTAGAAAATTTTTGAACGTTTTCAAATTTTTCTACGATCAAACACGATCAATTGTCAATCAGGATCACGTACAATCGTATTGCATCATAACAAAGCGCGACAGATTCGCATCTTAATCGTCGCTCCTAAATCGGGTGATCGGATCGATCTTAGAAAGACAAACAACCACGCTCTGGAGACCACGATTTCAATGTGCCGCAATCGTTTGATAGTGGGAACAGCTTTCAGAGAATTCATTGATCAGCTACGAATGGCCATCGTGGCGTTCGTACGGATCGCACGACAGTGAACCTAGCATGAACAGTCTCTTGGCTATTAAGGCACAATCCTGGATAGGTCATCACTCCGACACAGGATACCAGCAAGCTGGCACTCATTTTGCTGACCTCAGAAGGAAAACAGGCAGGTACAACCCCACTGGTTTTAATTCAAACAGCAGTTAAGAGTGGGATTTGAACTCAGGACCCCTGGAATTCCAAGCTCACCACCCGAGCATTAGCCAACACCAGCAGAGAAGACATGACACCCAGTGAGCTTCCATGCCGAGGACACATGATAATCCACCCTTCCTGCTCGGCACCATGATGACAGTTTATAGATGGTCCGAAATGTGAAACCTAGGCTTGATAGGCTCAAAGTGAGTATGTGCGCTTGTTGAGTCAATCCAACAGTCCACCAGCTAGTTACCGCAGAAAAAAATTTTTTTTAGTCCCATGGGAAATTCCATTTATAATGATGGAGAATAAAAGAAGATAAATCTCTCGGAAAGAAAATAAATTAGAAACATTAAATTCCTTCCATGAACGTTGCAATACAACGGCATTAATCAGTGGTTCTCTAATAATTAACTTATCATGTTTCTTTTTGTGATGTCACAGATATCAGCACAAAACAGTTATATTCGTTTGTGAAGGAGATTGAAGGGACATCCCGAAGTTTTTACCATGTTACACATCAGGAAACAATCTCATCCTTTTGAACACTTTACACAGCAGAGATTTTTTGATTTTTTTTGAAATACAGGTACTAAGGTCAGGAAGGGCAGACGATAAACAGACAAACATCTGGAGGATAAAAACAGTCACCTGTCGTCATCGTTCTGTATACATATGTGGATGGAGTTAGCATCACTCTTTGCAAGAGGTCGGTGCAGTTGCCCTGCAGTTTAGAGCCATCAATTTGTAATTTGTCATGATGTTGGTGATAGCTTGCCTCTTCTTTCTGAAGCGACACGCATCAATTTTCCCAAACGCTTATACCAACTATTGCTGACAGAGGGGAAACATCCAGTTATAACGTCATCGAGGGAACGACACAAACATCGATGAATCGCGCCCTGCTGTGGAACAACCGGGATGATAGTTTGTGGATATGTTGAGATTTACCAGGTTGGACAGCTCAGGGATGTGAGTGTTGAAAACTCCTACATTATAGTGCCAGGTCCAGTAATAACAGTGGGACAATGACAGCTGATCGATGCACAGCAGCACAATAGAGGCAATTGTGGAGAAGGGTGAGAACAGGATCTCTGCAGATGTAGTACATCTCAGTTGTGTAAATTGGAGATAAAGCATGGGGTGTGAAGGCAGTGTATGCACCTTAAAATCCTGCAACAGCCAATGGGACTCAGGAATACAGTTCCTTGTGTGAGAAAAAGGGGTGTGAAAGAATGGAGGTGAGTGTTGAGTGTAGACTAATTTGGAGCCAGTAAAACTGCAACTGACCAATGTTCCCACAGTGAGCAAGAAATAGACCCTAACACTCAACTTCCTTTCGAGAGATTCCAATGTCATGAAGGGCCTAAATATTGTTATGGAGAAAAAAATGGAGGCAAGATAGGAAAGAGTAATGCCAGTCCATCGCATCAAGGCATATTCCATGATACTCTGGGATGAAGGTTTTCCATACTGTTTGTTTCAATGAGAATAGCATGGGAAGGAATTGGCCCAGTGGAAAATTCTGAGGCAGAGGCCAGGCTTGAGATGTGATAAATCCAAAAGAGGTTGTCAGTGAAGGTGAGCCCCACGTTCCAGAGCCTGCACCTCTTCCAGAGGCTGACTTCAGAAATGAATTGGGGGATTTTAACTGTCAATCCTTATAGAGAGACAAAGTGAGAATATCAGACTTTTTACATTAAAAGGCATGTTCCAGGTAGTTGACCAGTTGCTTATTTATCCAGATACACAGAGAGGGATTTTCCAGTGATGAAGATATGTCATTGACATATATCAAGAAAAAGATGGGTCTCCGAACACTCCCTTGAGTGCCACCGACCTCTAGAGGTACAGCGTGGGATAGTATTCCAACTAAAGTAAACCACCGATTGTGAGCACATAGGAATATCTGATAATCATTCCGGAGAGAAGCCTGGATACCATTACTTAACAGTTTGGAAATGAGCTTAGAATATCAGACAAAATCAAAAACACATGAGATGTTCAGGAAGATAGCCCTGACCTCTGTTCGACATAGAGAGGATCCAACAATTTCTGATGCAAAGCAGCAGCAGATACAAGGTGTAATTATACCTGGCAGAAAACCAAAATGATGGTCAAAGATCAGAGAGCTAGAGTAAAAATGAGTCTTGCTGTACAATATCAATTCCATTACTTCGCTTAGATAAGGAAAAGCTGACTTGATCTCAAGTTGACGTGTTACTTTTGGCACCTTCATCTGAATTGGGATAACTGATGATTTTCCATGATGAATAGGGATGACCATCATTAAATGACCCGGAAAAAAAAGGCAGAGAAAAAAGGGGTGAACAAGGCAGACAAACAGTTTTTCAATATTCGGGTACTGATGCTCTTCTCAGGACCAGTGGCATGTGGGAGTGAAGAGAGACTGTAAGTAAGAGCCAATGGGACTTATGAATTTCTCCAACTTGGCAGGAGGGAAGTTCACATACTGTCTGAGGTTTTCAGTTAGCGCGTGTAGGATGGGTACGGGAAGAGACAGATTGGAGACTTTGGCTTTTTTTTTTTTGCAAAGGCTGAGTTTGAGGTAGTCACCTTAGCATGAACAGTCCCTAAGAGTGAAGAAAATGATTGAAGACACTTTCATCCATTATATTGATGGATGGTGAAAGACAATGCGCTTCAGACCAAAGGTATGCCTGATGCCAATCCTGAACCGAAACATATTGCTTACAAGCACTGTGGATTGAAAACAAGCTTCTCATTGGTGGGGTTGGCTTTCCACGAGGAAAAAGGAAGGCTGCTCTCCAGCAGTAGTTCTTTAACATCAATCCACATTCTCATGTGGTGATGCTGCCTTTTAATTATGCTTTTATTCCGTTACGCAGCCGGAATCTCTTCATCAGAAGGAGCTTTTGATGTAAGGAAGAAAGGAGTGGTTCTTCCTGAGTTATGATAATCGCATCAAACGGTCAAAGAAATGTGAAATGCTTCAGTCTTCTCGCCGAGTTTAACATCAATGGAAATGATGTCAATCTTTCAGTTCATAAAAGCTTCTCACACACACCAACCGAAACAGATAATAGGTGTTTGCTGAATTTTTTAAATCATTAACCATCAGCTACTTACGACTCACATTGGAAGATTGAGACCGTAGAGATTAGAATCACAGCAACAGCAAAGTGCAGCTCCCTCCATGAATAGGCCTTTTCTGGAGAGTCGTGAGGACAATAATAATGGGAGACACTGAAACTTTTAAAGCAAGAAAAGGAGCAGTCAGAGAGTGCAGACACTCACCCAGGACTTGTTTTGTGTAATGATTGTGCAGTTTTAAGTGGTGTATTTTGTGTGGTGTTTGTGTACTGGTGTGATACAAAATTAATAATAGACAAGTCTGAAGACGACGATGGTTCACGAGCGGTATTTGACGATGTAGATTGTTTCAGAAGTCAAGGATGAGACAATGTGATAATGTTTGCCAAGTTATAAAATGATCAACATGATGTGGTACGAGTGACAGGTTATTAGCTGCAAAATGTCGAAAAACCGGTTTCGTTCAACAACTTTTAAAAATTTGACCTTTGCATAACCTTTAAGGTCACAAAAAAATGTTGTGGACATTAAATAAGGAAACAGGATACGTGCTATAGCTTAATGGAGTTAGTTCGTCGAAGAAGGTCGAAAACCCGCGTTCGATTCCCACAACTTTTTGAAAATTTGACCTTTGTGAACATTAAAGGTCAAAGATCAAGGATTATGACCTTTGGTGAAAAACTTCCTCTGGAACATTCCAGGAACATATAAAGTCATATAGGCTATATGGTATTTCTCACTCCTCGGATTATCCATACTTTGATGAAATCCGCTAAAAACAAACTTGAAGGGGCGCCACAGGCAAGGTGTTCGAGATAGAGCAAAATGGTTTCAAGACTTTAAGGTGGGGAATGACCTCAAGATTATGCATAAAAAAATATTGTCATCCTAGCTCTCAAAGTTTGGGTGGTCGTATGATTTTATGTCAAAATTCGAAATTTTCTAAGTTCGTGACCTTGGTGACCTTGACATTGGACGAAAATGAAAAATGAAGCTCCGTGGGCGTATGCAGTGTCCATTGGCTAACCAAATACCGAAACCCCTGCCAATTCGACAAACCCCCAAGGAGAAGATGCAATTTGAAATTGGCTACCCCCTAAAAACAAATTCGCAATTTTCTAAGTTCGTGACCTTGGGACGAAAATGAAAAAAATCGAGCTCGTGGGGCTATGCAGGTGCCATTGGGCTAACCAAATACCGAAAACCCCAGCCAGATTCGACAAACCCCTCGGAGAAGATAATTTTTTATGTCAAAATTAGCAATTTTCTAAGTTCGTGACCTTGAGCTTGGGACGAAAATAAAAAATCGAGCTCTGTGGGGCTATGCAGGTGCCATTGGGCTAACCAAATACTGAAACCCCTGTCAGATTCGACAACCCCAGGAGAAGATGCAAATTGAAATCGGTACCCCCCAAAACACGTTTTTTTTTGTGCGTGGCTCCGCCCATAATGGGCGCACCACGCCCATTCTCAGGAAAACACAACTAGATCATGATATAAACCTTCCTACCAAAAATTTTATCAGGATCGATGAAAACCCACGGAGCTATGCTCGGGACAGACAGACAGACAGACAGACAGACAAGACAGACAGACAGGACAGAGCAACACCACACTAAGATATATTAGTGACACTTTTTTTTTTTCGTGAAAATATTTTTTTCGTGGACAACATATTTTTAGAACTGCAACTAATAACTGCTGGCAGTGATGACCGGGTACCAAGAATGTCCGCGCTTGATTGGCAACCCCTTTGATTCAGACACTTGACGCCTGACCCATGACGTATATTTTTA
>CM068967.1:59502907-59518876 GCA_035128595.1 Eptatretus atami
ACCGCGAGATCTTGCCTTGGCACGTCAGGGTGCGAGAAAGCAGCTGGTTGGTGGTGGATCGTGATGGGCCAATGGGTCATGCAGATGGGATGGTTGTTATATGGCTTGTTAGATGTAATAACAGAACTAAAAGAAATCGCAACACACGCCTTTGATTCTCCCACTAGGCAAAGCGAAAGGGATCTATACCAATACTTTCACAGTTATTGTTATCTGCATGTTGATTGTAATGGTTTTCCAGATCCTAACATATAATATATATATATATATTATTATTAATTATATATATATATATAAATATATATTATATATATATATATATTTCTGTTAACGTCTTCGTGTAATTTGACTTTCTCCTCAAAACTGCCAGACGATTGTCCGCACCTTCGCATGCAGTGCTCTGTGGTCAATGAAGCATGGCATGTAATTCATTGCCGACGGAGGTTTGGAATTTGGGGATTTTCTTAATTTTTCATTCTTATCATGGCGAGGGAGTCCTCGCTGAATGTTAATTCGTCATGACATCATCGTCTTCGTGACGTCATTACGTTGTCGTCGCAGACCGTACCGCCGAGGGTAATGCCACTCTCGAAACACGTCTGCAATGTAAAACCTCTTTGGACACTTGTACTACTCAGAAGGTGAATTACAGAAAAAAATCTAACAGAACATTGATTTAAAGTAAAGAGTTATTTAAATAAATATATATTCTGTTAACGTCTGCGCGTAATTTGAGTTTCTCCCAAACCGCTGCAAATTACTCATTTCCTTTACTGGGGTTTCTTATTGACGAAGACGATGCCACTAATTTTCTAACTGGAATTGGATCGACAACGTGCGCTTCACAAGATGTTCAGCCCTCGATGGCGCATTATTCCGTTCGGTCGCCAATCGCTAATCTGTCCGCTAAGTGCTCATCTATCCAAAATATTGAATTGAGTAAGGAATACTATTGGTATCAACCTGACATAAACACCAACTGAATAATTATATGCTCAAACATCAGCAATGTTGTATGTTTTAAAAATCAGCGTGGAGGAGGGGCCAAATCAGCGTGTGAAGAGGGGAACGAGCTGCAAAAACAGCGCAGAGCTCTGCCACATGATGTACCCCGTTGCTCCGTCCGTATTGAACATGCCCTCTTGACTGTCAATTTGTGTTAAAATCACGTACTTCCCAGACTGAACTCCCTCTTAGACTTGTCAATTTGTGTCTGAATCCAACGTATTGCCGATTGAAACGCCCTTTTAGCTGTCGAATTTGGTGTGTCTTGAATCCAACGTACTTTCGACTGAAACACGCCTTTTAGACTGTCAATGTTGTGTCGAAATCCAACGTACTTCCTACTGACACCCCTCTTTAGACTGTCAATTTTGTTGAATCACAACGTACTTCCCATACTGAACCGCGTTTAGACTGTTCAATTGTGTCTTGAATCCAAGCGTACTTCCCGGATCTGAAACCGCCCTTTTAGACTGTCAATTTGTGTGTAAAAAATCCACGATTCCATTATGAAACATGCCCTTTAGATGTTCAATTTTGTCTAAATCCAACGTATCCCAACTGAATACCCGCTTAGACTGTCAATTTGTGTCTGAAACCAACGTACTTCCCAGACTGAACATCCCTCTTAGGACTGTCAATTTGTGTCTAAAATCCAACTATTCCTGGATAACATGCCCTTTTAGACGTCAATTTGTCTGAATCCAACGTACTTCTCCTGACTGAACATGCCCTTTAGACTGTCAATTTGTGTCTGAAATCCAACGTACTTTCCCATACTGAACAGCCCTTTTAGACTGTCAATTTGTGTCTGAAATCCAACGTACTTCCCATGGACTGAACAGCCCTTTTAGACTGTCAATTTTGTCTGAAATCCAACTACTTCCCGGACTGAACATCCTTTTAGACGTTCAATTTGTGTCTAAAATCCAACGTACTTCCCATACTGAACAGCCCTTTTAGACTGTCAATTTGTGTCTAAAATCACACTACTTCCCAGACTGAATACGCCGTCTTAGACTGTCAATTTGTGTCTGAAATCCAACGTACTTCCCGGACTGAACACGCCCTTCTTAGACTGTCATTTTTGTCTGAAATCCAACGTACTTCCCAGACTTGAATACGCCATCTTAGACTGTCAATTTGTGTCTGAAATCCAACGTACTTCCCGGACTGAACACGCCCTCTTAGACTGTCAATTTTTGTCTGAAATCCAACGTACATATTAAAAACACCAAAAATAAGTTGCAATAGGCCTACGTCCAGATACCATCAAAGGCTATAATCTGAAGGTAGGGAACCAGGAACGGGTATGAGTCATCCCTTCATTGCCCGGATTCTCTTTTCTTTGTTCTTCGAAAGCACGGTCTCCGACATAGATTTTGTTCCTTGAATGCGTGGTTGTTAACTGTTCAAATTAAAGAGGTGTTCGATTGTCGGATGCACCCAATAGTGTATGTTGTTATGTAGCAATTCATACAATGGTCAACTTTTCATGTAGAATCTGGAAACTTGTGTTTTTTCACTTCCTAAGATCACATAGGACTACAAATCAGCTGTTTCCAATTTTTCCAAACATTGCTAATGACAAAAATCCAAATGGCGGCCAGCGGATGATGAAATCGATAAAAATTTTGATGACAAATTTCGTTTCGTATTTCAGACACAGTGTATGCAGTAGAAGATCTATAATAGACATCATAATCATAATCCCTAACACTCATCATAATCATAATCCCTAACACTCATCAATTGACCACTCTGATATCTTTGCCTGATCCTGCATATTTAGACAATTTATGTGTAGTGTCTTTTACATAAAATTATCAATTATGTGTTTTTTTCTATCTGCAGATAAGTCATGGCACAGAGCGAAGAACCCCTGAGAAAAGGGCGTGCACAGAAATAAACTATGCATAAAGTGTCAGAGCTCCAAACAAGAGCAATTGAAAAGACCACCACAATCTGAGGAACATCAACGTACGACAAATTCTTGACAGCGGTTCGTTTGAGAGCGAGTTTTGGGAACAGTGAGTTCATTACACTCTGCTCGCAGCTCGCCGTCTTTCAGCATCCTCATCATCGGTGTCCATTTTGTTTGCCATGAAGTACTGCTTCAGACGATCGGTATAGTCTTCATAATCACCCACAACTGCATATTCTTGCAATATGCCGGTGCATGAAGACATCTTCGTCGCCACTGTAATGTACTCACAATGGACAGGGATGAAGGCTCTGAAATGGGAACAACAGGTTTAATTCGGACACGGGCTCAAAACAGCACAGCACAGCATCGGAACATGGGCGGGTCACATCACTCTGCTTAACCATGCTCCGGTGCACCCATGTATGCTTGCATTAGCAAAGACTACTGATACATCTCACTTTCCGATAACAGGCACATCTGAATACTCCCACTCTTCAATCCGCAGACGAGCCAGTCTCATTGCGTGTCATTTAGATTGTCACTAAAGTCGCAGTGCTGAGGCAACCTCTTCAACTCGGCGACAAAATCACACAACGATTCTCCGTCACGCTGATCACGTTTGTGGAATCAAAATCATTGTGCAATTATGCTGGGTTTTGGGTATAAATTATCCTGGAGAATTTTCACCAATTCCCCATCAGGCTTCTGCAAACCAGTCTTAAAACCAGTGTGAGTGTATTGGTGTGTGTGTGTGTGTGTGTTGGTGTGTGCGTGCGTGCATGTGTGTAAATACACCCAAAAGTGCATGGCTTGTCTGGCGCAGTGAGATTTTGAAGCAACCCGTACATTTTGCTGCCAACTACACTAAAGAATGCTGGCACCTGTCTTTCATCAGCAATGCCACTCACCAGAAAATATTGTTCCAGTCTCCCCGATTATGCTAGTCAGTCTTCCCGCTCTTCATCAAATGCTTCATTGCTCCCGATATAGCCTGCCATATCTCTGTGACACAACACAAATGGCGCTCATTCACAGTCTGAATTCCAAGGCCTTCAACGCTCCAGGCCAAGACGTTGTCTTGCTGTTTCAGTGATGCTCAACGAACCTCGGACTTGCACAGCAGCTCAGCGTAGTTCAAAAGACCCTAAAAGACTCAAAGACCCCAAAGACCAAAAATACACCTGAAGACTCAAAAGACCCAGAAGACTCCGAGACCCAAAAAACCCAAAGGACCCTGAAGACCCAAAATATCTCAGACACAAAAGACCCAGATGACCCAAAAGTACTCGAGACCAAAGGTCGCAAAAGTTCCCAAGACCTTGAGGACTCAAAAGACCCAGAATACCCAAAAGATTGCAAGGACCCAAAAGTCCATGAGGACCCAAAATACCCAGAGAACCAAAAAGACCCAAAATACCCTGAGGATCCCAAAAGACCCAGAGAACCAAAAAGACTCAAAATACCCAAGGACTCAAAAGACCCAAAGTTCCAAAGACTTGAAGACTCAAAAGACCCAAAGACCCTGAACACCCAAAAGCCACAAGGACCCAAAAGTCACTGAGGACCAAAATACCCAGAGAACCAAAAAGACCCAATACCCTGAGGAGCCAAAAGACTCAAAAGCCCAGAGAACCAAAAAAGACTCAAAATACCCCAAGGACTAAAAGACCCAAAAGTTCCAAAGACCTTGGGGACTCAAAAGACCCCAAAGACCTGAAACACCAAAAAGACTGCAAGGACCCAAAAGTCCCTGAGGACCCAAAATATGCAGAGAACTAAAAAGACTCAAAATACCCAAGCACCAAAAGACCCACATGACCCAAAAGTCCACAAGACTCAAAAGTCCCTGAGGACCAATGTCCCTGAGGACTCAAAAGACCCAAAAGACACAGATGGCCAAAGTCCTGAGGACTCAAAACACCAAAAGACACAGATGCCCAAAAGTCCCTGAGGACTCAAAAACCCAAAAGACCAGATTACCAAAATACTCTGAAGACACACAAAAGACCCGGGCCAAAGCAGGAAGGAGCAGAGAATGGAAGACCAGAAAGAATCTGGGTGAGATAAGGTTTGACCTTCCAATAAATATACCCAAGCTGATTTTTGAGCGTGTCCGAGGCAAGGTATCCTGGATGGGCAGATAACACTCAATTGTTGTCTCATGCATGTTGGCTGCATATTTTATGTATCTGAACTAAACAAGTACAACGTGTACACAAATAAAACAGTAAGAAAGAAATTTAAAAGAAAGACACAAAACATTAAGATATTAATACCACATTACAGGATATTGGACGCCTTTTGTCCGAACATTTGGTCATTTTTTTGCACCTTTTTGCAGCATTATGGCCTCGTAGAGCACAAACAGGGCACATGTAGTGCATGTCACCGATTGCTTCCTATTTTAACCACTTATAGGCTACTCGTTACTTTAAAAGGAAGTATATCTTCAAAACTACCGAATTGTGTATTTTCCAAATTTCTCTCATTTTACCTCGATACCCTCTCTACTTAAATCAACATACAATAATTTCCCCAACAGGGCAGCATGAGACTCGAGAATGTTAAACTATATAAAATTATGCTACGAATGGTACAAATACAGCTTTGGTATATTTTTTGGAAGGCTAGGCCTATTTTTGGGCTATCTTGCCCAGACTAAAAGGAGGCGGTAGAAGACATAGGGATGCCCGATCTGTCTGCTATGGAAAAGTGATCGGCCATACACTCCTGGTCAAAAGTTTTAGAACACCCCCATTTTCAGTTTTACTGAAATTTAAGCAGTTCAAGTCCAGTGAATAACCTGAAATGGTACAAAGCTAAGTGGTAAACTGCCAGAGGTTAAAAAAAAAGTTAGGTCACCAAAAACTGAAAAATAATGCAAATTTCAGAGTTGTTAAAAAGGCCCTTTTCAGGGAACAAGTAATGGGTTAGCAACTGCAGCTGTTCTGCAGCAATGGAAGTAAATTAAGCCTTGAAAGTTGATGCAAACATTCCTACAGGTGTCCCAACTTTTGTTGATTAGTTACAAATCCTCTGTCTGGATAAAAGCAGTGTTGGAACAGACTGTGTTGCTACACCTCTGAAGCATTATTTGGTCAATATTGCACTGCAGGAAGTAGTATATTGCTATCATAATGGCAAGAAAAAGACAATGAACAAAGGAAGACAGACGGACCATTATAACCATTAAAAGTGCCGGTCTTTCCTTTTGAGAAATTGCAAAGTGAGCCAGGTGTCAGTGAGTACAGTTCCTACACCATCAAAAGGCACTTGGAAACTGGAGGAACATCCGACAGGAAGAGGTCTGGCAGACCCAAAGCCACAACACATTCAGAAGACAAGTTTCTGAGAGTCAACAGCTTGGTGATTGTTGCTCCACGAGACAGCAGCTTCAAGCACAGCTTAGCACTGGTAGAAGTGAGGAAGTCCCAGTTTCAACTGTGAAGAGAAGACTTTGATCTGCAGGTCTGACAGGTCGAGTGGCAGTAAGAAAGCCATTGCTAAGATGGCAAAATAAGAAAAAGAGGCTTGCCTGGGCCATGAAGCATCACCAGTGGATTACTGAAAACTGGAAGAAGGTCTCATGGACCGATGAATCAAAATTTGAAATCTTCGGTTCATCACGCAGGGTTTTTGTACGCTGTCGAGTTGGCGAAAGGATGGTTCCTCAGTGTGTGACACCAACTGTCAAACATGGAGGAGGAAGCGTGATGATCTGGGGCTCTTTTGCTGGATCCAGTCGGCGACATGCAGAGAGTGACTGGCACCCTGAACCAAAAGGGCTACCACAGCATTTTGCAGTGCCATGCAATAACCTCTGGTCTATGCCTAGTTGGTCAGGGGTTCATCCTACAGCAACATATCATCCCAAATCATACTCCAGGCTATGTCAGAACTACCTTAGAAGAAAAGAACAAGACAGTAGGCTTCAAATCATGGAATGGCCAGCACAGTCTCCAGACTTAAACCCATCGAGCTGGTTTGGGATGAACTGGACAGAAGGGTGAAAGCAAAGCAACCTACAAGTGCAACACATTTGTGGGAACTTCTGCAACAGTGTTTGGAAGAACTTTCCGAACGATATTTGATTTCCATTGGAGAAAGAATGCCACGAGTAGTTTGGCTGTTATATCTGCAAAAGGTGGCTACTTTGATGAGTCAAAAATTTAGATTAAATTGTGTCAACAAAACGATTCCATGATTTATTTTTTATCTGCAATTGTTTTTTGTTCTATGTTTTTAATTTCAGAGTACATTGAAACATTAAAGTGCTTAAATTTCAGTAAAAACTGGAAAAATTGGGGTGTTCTAAAACTTAGACCAGTATTGTAGACTCAACTTTATCGCGAGACATTCCAATAATCGTATCGGCCTTGGATTCCACAGCATCATGCTGAGCAAGCTGTGAGGCAGGTGAGTCAGCCCAGAGGGGAGAGCAGTACTCCATCAAGCTATGGATGAAGGCCTTGTAGGTGGATAGGAGTTGAACAGTTGTGCCAAAGAAGAAGGAGGTATTCATTGGAATCCTCCACACCTAAGTTGAATATCTGGGCCTGCTGGTGGCCTGCCTGTCTTTTCTTTTCTCCCTCAAGCCCAACCCTTCCTTTCCATGTTATTGTGTTTTCTCTGCTCTTCCTCCACCCACCTTTTGGTTTATTGTTCCATTGCACTTTCATCCCTCAGTTTCCCTTCTTTGTCTTTAGGCCCCTTACTTCTTGTGCTTCAGCTTGTGTCCGATTCACCCTCCATGTTTTCCTTTCATCTTATTATTTCCTTTCTTTCTACTCCTCTTGCCCATTCCTCCTGCAAGTGTCCCTCTTCCCCATTGTTGGTTTGCTTCCCGACTTCCCACTGTGTTCTAGCTGCTCCATTCTGTTTTGTTCTGCATTCTCGTTTTTCCCCGAACCTCTGATTTGGAAAAAAAAAAAATGAGAGTTGGCCTATTTGTTGTTCCTTTCTGAACCCAGAGCTAATGATGCTGGACTGGAGGGTACAAATGAGAACAACAAATAATATATGCTTTGTCGATTTACCCTTTGTCTCCTAATGTTCTTGCAGTTAATGTGAAAGTAAATTGATGTTTCATAATATCTTTATCCTGCATGTGATTCGGATTCTTCATGTGAGACACATCCACAAGTCATGCACTTCCTTCAAGCATGTACATCCAGTTGAGCCCCCTCTTTATCCAATAAGAGGAGGAATCCAATTATGAGACCTCAAATTTGAGCCTATCCTACATCTTGCAAAACATGTCTCAAAACAACTCCATTTGAAAGGAAAAATCATGTTTTTCCTTTCATCATTTATACAGGCTTCTCAATACAACTTGGAGATAGTTCATGAAAGCTTTTTTGATTTTATGTGAACTGGTGCTACAGATGTTGAGGACATATGGGTCGAAAGAATGGAAACTTATGAGCTCAATTAAAATCTCCTCTTCTGAACAGATAAGCTCTGGCATGTGGCCTCAAACCAGGATGGCGGGAGACAACACGGCCCACCATGACGGTACAAGCAGGTGAGGAACTGACCTTTTCACAAGCAAAATGACATGCAATGACTTCATCCCGAAGACAACCAGAACTAGTAGTGAAACCATGTGATTATTTAAGCTGTAGTTGACAAGGTAAATTGCAGGAAGCCAGATAATATCCTGCTGTCATTGCATGTGGAAGTTCTAATTAGAAAGAGTGAATTAATGGAGTTACACACCAGACTGTATGTACAGGCTCATTAACTGACAAGAAAAAAAAGTCATGTTACCAGCACCTTTTAAATGATGTTGACAAAGGTCA
This sequence comes from Eptatretus atami, assembly GCA_035128595.1. Taxonomy (NCBI): domain Eukaryota; kingdom Metazoa; phylum Chordata; class Myxini; order Myxiniformes; family Myxinidae; genus Eptatretus; species Eptatretus atami. Next base: position 59,511,638 of record CM068967.1, read on the forward strand.
TCTCACAACTTGAACGTCAAAAAAAATGGTAAATTAATTGTGGGATTAATTAATCTGTAAATTAATTAATCTGCCCTATGGCCGTAGTTAAAATTGTGAGACAATGTTTGTGTTTTAAAAATTTTTTTGATGCCTTTAAATGGTAAATGGCGTCAAATATGATGTGGTGAGGATGTGTGACATCGTTTTCCCAATGACAGGCAAGTGTGTGCGTGTGTGTGTGTGTGTGTTTGTTTAAAACAATGACTAATATTGTCATTGCTTATGGTACATGCTTGGCACCCTCAGTGGTGTGCATTTCTGTCGACGCAGCCACTGATGACTCATCAACAAGTGATGAAACCAATCCAGTGGCAAAACGGGTGCTCAGCATTGGGATTCTCATATATGTACTACTTGTGAATGTCTGTAGCTGTGGAGAAACCCAGGTCGAGCTTGAAACAGAAAAGGGCTTACTTTGTGTGGCTTTTCCTGGATGCCTAATGCAGCCTTCTTTTGCTGAAAGAGCATGGGGGGTAGTTTGTTGAAATTCCAACAATTTGGTTCAATTGATTAGGAGAGAGCTCATTGGTTATTCTCTCCAATTACGGGTGAGAAACGTAATTACTAACAACTCACACACACACGTGTGTGTGTGTGTATAATATATATATATATAATATATATATATATATATATATACATATAATGTATATATATGTTGTGGCCATAGGTACCGAGACACCAGCTTGTCACTCGGGGGGGGGGATTAATCCCGGTTGGCCTCGTTGAGCCGGACCTGGGGCCACCGCTCACAATTAACGTTGTGGTACGGTGGGTTGTTTTAGAACCATGAAGCCACCCAGTTAACGACGAGTTCCAGTGTCCACCGTCTAATTATACCGTTTGTCTAGAGGTCACGTGGTTACCTGAACAGGGAGCGCCCTCGGCAAAGCACCAATCTTATCTTGATTAGATTTAATTAGGGTGGCCGAGCGTTTTAACCGCTGGTGTGTGCCGACTATTTTTGGTCAAATCTGTGGTAATTACCTCCCAGTTTATAAGGTTCGGACAATGCTAAAACATGGAAGGAAAGGACAAACATGGACAGTTTGGAAGTCAATAAATAATTTATTAATAAGAAAATAAATAAATAAAAAGAACTTTTTATTTCCTGAGGTAAATAAGTGAATAAATTCCAAAGCAATCAAAATGAATAATTACTCAGGCAAAATCAATCAAAATGACAGGAAAGAGACGGAGAGCAGATGCTTATCGGGGTTGACTTACAATAAACACAGGAAGGGTACCCAGCAGATCAATCAGGTGGGGGAGAAGAGTTGTCTTGCTTACCAGAGAGAAGTCATCGTGAAGTGAAAACATCCTGAAATGTGTACGTGCGTGTCCCGTCTGTCGCCAGCACCAGCCCTGCCGTGCACCCACTCACCAACAGCCTTGAACGCCAGTTGACGTCTCGGGGGCACGGAGATCATCTGTCGGCGGTTTAGACCCTGATGCTGTCACACGGGCAGATCCTCACACTTCACGAAATTGGTGATGTCCAGTGACCACACAGGACTGTTGGTGACTGACCCAAGCCTCACTCGTTGTGACTGACCCGTTCCTCACTCTTTGGTGTCTGACCTGTGCCTTACTCGTTGTCGGCGCTGCTCACACCTTTCTGGCTCGCTTGCCCGCATCTTGCTCGCACACTTCCTCTCTGGCTCGCTTGCCCGCTTCTTGCTCGCTTCCTCTCTCGCACTCGGCTCGCTTCTTGCTCGCTTCCTCTTCGCACTCGGGCTTGCTTGCCCAAGCACTGGAAAGAACGAATGTCTTGTTGTTAGCGCTGGTCAGACACCACATGCTCATTCGCTCGCTTCCTCGCTTCTTGTTCGCTCACGCTTGCTTGCTCGTGCCTCCTTCCTGCTTTGTTTCTCTTGAACGGACCTCTCCAATTCTTTTTGTATATGCGGCCCATCTCGGTGGCGAAGAGTCCCCAAGCTCACCCCACCACTTGCGCACCGTTACCATGAACACGTACACTCGAAAAGGGGCGGGCTCCGCACTTGCAAAAGAAATATGTGCATAAACGTTGCTGAAGAAAAAAAAGGCGGCGCGTCAGCGCTCGCGAAAGAAATATGTGCATAAATGTGCCTGTGGTAAAGAAAAAAGCTTCCCAAATAGAGAGGGGATCTATTCTTTACCCTTCTCAACGCATCACATTTAAATCCCATTAGACATGGGGATGGGCGCTAATCTGAACATGTATTTAAGAAATAATGTCTGAGGACCTGAATGTGTGGATGCATTAATCAGACCGGATTCTGAAATCCGTAACACTATATGTATATATATATATATATATATATATATATAATTATATATATTATATATATATATATATATTATATATATATTGTTGCGAATTCGCGCCGCCGGCGTGCGATCGGCCAGTAACTCGAATCGAGGCACGTCACCCACCGGACGGACAATTCAGTCGTGACCCTCTCGGACAACGCCGGGAGCTAGTCACGGGTGGGTCTTTCGACCTCACCACAATCGTGCCAATCGGCCACCCGCGTAGGATAGGGTTGTTCGCCAAACTCGACCTACCTAGTACCTACGCGGATGGTTAATCGGGCGATCGTACCTCGCCGCAGGTCGACTCCAGACACTAACCGCTTGAGCGGCCGTTCCGTACTACAGAGATACCGAGCGTGTTATCGTCGACCTTGACGGTTCCGATTAATTACCGGTATTTTAAACCCACTACGAATCCCTTACGTGATGCAAGATGGAGATTCAATGAAAGGAAAAGACGAAGCGAAACGGGAACAGTTCAACAAGCAGCACTTTATTCACACACACCAACACAAAGCAAGCACGTATATACGGCACAGTAATAATAATAAAAGGCACATATTCAAGCACAGAAAGAACAGTAAAAGGAGATACTACCGACTAAGACGCACAACGGCAACACTTAAAAACAATACTACTTGAGCAAGACTCGCGCCACCACAGACATTTACACAAACCCAAAGAAAAAAAGGAAGTCGCGACTTCCCTGTGCGCGTCGTCACCTTGGCGACCGCAGCCTCGAGTCCCTCCAGCGTGGTGCACCGACCAGCTCGTGCCGCGCATATCTCGCGCCGTGCCCGACAGCTCGGACGGGGTTTTGGGGGAGGGGGGAACTCGATCGGTTTCGCCGCTATCTCGGTGCAGACGGGGTGGAGAATGGCAGGCGCCGTCCAGGGACGGCACCGACAGGCTCGAGAAGCCCGTGCACAACCGAACAAAAAGAGAAGAAGAAGAACCGAACAGGCGATGCACACACGAGACCAGTACGAAACGATTCCGGTTTCGAGCTATTCTCTGGAACTCTCCGTTTTCAACGATCCTCTCAGTTCGGAGCTGCCCTCCAGTTTTGACGATCCCCCTGGAACTCTCTCTGTCCACGCCTTTTGTAGGGAGGTCCTTCCCCTCTCTCTGCCCCACGCCCGCCCCGTTCGGACGCGTCACATCGCGCACCGCCAATCGGGAGAGGACACGCCACCCCCCCTCCCTCTCCTCACTTCGTGGAGAGGGAACGAGATTCAAGCGGGAAATGTTCGCGCGGGCGTTTTGGGCGGGAGATGTTTGCGCGGTCGTTTGGGTGGGAGATGCCCCTTCACGCACTGGTTGTTGCCGCTGCCACTCCGCTCCTCCATCCGTCCGCAGAGATCGTGACCGCACGATGCTCGATGAACGGCGAGTGGTGAAGATAGTGGTAGCGCAGTTGTGGAAGGTGGCGTCGTGGCGTGAGTGGAGTGATTGTTGGCGTCGAGGTTGTTGGCGTCGTGGAGTGAATGGAGTGATCGTGGAGATGTTGGTTGTGGCGATGTTCGTTGTTGTTTTGTGCACAAAAATACAATAGGAAAAAGAAAAATGGCTAACTCAAAGCGTCGCAGCCGGATGAATCACCAATATTCCTCTATACAAGGGTTTGGGCTAACTACACATGGACTTACCGATATATCTCACCTGAGGATCTTTTGGTGTAATGCGAATTTCCACAACCGTAACAATATATATATATAATTATAATATATATATATATATATATATACACACTTCCATCCATTGGACCATACTCTGTACGAGCGTTGGTGCTGCTCAGCAGTCTCTTTGGCTATTGGGCACAATCCTTGATGGGTCGCCACTCCGACACAGGATACCAGCAAGCTGGCACTCATTTTTCGACCTCGGAAGGATGACAGGCAGAGTCAACCCCACCTGGTATTAATTCAACAGGAAGGGGATTGAACTCAGGATACTAGGATCGCAAGCCCACACCCTAACCATTAAGCCAACACCAGGCATACATGTATATACAGTATTGATTAGCCATCACAGCAAAGGTTGGTACTTCTGTCAGCGAAGCGACGTGTGTATATGTATATATATATATATATATTATATATATATATATATAATATATATATATATATATAAATCAGTGGGGAGAACAAGATTGATACACTGCCGATTTTGCAGGTTTTCCCACTTACAAAGCACGTAGAGGTCCGTAATTTTTATCATAGGTACACTTCAACTGTGAAAGACGGAATCTAAAAAAAATCCTGAAAATCACATTGTATGATTTTAAATAATTAATTTGCATTTTATTGCATGAAATAAGTATTGATTCACCTACAACCAGTAAGAATTCCGGCTCTCACAGACCTGTTAGTTTTGTCTTTAAGAAGCCCTCCATTCTCCAGTCATTACCTGTATTAACTGCACCTGTTTGAACTGTTATCTGCATAAAAGACAGCTGTCCACGCTCAATCAATCAGACTCCAACCTCTCCACAATGGGCAAGACCAGAGAGCTGTCTAGGACATCAGGGACAAAATTGTAGACTTGCACAAGCCTGGGATGGGCGACAGACAATAGGCAAGCAGCTTGGTGAGAAGGCAACAACTGTTGGCGCAATTATTAGAAAATGAAGAAGTTCAAGATAAGTCAATCTCCTCGGTCTGGGGCTCCATGCAGATCTCACCTCGTGGAGCCTCAATGATCATGAGAAAGGTGAGGGATCAGCCAAACTACACGGCAGGACCTGGTCAATGACCTGAAGAGCTGGGACCACAGTATCAAAGAAACCAGAAGTAACAACTACGCCGTCATGGATTAAAATCCTGCAGCGCACGCAAGGTCCTTCTGCTCAGCCAGCCATGTCCAGGCCCGTCTGAAGTTTGCCAATGACCATCTGGATGATCCAGAGGAGAATGGGAGAAGGTCTATGGTCTGATGAGATCAAATAGAGCATTTTGGTTTAAACTCCACTCGCCGTGTTTGGAGGAAGAAGAAGGATGAGTACAACCCCAAGAACACCATCCAACTGAAGCATGGAGGTGGAAACATCATTCTTTGGGATGCTTTTCTGCAAAGGGACAGGACGACTGCACCGTATTGAGGGGAGGATGGATGGGGTCATGTATCGCGGATCTTGGCCAACAACCTCCTTCCCAACAAGCGCATTGAAGATGGGGCGTGCTGGTCTTCAGCATGACAACGACCCGAAACACACAGCCAGGGCAACTAAGGAGTGGCTCTGAAGAGCATCTCAAGGTCCTGAGTGGCCTAGCCAGTCTCCAGACCTGAACCCAATAGAAATCTTTGGAGGGAGCTGAAAGTCTGTGTTGCCCAGCGACAGCCCGAAACCTGAAGGATCTGGAAGAAGATCTGTATGGGAGAGTGGGCCAAAATCCCTGCTGCAGTGCTGCAAACCTGGTTAGAACTTCAGGAAACGTCTGATCTCTGTCATTGCAAACAAGGTTTCTGTACCAAATATTAAGTTCTGTTTTTCTGATGTATCAAATACAGATTTCATGCAATACAATGCAATTATTTTTTAAAATCATACAATGTGATTTCAGGATTTTTGTTTAGATTCAGAAGTCTTTCACAGTTGAAGTGTACCTATGATAAAAATGATAGACCTCTACGTGCTTTGTAAGTGGGAAAACCTGCAAATCGGCAGTGTATCAAATTCTTGTTCTCCCCTGTATAATATATATATTATATAATACATACACAGTGGGAGAAACAAGAATTTGATACTGCTGCCGATTTAACAAATGAGTTATGCATTGAATAAAGGTCACAATTGGGCCGTAAGAATGTCAGGAGCAATATCACATGTCACACTTGAAGCCCTGGCCGTTAGAAATGACATATGGGGCCCAGAGATATGTTAAAAACAATCCATGTACAGTCGACAACATACAATGGCGAGAAAGATCGGAGAAGCAATGGGATACACCATTCATGCGTAAAGACTCATTTGAGCACCTTACCAAGAGGCTTATTATTAGCAATTTGAGACGGCTCGGATCCGTTAGTCTGTGCAGAACGCAATAAGTGTGGAATGTTTCAAGGATGTTGGGGCGTGTCCATTACCAAGCAGCTTGGAGAGCGCTTCCCAAATGGCTTAAGCACTCAAACAACCACTCCATTGAAATGGTTGATGTGGAACGCCTGGCTTGGCAAGCAATAACAAGCTTCTTGGTCATGGAACTGTTTGCTTCAAATTTCTTTCAGTGGCTACGGTTTAAAAAAAACAAAAGTAACAGTAGCGACTGTTTTAAAAAGGCATTCATACATTGGAAAGAGTGGTTTGTGGTTGTAATAATTTTTACTTCCAGTTGGTACTGTGCCCCACGAAACACCATGCTGTTCTGTTTTATATACACCTTAACAAAGAGTTTATTCAAGGCAGAAATCCCCCTTTGGGGAGGGGACAGGTTATGGCTACAACCTGCGTTATGTGATCCTTAGTCCCACTAGAAAGTTTAGTTGAGATTGGATAACTAACGACCGAATGTATCATGGTCAGAAAGACGGACAGACACCAAATTGCGTATTTTAGTATGATGATCTACTTAAAGGTTACTGTGATCTCAAAATGACCATCACAGAAGTTTGAATAATTGTCTACCTATGTTGTGTGCTTCTAACTTCCCATAAATGTTTCTTGGGAAATAGCATCACAAAAGTGTAAATAAACCCCAAAAACTTAATTTGCACAATATAGTGTGTGTGTGTGTGTGTGTAAAATGGAAAGGTGAAAATATACTTTTTCACATTCAGCTTGTGTGCAGTATGTTCACTAGTATGTGTCCTCCCTCTCCCTGATCTCTCTCTCCCTTCCTTGGTCTCTCTCTCCCTTCCCTGGTCTCTCTTTCCCTTCCCTAGTCTCTCCCTCCCTTCACT
>CM068967.1:59539726-59551881 GCA_035128595.1 Eptatretus atami
GGCGGACCCCATGAACACCCTGTCTAATCGGGGCGGACGGTGACGTCTGTTTCACCGAGCCCCCGCCCAGTTCGGGGAGGTCCATAAAAATACGACGCGATCTTCAGAGGAAAAGTTTTTTGGAGGAGTTGAGTTGGTTGGTGTGCGTCGTGCGATTTGAGCTGGAGTCTGGGGTGTTCGAGTGGAGTTCTGCATTTGGTTGGTGTTCGTTGGAGTTTTCCTGGGTCCCGTCCGCGACCCTGATCTCCGCCCTGGGATTCCGACTGCTCCGCTCTGGTTCCTCCACGGGCACGAGCCCCACGCGTGTGGACTGTGGGTCGAGCCGCACGACCATTAGCAGTGCCGCACCGCGGAGCACCCCCTCCCTTCAACGTGCAGGTACCCAAACGAACTGCGACCCCCAGCTGTCTCTCCCTCTCTGGCTGCGGGGGTCTTTTATATTGTGCCGTCATCATCATTTATCATCTTAGTCATTTAATAATCATTTATGTGCGTCTGCAGTGTGTGTGGGCCCGTCTTGTAAGTAGAAACTGTACAAGTGATTTTGAACATTGTAAATTCTTGCTTGTATATTCCGTGATAGTTTTTGCTCTGTGTCTTCTTTATTGTAAATAAATTACTGTAGAAATGTTCCCAGTTCATTTCTGTCTTTTCTTTCATTGGTCCAGCATGGTTCGGATCTGAGTTTTAGCCACGTTTTTATACCCGATAATCCGTTCATCCTAGCCGGTACGACATTGGCAGATCCGCTCACTGCATCCGAACCGGAAAGGTAGTTGGCAGTTGGTAGTCGGTAGAGTGGCCCGGTTCGGGCAAGGCGTACTGAGGGCGTGGTTCCTCGGTAGACGACACCATGTAGTTAATTAGGTAAATTGGTTCTTGACAAAAAGATCCTACGCTACGCGGTGGAGGTATTGGCGTCCGTGGTCAGTTAAGCGACCCGCCACCTCACGGAATTATCCGAGAGGGATGGCCTACAATTCCGGAGAGTCTGGTGGGAGACAACGTAACCTCCCCCACCTAGTGGTCGTTCTCACCACCGGACCTCCGGCCCGAAAAAAAAAAAATATATATATATATATACATGTACATATATATATATATATATACATATACATATACATTATACATATATATATATATATAAATAAATAATATATGTAGCCTGGTGTTGGCGTAGTGGTTAGGGTAGTGGCTTGGGATCCAAAAGGTCCTGAGTTCAAGCCCCGTTGGCCGCTTGAATTAATATATACCAGGAGGTTGACTCAGCCTGTCATCCTTCCGAGGTCGGCGAAGTGAGTACCAGTGTACTGGGCCCGGTGTATGCCCCGGTTAGAATAGGTGTACCATATCCCTGTGTCGTAAGAAGCGACCAGGGTTGCGTCAGGAAGGGCATCCGGCGTAAAAACTAAGCCAAATCACTATGCGGATCATACGGATGATCCGCTGTGGCGACCCCTAACGGGAGCAGCCGAAAGAAGAAGATATATATATAATATATGTATGAATATGTATTGGTCACTATGGGTCCCTTCTGATTATGGGCCTTGCACCATTTTAAATGGGCACTGTATGATCCTTACTCTTGTCCGAAATAATAGATTTGGGTCAATATGTGGTGTTTCTTGTGCCTTCTGTATGAAATGTGTAATTTGCCAAAAAAGTAAAAAGCATTCAGGGGAATTACCCACTGTGACATGAAGCATGTTCTGCTTCGGCCTGTTGATCAGCTAATGCACAGACAATCTATCAAGGTTTCTGTGGTGCATCTTTCCAAAGTCAATGGTTTCAGACCAGAAAAGGCATCCAGGGCCAATGATGTTCTCAACTGCAGGGTTGAAATATCTGGCATTATTCAGTTACAGTTCACCCAGTCATCAAGATTGACGTTGCATAATGAGGGCTATCATCATCTCTGCTTGCATGCTGACCTTCGATCGAATGCTGCACAGCCTGCAGGGAAGCGATGACTCAAAAACCTCTTTTTAACAAAGGTATCATTTTGCCGAAGGCTTCACATGCTGTGATCAATCAAAATTCTCAGTGAGGTCATAATGGCGGCGCCATCTTGAAAAAGTCTTTGCCTTTTTGTGGAGGAATAAACTGCAAAACACGAATGTCAAATAACATCAAGGACAATTACAACATTCTGGAAACAAGCTCATTGTCAATTTGCTAACCTTTTGTGGTTTGTATTTCAGCCAATGTGCGGAACCCGCAGTGCTGTGCACCTGGCCCGAAAAGGTACACAAAGCAGTTGTTCTTCGTTCAAGTTGCATCGGAAATTGACTCCTTTCATTATTCTGGTGCATTTGAATTACTGATTGATAAAAGCCAATAAAACAGTGAGTTCAGCCATTAAGGTTACCTGGCAGGGGCAACGTGTTCCGGAGAAAAAGTCCAACATCTTGTTTGTGGTACTAGCAACAAAAAATGAATAAAGAACTCAGGGGACTGCTTCAGCAGAACTGGAAGGAGACAGAGACAGAGACAGAGAGAGAGACAGAGACAGAGACAGAGACAGAGACAGAGACAGAGACAGAGACAGAGACAGAGAGACAGAGAGACATGATGATAGAAGGCACACACGTTAATGAACAATCAAATTAAATTAACAACCGAGTTCTCAACCCAGAAAGTACATGCTCACTCGTTTTTCATCTCCTTCTTATTTCAATCGCTCTCTCGTCATTTATGACCTCTACCCCATCTCTGTGCACATGTATTTTCCTTGCACGCACTTTTCTTCCCTTTACTTTTGATCTGCTAAAACCTATTTCCCTTCTGTATCAAAGTCTTCCCACACTCTCTTACTCTCCCTTTTCTTACCATCCTTCTTTCTCTTCATTTTTACAACTTCAATTGATCAATTTAGCCCCCTTCCTTTCCCCTTTGCAGACATGATCAATTAAATTTACCTTGTTTCATATTTGACAAATATTATCTGCTGAAGTCCTCCAATTAGCTCCTCTACCCCTTGCAATTATATGACATTTCAAAGTGCCGAATAATTAACCATACCATCGATATCAAATCCTGCAGCATTTGCTGTTTAAAGAGAGGTAACCTTAAAGGGTATCATTCAAGTGGAAATCTGGAGCTGGGGATGTACATGAATGGGTTAAGGTCATTCCTATGAGAAAACCTTAAATAGAAACAAATATCAAGTGCAATGTTGTATGAAGTATGTCAGATAAGAAAAGGAAACCAAACTGTAAACAACATAGGAAGAACACACAAACCTTGCACTGACACAGGGTCAGACCTGGTAGCGGTCCTCAAAAGACGTTCACAAATATTTTCACCGAGGAGCTGGTCGTGATGACTTCTCGGTGCAAGCAATGGCTGACCTTCTGTGTTTTGCTAACAAAGACCTCATTCACAATTGGTAGTGGATTCCGATGCTGCAGAAGTAACATATTAATGATGCAAAATCGGTACATCCGTGCATTTGACTGCGAGCCGTGATCTCATATTGGCACAAATAATCTTCTTCCTGCAGAATCCTCTTTCACTTTCAGTACTGCTGGCTGCCAGGGTGGAAACGATACTTATTGGAGAGCACAGCTCACCAATTATGACTTTGGATTATTTGAGGTCTCAGGTGTAAGGATTCGTGGTAACTGAAAATAAGTATTTTAAGATGTTCCAAAGGATCCCAAGTTTGTGTTCACCGTGCTGAGGAATCAATCAGGCTGTAAGAAAGCTGGTCTGTATCGACTCATTAAGAACCTGATAATGAGTGAACATTACATTGATTCAATGAAGGTTTCTACCTTGTACTGCGTGGAAGACTTTTTTTATACATCAAGACACCTGTGCTTTTCCCTGGATATAAAATCCTCTGCTTGTTTGCATATCAGCAAACATTATTTCAACAGTGAAATGTCTCATTCTTGAAGATTATATCAATCACTAAACGTATCATGAGACCAATACTATAAAAAAGCAGGAGGAAAATATTGGTGTTATTGGGCTGGGATAGCCAAAATATTGTTGTACATTCTCGCCCGTTTTGTTACGACCGCCTCAGCCCAATTGCAGCCGCACGCGCCCAACGAACGAGCAATCCAGTCGTAGCTTCCAGATCAACGCCAAAACCCAGCTACGGTGTTTTTATAACACAATAGATCAGCCAACTCTTCTGTCCACACGCTACAGGTCAATCGCCGAATTATCGATATACCTAATTATTCGCGGGACAGAAATGCCGGGATCTACGCCTCAACGGACCTGCACGAAAACGAGCCGCTTTACGCAGCTCGTTTCATATGCGATGTCCGAGCGGTTATATATCGCCAAGTCCCGTCGGACCCGATTATATTATTTTATCGCGTGTTAAAAACCTAACATTCCGAATGCTCCATGGCAGTCAATGAGAGGAAGGGACGCAATGAGCGGGTGACATTTAACAATGGTGACATTATTTGAACACAGGCAATGCAATGAATGGGGGATGGGGAAAAAGACACGGGCAAAAAAAATCCTACACCGAGTTCTATTCCAATGTGAAGCAATACAACACAAGCACTTAACAGTTTCCTACTTATTAGACGGGCCCACAGACACACACACACACACACACACACACAACACACACACACACACCCAAGAAATGGTGGCTGATGCCTTTAATAACGGACTCCAGCTCGGAGGGACAGATGAGCTGAAACCCAGAACCTATCTCGAACCTCTCCACCTCGTGTGGTCTTCAAGCTGTTTGACCCGGGCTCCAGCGAGAGCAGCTGGATCCAATCGCCGTGAGCCGCGATCCTTCCCGAGCTCCAGTGAATCCTCTCGCACTTCCGAACACTGTGCGGTGAGACGAGGCGTGATCTTCCCGTCAATGCGTCGCTATCTCAAAGAACCACCTCCAAGATGAGGCCGATGAGGTCGCACCAAGCCGGGAACCAAGCAGAGAACAAAGAGCTCCAAGAACCAAGAAGAGCCAGCTGAGCAACCAGCTCAACTCTCTTCCGATGAACCAAGAACTCCGAGCCGAGCAACCAGCTCAACTCTCTTTCGATGAACAAAGCCTCTCTCAACACGAACCAAGAAGAGCCCAAAAAGCGAACCGAGCCAAGCAGAACCCGAAGGTCTGCTGAAAAGCCAAGCCGAAGCAAAAAGCTCTCCAAAAAGCCTCCACCTCGCCAAGCAGAACCGAAGCTCACTGAACCAAAAGTCTCAACCTCCGCCAAGCAGAACCCAAAGGCCTGCTAAAAGCCAAGCCGAAGCAGAAAGCCTTCAAAAAGCCTCCTCCCTAACCCAAGCCAAGCAGAACCCGAAGGCCTACTGAACAACCACCCGAACCAACTGAGGATCTCTTCCTTATTCTCCTCCGCCCTTCCCCGCTCCCGGCGAGACTCATCCCCCCTTGCCCGCACAACGCGGGTGGGAGGAGTTGTTTACGTCCCGTGATTCAGGACGGAGGTTCTTCTTCCTCTTCGCAGAAGAGGGAGGGCATCTCCATTGTGTTGGATCGCTCTCTAACTATTAAATTAAATCACAGCGCATCTAATCGATTTCTGCCCAAAACAATGGAAGGTGAACTATCTAGGGAACAAGCATTATCGACATAAATGGACATAAGGAACCTGAATGTTGTGTGCAATCGAATTCCCAAATTCGTAACAATATACTCACTCATTTTATTACCACTGCCACCAAAGGTGGACGGAGGTTAGAAATTGTTGCGGTTCTGCAAAACTGCATGCTTCTAAGGCAATGGCACCCAACATACAGTGATCCACAGGCAGTTATTTCATTAGTATTTGTGAAGTTAGTCCTCCCCTTATGTCTCCTGGGTTAACGGGGCAAAGTGCGTTGCGTTGGTCTCGTCGTTAGGTCTGATAAATATCTCTGATAAATACTCTGACCCCGACTCTAACCCTTTCCTTTTAGCCATAGTACATAACAAGCATGCAAGCACACACACCACTCAATAGACAATTGTGAATTAGCAAACCGCGATGCCTCCCGTGGCTCAGATCATACCCATCCCTGTTTCACACAAGACAGCCTGCCCCGGGAATTTGCACAACATTATTTCATTCAAATCTGCATGCCAATTCCCAACCAGCACTTCACCTTACTCCGCACCTTGCTCATCAAATCTCACCACTTTGACCACAAACGCCTGCTGCACACAGAAAAATATTCCCGCACCCCTTCATACCTCTGCATCGCTATAATTTGCCACTCTATTTTGAGGAGCACCGCCCGGCGTCGGATTGTTCTCGGCACCGCGTAATTCTCGACCATGCAACAGATGCTAAAGCTCCACCGCATCTCACCGAGAACGTCCAGGGTGAGCGTCCGGAATGGTTGCAAGCCTCATCCAGTTATTAGACCATGGCAAGGCCCAAAGCAATGAGGATGGGTCACGGGAAGGTCAATCTTGGAGTTTGGTTCAGGTCCCGGGTGTGCATTTTGGCTCATGAAGGAGCCCATGGGTGGGGGAGAAAGTCTTCTACCATCCGACATACAGACTACACATGGTGCACGTTCAGGGCCAGGGTGCTGGCTCGGGGAGTATGCCCCCATGTTAAGTCAGGAGCTCCGAGCCGTGCTGAAGCTGGTAGGCATCTGAGTCGTTTTCTGGTCCTGCAGCCTGGCAGGGTGTGGCAAGGGCCACTGTGGCCCAATAGAGGAGCAGGATTTGGGCAACAGTGCATCGCTTTCCAGTCCTCGCCCCACCCTTCGCCTGAGGCTTATAAAAGGGGGTTGTGCAGAGCCATTAGAGCGTGCTTCTTCTGAGAGAGCTTCTTCTTCGAGAACCTGATCTGAGTGTGACTGCCGCCATCAAGACTCCCTGCCATGCTGTCGACGTCCCACCATCCCCGTGAAGCCAGACAGGCTCACCGCCAGCCACAGATGGTGGAACAGTACAGAGCGCATGTTGCCACGAGCCCCGGCAAATAAATAGAGGAGATAACGCGCCATACCACAAGGTGGGAATGCTCAGGCAGAGCGTCCCATGGAGGTACATGCTACACATACAGACCTTTACATGGCAAGGTTGGGGATCTTCCTTCTCATGCATCTATCTCTCTCTCTCTCTATATATATATATATATATATATATTATATAATATATATATATATATATATAATATATATATTGTTGTAGATTTCCACCGCCGCGTGCGAACACCGCGTTTAACCAATAGCGCCGCTTCGCCCACCGAACGGACAATCAGCGCGGCTTTCCGGATCAACGCCGAAAACCAGCCACGGGTGTGTTTTTAACCACACCACAACCTTGTCCGTACTTACCGCGCGCCACAGGGTCCGATCGCCAAATCTTCGATTTACCTAATTACTCGCGCGGTAGGTTACCGAGAGATTGTACCTCAACGGGGCCGCTTGAAACGAGCCGCTTAAGCAGCTCGCTTCCTTTTGGGATAACCGAGCGGGGTATTATCGTGCACCCCGTTGACCGATCACTTTACCGGCTATTTAAAAACCAACTATATTCCGAGTGCAAGATGGCAGTTCAATCAAGGGAAAAGACGCAACACGGGTACATTTACACAAGCACATTTATTTACAAACAACACATATGCAGTCATGTATCAATCAAGCAATTTGTCAAAGCAATGCATGTAATACAAGCAAGACGGAGAATGGGGGTAGGGACAAGACGTGAGCAAGCCAAAGAGCTACGACAGTCTATTTATTATGTACATGCACTTAACAATTCTACTTAGTGGACAAGGCGCCACAACGTTCATTCGAAAGCAAAGAAAACCCCAGGACAGACGAGGGGCAGACTGGACCCCTTGGGGTCTTTATTGACACGGAGTCGTGTAGACCGCAGAGGCTCCGCGAGATCGGGCTGGCTACCTTCACCTCGCTGGGGCGACCCGCGACGTCCCGTCTCCACGACCCACGGTAAGGCACGGCTCGGCAGGCCACGCGCCTTGGCTCCGCTGCGCTCCCTCCTTTCCACCCGCCTCCACAACCTCCCGCAGTCGACGACTCAGCGAGCGACCACGACCTCCAGACTTCGACCGCAGACAGAGAGACTCAGGAGACACAGAGCGCAACCACACCGAAGAGCACCTTTCATTCAGGCACTTCACCCCTCCCTTCGCGGCGCGCGGGGAAAATTCCAGGAGAGATCGGCTCGGCTCTTTTGTTTAAGCACTGCCTCCCCGCGTCTCTTCCGCACGTGCTTCTCGTTGGGGGGGGGGGGAGGGGTGAGCCCTCGTCCGTTCTCTCCCGACGAATGTCAGGCTCTCGCAACCCTGCCGAGGTGGCAACGTGTGGTGGTTACGGTGGCTGTTGTAATGTCGCGTGGCTGGCGTTTTGTGGTGGTCGTGAAGGTGGTGTGGTTGGGCGCTTGTGTTAAGGTGGTTGTGTGAAGGCGGTGTGGAGAAGGTGTTGGTGTGGTGGTTGTTGTGAAGCGGTTGATGAGAGCGATGTTGGTGGTGGAGTGGTTGGTTGTGAAGCGTTGGTCCAAAATAACGATAGTAAAAGAAAACGGCTAACTCAAAGATCACAGCCCTGATCACACGAATAATTCCCATTAGACAACGGTGGGGAAATCTATCTGAACACAGACTTATCGGCATAACTGTTCTAAGGACCTATATGGTGCTCTGAAAATTTCCAAAGCCATAACACTAATCTCATATATATATATATATTATATATATATATATATATATATAATCAGTGCTCAGAATAAATGAGTAACCCGACAGATTTGTCAGAAAACCTTTAGTTTCCTTTCAGAATCCACATTTTCTATGGGATACTATACTACAAAATACTCCCACAAATGTGGGCCATTGATTGCAAACAAGATTTATTAATTTGCACACACAAAAAAGGAATTTTCCTAACAAATTCATTAAAGACCATGCTGCAAAAATGAGTACACCCCAATGAAAGTCTTAGGAGCAACGCTAAATTTTAGACTACAAAATTCTAATTAACAATAATTCAAACACAGGTGAGTCTAATTATTCATTAAACAGGTGTCCAGCAGACAGTTGAATATAAAAGGGTGTTACTTAACAAAGAAAACCCCTTCCCATTTCATGCTGTCAGCAATGGCACCACATGGAAGAGAAATGTCACAAGACCTGAGAAAGAAAATAATTTCTTTATACAAGGAAGGTGAAGGCTACAAGAAGATCAGCAAAGCTTTACTCATCAGTCAGGAATACGGTAGCAAAAGTGATACAAAAATTTAACAAATATGGAACTGCAACCATCTCACAGAGACGTACAGGCCGTCCACGAATATTCTCATGATTTGTCATTGTTATCTTCTCAGCGTGTTCTTTTTCTAGCAATCTCACATTATTGTTCAGTTGGCATCTCTGCCGCATTTGCTCTTCTGGCTTGCATATGTTGCCGAGCTTGCCCTCTCTTTTCATCATCAGTTTTCATCCGTTTCGATGGAGAAGAGGAAGAGGATTGAGGAGGAAGAAGAAGGAAGAGTGGTTAAATTACTGTATTAGAAATTCATAAAGATGACGGTGCGGAAAATTTTTCCATGGCTTATAGTTTCTTCACGCATGTTCCAACGGAATATGAAACCATGCCAACAGTTATTTTTCAACCATGTAAATCGATGATTACCTTTCCGTAGATGATCAGGTGAAGGTAGAGGGCAGGGGTTGGAGTTCAAAACCGCAAATAGATGTTTTTTGTGACCGAAATACGTTGCAAGTGAAAGAAGAAGAAGATAGAGGACATAGTGTGTGGACGCACAGAGAAACACTCCACTGGGACCAGTATCAAGACAAGTTGGTGCATGGACGGCGATCTTGCGCACTTGTGGCGCTATTTTATTCATAAACAATTAAAGTTAAAAAAGAGATGCACAGTAAAAGAATACTGGAGTTTATATTTTTTAAGGCTCTTGGAAGAACAAGAACACAGAACAGACAATGACATTCATGGAGGCAACAAAGGTTTATGGGTTCTGGTACATCCAATTAGTGAATGGGAATGGGAAACGGGAATGGGTCAAAACGTTTGGCAGGATTTATTTCGTATGCTTCAGGTATAAAAGTGAATTTAATAAACATACGGTAAATAAGCAGTAAGCACAGACTTGACTATTCCCAAAATAAAATAACAAGCTCAAATGAGCTAAGATCCTCGTCCTCTTAATGATGACATCATAAAAACGAATATGACGTCATTGTGATGTATCAGGTTTTGCGATAAATTATCTGTACTAATGCCCGGCTTGATTCCCACAAACAAAATTCAAACAGCTTGCCTAGTTTCGGAGATAATGGTGTCGGCGATTTCCATTAGCGGAGATATTATGACGTAAACTTTTTTTCGAGGAAGAATTTCCAAAATCGGAGATGGTTACTGCCTGCGCGTGAGATTTCTGCATATACATGGCAAGTTTCACGAAGATCCGATGAAAACTCTGGGTTGTGAAACAAAAAATGTCAAAAAATAGGAATGACGTCATAAAAATTGATATGATGTCATAGTGATGTATCATATTGCGGTAATTCATCTCTGCGAATGCCCAGTTCGATTCCCGCAAACAGAATTCAAAAAGCTTGCCTAGTTTCGGAGATAATTTTTTGGGTGATTTCCATTAGCGGAGATATTTTGACGTCACAACTTTTTTTCTCGGAGGAATTTTCAAAATCGGAGATGGTTACTGTCTGCGCAGGGTATTTTTACATATATACGCCAAGTTTCAGAAAGTTTCGATGAAAACTGTAGGCTGTGAAACAAAAAAGTCCACAAGAAGAAGATGAAGAACAACGTGAGTAAGACTTAGAGATCCTCCACGAGGATCTAAAAAAATAACGCGAGCGGTGCAGAGGCACAGAATGCTGGCTTGATTGCTCGATGCCTCGAAAAAAACAAGTCAGGTTATGTAATGAAACCAAAACATTACTATTGCTTTTGTGCATATATAATACATCATGTTTACACAGCTGGAGAAATTCCAATTCCACTAGGACATAAAGGAACTATCCACTAGGCCGGAAGGCTTGAAGCCTGGGGCCTACACAAACTGTGTTCCACAGAACGCCTGTGACGCCGATGGGCTGCAACCTTCTGAGATTTGATGATGCATTTAATAGTTGCTTTTGGTGTTTTTAACACTGAAGATATAATAAAAGTTACAGGGAACTCATGGTGATTATGAATATAACACTTAGGTCTTAGTTATTAACCTCCGCCATCTTCGAAGATGGATGGAGGTTACTGTTTTCACCCCCTTTCTGTTTGTTTGTTGTTTGTTTGTTTGTTTGTTTGTGAACAGTATTACGGAAAAACTCCTCGACGGATTTCGACGAAACTTGGTGGGGGGTTAGGTATGGTCCAAGGATCATGCCATTAAATTTTGGACTTGGTCCCCCCCCCAAAAAAAAAAACTGTTAGAGAAAATTTTTTTTTTCTTTTTGCATTTCTACATGTTATAAGTGATTTCAACCTCCCCCCCCCCCCAAATTTTTTTTTTACCCCCCCCCAAAAAAATAGAGAATTTTTTGTTTTTGCATTTCTACATGTTTTAAGTGATTTCCAACCCCCCCCCCCAAAAAAAAATTGTTAGAGAAATTTTTTTTTTGCATTTATACTTGTTTTAAGTGATTTCCAACCCCCCCCCCAAAAATAAATTGTTACCCCCCCCCCCAAAAAAAAGGAATTTTTTTTTTGCATTTCTACATGTTTTAAATGATTTCCAACCCCCCCCCAAAAAAAAAATTGTTAGAGAAAAAAAAATTTTTGCAACTTTTTTTTCAACAAAATTTCGATTTTTTTTTGCATTTTTACATGTTTTAAGTGATTTCCACCCCCCCCCCCCCCCCCCCAAAAAAAAATGTTGGAGAAAAGAACTATAACTCTGTCAGCACTGTTGACATATTTAATGAATAAGATACAAGGTCACTTGAGTGACCCAGCAGTATTGGCGGCGGAGGTTTTGCACTCTCCCGAGTGCTCCCCCTCTAGTTTTATAACTTGGTTTACACAGTCTTCAGCTGAAATGTAGGGTCGGCAGGTCGAAATATAAATATAATTTCAATTTTTAGAAATTATACATTTCTATAATTATTTTTCGGATGTTCCATGGAAAAGACAAGGGCAGGTGGGGGAAAATAAATATTAATCCCAGACCAGGAGGATCTAAGAAAACATTGAAGATGGAAAACCATTCA
>CM068967.1:59559346-59570402 GCA_035128595.1 Eptatretus atami
TAAAACGTTAAGAAATAAATTCCACAACAGGAAGAAACCCGATGTTCTTGAGGCATTACATGCTTATCCCGTCCCCCACAGACAAACGGACCCGAGTCGAGATCTACTTTAATCGATATACCCCAGAGAGGAAAATAACCTGACCCTTCCTGCAAGTCCCGTAGGGAG
Source organism: Eptatretus atami (assembly GCA_035128595.1). Taxonomy (NCBI): domain Eukaryota; kingdom Metazoa; phylum Chordata; class Myxini; order Myxiniformes; family Myxinidae; genus Eptatretus; species Eptatretus atami. The sequence continues at coordinate 59,559,515 of CM068967.1, forward strand.
TGGGTGTACTAGTAGTCTGAAATTTCCGATCCATAGCATCCTCACAAAACTTTAAATATTCACATCCTTGCCATCACCTGATTAGCTCTCCTAGTCATCTATCTAATTCCCTTCTATCGTGAGATAGTCCAATGTACCATAAATCGTACAAAATGCTTCAATAGATTGAATTACAGCCTGGAAAAAAACAAAAACAGAATATCCTTATGAACATTAAAATACTTCAAACGCCTTAAAAATACATGTGTTGATTCCATTCACAACTTAATTTCCCGTATTACTCTTCCTGCTTAATCTATTATATCAATAAAGGTTTCCTAAATATTTATATTCCAAAACAATCTCAACATTTTCATTCAAAATAGACAATTCTTGACAATAAATTAAAGTAGCGAGTTCTGTATAGACAACCAGAGTGCTCAAATGTGTACTCTCATTGAAAAGCAGAGATTTGGGGATTGGTGGACGTTTTTATTGCACTTCCAGCAAGCCATTTCTTTATGATTAATGATGTCTTTATAAAGCAGGTTCAAGATGTAAAACACTTTACAAAGTATGATGTCTTTGTAAAGCAGGTTCAAGATGTAAAACACTTTACAAACTTGGACATCAACTAAAGCTGGATGAACTGATTATGATCTTTTGTCTTTAGCAGAATAATGACGAGTTCTGAGTACCTTGCGAATTTGCTCCATTTTCTGAATTTTTCCCCCTTTAAAAAAAAAACAAAACAAAAAAAAAACCTTCCCTCAATTTAATTTCCACATCTTTAACATCTTGCTTGTGGCTCTCCCATTCCCTACGTTTGCATGTCTTTTTTGCAGACTTTTCTGAGCTGTCAAGTTATCTTTGATCGTGCGTACAATTGTGCAGTCGTTTGTCAATTTGGCAGAAAGCTCGAGTCTGGATGTTTTAATTGCATCTCCTAAGAACGCCCAGACTAGGTGCTACATTGCAAATTGAACACCCCATAGAGCCTTAATTTGCAAGCAGCCATTCGATGTCTCTATTTTAATAAAATATTCCTCCATTTAATTGTCCAACAAGATGAATCGATTTGATGTTTAGATCGATATTGGAGAGAGGACTGATCGGGAGCACGTGCGGACCGATCAGGAGCGGATACAGATTCCAGTGCCATTGGCTCATTTGTTTGTGACCCAGGGTTGTGTTTGCCACCCATATCTGGCTTCAATTATGTAAATTAAATAAATATACATTTCCCAAAACACGGTTTAGTAGATTTCTATTAGGTTGAAAATAATCTCTCTGAGTGTAAATCCAGAAGCAAAAAATTGCTATGATTTTTCCAAGAAGCCATTAATTTCCTCAAATGCAAATGAGTAAATATTCCAAAATTTCTCCTGGAGATTTAAATAATTTTTTATTGTCATGATAATGTAACACATGTTGGTACACAAGGACAACAATTTCATTTCAATACATTTAAAAATATCAAAAGGTACCAACTTTTTTTTTTCTTACCTGTAAAGGCAAAATCAAAATAATGGTCCAGTGGATGATCACTTTCAGTGGATTGTTGGCTCCCTTTCATCAAGGTGACGGAAAAATTGAAAAGGGAATATTCACTGAAAATACAAGCACTCTTCGTTGATGCAAATTACCTGGGAACTGTCGAAGTAATATCTATTCGTTTGTATAAAAGACTGTAAGTGTATCACGAGAGGATATATCATGCTGGAGATCAATTTTTTTTAGTCGCCATCAGTTTTTAACGACAACCAGTCACACAGCAATCGATTACTTGGTTTTAAATGATATGAGGTTTGCCCCGTCCACATTGCTCCCGGAGACATCTAAATTCCAGGTTTCCACTGCCTCGCACTACACGCCTAGGATGCCTCTGGCTGCCCAAATCAGGAGCATTTCAGTGCCTTTTCCAAACCTAGCCAACCATGGAAATTATTGCCATGTGTCGAAGGCAATTGGGGATTGTGGGATGATCATATGTTTGGTTTTCAACAAATGCCTCATCCTAAGCAACTAAAGGCATATCGGAAAACTGCTTAATAATAACAGTGAAGGGTATTCAACACAATGACGATTTCACGACAGTTTTAACTCATTGCACTTCCTCGACAAGCTTTCAATTGTCCTGTACTATTGTGTGAGCTCCCCTTGACCCCTTGTTCCTGATAGGTATGGGGAAACCCTGAGCCATTTTCTTAGCTCAGGGAATAGCACTCTTACCCATCACTTTAACCACTGATTAAACGGTGGGATTTTCTTAAGATATGCGTAACCTACACTGATTATCACACACCAAATCTTCCTCCTTGTTTTGGCCCCAAAACACTCCCCTTCATGTTGTGGAATGCCAATGTCACCAAACCCAAGGTGATTTGAGCAATCGATGTCGAATTGGCAGTCCAGCCTCGTCCAACCATGAGGATATTGACAAGATTAAACGCAAGTGATACTTACACCGGCACAGCACTGTAGGGGAGAGTGAGGTAGGATGAGTCAATTTTTGCATCCTGGATCTTCAGAGTAAAAGATAGGGTATACAGATAAGGTGAAGGGGTGCAAATGAAAATGCAACTATCCGTCCATGTTTTGTAATAAAACATTAGCTGAATTACTTTGGGTTTTTGGATGGTGTCTCACCCAAAATGGTTGTCAAATGGTCAGCATTCCTGTGCTATGTGGCAAGACGACCCTACACTGGTGAGTAAAAGTTTGTGAACCCTTTAGAATTTTCTGTATTTCTGCATATATTTGACCTAAAATGTGATTAGATCTTCAACTCCTAAAAAGAGAAAAAAGAACCTGATAAAATATATAGCACACACAAAAAATCCACTTTCATTTATTTATTGAGCACAAGCAAATACAACCCGTGGCTTAGCTGACGGGAATATTAAGTGGGGAAAGAAGGAGAAGTGTAGGGAGAGAGGAGGGAGGGTAGGACGAGGGAACGGAAGGAAGAGAGGAGGGTAGGGGAGCTCGGAGGGAGGAGATTAAAGTGGGGGGGAGCAAGAAGGGTGTGAAAGGGAAGGCAGCATGAGGGGAGGCAAGGGAAGACAGTGTGAGGAAAGGGCAGGGGAGGGCAAGCTAAGGCAGTGTGAGGGGAGGGTCCGTCTGGACATGTCCGGAGATAACCATGTCCTGACGATGGTATACAAAGGGGAGGGGAGGCAAGAAAAAAAGAGAGGAGGAGGAGAGAGAGGGTGTGGAGCGAGGAGGTTGGAGACAGAGAAGGGTGGGGAGTGAGGAAGGGTGGGAGATCAAGGAGGTGTGGGGAGCGAGGAGGTGAGGGAAGGGAAGCGCAGCATGAGGGAGGCAAGGTAAGGCACTGAGAGGGGAGGGTCCGTCTGGACACGTCCAGCAAAAACAACCACCATCCAGACATGTATGGAGATAACCACCATCCGGCATAACCATTGTCCAGATGCGTTCAAAGCAGAAGAGATAGAGAGGTGTGCGAGGATGCGCACTGTATTAGGAGGAGTGGAACAAGGATGGGCCAAAAAGACAGTGCAGAAGTGGTAGTGGGGTATAGGATAGCAGACAATATGTTACGAATTTGGAATTCGATTGCACAACAACATACAGGTTCCTTTAGTCAGCTATGTCGATAAGTGCTTGTTTCCCTAGATAGCTCACCTTTCATTGTTTAAATGTTCAGAAATCGATTGATGCGCTGCGGATCGATTTAATAGTTAGGGAACGAACAATGGAGACATCCCTCCCCCTCTCTGCGAAGAGCAAGAAGAACCCTGCCGTCCCGTGACTCATGATGTCAACAACTCCCTCCCCCCGTGGTTGAGCGGGGGGGGGGGGGATGGATCACGAGGGCATGAGTCACGCCGGCGTGGAGGAGGGGGCGGAGAAGGATAAGAAGAGATCTTTTTTCTTTTGTTCAGGGGCAGAGTTGGAGGGGGCAGAGTTTGAGAAGGGAGTTGAGGGAGTCGTTCAGCAGACCGTCGGGTCCTGCTTGGGTTGCGTTAGGGTGAGGCCTTCGGAAGCTTTTGCTTCGGCTGGCTTAGTGAGCTTCGGCTGAGGCCTGGCTCGGAGAGGCTTTTTGGAGGCTCTTTGCTTTGACAGTTCCGTGAGCTTCGGCTCTGCTTGGCTCGGGAGAGCTTCTTGCTTCAAGCTGCCCTGTTTGGAAGGAAGTTTAAGCTGTCGCTCGGCTCGAGCTGCGAGTGGTGGCTTCTTCTCTTGGTTCGTGGAGCTCTTTGTTCTCCATTTTGGTTCCGCGCTTGGTGCGACTCATCGACCTCTTCGTGGAGTGTTCCTCGGGAAGCGACGCATCGACGGGAAGGTTGGCGCCTCGTCTCACCAGCACGTGTTGAGAAGCGCGGGAGGTGGTTCCTTGGGGAAGTGACGCATCGACGGAAGGATCGGCGCCTCGTCTCACCAGCAAGTGACTGTACATAATAAGTAGACGGTTGTAGTTATTTTGTCGTGCTTTTGTTGCTTGTACAATTGCATACGTGTTTTGCCTTGTTTAATTGCATACGTGCTTTATTATAATAAATGTCTTTGTGTGAATGTAAACCTGTTCGTTGCGTCCATTCCCTCATTGAACTGCCCCATCTGCACTCGGAATATAGTTGGTTTTTAAATAGCCGGTAAAGTGATCGGGTCCAATGGGACTGCACAGATAATACCACCGCTCAGTTATCCAAAAGGAAGGGAGCCGCTTAAGGCTCGTTCCAAGCGGTCCCGTTGAGGTACAATCTCGGTAACCTACCCCGCGCGAATAATTAGGTAAATCGAAGATTTGCGATCGGACCCTGTAGCGCGGGTAGAGTGCGGACAAGGTTGTGGTGGGTTAAAACACACACCCGTGGCTGGTTTCCGGCGTTGATCCGGAAAGCCGCGACTGGATTGTCCGTTCGGTGGGCGAAGCGACCGCTATTGGTTAGACGCGGTCGTTCACACGCCGGGCGGGCGGAATTCTACAACAATATGTTATGCTTGAGGAACAGCACACACACACACACACACACACACACACACAGAACACACACACACACACACACACACTTCTGATACATTTATGCAGAAATACAGACGAAAATCCTAAAGGTTGTCTTCCGGTTCTGGGTTTGGAGCATCGGCAGGTCTCCTTCACAGCTATATGCTGACGATCTCAAAGTTAAGTTCCATCGTTATCTGTCCCGTTTTAACTGTTTTTTTTTCTCACCTACATGTTACTGTGTGTTCCTAGTTCGGTTTTATTCAAAAATCGTGCTATTTTGTGAGAATTTTTCGACCTTGTCTTACCGGGGCATGAGGCCTACCCTTGAGGCTTGAGGCCTACCGTTCCCCTTGGTGTACGATCGTGTTTATTTGTTTTTTCTCCCCATTACCTTCAATTTCTATCTTCCCCACTTTCCTAACGTCCTCCATCCCTCCCAACTAATCACTCTATTTCTTATCTTAAATTAAAAAAAACAAATAAAAAAAAAAACGCTACCTTTCTCCTTGCACATTCGTGAGTCTCGATTCTTCTTCTTTTTCTTCCTCATTCCTCTTCTTCCCCTCCCTCTTCTTCTTCTTCCTCGATTTTTTTCTGCAACACTTCCATGACCTAATCTGTTGAAAACTCTCTCAAACATTATAATAATTAATAATAAAAACGATCTCTTCTAATGCTTCATCTTCCTCTTTCACACATGTGGTACACTTTCCTGTATCATAATGCACTACTCTTCTGCTATTCAACAGACTGTTCCAAATCGACCTTTCCTTCATACCTTGCCTAAAAAATCCAACTGTATCAGCGTTTCTTCTCTCCATTCTCTGAATTCGCCTTTATTGCATCCATCAAGAATTGTGTTAAATCGCATCTCTGACCTCAAACTTAAAAAAACCCCAGTTTGCTATAATGTTCGCTTTCCATCAACAATTCTTTTTTCCAATTTCAGTGCCAACTCACCCCTCTCACCCCTCCCTCTCAAAGCAACCATCCCACTCTTCTCCCTCCAAGCCTCCCTCTCACCTCTCTCAAAAACTCCCCCCTCACCTTTCTCCCACCATTCATCACCCTCACTCATCCTTCTCAAAGTTGCCCCCCCTCTCATCCACAAAGCTGCCTCCTTCCACTGCCCTCTCACCTCCATCTCTTCACTCCACCTCCTCAAATCCTCAACTGCCTTCTTCCCCCTCTCTTGTCCCCCCTCCCCCAGCACCACAGAGCCTTTTCTCCTCCTCATCCGCCCCCCTCCCCTAGTTATTCTGTAATCCCCCACACTCTTTCAACAACCCTCCTTACCTGCCCCCTCGTCCCTTGTCCTATCCTCCCCCTCCCCCCCACCCCTGCACCCAAAGCCTCCTCCCTCCCTCTTCATTAAAGTGGGCCTCAATATCCGGGCCTTCGCTCAAACCTTTCAGATCTTTCCATACAGTTGCCACTGACAAACCAGACATAATCTGCCTAACAGAAACTTTCTCCCCCAGACGTGTCTGACTCCCAATAATCTCCCCCCCTCTCCCTACTCCCTCCTCCGTATGACAGACCTGAGCCTCGTCTTGGTGGAGGAGTTGCTCTCTTCATCAAAGACTCTATTCCCTCACTCTCCATGCACTGCCCTCACTCCCCACACCCCAGGAATACCTCTGGCTATGGCTTCCCCTCCACTCCCACCTCATGCTTACGTGTGTACTGTACCGTCCACCTAACAGTGATGACTCCATCTACACTCACTATCCGAAAACATGGACCAACTTCTATCTTCCCATCCAAACTCTCTCTTCTTCATATGTGGCAACTTCAATTGTCATCATGCCAGTTGGCTCGGTGTGGGTACCTCTCTCAACCTGTCATGGCACCTCAGCAAAAGCTTCTGCGACACATTGGGACTGACTCAATCGGTCAACTTCCCGACCCGGATCTCAACCAATGGTACTCTATCTCTTCTGGATCTGATTTTGACAAATTTCCCTGACAATATCTGCTGCTCTTCCTCCGCTCCAATCGGTTCTTCTGACCACGTCCTTGTCAAAGTAGACATCTCTCTGGCTATTATCAGAGAACCACCTCACCGCCGTCGAGTCTGGCATTTCACTCAAGCCGACTGGCAGGGTCTCCAAGCAGCCACCAAACTTAAGACTGTCTCCTATCACTACTTTCTCCAACATCAACTCATCCTGGGAATTCTTTCAAAGAACTTGCTCTCCCTCATGCACAGATTTATCCCCTCTCGTCTTCAGTTGTCCTACCCTTCTTCCCGCCCTGGTTCACTGAAGCTTGTGGTGAGGCAGTTGTCCTGAAACAACTTCCTTGCCTCATGCGAAAGCAAACCCAACTGTGGGCAATCTCAGTTCCTTTCATAAAGCTCGGAACAAGTGTGTATCTACCCTCAGGAGAGCCAGAAAACAAACATCTTTCTAATCTCAAGTCTGAACTCTCAAACCTCTCTCCCTCCCAAAATCCTGGTGGTGTCTAATCAAATCTGTTTCTGGTAATGTTTCCCCCTCCATCCCTCCCTTACCTCAAATGGCCGCACTGCTGATACCGCACGTGAAAAAGCCTGAATGCCTATAACTGGTGTTTGCAGCTAATCTTGTGTCCAAAACCCCATCACTTTCTCTACCCACCTTACGCAGTCACACCCAACTGTCCCTGGACTCTGTGTCCTTTTCTACTGACAAGGTGGAGAGCTTGCTGTCAAACCTCGACTCAGATTCTGCAAGCCGTCCACACGTCATCAGCCCACGTGTCCTCAAAGCCTGCTCTTCTGCTCTTGCTCACCCTCTCTCTGTTCTATTCACCCTCTTCATTTTGCTCAAGGTCACTTGCCGTCTGCTTCGAAATCAGCAAACATTACTGCCCTGCAAAAAAAGGTGCAAAAAACAGATCCCTGCAACTACAGACCAATCAGCCTTCTCCCAATCATCAGCAAGGTTATGGAATCCATCATCGCTTCAGACATTAATCCTTCCCTCTCTGCTCCAATGGCTTGATTTCCGATCATCAATTTGGTTTCAGACCAGGTCACTCTACCCTGGATATGCTGCTTCTGCTCTCCCAACAATGGATGGAAGTCCTCAATGCCAGACAGGAAATCCGAGCCGTATCCCTGACATATCACGTGCTTTTGAACAGTATGACCCTGCCTGCTCACCCAAACTCTCTTCCTATGTATCCAAGGACATCTCCACATGGCTCGCAGACTTCCTCTTCCTGTCGCAGTCAGCGTGTGGCCCTAAATGGAGTTTCTTTCATCCGCTCTCCTGTCCAGGCTGGGAGTTCCTCAAGGTAGCATTCTGGGCCCTGTTCTTTTCTGGTTTTCATCAATGATCTCTCCGACTCTCTGAAAATCCTCTATATCTCTTGCTGATGACTCCACCCTCTGCCGTACCATTAGTCATCCCTCAGACCGGCAAACAGCAGATGGATAAAATCACAAACTGGTCAACATATGGAACATGTCTTTCAATCCGGACAAATCTCACACTCTCACTATGTCTCTTCAAAAGGACCGATTAGAAAAGCCCCCCATCCACTTTCTCAACAATCCTCTGGAAGAAGTCCTTTCTTTCAAGCTTCTGGGTCCTCCTATCTGCCATGACCTTCCTGGAAATCGACATTGTTCAAACCTGCCTCAAAGCCAGTCGCCGACTGGGAATCCTCCGTTTGTGCAAAGTCCTTCCTCGGCCCACCTGAGCTCCTGACCACTTACAAAGCTTTTGTCCACAGCCTGATGAGTATTGCTCTCCCCTCTGGTCTGGTGCTCCTGTCTCCCACCGTTCTCGGCTTCACGCTGTAGAAACCAAGCCATTTTGTATCATATGGCATCTCCTGCAATGAGGATGAGTCTTTGACCTCTCACTCAATCACCGCAGGTTGGTCGGTGGTCTTTGCGTATTCTACCGTCTCCTCTCCAGCCTCGCCCCCCCTGCTCCTCTGCGATTTGTCCCCACCACATTTCCGCAGGGCGCTCAAGGTCCGCAAACAACCCCCTTCTGGTAAAACTACCAAAAACACGAATCACTGCTCACCTTCACTCTTTCATTCTTGTTTCCTGCCTTTGGAATAAACTCTCTCCCTCTGTTCAATCCCATTCTTCCCTCCAGGCCTGCAAAACAGCTTTCTCCACCACCTTTCATCCCCCATCCAAATCCTCGACTTTTACCCCCGATAATCCACCCAAGCCCACCTCCTTCAAATCCCTGCTTTCCTTCTGAAATCCCTGTAATGTCCATCTTCTATTCCCCAAGTTCCCCTCCCATCCCCTCCCTTCCACAGATCTCCTAATGTCTCTGTTCCCCACGTTTTTTCATTCCCATCCCTCCTCTCTTGTCTCATGCCCCCCCCTTGCTGTGCGTTGTGTGTTAGCTCTCACACGAGCCTCAACAAGGTATACAAAAAAAAAAAAAAGGTTCACAAAACTTTTCTCACCACTGTCTCAGGTAAATTGAACCACGTGGGTCAAGTTGAGCCCAGACCTATTTCCTTCTTTGCAACCGACACAAGAAATTAGACAATATTTTGGGGAACATGAATGTGGCTTAAAATTGCAAATTTAAAGACTACCTCCCAGCATTTCTCTGGCGATAGTCCATGGAATTGATCAGCAAGTTCCTTAATGTGATTGCAAGGTCATTTTCAAATTTGTTCACTGAATTTTTTTTTTTGAAATGCCAGGTTTTCGGAAAGAAACAACATTCCCCCATGAGGTTAATGGATCTCAGTACATTTCTCTATAAAACTATGCTGGAGGTCATTCTGTCAATATTGAAATCAAAACAATCGATCTTATTGGTCTTCTTTGTCGAACCTCATTTGCAGCTCTGCGAAGCACATCTTTTGATGCTCCACGGTTGTTTTCCCATTATATTCTCAAGGCATTTTGTCACCGATGGAAAATGACATCACATTTAAAGATCATTTCCTATTTGAAAATTCTAGGCCGTAAATTTAAAACCAGCATATACTTTACATAAAAGTCAGCTGCAACAAAAGATAATAACATGAAAATAACTCGATCACAGCTCAAATATATCTAAACCAGTGTTTCTCAAGGTGGGCGTACGCCCCTACCGGTGGGGTGTGTGGCAATATTTTGGTGGGGCATGAGGATTCAGAATTAATGAAATCAATATATGACGCTTTCATAGCTTTGCCTTTGAATACATATGTAGTATATACTGTAGTGTCTCAATCATGGTGGGGCATACGATTATTTTGAAAATCAAAGTGGGGCGTGGACAAAAAAGGTTGAGAAACGCTGATCTAAACAATCAATGAAAATAGCCCTACTTCGATGGAAGGTAATTGTAATAAGTTGTCACATAATAGGGGTAAGTTGATCCATTGATCAACTTACCCAAACTCAATTGCTCAACTTACCCATAGCGCCATTTTGAAAAGAATGACATGCCATACTCATTACGTAGTTGAAATTTGCAACCACACCTTTCACACAAGATTCGATAGTAATGAAGTGTCATTGAACAGAAATGTGATCCAGAGCGTTTCCTGGTAACAGTGTATAATCACTTGATAACGGTTATTTCTCAAAATAAAGAATAAACAGACTCACGCCCCGGCCCAAGCATAAAGGTTTCAACCCCCCAAATAAATTTGATGTTTCCAAACTGTAATGAAGAAGAAGAGGAATGAGAGGAAGAATAACTTTATTTCACAAGTGTCATTTACACAACAAGGAAATGTCTCTTGGTGTTGGTCACACTAAGAATCACACAAGAAAAAGAAGCATCCAGAGGATTGCAGACCCTCGCCAGAAACTTGTTTTGTGTCGTTGTATTGTTGTGCCGTTTGTATACTGGTGTTTATGTAATTAATAAGAACATAATTAGGAACTGCCACTTTAATAAACTGCTGGCATTTGAGACTGGTACCAAGACGTCCGCTTTGATTGCAACCAGTTTGATCGGGACACCTGACCCTGAC
>CM068967.1:59577986-59601125 GCA_035128595.1 Eptatretus atami
ATATTATAGGTAGATAGATAGATAATTAAACATATAGATAGATATCGCTGCCAAATTACATCACCGAGACTTCATCAAAAAATTTTGTGGAGCATTTTATCCCGAGATCACCCTCGTCACACCGATTGTGTGACGATTCATGTAGAATGTTATAATGATAATTATGATGTCATAGGTCACATGGTGTGGCAGCCATGTTGGAAACACGCGGAAAAAAAAACTTGCACCTCTATCTCTCAAACTGCACCAAGGAAAAAAAAATGAAACTTTGCACAGAGCAAGTACAGTAGTACCTCTACTTACGAATTTAATTCGTTCTGGGAGTAGTTTCGTAACCTGAAACCTTCGTAAGTAGAGACGCCTTTTGAATGTAAATGCGCTAATCCGTTCCAAGCCCGCAAAATTCGGACATTTTTTTTAATAAATCATAAAAATGCATCGGAACATGAAACAAATACATGTTAAAATTAGATTACCGCACAATAAACATAAAACGAGAGGCACATAATGTAAAAAAACAAAGAATAAAGGAAATAATAAAAAAAATTCATTTACCTTTTAACTGCTATTCTCGTTACTTTTTGGCCTCTTTGTTTACTGGTCCTTATCAGCAGTGTTTTTTGCCTCGCGTTTCGTGAAAGATTGATCCAATGACGTCTGCTTTTGCCGGCTTTAACAATCCGTCGGAAATGCGCGAGGCAGACATCGTCATAGTGCGCGATAGCCCGACTTGTGAACACTTTTTCCGGGTGATTCTTTTCTTCGTATCCTGAAACGCCTTCGTAACTAGAGGCAATATTTTCCCGTTCAGGCGCTTCGTAACCTGAAACATTCGTATGTAGAGACATTCGTAAGTAGAGGTACCATTGTACTCATGGGGAGGAAGTGTGTTATTTAATGACGTAATAGGTGCCTTTGTATGACATCATAATTGCATATGTGGAACACTACATCTGTTCAGTATGAAAATTTTAACCTGGTGTTGGCTTAGGGTGGTGGCTTGGGATCCTTGGGTCCTGATTTGAAGCCCCGAGCCCGCTGAATTAACACCAGGGGGTTGACTCAGCCTTTCATCCTTTCGAGGTCGGCAATATGAGTACCAGTGTAGCAGACAAAAGTCTGCACACGAAGGGAAGGGGTATTGACGGATATATTAAATCTGGTATTGGTGTGGTGCAGGCATGATGGGCTGAATGGCCTCCTGCTGTGCAAAATTTTCTTGTAATTCCTTGTTCGGCTGAAAATTTCGTCTCAATCCGACAAGCGGTTGCAGAGAAAAACATGATAGTTCTGTGCGGACAAACAAACAAAGAAACAGACCAAAATGTAATACCCTCTCCTTCGGCAAGGGTAAATATCTTTGGTTTCAGCACAATTCGTTTCTACCATAACCTAATATAGAATGGAGAACAAGACTTAATCACAAAGGCTAGAGGCGATCTGCGTCAGCAGACAGGTAGATTTATGTTTGGAATCAAGAGAATATGCTCGCCACTCTGACGAAGGGTTAATTCCCAAAATGTCAGCTTCTCGCAATTCCCAATGCAGTTTGCCCCCCAACCCCATTCCTTAGTGGATGCAGGAAAGTGTTTTAGCCCCCACAAAAAAATAGAAAACAAAAACAAAATTTGATTTCTTCAAAATGCCAACAGGATTAGAACACCGGGCAACGCCGGGTACCTCTGCCAATATTCAATAAAGCTATGGATAATGGCAATGTAATGCGATAAAACAAAGTGCATGGAAGATACGTGTATATGGGTCATCATGGCAGTGGGCCATAATAGCTAAAAATTGTATTTTTATTCAGAGTGAGTGCACAATGCGAGACTATGTGCTCTCTGGAGTACTATTCTCGCTTGTTCAGGGTGCTGGTGATAGCTCACCTACTCTTCACGGACACCATGGGATTTTTAACGTCTATCAACCAATGCCAGCAGATGGGGCACCCAGTTTAACATCCATCCAATGGACGGCACACACATTGATGAATCACCCTCCCTGTGAAACACCAGGATGACAGTTTATAACTGGGTCAGGAATAGAACCCAGTACCCAGGCTAGACAGCATAGAGGCGTGTGTGTGTGTGTGTGTGTGTGTGTGTGTGTGTGTGTGTGTGTACCTGTAGGACATCCTGCCAGCCCGGTACAAGGAGTCAACGACCCGATGAGCAAGCTTAAAGGTTCCATCGACATGTTTAACATTGAAATTGTCAGGAGGCTTTCATCACCAATTCCTTTGGATAAATAAATACATTTGGAACGCCACCCATTGTTTTCATGTCAAGTGCCGGGATTCTACAGGTGCTCCGAGCTGAGAGCAGAGGTCATTGGGCCTCAATATCACAGCACCCAGTACTTTTGGATCTTGCCAAGGTCTTTGGAGCATGCCAACTCATTAATGCAAAGTGTCACCTTCCAGAGCCATGGCCGTGCTGCCTCGAGCAGCCCATGCTGGGTCAGAGTCCCAATGAGATGCTTTAATAAACAATTTCCAAACATAGGCAGCTGCTCTCAGCATAAAGGTTCTTTAAATAGAGTCCAAATTGCTTGGATATCTTTGTCCTGGTGTCGACACCGTCAAGCACCGCAATTGTCCAAAAGCAATGAACAAGCCATGTCCACTTTTCAGGATATCGACGCAGCCACGGAATAATCAACCAGTGAAACAAGAAGCCGATTCTAATGTTGTTTTCCTTCCTATTAGCTTCCACAATCTCAGCAATGATTTTCAATATCGTCTACAATACCTCGTTATCTTCATCCCAACATCAATGTGTCTTCATGGATCACTCATCCGGCTTTCAGATAGATTGCAGGTTGAACCACGAATCCACATCTGCAAGAGAGGGGAATATAAGATGTCAGCAAATACTTTTATATGAATCACAACGACCTCATGAGACAATGGACAAGTAAAACAGAAAGTATAATTTGAACCAATGACTCCAGAACCATGACCTCTCGATGCTCAGCTGGGAACAGGAAACAGTGCAACCAAAAGGTTGTCCAGAGAACCGACATTTGGCAAGACATGGCTGGTTGAAATATGAGCACACTTTTATCATTAATAATGTCGATATGTGTGCTAATCCCTCTGTGAACTTGCCTTTCCCAGATCAAAGGAGAGACATCACTCTGAAGTTCTGAACTTGAGAAGCTGTATGCAAACTCAGAAGATTAAACCATTCAAAATGGCTTCCTGTCAACTTGATAACAGCAAGCGCTGCATGGATACATACCAGGATCCACACCGAGCTCTATTATACTCCAATGGACCCCCGGCAGGCTCCTTCGAGCTTCGCAGAAGGTTAAGCACAAGAGACCTAAGGGATGTGCTCCTGTGAGGTTCAGCATGTCACAGAAATACCGCATTAAGGCGAGAATCATCCCACATGGAGAAGCCACTAGCCTTCTAGCCTCTCAAGACCTACGTGAAGCTGAGTAACTATTTCCATTAGAGGCAGCCCATGAGATTGTGAGGAATCTGCCAGTGGAGGCAGGTATTAAATTGGAACCAAGCAAAGCCGTGAAGAATAGTTCTTGTAAGGGATTCTTCGTTTCCTCACCTGCATTTTGTAGACCTGATCTGGAATGGAGACTACGCTTCATCCCTGCAAGTTCTCCTGTGGATTAATGAAATCTTTGATTACCTTAATGAATTCACAAGGTGTAGCAATAAAAGGTTGCCCTTCAATCCTGGAGGAGGGAGAAAAAAAAAAAAGCTGAGACTGCATGTTTCTCATTTAGGAATATAACCTTGAGATGAATATCACGGAAATCGAGCACTAATGCGATTTCATCAGACGAAAAACGAAAATGTCGAGTTGATGAATATTTAGGAATCGGAAGGAGACTCAAATCAGACATAGCCTTGTGTGAGCCTATGCGGAGAATGTATTGAACCATTAGAGGGTTTTATAACCATCATACTCACTATTAATCTGTAACCAAGGTTGTATCGGTCTTTCCATGTGCTGTCATGCTCCCGACAGCACTGACGAAGAGAGAGACTGGCAATGAAACAAAGCAGGACATTATGGAGGTATTTATGATGTCGAGGAGCGAAACACCATCATAATAGACATGCTCAAAAACTCCATATTAGAGATGGTTAATTGTCCCAATGAAGTGCAGTGTCAATCTGTTTGCATCCAATTCGTTTATCAATCAATTGAATGGTCAAGGCTTGGGGAGGAAATTCGACAGGGTAGCACACGAAGTGATGACACACTTACAATGACGATTGAAGATTCTAAATGTGTTTGAAATTGATTAATGATATATGAACAATATTCTTTGGATATTAAATTCGGTCATCATTAGTGATTGCGTCATGGGCTGGGATCCCATTGTGAAATGAACTGGCTGCTTGCATTATGACTTCTTCTTTGGTACGCAGCATGTGGTGGTACGCAGCATCATTTGCTCAAGGCAGGGGGGGGAGAAGGGCAGCTGTGCCACTGATGCAGTGCCCTCTGTATATAGAACAGGAATTTGGTATTTGTTCACGGTGCCAGTAATGGTTCGCCTGCTCTTCGCAAAGGACACCGTGGGATCTTTAACGTCCACCAACGAATTCCGGCAGACGGGACACCCAGTTTAACACTCATCCGAGGGACGGCACACACATTGATGAATCACCCTGCCTGTGAAACCCCGGGATGACAGTTTATAGCTGAGTCGGGAGCTCAGAAGCGAGTGTGCATTCCTTGAGGCTGCCCTGCCAACCCGCATCATGATTGAGGATCAGATGCGAGGCTGATGCGTTCGGTGCCCCCTGTATGTTGATACAATAATTTGGAATTATTTCAGGATTAATAACTGTAATAAGTGATAACCAGTCTACTGCCCATCAAAAGGCCGATGTACAATCTTTAATTTCCATTAGCAACAAAGTGAGGAGATGGGTCCCCAACCACAGTTCCATTTTCTGAAGGATTCACACAACTTCCTGCCTGGGATGTGATCCACCGATCCCACAGTGTATCGTTGGGTCAGCATTTAACCAGGACTAGACAGCTCGAAAGCAAGCACACAACTATTGCATCATTTACATCAAAAGATACATAATCAATTAACCAGCAGTTTACCTTCACATGACGAATGACAAGTACATCAAGTAAACAATGGACAAATCAACACAGTGTATGGCATATTAATCTGGAATCCTCGCAGCATCATGTGCGAAGTGCTCAGAATGGAACACCAAACAGCCAATTGTTCTGAACACTTACAGTCAGTTTGACACCAATTGGCTGCACAGAGAATGCACAAATACTTTTAAGGAGTGTCCCGAAATGACAGAACACCTCGTTATGGAAAAAGAACAATTCTAATAAGTTTTTGTGTTCGAGACACAGCATTCAAAGGATGTATAAAGGAAGAATAGAGATCCTCGTTCCAGGTCGCAGCCCCGCCACCTCGTCTCATTCCTATCCCGTGAGGAAACAGTGAAGTTTGAATGTTTCATTGCACCTGCTTCGAGATATAGGGCAAAGCAGATGCCGAAGGGACAAGACAATTGAGAAACTGTCTTGATGCAACATCCTCTTATGGTGAGCACACAAACTTAGTGCGGCAAGGGCAAAACAAGGAGCTCCTCTTTCATATGCTGCACAAGGCTGCAGGTAGCATCATTGGCTGAGGGCACAGCTGTGCCACTGATGCAATGCCCCAATTCCCAGCATAATGGTACTCATTTCACCAACTTCAGAAGAATGACAGGCTGAATCAAACCCACCTGGTGTTAATTCAATGGCCAACAGGGACTCAAACTCAGGACCCTGAGATCACAAGCCAACCACCATAACCACTAGGCCAACACACAAGGCTTAACAAGGAGCTGACAGGTTGCAATGTTACCTGAATACGAGAGAATGCAAAACGTGAATACATGACAACAGAAATTTTTATGGCACAAGCTTACATGTCACATAGTCGAACATTATACGGAACCACAAAGTGGCACAAACAATGATGAAAACATTTACAACTAGAAGGGCACGCGGTGGAGCGCACACCTCTGCCGTGCAATGACTTATCCAATAGAACATATCAGGCCCAATAAATATATCGTTTTTAGCCCCACCTCTCAATGGTGAAGAATCCCGGTAAAAATTAAATAAATCTCTAACCGGATTCGGATCTTCACCGAAATCGAATAAAGTCGTCCTTGACACACAACCAACCTGTCCATTAAGTTTGGCCGAATCTGTCCACAACTTTTTGAGACATCGTGCTAAATATCGTCTTTGGCCCAATCTCTCAATGGTGAAGAATCACTTAAAAATTTTTTATCATAGCCGGATCCGGATCCAGATCTTCACTAAAATCTAATCAGTTCGTCCTTGTCACACCAAATTTCATCCGAATCTGTCCGCAACTTTTTGAGATGTCCTGTACACAAACAAACAACCAAACAGACAGACAGGGGTGAAAACATAACCTCCTTCCACCTTCGGTGGCGGAGGTATTAACAATATCAAACTAGATGGTATTCATAGAATACCCCACACAGTCTTGAGAAGGAATTATTAGTGCAAGCCAACTCTTCTGGTGGCAAATTTGTAATTAAAACAAGCTCAAATGAGCTAAGATCCTCGTCCTCTTAATGATGACGTCATAAAAAAACGGAAATTTGACATCATTGTGATTTATCAGGGTTGCGATAAATTATCTGTGCTAATGCCTGCTTGATTCCCACAAACAAAATTCAAACAGTTGCCTAGTTTCGGAGATAATGTATCGGCGATTTCCATTAGCGGCGTATTATGACGTCAACTTTTTTTCTCGAAGAATTTCCAAAATCGGAGATGGTTACTGCCTGCGCGTGGCTTTCTGCATATACATGGCAAGTTTCACGAAGATCTGATGAAAACTCTGGGTTGTGAAACAAAAAGTCAAAAAATAGGAATGATGTCATAAAAATTGATATGACGTCATAGTGATGTATCATATGTGCGGTAATTCATCTCTGTTAATGCCCTGTTCGATTCCCGCAAACAGAATTCAAAAAGCTTGCCTAGTTTCGGAGATAATGTTTTAGGCGATTCCATTAGCGGGAGATATTTTGACGTCATAACTGTTTTTCTAGGAAGAATTTTCAAAATTGGAGATGGTTACTGTCTGGCAGGGTATTTTTACATATATATATGCCAAGTTTCAGGAAGTTTCGATGAAAACTGTAGGCTGTGAAACAAAAAAGTCCACAAGAGAAATGAAGAACAACAACGTGTGTAACTTAGAGATCCTCCACGAGGATCTAAAAAAATTAAATTCAAATCAAATGGAGGACCAAATAAAATAGGAACTGCATTGGAGTCATCCCCAAAAAATGAAGGTTCCAAAAAATAAATAATTCCGGCTCCCAGACCATGCGTGCGATCAGGTAGAAATTTATAACATACATTGCCCATCACAACTAGATCATAATTTTGAAGTTTCACATCGATTGATGCAGCAGCTCATGAGAGAATTTTTAAAATATTTTCCTTCAATTCAATATGGCTGCCAAATCATGTGACCTTTCAATTATTCATGAAAACCCTGGTATCCCCAAGGCTTTGGGAACATGTGTGTGGCGTTTTCCTTCGATCTGTCCAGCCATTCTGGAGAATAATTTTAAAGGTTTCATGGTAAATACAATATGGCTGCCAAACCATGTGACCTGTGATGTCATAGTGTGAACATTTTGGTCATCATGGACAGGCGATCATACTTGCAAATTTTCTCCTCGATTTGTTCAGTCGTTTGAGATTTTTGAAGGTTTAAAAAATACATAAATATGGCTACCGAACCACGTGACCGATGATGTAATAAATTATTTTTCTGTTGGCCATTTTATCCCTTGATGACCCTCAAAAATGTTCATACTGATCAGATGTAGAATCAGATTCATTCTACATATGCAATTTGGACATCATAAAGAAGGCACCAATGACATCATAAAAAAAAAAATCACACGTGTTTCTATTGCGGAGTACTTGACACGTGCCAAGTTTCAATTTTTTCCCAGGAAGCGGTTCTGGAGATACAAAGGTCCAACATTTCTCCTTTTTTCAATATGGCTGCAACACCACATGACCTAAGTTGTCATAATTATCATTAAAACATTCCACATGAGTATTCGCACCTATGGTGAAAATTTCATGTCAATCCAACAAGTGGTTCCAGAGAAAAGGAAATAACAAAATGCAGACATGCACAAATTGGAACGATCGCTTCATCCCACTTTTTGCTTCACGAGCTCGGGCTAACTAGAGAGTTCATAGAATGCGATACCTAACTAGAGAGCACAGTGTTGCTTCAATTTCACTTCAATTTCATTTCAATGTTAATAAAATAATGATTTTAACGATCGTTAAAAAAATTCGAAAGTTCAGAGCTATTGAAGTTGTACAGAATGAGTCTCAAACAACACTCTTACACACCACCCCATTAAATGAATTCACCCCGGATCACAACATGCACAGAGAGGAGTGAGATAATTGTTTTTACCTCTGTCTGCCTGCTGGCAGTCAAACAAAATTGAAAATCATTCCAAACAGGAAACTTACTGTTTTTAAGGATGACATAAAGGACACACAACAAACACGAAGAACTAATGTGTAATGTGTTAGTAAAGTGATGTAAAATGTGGATTTATTTATTTATGCGACTTTACAATCTTTATTTTATTTAAATTTAATTATATACTTCAACACAAGACTACACAAATCGTCTGTCATAATACTTCCAAGACCTCCAGTTTTGCAGTCCTGGTACTTCATCTAAATAACGTTTAAGGGTGGTGTGTAAGAGTGTTGTTTTGAGACTCATTCTGTCAACTTCAATGCTCTGAACTTTCGAATTTTTTTTACGATCGTTAAAATCATTATTTTATTAACATTGAAGAATGAGTGAATTGAAGCAACACTGTGCTTCTTAGTTAGGTATCGCATTCTATGGAACTCTCTAGTTAGCCCTGAGTCGTGAAGCAAAAAGTGGGATGAAGCGATCGTTCCAATTTGTGCATGTCTGCATTTTTGTTATTTCCTTTCTCTGGAACCACTTGTTGGATTGACATGAAATTTTCACCATAGGTGCGAATACTCATGTGGAATGTTTTTAATGATAATTATGACAACTTAGGTCATGTGGTGTTGCAGCCATATTGAAAAAGGAGAAATGTTGGACCTTTGTATCTCCAGAACCGCTTCCTGGGAAAAATTGAAACTGGCAGTGTCAAGTACTCCGCAATAGAAACACGTGTGATTTTTTTTTTTATGATGTCATTGGTGCCTTCTTTATGATGTCCAAATTGCATATGTAGAATGATCTGACTCTGATCAGTATGAACATTTTTGAGGGTCATCAAGGATAAAATGGCCAACAGAAAAATAATTTTATTACATCATCGGTCACGTGGTTCGGTAGCCATATTTATGTATTTTTTAAAACCTTCAAAATTCTCAAACGACTGAACAAATCGAGGAGAAAATTTGCAAGTATGATGCCTGTCCATGATGACCAAAATGTTCACACTATGACATCACAGGTCACATGGTTTGCAGCCATATTGTATTTACCTGAAACCTTTAAAATTATTCTCCAGAATGGCTGGACAGATCGAAGGAAAACGCCACACATTGTTCCCAAAGCCTTGGGGATACCAGGGTTTTTCATGAATAATTGAAAGGTCACATGATTTGGCAGCCATATTGAATTGAAGGAAAATATTTTAAAAATTCTCTCATGAGCTGCTGCATCAATCGATGTGAAACTTCAAATTATGATCTAGTTGTGATGGGAATGTATGTTATAATTTCTACCTGATCGCACGCATGGTCTGGGAGCCGGAATTATTTATTTTTTTGGGATGACTCCAATGCAGTTCCTATTTTATTTGGTCCTCCATTTGATTTGAATTTAATTTTTTTAGATGCCTCGTGGAGATCTCTAAGTCTTACACACGTTGTTGTTCTTCATCTTCTTCTTGTGGACTTTTTTTGTTTCACAGCCTACAGTTTTCATCGAAACTTCCTGAAACTTGGCTATATTATATATATGTAAAAATACCCTGCACAGACGTA
This sequence comes from Eptatretus atami, assembly GCA_035128595.1. Classification (NCBI taxonomy): domain Eukaryota; kingdom Metazoa; phylum Chordata; class Myxini; order Myxiniformes; family Myxinidae; genus Eptatretus; species Eptatretus atami. The sequence continues at coordinate 59,588,060 of CM068967.1, forward strand.
ACCATCTCCAATTTTTGAAAATTCTTCCTAGAAAAAACAGTTATGACGTCAAAATATCTCCCTAATGGAAATCGCCTAAAACATTATCTCCGAAACTGGGCAAGCTTTTTGAATCTGTTTGCGGGAATCGAACAGGGCATTAACAGAGATGAATTACCGCACATATGATACATACTATGACGTCATATCAATTTTTATGACTCATTCCTATTTTTTTGACTTTTTGTTTCACAACCCAGAGTTTTCATCAGATCTTCGTGAAACTTGCCATGTATATGCAGAAAGCCTACGCGCAGGCAGTAACCATCTCCGATTTTGGAATTTCTTCCAGAAAAAAGTTGACGTCATAATATCGCGCTAATGGAAATCGCCGATACCATTATCTCCGAAACTAGGCAACTGTTTGAATTTTGTTTGTGGGAATCAAGCAGGCATTAGCACGATAATTTATCGCAACCTGATAAATCACAATGATGTCATATTCGTTTTTATGACTCATCATTAAGAGGACGGGATCTTAGCTCATTTGAGCTTGTTTAATTACAAATTTGCCACCAGAAGAGTTTGGCTTGCACTAATAATTCCTTCTCAAGACTGTGTGGGGTATTCTATGAATACAATCTAGTTTGATATTGTTAATACCTCCGCCACCGAAGGTGGAAGGAGGTTATGTTTTCACCCCTGTCTGTCTGTTTGGTTGTTTGTTTGTGTACAGGACATCTCAAAAAGTTGCGGACAGATTCGGATGAAATTTGGTTGTGACAAGGACGAACTGATTAGATTTAGTGAAGATCTGGATCCGGATCCGGCTATGAAAAAATTTTTAAGTGATTCTTCCCATTGAGAGTTGGGCCAAAGACGATATTTAGCACGATGTCTCAAAAAGTTGTGGACAGATTCGCAAACTTAATGGACGGTTGGTTGTGTGTCAAGGACGACTTTATTCGATTTCGGTGAAGATCCGAATCCGGTTAGAGATTTATTTAATTTTTAACGGGATTCTTCACCATTGAGAGGTGGGGCTAAAAACGATATATTTATTGGGCCTGATATGTTTCTATTGGATAAGTCATTGCACGGCAGAGGTGTGCGCTCCACCGCGTGCCCTTCTAGTTGTAAATGTTTCATCATTGTTTGTGCACTTTGTGGTTCCGTATAATGTTCGACTATGTGACATGTAAGCTTGTGCATAAAAAATTTCTGTTGTCATGTATTCACGTTTTGCATTCCTCGTATTCAGGTAACATTGCAACCTGTCAGCTCCTTGTTAAGCCTTGTGTGTTGGCCTAGTGGTTATGGTGGTTGGCTTGTGATCTCAGGGTCCTGAGTTTGAGTCCCTGTTGGCCATTGAATTAACACCAGGTGGGTTTGATTCAGCCTGTCATTCTTCTGAAGTTGGTTGAAATGAGTACCATTATGCTGGGAATTGGGGCATTGCATCAGTGGCACAGCTGTGCCCTCAGCCAATGATGCTACCTGCAGCCTTGTGCAGCATATGAAGAGGAGCTCCTTGTTTTGCCCTTGCCCACTAAGTTTGTGTGCTCACCATAAGAGGATGTTGCATCAAGACAGTTTCTCAATTGTCTTGTCCCTTCGGCATCTGCTTTGCCCATATCTCGAAGCAGGTGCAATGAAACATTCAAACTTCACTGTTCCTCACGGGATAGGAATGAGACGAGTGCGGGGCTGCACCTGGAACGAGGATCTCTATTCTTCCTTTATACATCCTTTGAATGCTGTTGTCTCGAACACAAAAACTTATTAGAATTGTTCTTTTTCCATAACGAGGTGTTCTGTCATTTCGGGACACTCCTTAAAAGTATTTGTGCATTCTCTGTGCAGCCAATTGGTGTCAAACTGACTTAAGTGTTCAGAACAATTGGCTGTTTGGTGTTCATTCTGAGCACTTCGCACATGATGCTGCGAGGATTCCAGATTAATATGCCATACACTGTGTTGATTTGTCCATTGTTTACTTGATGTACTTGTCATTCGTCATGTGAAGGTAAACTGCTGTTTAATTGATTATGTATCTTTTGATGTAAATGATGCAATAGTTGTGTGCTTGCTTTCGAGCTGTCTAGTCCTGGTTAAATGCTGACCCAACGATACACTGTGGGATCGGTGGATCACATCCCAGGCAGGAAGTTGTGTGATCCTTCAGAAAATGAACCTGTGGTTGGGGACCCATCTCCTCACTTTGTTGCTAAGGAAATAAAGATTGTACATCGGGCCTTTTGATGGGCAGTAGACTGGTTATCACTTATTACAGTTATTAATCCTGAATAATTCCAAATTATTGTATCAACATACAGGGGGCACCGAACGCATCAGCCTCGCATCTGATCCTCAATCATGATGCGGGTTGCAGGGCAGCCTCAAGGGAATGCACACTCGCTTCTGAGCTCCCGACTCAGCTATAAACTGTCATCCGGGGTTTACAGGCAGGGTGATTCATCAATGTGTGTGCCGTCCCTCGGATGAGTGTTAAACTGGGTGTCCCGTCTGCCGGAATTCGTTGGTGGAACGTTAAAGATCCCACGGTGCCTTTGCGAAGAGCAGGCGAACCATTACTGGCAACGTGAACAAATACCAAATTCCTGTTCTATATACAGAGGCACTGCATAGTGGCAAGCAGCTGCCCTTCTCCCCCCCTTGCCTTGAGCAAATGATGCTGCTACCACCACATGCTGCGTACCAAAGAAGAAGTCATAATGCAAGCAGCCAGTTCCATTTCACAATGGGATCCCAGCCCATGACGCAATCACTAATGATGACCGAATTTAATATCCAAAGAATATTGTTCATATATCATTAATCAATTTCAAACACATTTAGAATCTTCAATCGTCATTGTAAGTGTGTCATCACTTCGTGTGCTACCTCTTGTCGAATTTCCTCCCCCAGCCTTGACCATTCAATTGATTGATAAACGAATTGGATGCAAACAGATTGACACTGCACTTATTGGGACAATTAACCATCTCTAATATGGAGTTTTTGAGCATGTCTATTATGATGGTGTTTCGCTCCTCGACATCATAAATACCTCCATAATAGTCCTGCTTTGTTTCATTGCCAGTCTCTCTCTTCGTCAGTGCTGTCGGGAGCATGACAGCACATGGAAAGACGATACAACTTGGTTACAGATTAATAGTGAGTATGATGGTTATAAACCCTCTATGGTTCAATACATTCTCCTCCGCATTAGGCTCACACAAGGCTATGTCTGATTTGAGTCTCCTTCCGATTCCTAAATATTCATCCAACTCGACATTTTCGTTTTCGTCTGATGAAATCGCATTAGTGCTCGATTTCCGTGATATTCATCTCAAGGTTATATTCCCTAAATGAGAAACATGCAGTCTCAGCTTTTTTTTTTTCTCCCTCCTCCAGGATTGAAGGGCAACCTTTTATTGCTACACCTTGTGAATTCATTAAGGTAATCAAAGATTTCATAATCCACAGGAGAACTTGGCGGGATGAAGCGTAGTCCTCCATTCCAGATCAGGTCTACAAAATGCAGGTGAGGAAACGAAGAATCCCTTCAAGAACTATTTTCACGGCTTTGCTTGGTTCCAATTTAATACCTGCTCCACTGGCAGATTCCTCACAATCTCATGGGCTGCCTCTAATGAAAATAGTTACTCAGCTTCCGTAGGTCTTGAGGAGGCTAGAAGGCTAGTGCTTCTCCATGTGGGATGATTCTTGCGCCTTAATGCGGTATTCTTGTGACATGCTGAACCTCACAGGAGCACATCCCTTAGGTCTCTTGTGCTTACCTTCTGCGAAGCTCGAAGGAGCTGCCGGGGGTCCATTGAGTATATAGAGCTCGGTGTGGATCCTGGTATGTATCCATGCAGCGCTTGCTGTTATCAAGTTGACAGGAAGCATTTTGAATGGTTTAATCTCTGAGTTTGGCATACAGCTTCTCAAGTTCAGAACTTCAGAGTGATGTCTCTCCTTTGATCTGGGAAAGGCAAGTTCACAGAGGGATTAGCACACATATCGACATTATTAATGATAAAAGTGTGCTCATATTTCAACCAGCCATGTCTTGCCAAATGTCGGTTCTCTGGACAACCTTTTGGTTGCACTGTTTCCTGTTTCCAGCTGAGCATCGAGAGGTCTGGTTTCTGGAGTCATTGGTTCAAATTATACTTTCTGTTTTACTTGTCCATTGTCTCATGAGGTCGTTGTGATTCATATAAAGTATTTGCTGACATCTTATATTCCCCTCTCTTGCAGATGTGGATTCGTGGTTCAACCTGCAATCTATCTGAAAGCCGGATGGTGATCCATGAAGACACATTGATGTTGGGGATGAGATAAGAGATTGTAGACGATATTGAAAATCATTGCTGAGATGTGGAAGCTAATAGGAGGAAAACAACATTAGAATCGGCTTCTTGTTTCACTGGTTTGATTATTCCGTGGCTGCGTCGATATCCTGAAAAGTGGACATGGCTTTGTTCATTGCTTTTGGACAATTGCGGTGCTTGACGGTGTCGACACCAGGACAAAAGATATCCAAGCAATTTGGACTCTATTTAAAGAACTTTATGCTGAGAGCAGCTGCCTATGTTTGGAAATTGTTTATTAAAGCACTCTCATTGGGACTCTGACCCAGCATGGCTGCTCGAGGCAGCACGGCCATGGCTCTGGAAGGTGACACTTTGCATTAATGAGTTTGGCATGCTCCAAAGACCGTTGGCAAGATCCAAAAGTAACTGGGTGCTGTGATATTGAGGCCAATGACCTCTGCTCTCAGCTCGGAGCACCTGTAGAATCCCGGCACTTGACATGAAAACAATGGGTGGCGTTTCCAAATGTATTTATTTATCCAAAGGAATTGGTGATGAAAGCCTCCTGACAATTTCAATGTTAAACATGTCGATGGACCGTTTAAGCTTGCTCATCGGGTCGTTTGACTCCTTGTCCGGCTGGCAGGATGTCCTACATTACACACACACACACACACACACACACACACACAACACACACGACCTCTATGCTGTCTAGCCTGGGTACTGGGTTCTATTCCTGACCCAGTTATAAACTGTCATCCTGGTGTTTCACAGGGAGGGTGATTCATCAATGTGTGTGCCGTCCATTGGATGGATGTTAAACTGGGTGCCCCATCTGCTGGCATTGGTTGATAGACGTTAAAAATCCCATGGGTGTCGCGTGAAGAGTAGGTGAGCTATCACCCAGCACCCTGAACAAGCGAGAATAGTACTCCAGAGAGCACATAGCCTCGCATTGTGCACTCACCTCTGAATAAAAATACAATTTTTAGCTATTATGGCCCACTGCCATGTGACCCATATACACGTATCTTCCATGCCACTTTGTTTTATGCGCATTACATTGCCATTATCGCATAGCTTTTATTGAATATTGGCAGAGGTACCCCGGCGTTGCCCCGGTGTTTCTGAATCCTGTTGGCAATTTTGAGAGAATGCAAATTTTTGTTTTTGTTTTCTATTTTTTTGTGGGGGCCTAAAACACTTTCCTGCATCCACTAAGGAATGGGGTTGGGGGGCAAACTGCAATTGGGAATTGCGAGAAGCTGGGACATTTTGGGAATTAACCCTTCGTGGCAGAGTGGCGTAGCATATTCTCTTGATTCAAACATAAATCTACCTGTCTGCTGAAGCAGAATACGCCTCTGAGCCTTTGTGGATTAAGTCCTTGTTCTCCATTCTATATTAGGTTTATGGTAGAAAAGGAATTGTGCTGAAACAAAGATATTTACCCTTGCCGAAGGAGAGGGTATTACCATTTTTGGTCTGTTTTCTTCTTTGTTTGTCTTGTCCGCAGCAGAATATCATGTTTTTCTCTGCAACCGCTTGTCGGAATTGAGAACGAAATTTTCAGCGCGAACAAGGATTACAAGAAATTTTGCAGCAGCAGGAGGCCATTCAGCCCATCATGCTGCACTACACCAATTAACCAGATTTAATATATCCGTCAATACCCTTCCTTCGTGTGCAGATTTTGCTGCTACACTGGTACTCATATTGCCGGACCTCGAAAGGGATGAAAGGCTGAGTCAACCGCCCTGGTGTTATTCAGCGGCGCGGGCTTCAACAGGAACCCAAGGACCCGCAACGCACCTCAACCAACACCAGGTTAAAAAATTTCATACTGAAGAAGGGGGGCAGATGTAGTGGTCCACATATGCCAATTATGATGTCAATAACAACAGGCACCTATTACGTCATTACAATAACACACTTCCTCCCCATGAGTACAATGGTACCTCTACTTACGAATGTCTGCTACATACGAATGTTTTCACGGTTACGAAGCGCCTGAACGGGAAAATATTGCCTCTAGTTACGAAGGCGTTCAGGATACGAAGAAAAGAATCACCCGGAAAAAGTGTTCACAAGCGGGCTATCGCGCACTATGACGATGTCTGCTGCGCACATTCCGACGGATTGTTAAAAGCCGGCAAAAGCAGACGTCATTGGATCAATTCTTCAGCGAAACGCGAGGCAAAAACACTGCTGATAAGGACCAGTAAAACAAAAGGCGCAAAAAGTAACGAGAATAGGCAGTTAAAAGGTAAATGAAATATTTTATTATTTCCTTTATTCTTTGTTTTTTTACATTATGTGCCTCTCGTTTTAATGTTTATTGGTGGCGGTAATCTAATTTTAAACATGTATTTGTTTTCATGTTCCGATGCATTTTTATGATTATTAAAAAAAAATGTCCGAATTTTTCGGGGGCTTGGAACGGATTAGAGGCATTTACACTTCAAAAGGCGTCTCTACTTACGAAGGGTTTTCAGTTACGAAACTACTCCCAGAACGAATTAAAATTCGTAAGTAAGAGGTACTACTGTACTTGCCTCTGTTGCAAAGTTTCATTTTTTCCTTGGTGCAGTTTGAAGAGATACGAGGTGCAAGTTTTTTTTTTCCCGTGTTTCCACATGGCTGCACACATGTGACCTATGACATCATAATTATCATTATAACATTCTACATGATCGTTCACAACAATCGGTGTGACGAGGGTGATCTTCGGGATAAAATGCTCCACAGAAAATTTTTTGATGAAGTCTCGTGATGTAATTTGGCAGCGATATCTATCTATATGTTTAATACTCTATTATCTACGTAATAATATCTATAATATATATATATATATATAAATAACGTATATTTTAAACCTTCAAAAATCTCTGAAATGGCTGAAACAGATAAGGTAAAACTTTATACATATGACCGCCTCATGGAGGAACAAAGCGCGAACACCTATTGATGTCATACGGGCACAAGGTTTGGCAAGCCATATTGGATTTACCAGAAAAGACCTATAAAATCTTTTTCTCCAGAACGGCTGAACACTCGAGGGGAACGTCACACAAATTGGTTCCCCCAAAGCATCGTGTACAAGGTTGTTAAGCACATAATTGATGTCACATGATTGGCAGCCATATGGATTTAAAGACAAATATTAAATAAATGTTTCCTCTGGAACCATTTAAATCAATTAACGTGAAACTTTACTAATTATTATCTAGTGGTGATTGGGGAATACATAGTTTTTAAATTTCAATTGATCAGGACACATTATCTGGCAAGCTGGGAATTATTTTATTTTTCTGTGGGTTTTTTCATTTATTATAAGGCTCCTTGGCTGGACGCTGGTAATGGGGTTTGAGGGTAGAGGAGTAGCAGCTGAAATGCAAATCTATCCAGCTCCTCTTAATGACCTCCATCTTTTATTTTTCCTTGTTTGGTATCCTCTGATTACTCAATGCAGACTGTACTATTTGGTCTTCCTTTTGATCTGGAATTTAATTTTATTTTAATCCCATTCTGAATTCATTTGAATAATGATAAACTTCATGGGTCAGGGTCAGGTGTCCGATCAAACGGGGTTGCAGTCAAAGCGGGACGTCTGTGGTACCCGCAGTCATCATATGCCAGCAGTTATATAATGGCAAGTTCATAATTAATGTCTGTTATTAATTACATAAACACAGTATACAAACGGCACACAAATTACACCAGACACAAAACAAGTTCTGGCGAGGGTCTGCCAATCTTCTGATTGCTCTTTTCTTGTTGTGATTTGTATGTGTGACCAAACACCAAGAGCACATTCCTTGGTTTGTAAATGACACTTTGGTGAAATAAAGTTATTCTCTTCCTCTCATTCCTCTTCTTCTTCAATTAGCAGTTTTGGAAGCATCAAATTTATTTGGGGGGTTGAAATCCTTTATGCTTGGGCGGGGCGTGAGGTCTTGTTTATTCTTTATTTGAGAAAATAACCGTTACAAAGTGAATTATAACAGCTGGTACCAGGAAACGCTCTGGATCACATTTTCTGTTCAATGACACTTCATTACTATCGATCTTGTGTTGAAAGGTTGGTTGCAAATTTCAACCACGTAATGAGTATGGCATGTTCATTCCTTTCAAATGGCGGCTATGGGGTAAGTTGAGCAATTGAGTTTGGGTAAGTTTGATGCAATGGATCAACTTACCCCTAATTATGTTGACACTTAATTAGCAATTACATTCCCATCGAAGTAGGGCTATTCATATTTTTTTTTAGTTAATTTATTATATATAGAAATATTTTTTTTGATTTTTGGTTTTAAATTTAAAAATATTTTATTTTTTTGTTTTTTTTTTTTTTTTTTTTTTTTTTTTATTTATTTTTTTTTTTTTTTTTTTTTTTTTTTTTTTTTTTTATTTTTATTTTTATTTTTATTTTTTTTTATGTTTTGATCAGCGTTCCTTCACTTTTTTGGTCCCACGCCCCACTTTGATTTTCAAATAAATGCGTATGCCCAACCCATGATTGGAGACACGCTAACAGTAATTATACTACATATGTATGTCAAAAGGCAAAGCTAATGAAAGGCGATGCATATATTGATTCATTAATTCTGAATCCTCATGCCACACAAAATATTGCCTACACCCCACCCGGTAGGAGTGCGTACGCCCCACCTTGAGACAACCTGGTTTAGAATATATTTTGAGCTTGATCGAGATTTTTTCTCATGTTATTAATCTTTTGTTGCAGCCTGATTTTTATTAAAGTCTATACTGCTGGTTTAAATTTTAACAGGGCGCTAGAATTTCAAATAAGGAAATGAATGCTTTAAATGTGATGTCATTTTCCCATCGGTGAAAAAATGCCTTGAGACTATAATGGGAAAACAACCGTGGAGCTCAAAGATGTGCGCTTCGCAGAGCTGCAAATAGTTCGACAAGAAGACATAAGATCGATTGTTTTTTGAATTTCAATATTGAACAGAATGACGCCTCCCAGCATAGTTTTTATGAGAAAATGTACTGAGATCCATTAACCTCATGGGGGGAGATGTTGTTTCTTTGCCGAAAACCTGGCATCTTCAAAAAAAAAAATCAGTGAACAAATTGAAAATGACCTTGCCAAAATCACATAAAGAACTTGCTGAATCAATTCATGGACTATCGGCGAGAGAAATGCTCTGGGAGGTAGTTTTAAATTTGCAATTTTAAGCCACATTCATGTTCCCCAAGAATATTGTCTAATTACTTTCTTTGTGTCGGTTTGCAAAGAAAGAGAAATAGGTCGTGGGCTCAACTTGAACCCACGTGGTTCAATTATACCTGAGACGCTGGGTTGAGAAAAGTTTGTGACCTTTTTTTTTTTTTTGTATACCTTGTTGAAGGGCTCGTGTGAGAGCTAACACACAACGCCACAGCAATGGGGGGGGGGCATTGAGACCAAGAGAGGAGGAATGGGAATGAAAAAACAGTGGGGAACAGAGACATTAGGAAGATCTGTGGGAAGGGAGAGGGTATGGTTTGACGGGGGAACTTGGGGGATAGAAGATGGAGCAATGACAGGGGACTCTTGCAAGAAGGAAGCAGGGATTTGAAGAGGTGGCTTGGGTGGACTTATCCCGGGGGTCAGAAAGAGCTCGAGGATTTGGATGGGGGATGAAAGGTGGTGGGAGAATTTACAGCTGTTTTGCAAGGCCTTGGAGGGAACGAGATCTGTGAGATTGAACAGAGGGAGGAGTTTATTCCAAAGGCAGGAAAACAAGAGGAATGAAAGAGTGACAGGTGAGCAGTGATGTCGTGGATTTTGGTAATTTTTACGCCAGAAGGGGGTTGTTTTGGCGGACGGCTTGAAGCGGCGGCGCTGCGGAAATGTGGTGGGGACAGAATGCGGCAGAGAGAGAGGCGGGGGGCGAGGCTGGAAGGAGCGGTAGAGATACAGAAAGAACCACCGACCAACCTGCGGTGATTGAGGGTGAGAGGCTGGCAAAGGACTCATCCCTCGGATTGCAGGAGTGCAATGATACGAAAATGGCTTGTGTTGCGGTAAGCGGTGAAGCCGAGAAAGGTGGGAGAGCAGGAGCGGACCAGGACCAAGAGAGGGGAGAGCAATACTCCATCAGGGCGTGTGGACAAGGAAGCGTTTGTAAGTGGTTAGGAGCTCAGGTGGGAGCAGGAAAAGGGACTTTGCACAACGGAGGAGTTCCAGTCGGCGGACTGGCTTTGGAGGCCAGGTTTGACGAATGTGCGATTTCCCGAGGAAGAGGTCTGCCAGCAGAGTGAGACCCCAGAACGCTTGAAGAAAGGACTTCTTCAGAGGATTTGTTGAGGAAAGTGGATGGGGGGCCTTTTCTAAATCGGTCCTTTGAGAGAGCATGAGTGAGAGTGTGAGCATTTGTTCCCGGGAGTGTGAGAGACATGTGTTCCATATGTTGGACCAGTTTGTGTGATTTTGATTCCCACATCTGCTGGTTTGGCCGGTGTGGAGGGATGAGCTAATGGTGACGGCAGAGGGTGGAGTCATCAGCAAAGAGATATAACGGATTTTCCAAGGAGTGCGGAGAGATCATGATGAACCAGAAAAAAGAACAGGCCCAGAATGCTACCGTTGAAGGAACTCCAGCCTGGACAGGAAGAGAGGAAAATGAGGAAAAACTCTTCGATTTAGGGCCACACGCGTGACTGCGACAGGAGAGGAAGTCTTGGCGAGCATGAGGTGGAGTATGTCCTTGGAACCGATAGGAGAGAGTTTGGTGAGGCAGAGCAGGGTGTCATACGTGGTGTCAAAAGCAGCGTGATGATGTCGCAGGGAATACGGCTCGGGATTCCTGTCCTGGCATTGCGGAGCTTGTCCATCCAGGTTGTTGGGAGGCGAGAAGCAGCAATATCGCAAGGGTAGAGTTGACGCTGGTTGAAACCAATTGATGATCGGAAATCAAGCCCATTGGAGAAGAGGAGGATTTAATGTCTGAAGCGATGTATGGATTTCCATAACCTTGCTGAGTGATTGGGAGGAAGGGCTGATTGGTCTGTACGTTGCAGGGATCTGGGTGTTTTGTGCGACCTTTTTTTATGCGCAGGGCAGTAGACTGTTGCTGAGTTGTCGAAGCCAGGACGGCAGATGACCTGAGCAACATGAGAGGGTTGAATAGACAAGAGAGAGGGTGGAGCAGGGAGCAGAAAGGAGCAGCTTTGAGGACAACGTGGGGCGTGATGACGGTGTGGACCGGTTTGCAGAATCTGAGTCGAGGTTTGACAGCAAGCTCTCCGACCTTGTGTGATGAAGAAGGAACACAGAGTCCGAGGGAGCAGTTGGGTGTGGAGCTGCGGGTAAGGGGGTAAGAAAGTGATGGGTTGTTGGGACACAGCAGAGTTTAGCGTGGCAGGAAGCCACCCAGTTTGAGCAGTTCAGCTTTTTTCACGTGCGGTATCAGCAGTGGCGGCCATTTGAGGTAAGGGGAGGGGAATGAGGGGGAACAGTACACACAGGAAGACGAGGTTTGATTAGAACAGCCACCAGGATTTTGAAGGAGGAGAGAGGTTTGAGAGTTCAGACTTGAGATTAGAAAAGATGTTGTTTTCTGGCTGCTCCTGAGGGGTGAGATGACGACACTTGTTCTGAGCTTTATGAAGGAGAACTGAGATTGCCCAGATTGGGGTTTGCTTTGCCATGAGGCTAAAAAGGCGAAGTTGTTTGCAGGACAACCTGCCTCACGCACAGAGGCTTGCAGTGACCAAGGCGGGAGGAAGGGTAAGACGAACTGAAGACGAGAGGGATGAAGTCTGTGCGATGAGGGAGAGGCAAGTTTCTTTGAAGAGAATTCCCAGATGGTTGATGTGTGGAGAGAGATGTAGTGATGGAGACCAGTCATATAAGTTTGGTGGCTGGCTGTGTGAGACCTGCCAGTCGGCCTGTGAGTGAAATGCCAGACTCGACGGCGTGAGGTTGGTTCTCTGATAATAGCCAGTAAGAGATGTTACCTTTGACAGGAGCGGGTGGTTCAGAAAACCGATGTGGAGCGACGGAGAGGAGCAGCAGATATTGTTCAGGGCAATGTTGTGCCAAAAGTAGATCCAGAAGAGATAGAGTACTATGGGTTGAGAATCCGGGTCGGGGAAGGTTGAGGACCGATTGAGTCAGTCCAATGTGTCGCGGAAAGCTTTTGCTGAGGTGCAAGTGACAGGTTGAGAGAGGACCCAACACCGAGCCACTGGGCATGATGACAATTGAAGTTGCCACATATGAGAAGAAGAGAGCTTTGATGGGAAAGATAGAAGTTGTCCATGTGTTTTCGGATAGTGAGTGTAGAGTGGAGTCATGCACTGTTAGGTGGAGGTCACAGTACCACACGTAAGCATGAGGTGAGTGGAGGGTGAGAGCGCATAGCCCTAGAGGTAATTCCTGGGGTTGGTGGGGAGTTGGAAGGGGCAGTTGCATGGAGAGTGAGGACATAGAGTCCTTTGATGAAGGAGAGGCAACTCCTCCACGCAAGAGCGAGGCCAGTCTGTTCATACGGAGGAGGGAGGTGAGGGAGGGGGGGGAGATTTATTGGGAGTCCAGACACGTCTTGGGGGAGGAAAGTTTCTGTTAGGCAGATTATGTCTGTGGTTTGTCAGTGGCAACCTTGTATGGAAGATCTGCGAAGGTTTGAGCGAAACGGCCCCGCGAGTAATTGAGGCCCACACTTTTAATGAAGAGGAGGAGGAGGCTTTGGGTGCGAGGGGTGGGGGGGAGGGGGAAGGATAGGACAAGGGACGCGGGGGGC
>CM068967.1:59601150-59614456 GCA_035128595.1 Eptatretus atami
GCATAAAAGGTTGCCCTTATCATCTGGAAGGAGGAGAAAATAAAAAAAAAACGTGTGAGATGCATTTTCATATGATATAACTTAGATTGCATATCACGGAAATCGGACACTAATGCGATTTCATCAGACGAAACGAAAATGTCGAGTTGATGAATATTAGGAATCGGAAGGAGAAATCAGACATAGCGTTGTGAGCCTATGCGGAGAATGTATTGAACCATTAGAGGGTTTAAACCATCATACTCACTATAACTGTAACCCAGGTTGTATCGTCTTTCCATTGCGTCATGCTCCCGACAGCACTGACGAAGAGAGAGACTGGCAATGACAAAAGCAGGATCATGGAGGTAATTATGATGTCGAGGAGCGAAACACCATCATAATGACCTGCTCAAAAACTCCATATTAGAGATGGTTATTGTCCCAATTAAGTGCAGTGTCAACTTGTTTGCATCTCTCTTGTTATCAATCAATTGAATGGTCAAGGCTTTGGAGGAAATTCGACAGGTAGCACACGAAGTGATGAACACTTACAATGTGGGTCATGAAGTTAATTGATTGAATTATAATAAATGAAAAATATTCTTTGGTATTAAATTCGGCTCAATATTTGCGTCATGGGCTGGGATCCCATTGTGATGAACTGGCTGCTTGCATTATGACTTCTTCTTTGGTACGCAGCTGGTGTTGTTGCAGCATCATTGCTCAGGGAGGGGGAAAGGGCAGCTGTGGCCATATGCAGTGCCCTCTGTATATAGAACAGGAATTTGGATTTGTTCAACAGTGCCAGTAATGGTTCGCCTCTTGCAAGGACACGGGGTTTTTACGTCCACAAATTCCGGCAGACGGACACCCAGTATTAACACTCGATCAGGGACGGCACACACATTGATGAATCACCTGCCTGCCAACCCGGATGACAGTTTATAGCTGAGTCGGGAGCTCAGAAGCGAGTGTGCATTCCTTGAGGCTGCCCTGCAAACCGCATCATGATTGAGGATCAGATGCGAGGCTGATGCGTTCGGTGCCCCCTGTATGTTGATACAATAATTTGGAATTATTCAGGATTAATAACTGTAATAAGTGATACCCGTCTACTGCCCACAAAAGGCCAGTGCAATCTTTATTTCCTTAGCAACAAAGTGAGGGATGGGTCTCCCAACCACAGCATTGGTTCTGAAGGATCACACAACTTCCTGCCTGGGATGTGATCCACCGATCCCACAGTGTATCGTTGGGCAGCATTTAACCAGGACTAGACAGCTCGAAGCAAGCACACAACTATTGCATCATTTACATCAAAAGATAATAAATCTATTACCAGCAGTTTACCTCACATGACGATAGCAAGTACATCAAGTAAACAATGGACAAATCAAAGTGTATGGCATATTAATCTGGAATCCTCGCAGCATCATGTGCGAAGTGCTCAGAATGAACACCAAACAGCCAATTGTTCTGAACACTTCAGTCAGTTTGACACCAATTGGCTGCACAGAGAATGCACAATACTTTTAAGGAGTGTCCCGAATAACAGAACACCTCGTTATGAAAAAGAACAATTCTAATAAGTTTTTGTGTTCGAGACACACACATTCAAAGGATGTATAAAGAGAATAGAGATCTCGTTCCAGGTCGCAGCCCCGCACTCGTCTCATTCCTATCCCGTGGAAACAGTGAAGTTTGAATTTTCATTGCACCTGCTTCGAGATATGGGCAAGCAGATGCCGAAGGACAAGACAATTGAGAAACTGTCTTGATGACATCCTTATGTGAGCACACAATTATGTGGCAAAGGGCAAAACAAGGAGCCTTTTCATAGCTGCACAAGGCTGAACGTAGCTTCACTTGGCTGAGGGCACAGCTGTGCCACTGATGCAATGCCCCAATTCCCGCTAATGTACTCATTTAACACTTCAAGAAGAATACGGTGAATCAAACCCCTGTGTTATTCAATGCCAACAGGGACTCAACAGGACCTGAGATCACAGCCAGCCACATAACCACTAGGCAAAACACAAGGCTTAACAAGGAGCTGACAGGTTGCAATGTTACCTGAATCGAGAGGAATGCCAAAACGTGAATACATGACAACAGAAATTTTTATGGCAAGCTTACATGTCACATAGTCGAACATTATACGGAACCACAAAGTGCACAACAATGATGAAAACATTACAACTAGAAGGGCACGCGGTGGAGCGCACACCTCTGCCGTGCAATGACTTATCCAATAGAACATATCAGGCCCAATATATATCGTTTTTAGCCCCACTCTCTAATGGTAGAGAATCCCGGTAAAAATTAAATAAATCTCGTTCGGATTCGATCTTCACCGAAATCGAATAAAGTCGTCCTTGACACACAACCAACCTGTCCATTAAGTTTGCGAATCTGTCCACAACTTTTTGAGACATCGTGCTAAATATCGTCTTTGGCCAATCTCTCAATGGTGAAGAATCACTTAAATTTTTTATCATAGCCGGATCCGGATCCAGATCTTCATAAATCTAATCAGTTCGTCTTGTCCAACCAAATTTCATCCGATCTGTCCGCAATTTTTGATGAGATGTCCTGTACACAACAAACAACCAAACAGACAGACAGGGTGAAAAACTAACCTCCTTCCACCTTCGGTGGCGGAGGTATTAACAATATCAAACTAGATGGTATTATAGAATACCCCACACAGTCTTGAGAAGGAATTATTAGTGCAAGCCAACTCTTCTGGTGGCAATTGTATTAAAACAAGCTCAAATGAGCTAAGATCCTCGTCTCTTGTGTTATCTGCTCATAAAACGAATTTGACATCATTGTGATTATTTGCGATAAATTATCGTGCTAATGCCTGCTTGATTCCCCAAACAAATTCAAACAGTTGCCTAGTTTCGGAGATAATGGTATCGGGCGATTCCATAGCGGCGAATATGACGTCAACTTTTTCTCGGAAGTTTCCAAAATCGGTTGGTTGGTGTGCTTGCGCCGTTGACGGAGCTCGATAACCTCTGAACTCTGTCTCCACCCGAACATTCATCACAATCTGGCATTTAGTGACACCACCTCAAAGTGTTCATAATTGAAGGATGCATCATCAAAACGGATATGCGACAAGATCGATCGTATTTAATACTTGGCCCCGGTAATATCTGTGTCATCGCTCGTATCGCGCACCCTGCACTTGATCTTCCCCGAATTGGTTGTTGTCCCCCTAATCAGCCTGCTAGTTTCCGAATTGTCTCTGGTGCGCATTCTGACCTTCACACGGATGGGGATACTTATTGTTTGCGTAGTATTTCATCACATCCATATGTCCGAGGCTCCATACACAAATAATCCACGCTGATGAATTCCATATATTCCCATTGAAGACGATACATAAGTCTCGACTCTGAATGGTACTTTAAGTATATCATGCCAGGTTTCGGAAGATTCCCGATGAAAATGAGAGACCTAATAACGTGTGAAGCTGCACGAAATCCTATCGTATGTTTTGAGCTGATCGCAAAGCGTGCAAAGCAAGCGTAGTTGTACGACTTAGAGATCGGGATCTCATTCAGAATTATTCTATATCATCTGGAGGAGAGTCAGTAAGCACTTGCAGTGCCCTATATTCTAAAGTATGTGATCAAGGTATGAGTGATAAATCGTATAACCCCTCACTCATCTACCATTTCCAACCTTCCGATCTCCTGCTACTGATTGTAGTTAATTGTAGACGCGTTCTGATTGATGACTCTAGAAGATCATGACCTTCCCACCCATCGGACTTCATATCTACGCCCGGCCGTCCCTGCCCATTTTTTAAGCAGATTATTTTTAGCTTCAGCGTGCATGGAATAGGGGAAATCGTTTTAAATCGTGTGTTATTGTGCTCCGCAAAAAACCGTCTACCCGTTTCCTGAACGCTGGTTAGCTTTGGGACTATGCGAAACTCGTCGGAGTTTCTTCTTCTCTCTCGTTACGTATTCCTCAGAGGTATTGTGTATTGTGATATAAAATATGTGTGTGATGTGATAAAGTGAATTTTGTCATTTGAGGTATTTACTTGGATTTTCTCGTTTGTTAGTCGTTTTGATTTGAGGTTTAATATTTGGTAGACTGAGTAAATGTTTATTAATTTTTCTGTTGGTTTATTTGATGTTGTTTACGTATGTGTAGTCAATTCTTTTAATTCTCCTCAAAGCACCATGACGTTGGCCATTATATCCATTCTTGTTGGGGGCCAAAAACACAACATCTCATATAATTAAACATGCACCATTTTAAAAGAAGAATGCTTTTTAGTGTGAATACAAATATATGGATGCAGAATCGGAAATAAATCGTGCGTGTTATGTTACACCTTGATCTATGCCAGAAATTATCTGAATAAACGATGAAACACACAAACTCTCACTCCCGCTGCAGGCTGCCCCACCGCCACCCGCACTCCCTCCTCACCTTTCGTCCCGTCCCCCTTTGCCCCTGGTCCCCCCCCAAAATAATAACTCCCTATTGTCTTCCACGCCCCGACCCCACCCGCCTCTCCCCTGCTCTGCACTCCGTTCTGCCCCTCCTCCTCTTGCCGCCTTGCCTTACCGGCACATAGCTTTACTTGAGCCGAGTTTTCATAGCCTCTCTCCCTCTTTCTCCCATGGTGTGGCCGATCACTCCTCAGCCGTAGTCCACGTTTGTGGCCGCAGTCTCGCCGGTGGTGAGTCCCGGCTCTTAGTCCTGGGTCTCCCTTAGCTGCCTTCCCCTCTACCGATGGGCCCCCCGAGTATCTTCTCTGTTTGTTTCCTCAGCCCTTGCCCCCGTCCTCCTTTTGGTTTCTTGTATATGGCCTGCAACCATACCTAAGTTGTCATAATTTCATACTTCTATGGTATCTCGCCCTTGTAAATTTCATGTCATCAAGAGTGGTTCCAGAGAAAGGTAACAAATGCAGACAGCACAAATTGGACGTCGCTTCATCCATTTGGTGCTTCACGAGCTGGGCGCTTAACTAGAGGTTCATGAATCGGTCCGACGAGAGAGCCGTGTTTGCGCAGCGGCCCAGGAAAAGGACGGAGCAGCGCCAAGCCAAAAAGAGAAATCACACGGGGGACACAGGTGGTGTTACTTCCACCTATTCAAAGACCTCCGTTTGCGAAGTCCTGTATTCATCTAAATAAGCGTTCTTAGAGACAACCGACTGTAAAATGAAAGACTTCTCTTCATATTCCGATTCATGTTCAAAATATAACATTTAATTGAAATAAATTGTACGTTGATCATAAACTGATGACGGACAGACGGACATGAACCAACTGCTTAACCCCGTTTTTCACTTTGCGTACACACGGTAACTACCAGGTGGAAAATAAATGTTCTGAACTGGCTCTCAACCACCAACAAACTTCGAAAAATTAGACTTTTGCTTGGAGTGTTGACAAAAACATTTCAGGCAAAATGTGAAGTTTTATTTCTACGAACGAGGAAAAATATCTTAAAGTCGGAATCTTGCAAGGTAGATAGAAATTGCATGAGCAGAAAGACATATTGAGCTTTACCAGCGCAGTTCAAGCATCCGCTATTTCTTGATCTCAAGTCGGCTGTGATACATATATATATATAAGAGAGAGATTAAAGCCTTAATTGGATTAATGGCAATGTAAATGCGGCATAAACAAAGTGGCATGGAGATACGTGTTATATGGTCACAATTGGCAGTGGGCCCATAATAGCTAAAAATTGTTATTTTTATTTCAAGAGGTGAGTGCACATGCGAGGACTATGTGCTCCTGGAGTTACTATCTCGCTTGTTCAGGGTGCTGGGTGGATAGTCACCTACTCTCACGCGACACCCATGGCGATTTTTAACGTCTATCAACCAATGCCAGCAGATGGGGCACCCAGTACGATCCATCCAATGGACGGCACACACATTGATGAAATCACCCTCCCTTGTGAAACACAAGGGATGACAGTTTATTAGACTGGGTCAGGAAATAGAACCAGTACCAGGCTAGACAGCATAGAGGTCGTGTGTGTTGTGTTGTGTGTGTGTGTGTGTGTGTCGTGTTGTATGTAGGACATCCTGCCAGCCGGCTACATAGGAGTCACAACGGACCCGATGAGCAAGCTTAAAGGTTCCATCGACATGTTTAACATTGAAATTTTGTCAGGAGGCTTTCATCACCATTCCTTTGGATAAATAAATACATTTGCGGAACGCCACCCATTGTTTTCATGTCAAGTGCCGGGATTCTACAGGTTGCTCCGAGTGAGAGCAGAGGTTCATTGGCGCTCAATATCACAGCAACCCAGTTACTTTTGGATTCTTGCCAAGGTCTTTGGAGCAGCGACGAACTCATTAATGCAAGTTGTACCGTTCCAGAGCCCATGGCCGTGCTGCCTCCGAAGCCCCCAGCCATGCTGGGTCAGAGTCCCAATAGATGCTTTTAATAAACAATTTCCAAACATAAGGCAGCTGCTCTCAGCATAAAGGTTCTTTAAATAGAGTCCAAATTGCTTGGATATCTTTTGTCCTGGTGTCGACACCGTCAAGCACCGCAATTGTCCAAAAGCAATGAACAAGCCATGTCCACTTTTCAGGATATCGACGCAGCCACGGAATAATCAACCAGTGAAACAAGAAGCCGATTCTAATGTTGTTTCCCTCCTATTAGCTTCCACAATCTCAGCAATGATTTTCAATATCGTCTACAATACCTCTTATCTTCATCCCAACATCAATGTGTCTTCATGGATCACTCAATCCGGCTTTCGATAGATTGCAGGTTGAACCACGAATCCACATCTGCAAGAGAGGAATATAAGATGTCAGCAAATACTTTTTATGAATCACAACGACCTCATGAGACAATGGACAAGTAAAACAGAAAGTATAATTTGAACAATGACTCCAGAACCATGAACCTCTCGATGCTCAGCTGGAACAGGAAACAGTGCAACCAAAAGGTTGTCCAGAGAACCGACATTTGGCAAGACATGGCTGGTTGAAATATGAGCCACATTTTATCATTAAAATAATGTCGATATGTGTGCTAATCCCTCTGTGAACTTGCCTTTCCCAGATCAAAGAGAGACATCACTCTGAAGTTCTGAACTTGAGAAGCTGTATGCCAAACTCAGAGATTAAACCAATTCAAAATGGCTTCCTGTCAACTTGATAACAGCAAGCGCTGCATGGATACATACCAGGATCCACACCGAGCTCTATTATACTCCATGGACCCCCCGGCAGGCTCCTTCGAGCTTCGCAGAAGGTAAGCACAAGAGACCTAAGGGATGTGCTCCTTGTAGGTTCAGCATGTCACAGGAAATACCGCAATTAAGGCGAGAATATCCCCACATGGAGAAGCAACTAGCCTTCTTAGCCTCTCAAGACCTACGTGAAGCTGAGTAAACTATTTTCCATTAGAGGCAGCCCATGAGATTGTGAGGAATCTGCAGTGGAGGCAGGTATTAAATTGGAACCAACAAAGCCGTGAAGAATAGTTCTTGTAAGGGATTCTTCGTTTCCTCACCTGCTTTTTGTAGACTGATCTGGAATGGAGGACTACGCTTCATCCCTGCCAAGTTCTCCTGTGGATTATGAAATCTTTGATTACCTTAATGAATTCACAAGGTGTAGCAATAAAAGGTTGCCCTTCAATCCTGGAGGAGGGAGAAAAAAAAAAAGCTGAGACTGCATGTTTCTCATTTAGGGAATATAAACCTTGAGATGATATCACGGAAATCGAGCACTAATGCGATTTCATCAGACGAAAACGAAAATGTCGAGTTGATGAATATTTAGGAATCGGAAGGAGACTCAAATCAGACATAGCCTTGTGTGAGCCTATCGCGGAGAATGTATTGAACCATTAGAGGGTTTATAACCATCATACTCACTATTAATCTGTAACCAAGTTGTATCGGTCTTTCCATGTTGCTGTCATGCTCCCGACAGCACTGACGAAGAGAGAGGACTGGCAATGAAACAAAGCAGGACTATTATGGAGGTATTTATGATGTCGAGGAGCGAAACACCATCATAATAGACATGCTCAAAAACTCCATATTAGAAGATGGTTAATTGTCCCAATGAAGTGCAGTTGCAATCTGTTTGCATCCAATTCGTTTAACAATCAATTGAATGGTCAAGGCTTGGGAGGAAATTCGAACAGGTAGCACACGAAGTGATGACACACTTACAATGACGATTGAAGATTCTAACATGTGTTTGAAATTGATTAATGATATATGAACAATATTCTTTGGATATTAAATTCGGTCATCATTAGTGATTGCGTCATGGGCTGGGATCCCATTGTGAAATGAACTGGCTTGCTTGCATTATGACTTCTTCTTTGGTACGCCAGCAGGTGGTGGTACGCAGCTATTTGCTCAAGGGGAAGGGGGGGGGAAGGGCAGCTGTGGCCACTGTGCAGTGCCTCTGTATATAGAACAGGAATTTGGTATTTGTTCAACGTGCCAGTAATGGTTCGCCTGCTCTTCGCAAAGGACACGTGGGATCTTTAACCGTCCACCAACGAATTCCGGCAGACGGGACACCCAGTTTAACACTCATCAGAGGACGGCACACACATTGATGAATCACCCTGCCTGTGAAACCCCGGATGACAGTTTATAGCTGGAGTCGGGAGCTCAGAAGCGAGTGTGCATTCCCTTGAGGCTGCCCTGCCAACCCGCATCATGATTGAGGATCAGATGCGAGGCTGTTATGCGTTCGGTGGCCCCCCTGTATGTTGATACAATAATTTGGAATTATTTCAGGATTAATAACTGTTAAATAAGTGATAACCAGTCTACTGCCATCAAAAGGCCGATGTACAATCTTTAATTTCCATTAGCAACAAAGTGAGGAGATGGGTCCCCAACCACAGTTCATTTTCTGAAGGATCACACAACTTCCTGCCTGGGATGTGATCCACCGATCCCACAGTGTATCGTTGGGTCCAGCATTTTAACCAGGACTAGACAGCTCGAAAGCAAGCACACAACTATTGCATCATTTACATCAAAAGATACATAATCAAATTAACCAGCAGTTTACCTTCACATGACGAATGACAAGTACATCAAGTAAACAATGGACAAATCAACACAGTGTATGGCATATTAATCTGGAATCCTCGCAGCATCATGTGCGAAGTGCTCAGAATGGGAACACCAAACAGCCAATTGTTCTGAACACTTACAGTCATTTGGACACCAATTGGCTGCACAGAGAATGCCACAAATACTTTTAAGGAGTGTCCCGAAATGAACAGAACACCTCGTTATGGAAAAAGAACAATTCTAATAAGTTTTTGTGTTCGAGACAACAGCATTCAAAGGATGTATAAAGGAAGAATAGAGATCCTCGTTCCAGGTCGAGCCCCGCCACTCGTCTCATTCCTATCCCGTGAGGAACAGTGAAGTTTGAATGTTTCATTGCACCTGCTTCGAGATATAGGCAAAGCAGATGCCGAAGGGACAAGACAATTGAGAAACTGTCTGATTGCAACATCCTCTATGGTGAGCACACAAACTTAGTGCGGCAAAGGGCAAAACAAGGAGCTCTCCTCTTTCATATGCTGCACAAGGCTGCAGGTAGAATCATTGGCTGAGGGCACAGCTGTGCCACTGATGCAATGCCCCAATTCCCCAGCATAATGGTACTCATTTCACAACTTCAGAAGAATGAACAGGCTGAATCAAACCCACCTGGTGTTAATTCAATGGCCAACAGGGACTCAAACTCAGGACCCTGAGATCACAAGCCAACCACCATAACCACTAGGCAACACACAAGGCTTAACAAGGAGCTGACAGGTTGCAATGTTACCTGATTACGAGAGAATGCAAAACGTGAATACATGACAACAGAAATTTTTTATGGCACAAGCTTACATGTCACATAGTCGAACATTATACGGAACCCACAAAGTGGCACAAACAATGATGAAACATTTACAACTAGAAGGGCACGCGGTGGAGCGCACACCTCTGCCGTGCAATGACTTATCCAATAGAACATATCAGGCCCAATAAATATATCGTTTTTAGCCCCACCTCTCAATGGTGAAGAATCCCGTGTAAAAATTAAATAAATCTCTAACCGGATTCGGATCTTCACCGAAATCGAATAAAGTCGTCCTTGACACACAACCAACCTGTCCATTAAGTTTGCGAATCTGTCCACAACTTTTTGAGACATCGTGCTAAATATCGTCTTTGGCCCAATCTCTCAATGGTGAAGAATCACTTAAAAATTTTTTATCATAGCCGGATCCGGATCCAGATCTTCACTAAAATCTAATCAGTTCGTCCTTGTCACAACCAAATTTCATCCGAATCTGTCCGCAACTTTTTGAGATGTCCTGTACACAAACAAACAACCAAACAGACAGACAGGGTGAAAAACTAACCTCCTTTCCACCTTCGGTGGCGGAGGTATTAACAATATCAAACTAGATAAGGTATTCATAGAATACCCCACACAGTCTTGAGAAGGAATTATTAGTGCAAGCAAAACTCTTCTGGTGGCAAATTTGTAATTAAACAAGCTCAAATGAGCTAAGATCCTCGTCCTCTTAATGATGACGTCATAAAAACGAATATGACATCATTGTGATTTATCAGGTTTGCGATAAATTATCTGTGCTAATGCCTGGCCTTGATTCCCAACAAACAAAATTCAAACAGCTTGCCTAGTTTCGGAGATAATGGTATCGGCGATTTCCATTACGGCGATATTATGACGTCAACTTTTTTTCTACGGAAGAAATTTCCAAAATCGGAGATGGTTACTGCCTGCGCGTGGGCTTTCTGCATATCATGGCAAGTTTCACGAAGATCAGATGAAAACTCTGGGTTGTGAAACAAAAAGTCAAAAAATAGGAATGATGTCATAAAAATTGATATGACGTCATAGTGATGTATCATATGTGGCGGTAATTCATCTCTGCTTAATGCCCTGTTCGATTCCCGCAAACAGAATTCAAAAAGCTTGCCGAGTTTCGGAGATAATGTTTTTAGGCGATTTCCATTAGCGGAGTATATTTGACGTCATACACTTTTTTTTCTAGGAAGAATTTTCAAAATTGGAGATGGTTACTGTTGTGCAGGGTATTTTTTACATTATATAATATAATTATATATATATATATATATATATATATTTATATATATATAAATATAGCCAAGTTTCAGGAAGTTTCGATGAAAACTGTAGGCTGTGAAACAAAAAAAGTCCACAAGAAGAAGATGAAGAACAACAACGTGTGTAAGACTTAGAGTACTCCACGAGGTCTAAAAAAATTAAATTCAAATCATTGGAGGACCAATAAAATAGGAACTGCATTGGAGTCATCCCCAAAAAATAAGGTTCCAAAAAATAATAATTCCGCGGCTCCCAGACCATGCGTGCGATCAGGTAGAAATATTATACATACATTGCCCATCACAACTAGATATAATTTTGAAGTTTCACATCGATTGATGCAGCAGCTCATGAGAGAATTTTTAAAAATATTTTCCTTCAATTCAATATGGCTGCCAAATCATGTGACCTTTCAATTATTCATGAAAAACCCTGGTATCCCCAAGGCTTTGGGAAACATGTGTGTGGCGTTTTCTTCGATCTGTCCAGCCATTCTGGAGATAATTTTAAAGTTTCATGGTAAATACAATATGGCTGCCAAACCATGTGACCTGTGATGTCATAGTGTGAACATTTTGGTCATCATGGACAGCGATCATACTTGCAAATTTTCTCCTCGATTTGTTCAGTCGTTTGAGATTTTTGAAGGTTTAAAAATACATAAATATGGCTACCGAACCACGTGACCGATGATGTTAATAATTATTTTTCTGTTGGCCATTTTATCCCTTGATGACCCTCAAAATGTTCATACTGATCAATGGTAGCATTCTACATATGCAATTGGACATCATAAAGAAGGCACCAATGACATCATAAAAAAAAAAATCACACGTGTTTCTATTGCGGAGTACTTGACACGTGCCAGAGTTTCAATTTTTTCCCAGGAAGCGGTTCTGGAGATACAAAGGTCCAACATTTCTCCTTTTTTCAATATGGTGCAACACCATGACCTAGGTTGTCATAATTATCATTAAAAACATTCCACATGAGTATTCGCCATATGGTGAAAATTTCATGTCAATCCAACAAGTGGTTCCAGAGAAAGGAAATAACAAAATGCAGACATGCACAAATTGGAACGATCGCTTCATCCCACTTTTTGCTTCACGAGCTCGGGCTTAACTAGAGAGTTCATAGAATGCGATACCTAACTAGAGAGCACAGTGTTGCTTCAATTCACTCAATTCATTTCAATGTTAATAAAATAATGATTTTAACGATCGTTAAAAAAAATTCGAAAGTTCAGAGCATTGAAGTTGTACAGAATGAGTCTCAAACAACACTCTTACACACCACCCATTAAACGTTATTTAGATTGAAGTACCAGGACTGCAAAACTGGAGGGTCTTTGGAAGTATTATTGACAGACGATTTGTGTAGTCCCTTTGTGTTGAAGTATATAATTAAATTTAAATAAATAAAGATTGTAAAAGTCGCATAAATAAATAAATTCACATTTTACATCACTTTATCTAACACATTACACATTAGTTCTTCGTGTTTGTTGTTTGTGTCCTTTATGTCATCTTAAAAACAGTAAGTTTCCTGTTTGGAATGATTTCAATTTGTTTGACTGCCAGCAGGCAGACAGAGTAAAACAATTATCTCACTCCTCTCTGTGCATGTGTGATCGAGGGGAATTCAGAGACAACCGACTGTAAAATGAAAGACTTCCTTCATATTCCGATTCATGTTCAAAATATAACATTTAATTGAAATAAATTTGTAACGTTGATCATAAACTGATGACGGACAGACGGACATGAACCAACTGCTTAACCCCGTTTTTCACTTTGCGTACACACGGTAACTACCAGGTGGAAAATAAATGTCTGAACTGCTCTCAACCACCAACAAACTTTCGAAAAATTAGACTTTTGCTTGGAGTGTTGGACAAAACATTTCAGCAAAATGTGAAGTTTTATTTCTACGAACGAGGATTATCTTAAAGTCGGAAATCTTGCAAGGTAGATAGAAAATTGCATGAGCAGAAAGACATATTGAGCTTTACCAGCGCAGTTCAAGCATCGCGCTATTTCTTGATCTCAAGTCGGCTGTGATACATATATATATATAAATTTACAATGGGGTGGGAAAAGCTAACTGGTGGTGGGGGCAGTGTGAAAACGCATTTTTCGTAGGATCCGTTACTTTGAAGAGCTAATGGCA
>CM068967.1:59614839-59635053 GCA_035128595.1 Eptatretus atami
TAATCGGAAATAGAGTCAGATTGGAATGAGTACAGCATTTAACTGTTGGGGGGTGGGTTGACTCAGCCTGTCATCCTTCTGGGGTTGGCAAAATGAGTAACAGCTTGCTGGTATCTTGTGTTGAAGTGGCGACCTGTCCAGGATTGTGCCCAATAGCCGAAGAGACTGCTTTGGCAGCACCAACGCTCTTGCACAGAGTATGGTCCCAATGGATGGATTAAACTGTGAAGGGTCCAGAAGTTAAATGGAGAAGCCAAAAGAGATAATGAGAGATTTGGCAAGGAGTATTAAAAATTATAGCAAGGTCATAGTCATTAAGAGGTGGAATGGTCTTTTTGGGAGGGTGGCAGAAACAGGGACAGCACAGACAGGTTTGAAATATAATTGGAAAGGTACCAAGAAGCAATGGGGAGATAAGTGTATGGGAATGGAAGCAAAAATGGAAAGGAGATTATGATTGAATGGCTGTGATTGTGGATGGGTGTGCTCATTGTGCTGTGGTAGTAGATAACGAGATGTTCTGAGTCATATAGTTGTGGGTTTTGTGAAATGTGTGTGACATCTAGCTGTGAAATGTGTGTGTCATTTCAACCCCCACCCAACTGAACCAACACGTATATAGAACAAATGATAACTTACAAGATCCCAATAAATAATCACTATATATCTACATGTCATCACGCTCCATACATTTTGATTTTTTATCTCTGCCAGATCGCACTATGCATTCTAGTTTTTGGTTTACATTAGCCGGAACAGTGGTCTGGGTGGCTGACAGGCTTTTGCTCCTTGAGGATGATGCGGTTTTTTTTTTTGTACCATGTATGTATGTCATGTACTATATTTATAAGCACTGCAACTAAGTTTTGGCAAGAACAAGGTGGAAGGGAGGTGTTGCAAGAATGGCCACAGGTAGAAATAAGATAGGCTACAAAACTTATTTTGATTTGGTGGTGTTGGGATTATGGTGGCTAAGAAGTGGGTGAAGAAGGTGTTGGAGGTTACGAGGGTAAATGCAGGAGTTATAGTCCTAATGCTGTTGTTTGATAAGTGTATATTTACAGAGGTGTCAACATACACCCCACAGATAGGATTAAGTGAGGAGGAGAAAGATGAGTTTTGGGACACACTTGTGTATGTTGTTTCAGGGATTAGTGAGAGAGAAGTTGTTGTGATGGGAGGGGATGTGAATGGACTTGTTGGAGCATTAGCAGAAGAATTTGTGGGTGTGCATGGTGTGTCAGGTTTCGGAGTTAGAAACACTGAAGGTGTAAGAATACTTGAATTTGGGGAGGCTTTATATATGGT
This sequence comes from Eptatretus atami, assembly GCA_035128595.1. Lineage (NCBI taxonomy): Eukaryota > Metazoa > Chordata > Myxini > Myxiniformes > Myxinidae > Eptatretus > Eptatretus atami. The sequence continues at coordinate 59,616,148 of CM068967.1, forward strand.
CGTCTGCAATACAATGTTTAAGAAGAGGCCGAGCAGACTGATCACTTATAGTTAGGAGATTAGACTTCTATTTAGATTAGATTAGATTTCATTTCTAGTAAGGGGATTACTACTTTCTAGTTAGAATATTAGATAGGAAGTTCGTTAAAGATGTGAAAACAAAAGGTGGAGAAGAATGTACCTTACAACATCGGCTGCTGGTGGGTGATGTAAAGTTAAGTTGGAGCAGGAAAAGACGGAACGAGTATGGAAACAAAGAGATCAGAATGTAAAAGACCATTTCCTATAGCGGAACTTTCTGGAAATAATCTTGGAAACCCCTATGGTACGAGAAGCACTGTAGAGAGTTGTTGAACTCTTTAAATTGGGCTGCTGCGACCCAATGAAAAGACATGTGGCTGGTCAAAGGGCCCAGCTAGATATGAGGCTACATGGTGGTGGAATAATGAGGTGAATATGGCGATTCAAGAAAAAAGAAAATTGTTTTGGATTTGCAAAAAGGGAGGGGATAAGGAGGAATACTTAGTGGCTAAACGTAGGGCAAGAAGGGAAGTTTACAAGGCCAAAAAATGAGTACAGGATTCACTTTCAGATGTGATGAATAATGCAGATAGTAGAGGGGACATATTTAGGATAGCAAGGCAAATGATCAGTCAAAATAAGGATCTCATAAGAGGACAATGTGTGAAGGATGATGTGGGAAATGTACTGGTTGACCATGGGGAGATTAGAAATGCTTGGAGGAGTGCCCCCCGCGTCCCTTGTCCTATCCTTCCCCCTCCCCCCCCACCCCTGCACCCAAAGCCTCCTCCCTCCCTCTTCATTAAAAGTGTGGGCCTCAATTATCCGCGGGGCCTTCGCTCAAAACCTATCGCAGATCTTTCCATACAAGGTTGCCACTGACAAACCAAGACATAATCTGCCTAACAGAAACTTTCCTCCCCCAAGACGTGTCTGCACTCCCAATAATCTCCCCCCCTCTTCCCTACTCCCTCCTCCGGTATGAACAAGACTGGCCTCGTCTTGCGTGGAGGAGTTGCCTCTTCATCAAAGGACTCTATGTCCTCACTCTCCATGCACTGCCCTCACTCCCCACCAACCCCCAGATGTACCTCTAGGGCTATGCGCTTCCCCTCCACGTCCCACCTCATGCTTACGTGTGGTACTGTACCTCCACACTAACAGTGATGACTCCATCTACACTCACCTATCCGAAAAACATGGACAACTTCTATCTTCCCATCCAAACTCTCTTCTTCTCATATGTGGCAACTTCAATTGTCATCATGCCCAGTTGGCTCGGTTGTTGGGTACCTCTCTCAACCTGTCATGCACCTCAGCAAAGCTTTCTGCGACACCATTGGACTGACTCAATCGGTCACTTCCCGCACCCGGATTCTCAACCATGGCTTACTCTATCTCTTCTGGATCTGATTTTGGACAAATTGCCCTGACAATATCTGCTGCTCTTCCTCCGCTCCAATCGGTTCTTCTGACCACGTCCTTGTCAAAGAACATCTCTTACTGGCTATTATCAGAGAACCAACCTCACGCCGTCGAGTCTGGCATTTCACTCAAGCCGACTGGCAGGTTCTCCAAGCAGCCACCAAACTTATAGGACTGTTCTCCTACATACTTCTCCAACATCAACCATCCTGGGAATTCTTTTCAAAGAAACTTGCTCTCCCTCATGCACAGATTTATCCCACTCGTACTTCAGTTGTCCTACCCTTCCTCCCGCCTTGGTTCACTGCAAGCTTGTGGTGAGCAGATTGTCCTGAAACAACTTGCCTTTAGCCTCATGCGAAAGCAAACCCAACGATGGGCAATCTCAGTTTCCTTTCATAAAGCTCGGAACAAGTGTGTATCACCCTCAGGAGAGCCAGAAAACAACATCTTTTCTAATCTCAAGTCTGAACTCTCAAAACCTCTCTCCTCCTTCAAAATCCTGTGCGCTGTCTAATCAAATCTGTTTCTGGTGTATGTTCCCCCTCCATCCCCTCCCTTACCTCAAATGCCGCCACTGCTGATACCGACACGCTGAAAAAAGCTGAATGCCTAAACTGGGTGTTTGCAGCTAAATCTTGTGTCCAAAACCCATCACTTTCTGTACCCACCTTACGCAGTCACACCCAAAACTGTCCCTGGACTCTGTGTTCCTTTTCTACTGACAAGGTGGAGAGCTTGCTGTCAAACCTCGACTCAAGATTCTGCAAACCGTCCACACGTCATCAGCCCACGTGTCCTCAAAGCTGCTCTTCTGCTCTGCTCCACCCTCTCTCTGTCTATTCAACCCTCTCATTTGCTCAGGTCATCTGCGTCTGCTTCGAAATCCAGCAAACAGTTACTGCCCTGCCATAAAAAAGGTGCAAAAACAGATCCCTTGCAAACGTACAGACAATCAGCCTTCTCCCAATCATCAGCAAGGTTAGAATCCATCATCGCTTCAGACATTAAATCCTCCTCTTCTCCAATGGCTTGATTTCCGATCATCAATTCGTTCAACCAGGTGCACTCTACCCTTGGATATTGCTGCTTCTGCTCTCCCAACAATGGATGGAAGTCCTCAATGCCAGACAGGAATCCGAGCCTATTCCTGGACATATACGCTGCCTTTTGACAACCAGTATGGACACCCTTGCTCTGCCTCACCAAACTCTCTTCCCTATGGTATCCAAGGGACATACTCCACTCATGCTCGCAAGACTTCCTCTCCTGTCGCAGTTCACGCGTGTGGCCCTAAAAAGGAGTTTTTCCTTTCATTTTCCCCTCTCTTCCTGTCCCAGGCTGGAGTTCCTTCAAGGTAGCATTCTGGGCCCTCGTTCTTTTTCTGGTTTTCATCAATGAATCTCTCCGACTCTCTGGAAAATCCGTCTATATCTACTTTGCTGATGACTCCACCCTCTTGCCGTACCATTAGTCATCCCTCAACGGGCAAACAGCAAGATGTGGATAAAATCACAAAACTGGTCCAACATATGGAAACATGTCTTTCAATCCGGGAACAAAGCTCCACACTCTCACTATGTCTCTTCAAGGGACCGATTTAAGAAAAGCCCCCCATCCACTTTCTCAACAATCCTCTGAGAAGTCCTTTCTTTCAAGCTTCTGCGCGTCTCACTAATCTGCCATGACCTTTCCTGGGAAATCGACATTTCAAACCTGGCCTCCCAAAGCCAGTCCGCCGACTGGAATCCTCCGTTGTGCAAAGTCCTTCTCTGTCCCACCTGAGCTCCTGAACCACTTACAAAGCTTTTGTTCCACAGCCTGATGGAGTATTGCTCTCCCCTTCTTGGTATGGTGCTCCTGTCTCCCACCTTTCTCGGCTTCACGCTGTTAGAAACAAGCCATTTTGTATCATTGCATCTCCTGCAATGAGGATGAGTCTTTGAGCCTCTCACTCAATCAACCGCAGGTTGGTTCGGTGGGTCTTTCTGTATTCTACCGTCTCTCTCCAGCCCGCCCCCCCCCTGCTCTCTCTGCGATTTGTCCCCACCACATTTCCGCAGGGCGCTTCAAGGTCCGCAAAAAACAACCCCCTTTCTTGGGAAAAAATTACCAAATCACGAATCACTGCTCACCTTTCACTCTTTCATTCCTCTTGTTTTCCTGCCTTTGGAATAAACTCTCTCCCTCTGTTCAATCCCATTCTTTCCCTCCAGGCCGGCAAAACAGCTGTTCTCCCACCACCTTTCATCCCCCATCCAAATCCTCGATCTTTCTACCCCGATAATCCACCCAAGCCACCTCCTTCAAATCCCTGCTTTCCTTCTTGAAAGTCCCTGTATTGTCCATCTTCTATCCCCAAGTTCCCCGTCCCATCCCTCTCCCTTCCACAAGATCTTCCTAATGTCTCTGTTCCCCACTGTTTTTCAATTCCCATCCCTCCCTCTCTTGTCTCATGCCCCCCCCTTGCTGTGGCGTTGTGTGTTAGCTCTCACACGAGCCTTCAACAAGGTATACAAAAAAAAAAAAAAAGGTTCAACAAACTTTTCTCACCACTGTCTCAGGTAAATTGAACCACGTGGGTCAAGTTGAGCCACGACCTATTTCTCTTTCTTTGCAAACCGAACACAAGAAAATAGACAATATGGGGAACATGAATGTGCTTAAAATTGCAAAATTTAAAACTACCTCCAAGCATTTCTCTGCGCCGATAGTCCATGAATTGATTCAGCAAGTTCTTATGTGATTGGCAAGGTCATTTTCAATTTGCTTCACTGAATTTTTTTTTTGAAGATGCCAGGTTTTCGGAAAGAAACAACATCTCCCCCCATGAGGTTAATGGAATCTCAGTACATTTTCTCATAAAAACTATGCTGGAGGGTCATTCTGTCAATATTGAAATTCAAAAAACAATCGCATCTTATTGGTCTTCTTTGTCGAACTATTTGCAGCTCTGCGAAGCCGCACATCTTTGAGCTCCACGTGTTTTCCCATTATAGTCTCAAGCATTTTTGTCACCGGATGGGGAAAATGACATTCACATTTAAAGCATTCATTTCCTTATTTGAAATTCTAGCGCCCTGTTAAAATTTAAACCAGGCATATTAGACTTTAATAAAAAGTCAGCTGCAACAAAAGATAATAACATGGAAAAAATCTCGATCAAGCTCAAATATATTCTAAAACCAGTTGTCTCAAGGTGGGGCGTACGCCACTCCTACCGGGTGGGGTGTGGCAATATTTTGGGGGCATGAGGATTCAGAATTAATGAATCAATATATGATCGCTTTCATTAGCTTTGCCTTTTGAATACATATGTAGTATAATTACTGTAGGTGTCTCCAATCATGGTGGGGCATACGCATTTATTTTGAAAATCAAAGTGGGGCGTGGGACCAAAAAAGGTGAGGAAACGCTGATCTAAAAAAACAATAAAAACAAAATAACAAATAAAAAAAAAAAATAAAAAATAAATTAAAAAAAAAAAAAAAATAAAAATAAAAAAATAAAAAAAAAAAAAAAAAAAAAACATAAAAAAAAAAAAAAACAAAAAAAAAAAAAACAAAAAAAAAACAAAAAAAAAAATATAAATATAAAAAAAAAAAAAAAAAAAAAAAATAAAAAAAAAAACAAAAAAAAAAAAAAAAAAAAAACAAAAAATAAAACAAATAATAAATAATAAATTTAATTTTTAAAATTTTTAAAACCAAAAAAAATCAAAAAAAAAAAACAAATTATTTTCATTATTAAATATTAATAAATAATTTAATCTTGTAAAATTAATAATAAAATCATGAAATAGCCCTACTTCGATGGGAATGTAATTGCTAATAAGTGTCACATAATTAGGGGTAAGTTGATCCATTGATCAAACTTACCCAAACTCAATTGCTCAACTTACCCCATAGCCGCCATTGTGAAAGAATGAACATGCCATACTCATTACGTAGGTGAAATTTGCAACCAACCTTTCACACAAGATCGATAGTAATGAAGTGTCATTGAACAGAAAATGTGAATCCAGAGCGTTTCCTGGTACCAGTGTTATAATTCACTTGTTAACGGTTATTTTCTCAAATAAAGAATAAACAAGACTCACGCCCGTCCCAAGGCATAAAGGATTTCAACCCCCCAAATAATTTGATGTCTTCCAAAACTGTAATGAAGAAGAAGAGGAATGAGAGGAAAGAATAACTTTAATTTCACCAAGTGTCATTTACAAACACAAGCGGAATGGCTCTTGGTGTTGGTCACACATAAAATCACAACAAGAAAAGAGCATCAAGATTGCCAGACCCTCGCCAGAAACTTGTTTTCGGTGTCGCTGGTGTATTTGTGTGCCGTTTGTATACTGTGATGTTATGTAATTAATAACAGACATTAATTAGAACTGCCACTTATTAACTGCTGCAATGATGACTGGGGTACCAAGACGTCCCGCTTTGACTGCAACCCCAGTTGATCGGACACCTGACCCTGACCCATGAAGTTTATCATTATTCAAAATGAATTCAGAATGGGATTAAAATAAAATTAAATTCCAGATCAAAAGGAAGCACCCAAATAGCGTACAGTCGCATTGAGTAATCAGAGGAACCCAAACAAGGAAAAATAAAAAAGATGGAGGTCATTAAGAGGAGCTGGATAGATTTGCATTTCAGCGCTACTCCTCTACCCTCAAACCCATTACCAGCGTCAGCCAAAGTGAGCCTTATTAATAAATGAAAAAACCCACAGAAAAATAAATAATTCCCAGCTTGCCAGATAAATGTGTCTGATTCAAGTTGAAATTTAAAAAACTTGTATTCCCCATCACCACTAGATAATATTTAGTAAAGTTTCACGTTAATTGATTAAATGGTTCCAGAGGAAAACATTATTTAATATTTGTTCTTAAATCCATATGGCTGCCAATCATGTGACATCAATTATTGCTTAACAACCTTGTACACGCATGCTTTGGGGGAACATTTGTGTGGACGCTTCCCCTCGAGTTGTTCAAAGCCGTTCTGGAGAAAAAGATTTTATAGGTTGTTTCGGTAAATCCAATATGGCTGCCAAACCTTGGCCCGTATGACATCATAGGGTGTTCGCGCTTTGTTCCTCCATGTTAGGCGGTCATATGTATAAAGTTTTACCTTATCTGTTCAGCCATTTCAGAGATTTTGAGGTTTAAAATATACGATATATATATATATATATATATATATATATATAGATATATATATTATACGTAGATAATAGATAATTAAACATATAGATTAAGATATCGCTGCCAAAATTACATCACGAGACTTCATCAAAAAATTTTGTGCGAGCATTTTATCCCTGCAAGATCACCCTCGTCACACCGATTGTGTGACGATCATTAGAATGTTATAATGCATAATTTATGATGTCATAGGTCACATGGTGTGGCCAGCCATGTGGAAACACGGGAAAAAAAAACTTGCACCTCGTATCTCTTCAAACTGCACCAAGGAAAAAATGAAACTTTGCAACAGAAGGCAAGTACAGTAGTACCTCTACTTACGAATTTTAATTCGTATTCTGGGAGTAGTTTCGTAACTGAAAACCCTTCGTAAGTAGAGACGCCTTTGAATGTAAATGCGCTAATCCGTTCCAAGCCCCGAAAAATTCGGACATTTTTTTTTAATAATCATAAAATGCATCGGAACATGAAACAAATACATGTTTTAAAATTAGATTACCGCCCAACAATAAACATAAAAACGAGAGGCACATAATGTAAAAAAAACAAAGAATAAGGAAATAATAAAAATTCATTTACCTTTTAACTGCCCTATTCTCTTACTTTTGCGCCTTCTTGTTTTACTGGTCCTTATCAGCAGTGTTTTTGCCTCGCGTTTCGCTGAAGAATGATCCAATGACGTCTGCTTTTGCCGGCTTTTAACAATCCGTCGGAATGTGCGCGAGGCAGACATCGTCATAGTGCGCGATAGCCCGACTTGTGAACACTTTTTCCGGGTGATTCTTTTCTTCGTATCCTGACGCCTTTGTAAACTAGAGGCAATATTTGTCCCGTTCAGGCGCTTCGTAACCTGAAACATTCGTAGTAGCAGACATCGTAAGTAGAGGTACCATTGTACTCATGGGGAGGAAGTGTGTTATTGTAATGAACCGTAATAGGTGCCTGTGTTATGACTCATAATTGCATTATGTGGAACCACTACATCTGTCCCCCCCCCCCCCCCCTTTTCTTCAGTATGAAAATTTTTAACCTGGTGTGGTTAGGTGTCGCTTTGCGGTCCTTGGGTCCTGTTTGAAGCCCCGACCCGCTGAATAACACCAGGGGGTTGACTCAGCCTTTCATCCTTTCGAGGTCGCGGCAATATGAGTACCAGTGTAGCAGCCAAAAGTCTGCACACGAAGGAAGGGTTATTGACGGATATATTAAATCTGGTTAATTGGTGTGAGTGCAGCATGATGGGCTGAATGGCCTCCTGTGTGCAAAATTTTCTTGTAATCCTTGTTCGGCTGAAAATTTCGTTCTCAATTCCGACAAGCGGTTGCAGAGAAAAACATGATAGTTCTGTGCGGAACAAACAAACAAAGAAGAAAACAGACCAAAAAGGTAATACCCTCTCCTTCGGCAAGGGTAAATATCCTTTGTTTCAGCACAATTCGCTTTTCTTACCATAACCTAATATAGAATGGGAGAAACAAGGACTTAATCCACCAAAGGCTAGAGGCGATCGCTCACAGACAGGTAGATTTATGTTTGGAATCAAGAGAATAATGCTCGCCACTCTGCACGAAGGTAATTCCCAAAATGTCCAGCTTTCGCAATTCCCAATCAGTTTGCCCCCCAACCCCATTCCTTAGTGGATGCAGGAAAGTGTTTTAGCCCCCACAAAAAATAGAAAACAAAAAACAAAAATTGTGATTTCTCAAAATTGCCAACAGTATTAGAACACCGGGCAACGCCGGGGTACCTCTGCCAATATTCAATAAAGCTATGCGAAATGGCAATGTAATGCGCATAAAACAAAGTGGCATGGAAGATACGTGTATATGGGTCACATGGCAGTGGGCCCAGTAATAGCAAAAATTGTTATTTTTATTTCAGAGGTGAGTGCACAATGCCGAGGTCTATGTGCTCTCTGGAGTACTATTCTCGCTTGTTCAGGGCTGCTGGTGATAGCTCACCTACTCTCACGCGACACCCCATGGCGATTTTAACGTCTATCAACCAATGCCAGCAGTGGGGCACCCAGTACATCCATCCCAATGGACGGCACACACATTGATGAAATCACCCTCCCTTGTGAAACACCAAGGGATGGACAGTTTATAGACTGGGTCAGGAATAGAACCCAGTACCAGGCTAGACAGCATAGAGGTCGTGTGTGTTGGTTGTGTGTGTGTGTGTGTGTGTCGTGTGTAATGTAGGACATCCTGCCAGCCGGCACAAGAGTCAAACGACCCGATTGAGCAAGCTTAAACGGTCCATCGACATGTTTAACATTGAAATTGTCCAGGAGGCTTTCATCCCACCAATTCCTTGGATAAATAAATACATTTGCGGAACGCCACCCATTGTTTTCATGTCAAGTGCCGGGATTCTCAGGTGCTCCGCAGCTGAGAGCAGAGGTTCATTGGCCTCAATATCACAGCAACCCAGTACTTTTGGATTCTTGCCAAGGTCTTTGGAGCAGCCAAACTCATTAATGCAAAGTTGTCACCTTCCAGAGCCATGGCCGCTGCTGCCTCGAAGCAGCCATGCTGGGTCAGAGTCCCAATGAGATGCTTTTAATTAAACAATTTCCAAACATAGGCAGCTGCTCTCAGCATAAAGTTCTTTAAAAGAGTCCAAATTGTTGGATACTTTGTCCTGGTGTCGAACCGTCAAGCACGCGCAAATTGTCCAAAAGCAAATGAAAAAGCCATGTCCACTTTTCAGGATATCGACGCAGCCACGGAATAATCAAACCAGTGAAACAAGAGACAGCCGATCTAATGTTGTTTTCCTTCCTATTAGCTTCACCATCTCAGCAATGATTTCATATCGTCTACAATACCTCTTATCTTCCCCAACATTCAATGTGTCTCATGGATCACCATCCGGCTTTCAGATAGATTGCAGGTTGAACCACGAATCCACATCTGCCAAGAGAGGGGAATATAAGAATGTCAAGCAAATACTTTATATGAATCCAACGACCTCAGTGAGACATGGACAAGTAAAACAGAAAGTATAATTTGAACCAAGGACTCCAGAAACCATGACCTCTCGATGCTCAGCTGGGAACAGGAAACAGTGCAACCAAAAGGTTGTCCAGAGAACCGACATTTGCAAGACATGCTGTGAAATTATGAGCACACTTTTATCATTAATAATGTCGATATTGTGCTAATCCCTCTGTGAAACTTGCCTTTCCCAATCAAAGAGAGAGACATCACTCTAAGTTCTGAACTTGAGAAGCCTGCTATGCCAAACTCAGAAGATTAAACCAATTAAAATGTGTTCCGTCAACTTGATAACAGCAAGCGCTGCCATGATACATCAGGATCCACACCGAGCTTCTATTAATACTCAATGGACCCCCCGGCATGGCTCCTCTCGAGCTCGCAGAAGGTTAAGCACAAGAGACCTAGGGATGTGCTCCTGTGAGGTTCAGCCAGTCACAGAAATAACCGCAATTAAGGCGAGAATCCATCCCACATGGAGAAGCCACTAGCCTATCTAGCCTCTCAAGACCTACTGAAGCTGAGTAAACTATTTTCCATTAGAAGGCAGCCCATAGATTGGAGGAATCGCAGTGGAGCAGGTATTAAAATTGGAACCAAGCAAAGCCGTGAAGAATAGTTCTTGTAAAGGATTCTTTCGTTTCCTCACCTGCATTTTGTAGACCTGATCTGGAATGGAGGGACTAGCTTCATCCCTCGCAAGTTCTCCTGTGATATATGAAATCTTTGATTACCCTTAATGAAATTCAAGGTGTAGCACATAAAAGCGTTGCCCTTCAATCCTGGAGGAGGAGAAAAAAAAAAAGCTGAGACTGCATGTTTCTCATTTAGGGATAAATAACCTTGAGATGAATATCACGGAAATCGAGCACTAATGCCGAATTTCAATCAGACGAAAAACGAAATGTCGCCAGTTGATGAATATTCAGGAATCGGAAGGAGACTCAAATCAGACATAGCCTTGTTGTGAAGCCTATGCGGAGAGATGTATTGAACAGTAGAGGGTTTATAAACCATCATACCTCACTATAATCTGTAACCAAGTTGTTATCGGTCTTTCCATGTTGCTGTCATGCTCCGACAGCACTGACGAAGAGAGAGATGGCATGAAACAAAGCAGGACTATTATGGAGGTATTTATGAATGTCGAGGAGCGAAACCACCATCATAATAGACCATGCTCAAAAACTCCATAATTAGAGATGGTTAATTGTCCCATGTAAAGTGCAGTGTCAATCTTGTTTGCATCCAATTCGGTTTTAATCACATCAATTGAATGGTCAAGGCTTGGGGAGCGAAATTCCCGACAGAGGGTAGCACACGAAGTGATGACAACACTACAATGACGATTGAAGATTCTAAATGTGTTTGAAATTGATTAAGCATATATGAACAATATTCTTTGGATATTAATTCGGTCATCATAGTGATTGCGTCATGGGCTGGGATCCCATTGTGAATAACTGGAATGCTTGCATTATGACTTCTTCTTTGGTACGCAGCATGTGGTGGTTACGCTAGCAACATTTGCTCAAAGGCGAGAATGGGGGGAGAAGGGCAGCTTGTGCCACTGATGCAGTGCCTCTGATATAAACAGGATTTGTATTTGTTTCAACGTTGCCAGTAATGGTTCGCCTGCCTCTTCGCAAAGGCACCGTGGGATCTTAACGTCCACCAACAATTCCGGCAGACGGGACACCCAGTTTAACACTCATCCGAGGACGCACAACATTGATGAATCACCCTGCCTGTGAACACCCGGATGAAAGTTTATAGCTTGAGTCGGGAGCTCAGAAGCGAGTGTGGCATTCCTGAGGCTGCCCTGCCAACCGCATCATGATTGAAGGATCAGATGCGAGGCTGATTGCGTTCGGTTGGCCCCCTGTATGTTGATACAATAATTTGGAATTATTCAGGATTAATACTGTAAAAGGATAACCAGTCTACTGCCCATCAAAAGGCCGATGTACAATCTTTAATTTCCATTAGCCAACAAAGTGGGAGATGGGTCCCCAACCACATCATTGTTTCTGAAGGATCACACAACTTTCCTGCCTGGGATGTGAAATCCACCGATCCACCAGTGTATCGTTGGGGTCCAGGCAATTTAACCAGGACTAACAGCTCGAAAGCAAGCACACAACTATTGCCATATTTACAATCAAAAGATAACATAATCAATTACACAGCAGTTTACTTCACATGACAATGACAAGTACATCAATAAACAATGGAACAAATCAACACAGTGTATGGCATATTTAATCTGGAACTCGCAGCATCATGTGCGAATGCTCAGAATTGAACACGCAAACAGCCAATGTTCTGAACACTTAGGTCAGTTTTGACACCAATTGGCTGCACAGAGAAGCCACAAATACTTTTAAGGAGTGTCCCGAAATGACAGAACACCTCGTTATGGAAAAAGAAACAATTCTAATAAGTTTTGTGTTCGAGACATACAGCATTCAAAGGATGTATAAAGGAAGAATAGAGCACCTCGTTCCAGGTCGCAGCCCCGCCTCGTCTCATTCCATATCCCGTGGGAAGTGAAGTTTGAATGTTTCATTGCACCTGCTTCGAGACTATGGGCAAAGGAAGATGCCGAAGGGACAAGACAATGAAGAACTGTCCTGATTGCAATCCCTTATGGTGAGCCACACAAATTAGTGCGGCAAAGGGCAAAACAAGGAGGCTCCTCTTTCAATGCTGCACAAGGCTGCAGGTAGCATCATGCCTGAGGGCACAGCTGATGCCACTGATGCAATGCCCCAATTCCCCACATAAGCGTACTCATTTCAACCACTTCAAGAGAATGAACAGGCTGAATTCCAAACCCAAACCTGGTGTTATTCAATGGCCAACAGGGACTCAAACTCAGGAACCCTGAGATCACAAAGCCACCACCATAACCACTAGGCCAACAACACAAGGCTTAAACAGAGAGCTGAACAGGTTGCAATGTTACCTGAATACGAGGGAATGCAAAACGTGAATACATGACAACAGAAATTTTTTTATGCACAGCTTACATGTCACATAGTCCGAACATATACGAAACCAAAAGTGCGCACAACAATGATGAAACCATACAACTAAAGGGCACGCGGTGGAGCGCACACCTCTGCCGTGCATGACTTATCCAATAGAACATATCAGGCCCCAATAATATATCGTTTTCTAGCCCCACCTCTCAATGTGAAGGAATCCCGTAAAAATTAAAATAAATCTCTAAATCCGATTCGGATCTTCACCGAAATCGAATATAAAGTCGCCTGACACACACCAACCGTTCCATAAGTTTGCGAATCTGTACCACAACTTTTTGAGACATGTGCTAAATATCGTCTTTGGCCCAACTCTCAATGGGAAGAATCACTTAAAAATTTGTTTATCACATAGCCGGAATCCGGATCCAGATCTTTCACTAAAAATCTAATCAGTTCTCCTTGTCACAACTCAAATTTCATCCGAATCTGTCCGCAACTTTTTGGAGATGTCCTGGTACACAACAGAACACCAAACAGATCAGACAGGTGAAAACACTACCTCCTCCACCTTCGGTGGCGGAGTATTAACAATATCAAACTAGATATGTATTCATTAGAATTACCCCCCACAGTCTTGAGAAAGGAATTATTAGTGCAAGCCAAACTCTTCTGGTGGCAAATTTGTAATTAACAAGCTCAAATGAGCTAAGCATCCTCGCTCCTCTTGAATGATAGAACGTCATAAAAACGTAAGTATGACATCATTGTGATTTATCAGGTTTTGGCGATAAATTATCTGTGCTAATGCCTGGCCTTGATTCCCAAAACAAAAATCAAAACAGCTTGCCTAGGTTTCGACGATAAATGCGTATCGGCGATTTCATTACGCGATATATGACGTCAACTTTTTCATGGAAGAAATTTCAAAACGGAGATGGTTACTGCCTGCCGTAGGCTTTCTGCATAACATGGCCAAGTTTCACGAAGATTCGATGAAAAACTCTGGGTTGTGAAACAAAAAGTCAAAAAATAGGAATGATGTATAAAAAATTGATATGACGTCCATAGTCACTTGTATCATATGTTGCGGTAATTCATCGTACTGCTTATGCCCCTGTTCGATTCCCCGAAACAGAATTCAAAAAGCTTGCCCAGTTTCGGAGATAATGTTTTTAGGCGATTTCCATTAGGGGAGATATTTTGACGTCATAACTGTTTTTTTAGGAAGAAATTTTACAAAAAATTGGAGATGGTTACAGTCTGTGCGCAGGGTTTTACATATTTATTACATAATATATTATAAAATATATAATATAGCCAGTTTCAAGGAAGTTTCGATGAAAACTGTAGGCTGGTGAAACAAAAAAAAGTCCACAAGAAGAAGATGAAGAACAACAAGCGTGTGGTAAGACTTAGAGATTCCTCACGAGGATTAAAAAAATTAAATTCAAATCAAAATGGAGGACCAAAAATAATAGGAACTGCATTGGAGTTTCCATCCAAAAAAAACGTCAAATAATAATTCCCGGTCCCAGACCATGCGTGCGATCGAGGTAGAAAATTATAACATACATTGCCCATCACAACTAGATCATAATTTGAAGTTTTTCACATCGATGACTGCAGCAGCTTCATGAAAATTTTTAAAAATATTTTCTTCAATTCAATATGGTGCCAAATCATGTGACCTTTCAATTATTCATGAAATAACCCTGGTACCCCAAGGCTTTGGGAACAATGGTGTGTGACGTTTCTTCGACTGTCAAGCCATCTGGAGAATAATTTTAAAGTTCAGGTAAATACAATTATGGCTGCCAAACCATGGTGACCTGTGATGTCATAGTGTAACATTTTGGTCATCTCATGGACAGCATCATACTTGCAAAATTTTCTCCACGATTTGTTCAGTCGTTTTGAGATTTTGTGAAGGTTTAAAAATACATAAATATGGCTACCGAAACCAACGGACCGATGATTAATAAATTATTTTTCTGTTGGCCATTTTATTCCTTGATGACCCTCAAAAATGTTTCATACTGATCAAATGTAGTAGTCATTCCTACATATGCAATTGGACATCATAAAGAAAGGCACCAATGACATCATAAAAAAAAAATCACACGTGTTTTATTGCGGAGTACTTGACACTGCCAGCTTTCAATTTTTTCCCAGGAAGGCGTTCTGGAGATACAAAGGTCCAACATTTCTCTTTTTCAATATGGCTGCCAACAACCACATTGACCTAAAGTTGTCATAATTATCATAAAAACATTCCACATGAGTATTCGCACCTATGCGTGAATATTTCATGTCAATCCAACAAGCTGGTTCCAGAGAAAGGAATAACAAAATGCAGACATGCACAAATTGGACACGATCGCTTCATCCCACTTTTGCTTCACGAAGCTCTGGGCTAACTAGAGAGATTCATAGAATGCGATAACCTCTAATAGAAGGCACAGTGTTGCTTTCCCAATTTCACTCAATGTATTCAAGTAATAAAATAATGATTTTAACGATCGTAAAAAAAATTCGAAAGTTCAGAGCATTGAAGTTGCACAGAATGAGTCTCAAAACACACTCTTACACCACCACCCATTAAACTTCATTTAGATTGAAGACCAGGACTGCAAAATGGAGGTCTTGGAAGTATGTGGATCAACCATTGTTATCTTGTGGATCCCCAATTCAACCGACTTTTCTCCAAATCCCACATTCCTCAATCCTGTTCTATAAATTGTATGTATTCTCATGTCCGTCCCACCCATCCTCTCAAGATACTATGTCACTGTGTCCTTCCACTCCCTCTTTTAAGCCCTTCTGCGTTGTACTCATACAGGGCTTTACAAAAAAAAAAAAAGTTATGACAGACGTTTTAAGCTAAATTTATTTATATAAGTAAGTCACAATAATAACCATTTACACTTTATCTTACATTCCATTCGTTTCTGTTGTTGTGTGTCCTTTATTGTCATCCTTAAAAACCAGTTAAGTTTCCTGTTTGGAATGATTTCAATTTGTTTTGACTGCCAGTCAGGCAGACAGAGGTAACATTATCTTCACGTCCTCTCTGTGCATGTGTGATCACGGGGAATTAGAGACAACCGACTGTAAAATGAAAGACTTCTTCATATTCCGATTCATGATTCAAAAATATAACATTTAATTGAAATTAAAATTGTACGTTGATCATAATGATGACGGACAGACGGACATGCAACCAACTGCCTTAAACCCCGTTTTTCACTTTGCGTACCACACGGTAACTACCAGGTGGAAAATAAAGTTTCTGAACTTGCTCTCAACACCAACAAACTTCGAAAAATTAGACCTTTTGCTTGGAGGTGTTGACAAAAACATTTCAGCAAAATGTGAAGTTTTAATTCTTACGAACGAGGAAAATATCTTAAAAGTCGGAAATCTTGCAACGGTAGATGAAAATTGCATGAGCAGAAAGACATATTGCAGCTTACCAGCGCAGTTCAAGCATCGCTATTCTTGATCTCAAGTCGGCTGTGATACTATATATATATATATATAAAATTAAATGGGGTGGGAAAGCTAAACTGGTGGTGGGGGCAAGTGTTGAAAACGCATTTTTCGTAGTGATCCGTTTACTTTGAAGAGCTAAGATGGCAGAAGTTGAAGCATCTATATCTATTGTGCAGGTAATACAATATCGGTGTGGGCAAAGACTTGTGGAATACCTAGGAATATGGCAGAGTCAAAGTAAAAATAATTGGATTTTAGAAGGTCGCCTTGGAAGTACGAGGGAGAGAGTTATGTGCTTCAGATTAAGGCCAGGCTGAAGAATGGTAATCTACATCAGAGAAATGATCACCTTTAAAGAACAATGAAGCAGAGTGCATGAGTAAAACATTACTTCCAAGTCTAGGCTGCAGCGAGAGACAGGATAAATAAAGTGCGATGGAAGTTAAAGGAATAACATCAGGAATTTATAGGTATAAATAAAAAAGTAGAAGGTTTACATAAGTGGAAAAAATAATCGAAATAGAGTCAGATGGAAATGAGTACAGCATTTAACTGTTGGGGGGTGGGTTGACTCAGCCTGTCACCTTCTGCGGGTTGGCCAAAATGAGTAACAGCTTTTGCTGGTATACTTGTGTTGAAAGTGGCGACCGCCGGATTGTGCCCAATAGCCGTAAGAACTGCTTTGGCAGCACCAACGCTCTTGCACAGAGTATGGTCCCAATGATGGATTTAAACTGCTGAAGGGTCCAGAAGTTAAATGGAAAGCCAAAAGAGATTAATGAGAGATTGGCAAGGAGCTATTAAAAATATAGCAGTCATAGTCATTAAGAGGTGCGAATGTCTTTTGGGAGGGCTGGGCCAGAAGAACAGGGACAGCACAGACAAGCGTTTGAAATATAATTGGAAAGGTACAAAGAAGCAATGGGAGATAAGTGTATGGGAATGGAAAGCCAAAAATGGAAAAAGGAGATTATAGATTGAATGGCTGTGATGTGGATGGGATGTGCTCATTGTGCGTAGTAAGTAGATAACGAGAATGTTCTGAGTCATATAGTTTGGGTTTTGTGAAAATGTGTGTGAACATCTAGTGTGAAATGTGTGTGTCATTTCAACCCCAACCCAACTGAACCACACTAGTATAGAACAAATGAATAACTTACAAGATCCCAATAAATAATCACTATAATATCTACATGTCATCAACGCCCATACATTTTGATTTCTTTATCTCTGCCAAGATCGCACTATAGCAATTTCTAGTTTTTGTTTACATTAGCCGAACAGTGGTCTGGGTGGCTGACAGGCTTTTGCTCCTTGAGGATGAATGCGGTTTTTTTTTTTTGTACATGTGCGATGTTAATTTGCAGCTTGTGCCTCACCATTACAGGCCAGGACCCATTTATATTATATATTATTAAAAATTTATAATAAATAAATGTATAATGATCAATGATTCATTACTATATATAGAGCACTGCAACTAAGTTTTGGCAAGAAACAAGGTGGAAGGGGTGTTGCATAGAATGGCCACAGGTAGAAATGATAGGTCAAAACTTATTTTGGGATAGGTTGTGACTGATTTGGTGGTGTTGGGATATGGTGGCTAAGAAGTGGGTGAAGAAGGTGTTGGAGGTTACGAGGGTAAATGCACAGAGTTAAGTCCTAATGCTGTTGTTTATAAGTGTAAATTTTACAGAGGTGTCAAACATACACCCCACACATAGGATTTAAGTGAGAGGAGAAAGATGGAGTTTGGGACACACTTGTGTATGTTGTTTTCAGGGATTAAGTGAGAGAGAAGTTGTTGTGGATGGAGGGAGTGAATGGAACTTGTTGAGCATTAGCAGAAAATTTGTGTGTTGGCACTCTGTTGTCAGGCTTTCGGAGTTAGAAACTGATGTGTGTTTGATTGGAGGAGCTTATATATGGTGTCTGCAATACAATGTTTAAGAACAGAGGCCGAGCAGGACTGATCAACTGTATAGTAAGGAGATAGACTTCTATTTAGATGTAGATTAGATATCATTTCTAGTAAGGGGATTTACTACTTTCTAGTTAGAATATTAGATAGGAGTTCGTTTAAAGATGTGAAAACAAAAGGTGCGAGAAGAATGTACCTTACAACACGGCTGCTGTCGTGGGTGATGTAAAGTTAAGTTGGAGCAGGAAAAGAGGAAACGAGTTATGGAAACAAAGAGATCAGAATGTAAAAGACCATTTCCTATAGCGGAAAACTTTCTGGAAATGAATCTTGGAAACCCTATGGTACGAGAGCGACTGTAGAGAAGTTGTTGAACTCTTTAAATAATGGGCTGCTGCGACCCAATGAAAAGACATGTGGCTGGTCAAAGGGCCCAGCAATAGATATGAGCTACATGGTGGTGGAATAATGCAGGGTGAATATGGCGATTCAAGGAAAAAAGAAAATTGTTTGGGGATTTGCAAAAAGGGCAGGTGAATAAGGAGGAATACTTAGTGCCTAAACGGTAGGGCAAGAAGGGAAGTTTACAAGGCCAAAAAATGAGTACAGGATATCACTTTCAGATGGATGAATAATCAGATAGTAGAGGGACATATTTAGGATATCAAGGCAAATGATTCAGTCAAAATACAGGATCCATACAGAGGACAATGTGTGAAGGATGCATTGGGAAATGTAACTGGTTGACCATGGGGAGATTAGAAATGCTTGAGGAGTTTCATTGAGCACCTGCCAAATGAGAGTCTCCCTTTGGAAAGGGATATTTCTGGGGCAGTGAGCCAGGTG
>CM068967.1:59639062-59651568 GCA_035128595.1 Eptatretus atami
TAAAACGATGATGAGGATGATGCATATAAATGAAGACCCATCCACATCTCTCACCTGTGAATGGAGGGAATAGCCAATCAGCTCTCACCTAATCGACGACTTTAGTACTTAACTTGCATAGGTCTTCTTGGGTTGCTTTATGCAGTTACTTTGGCTCGAGTAGCATGGAAGGGGTCAATCATATATATCTACATATATATATATATATATATACACACACAGGGTGTTTCAGAAAGAGTGATGCAACTTTAACTGTTTGTTTATTTACAAAGAAACAGAAACCTCAGGAATGTGAACCAAACATTTCTTGAAAGCCTATGACATGGTATTTTCTATCACTGATTGCAATGGCAGGAAGTCACTGCTGGAGTTACTGAGAGCCCAAGGTCTGACAATGGCATTTATACCAAATCCTTGTAATTGACGTTCTCGATGTGTGCCCCTCTCGATGGTTCAGACAGGCATTGATCCTGACTCCAAAGTTCTGTCCAACTTTCCTGTAGGTCTCATGTGACACTGCCTGGAGATATTCTGACACCTCCTGCTGCAGATCATACAGTGTGGCAGGGCAGTTGGTATAGAAAGAGCCCTTGGCATCCCCCCAGAACCATTCGTTCAGAGGGTTCAAGTCTGGGCATTGGGGTGCCTAGTTATGAGCATTACCTCGGGCAATGAGGCAGCTTCTGAAGAGCTGCTGTGGTAAAATGATGGTGTCACCAGCTGTATGTGGGGGTGCACCATCCTATATAAACCGGGTCATACTGAGCTGGTTTGGGGTGACCTTTTTAGCTAGATAATTGTGGAACTTCTGGAGCATGGCCCAGTAGCGCTCACCATCAATCACCATCCTGCTGTTGTCATTCTCAAACCAGTGAGGCCCTAGTGGTCCTCATCTGGCATTGAAGGTGTAGAAGCATGTGACCTTAGGCCCTTTCACTTACCTCTCAGTGATCTCCTCAGGTTGCTCTACCCCCCAGAAAATGTTGTTGTGGTTGTTGATAGATACTGTTTAACTGGAAATCGGCTTCATCACTGAACCAGATCAGGTTGATCCAGTTTGGATACCCCTCCATTCTGTCACTGAACCAATTGCAAATATCATGTCTCCTTCTCATGTCATCTTGACTCAATTTATGCCTAACATAGATGATGTATGGGAAAAGCTTCAGTTCCTCAGTGAAGATATGCCAGGGTGATGTTGGTTAGATGCCTAGCTCCCGGGAGCGCCGGCGGTGGGACTTCTTGGGACTGTCCACTGCAGAATCCCACACGGCGTCGATATTGGCTTGGCTCTTGGTTACTGATGCTGGCCTGCCACTGTTGCCCTTGCTCTGGTTGCGCACTGTACCCTTGTGCTCAAAATGTTTCACAATATGTTGAATGACACAATTTGTGGGTCCATCGCATGTTCTGAGGTCGTATTCCTGGCAGAACTTCCAGCGGGTGTCCACATATAATTTAGTCTCATACCACAGAGCTACCACTTTTGTGAATGGCATAGTTGAGCTACGGAGCTATAAATCCCACGGAACAAATTCACGATAACACCACCAAACCCTGAAAAGGAAAACACTATTGGTCAAAAAACAAAGAATTAGCAGGAAGTCAAAGTTGCATCAATTTTTTGAAAACATACATACAGTACATACATACTGTGACGTCCACGGGACTTGAACAGTCCCGCCAACGTAGAACGAGCCGAAACGATGGAGGCGGTTTATTTTTTTTATAACCCAAGGATGGCGGTTTTAATCGCTCCCAGCAAACGGGACGAGGAAGGTGGCACGAGTCGCTTTTCTCCGAGTTAATAATGTTATTTCTTAACCAGAACGATAAATAAGACTCGGCAAGAGGAGGGATCCGGGGCGATTCGACGGGAGGTGGTGGTTCGGGCGTGGAAAAACACAAACAATTCCAATGAATATACAAATCTCAAACCCTCTAAGGCACCAGGCACACACACACACACACACACACACACACAACAACACAACACAACACACACACACACCCACACACAGTAGCTTGTGGTCAGGCTTGCCCGTGGTGCGACGTAACAGTCACTGGATTGGTGCGGACGAGCTGGCATTGCGCCCGTCAGGGGCAGGAGACACGGTGGTGCCGAGGTTCCGTCAGCCTTCCGCGCAGAACCGCGGTTTCCGGCCTGTGAGCTCCAACCAGCCACCGGGGTGCGGTTCCTGGTGGTTCGACCTCCTGGTGTAGGCCCAAGACCGTCACAGCCCCAGGGAGCCAGTTCTAGCGCCAAGATCGCAGCAGGAGAGGGAGGCAGGTCCGCCGCGTTCGGTCCCGACACTCCGAGCCAGCTAGAACCGAGGGCCACCGAGGTAAGGCACGAGGCAACAGCAAGGCCACGAGACACGACGAATCGAGGAACGAACAAGCGCAACCAGAGAGAGAGAGCTCTGTGGTGCCACCGTCGACGAGAGCTTTTCCTTTCTCACTCCTCTTTCCTTCCTCTCCCAACCAGATCGCTTTTTCTACTCGAGTCCTCGTCACTTCAATGGAGCCCCTTTTATTGGCCCTCTGCCTGTCGCCTTCCGCCAATCGTGATCAAGGGGCGGAGCCATCCGCAGCACCCGTCCTGTTACGGTCACGGCAAGCCTACAGGAAATACTAAAAGGGGATACGCATAAACACTTACCCTAACCCTTACCCTACGTCCCTATCTAATTACGTGACAATTATCATTTCCCCCTTAAAGAAATGGACATTTACTAGACAATTTATCACCACTGAATTGCTACTATTACATCGAGATCCTGGTACAACTTGAACAGCATGGCATACCTAATTAAAACCCTATTTCCCTTGAATGCATACCCCCCCCCCCCTCAGACGTAACACTGCCCCCTCCTCTGGTACCGCAGCTCCTGCAAGGTATATCACAGGCGCTACCGACCAGCCTTAACACTTACTGACTCACACCTATAACCTAATGAAATAAAGTAGGAGGGGCAATGGGCAGTGAGCCGCAGCTAACTTACCTATCCTGCTTAACGTATACCCCCTTATGGCCTTATCTCGCCTAAACAATCATTCATCTTTTTTTTTTTTTAATTTAATCACATGAGAGCACTGAGCGAAGTTGCACTCCATCCTCTGGATCATCGCTCCTGTCCAACACTCTTCCAGTGATCTGGGGAGGGGAAACAAAAGGTTCACAAAAAACAACACATACTTTACATTCCTACTCTAAGCCTTAACGACACTATTCCCGGGATATTTACACGCGACCGCATCCCCCAGTGGATGTAAAGACCCAGCGTTACCTGGGGAGCCATTTCAAATTTGCTTCACCCCAAAATTATGCGGACATCATGCCTTGCTGCACATGTCAAGTTGTGCGGGATCGAGTGGGACTCACACATCTTCACAACACTCACACCATGGTCATCATCACATTTCTAGGTCATGGTCCCCATTTCCATGATTGCAGGCTGAATCCCGTCATGGCCGTGGGTGTTGGTTACCACAAGAATGGGGGCATCTCAGTGCAACCATGCCCACAGGTAAGCTTTAGTCCAACCGGACGTTTCTCCGCCCGCTCCCTTTGATTCCCACCCCCCTGGTAGACATCAGCTCTAACCCGTACAAACACCTGGAAGGGGTCTCACTGGCTCCTCTGGCCTTCCTGGGTCACCAAGGTCCTACCCACCTTGGTCGCCCAACCAGACCCTCTCAGTGGCCTCCAGACACTGTCACCATCAGCCACCAGGGGTGAGTCTCCTTGAAGGGGGTCGCAATTCCCGCTCACCGTGAGCCTCAGCAATCCTGTGGACAAGCACATCATCCCACCCACAAAACCCCACATGACTCCCCACCCCATCGGCCTTACATGTGACACTGCATTTCTAACACTCACCGACCATGACCTTCCCAGTTACCACACCATGTCTAATAAAAATCAGTGTGTGCACCATACAGTTCACTTCTTAACTTGAAACAACTCACACAGCACTCTCCTCACCCGATCCACGCACCAGCCATTGAACAGCCACTTGTGCCCGCTTTGTTACCAATTACCCACTGTCCCAATTGTCACTCTAAAACCCAGCAGAACTTACAAACCCATGCCAATTTTCCCGCAATTCACTATTTTCACCAAAGGAGGGCACTTCGCCACAATCTCACCAGCCGAGCATGGCCTATATGCTCAGCCCGATCTAGTCTCCCCGACCCCCGACAGTGATCTCGGGACTCGACCTATGTAAGGGCACCTCGGATAGACCTGGCGGTTCAGCAGGAGGATTCATCCCTCCGAGTCTAAAAGTCTATTGGAGGGTCCCTCCATTGCGGGTACGGCAATACGTTGCACGTGTCCTCTTCGCCCGCACCGGAAACACTCCCCATAAAAGGCCCCGTGGGTATCGGTGTAATGTCTCTTCCGGTTCCGGACCCCCTCGCATAATCGAATGCTCTATTGGCTGGGCTGGACCCCTCCGCTGTGGCGTACCTACTGCCGAATTACCCCTTATCAAACTTGACAGTTTCTGGCAAATTTCCTGAAACATTTGGGTAATGCCAATTTCTCCCAGCCCCCTCCCGATTCCGAATCTCCGCCTGTCGGATCGTCACCGATGGCCTCTCGCACCCGACCGCCGACTCCACGAGGCCAGCCTGGCCACGCACTCGGCCCTCGGTGAACGGTGGGTGGATCCTGTAACTCCACCAGCGCTCGGACCTCAGGGCTGGAAGAGCAGCTAAAAATTCTCTAGTGCCAGTCTGTCCCACTCTCCACTGTTAGGTCCCGATACGCGATCCTAATGATTGGTAAATGTCCTGTGCCAGCTCCTGCACTGTCTCGCCCGACTTTAATCTGCGGTGCTGGAGCTGGGCGCACCAAGATCACAGTTTGCTGCGAACCCAAACCGAGGGCTCAACGCCTCGCAAATGGTGGAGCTGGTCAACATCCCCTCCACGATCACGTTTAACACATCTGCGGCTGGTCCCCGCAACGTTGCCACCAAATTCCCTGTACGTTCCAGCTCATTCCACCGTTAGTCGGGAAATGCACTCAAATTGCGTCAGAAAAGCTTCAAGGCTCCCTGACCGGTACAAATTTACCAGGGGGATCACTTTCCGGTGGCCGCTCCAGTTTTCTCCTTGTCCGAATCCAGCCCAGGGATCAAACACCTTGTGGCTGCGTATCCAATTTCGGAGCCCCCTGTGGCCAAAGATGTTTGTGGGTGAGGGTCTCATGGGTCAATTTTGCCTCCTGTTCCAAACGTTGAATGGACAGATTCACCTCTTCCGCAGGATCTTCTGGGCCGCACAACCTCCTCCAAGGCTCCGTCGCGAGTTTGTAGCTGCTCCTCAACCACCCGGACACTCTACTTACAAACACGGCTCTACCAGGCCTTTATCCAAGTCTCCCTCTTGGCTCATAATTTTATCTTGTTCGTCCAAACGAGCCTCCAATCCTTTTACCTCCTCGCCAAATTAATCCCTTGCTTCCTCAGCTCTCCCCACTCTTCTACTTGCAGCTTCATACGAGCATCACACAGGCACGATGACGTTCCAGGCCTTCATCCACTTTATCAACCCGAATGTTCGTTGCACAATTTTATCTACCAATGTTTTCCGTTTATTTTTCCCCCTCCAATGTAATTCTACTTTGTTTCCTCAATCTATCCTCGAATTTACTTTGTATTTCCCCAATTTAACATCCACACATTCCTGCATCTCAGTTTTCATTTTCTCCATCTTTTCCCCTAATTCATCCCTCATTAAATAAATCCGTGCACCCAACTGTTCCCCATTACCCCAATTGATCTGTCATTTCTGCCCTCTGTGCTGTAATTGCACTCATTAAACGTTCCAACATTGTCTGGATCGACATCGCGCAGTTTACGGCACCGCCGGCTCAATTACGGGCGATGAAGCACGGTCCACGCTCGGAATGGGGGAGGTTCCAATCCTACCCCCGTCTCTCTTCTTCC
Organism: Eptatretus atami; assembly: GCA_035128595.1. Lineage (NCBI taxonomy): Eukaryota > Metazoa > Chordata > Myxini > Myxiniformes > Myxinidae > Eptatretus > Eptatretus atami. Next base: position 59,645,023 of record CM068967.1, read on the forward strand.
ATCGACTCGCTGCCAGACACGTGGCCTTCCTCCTCAACATCTGCACATCCGCCATGGTGCAGAAGTCCCGTTTGCCGCCAATTAAATTTAATTTGAAAAATCCCACCAAAATTTTCCCGCGCTCGCGCGCTTTTCTGAAGATTTATATTCCAATTCGTGGCGAGATTTTAATCCTGGTATATTCTCCCGATACCAAATATATTTAGAGGGTTCAAAAATCCCACTCCTGACACAATGTGACGTCCACGGGACTTGAACAGTCCCGCCAACGTAGAATGAGCCGAAACGATGGAGGCGGTTTATTTTTTTTATAACCCAAGGATGGCGGTTTTAATCGCTCTCCAGCAAACGGGACGAGAGGTGCACGAGTCGCTTTTCTCTGAGTTAATAATGTTTATTTCTATACCAGAACGATAATAAGACTCGGCAAGAGGAGGGATCCGGGGCGATTCGACGGGAGTGGTGTGGTTCGGGCGTGGGGGAAACACAAACAATTCCAATGGATATACAAATCTCAAACCCTCTAAGGCGCCAGGCCACACAACCACACACACACACACACACACACACACACACCACACACACACACACACACACACACACACAAACACACACACACACACACACACAACGTAGCCTAGTGGTCAGGCTTGCCCGTGGTGTCGACGTAAAAGTCACTGGATGGTGCCGGACGAGCTGGCGTTGCGCCCGTCAGGGGCAGGAAACACGGTGGTGCTGAGGTTCCGTCAGCCTTCTCCGCAGAACCGCGGTTTCCGACCTGTGAGCTCCACCCAGCCACCGTGGTGCGGTTCCTGGTGGTGTCGACCTCCTAGTGTAGGCCCAAGACCGCTCCACATAGTCCATGAGCCAAGACCCGAATTTTGGGATATCGGTACCACCCGGGGTGACCAATTCTCTTAGGTGTTTTTAGCTTGCTACATGTCTCTAGTTTATGTTTTGATATGATAGCCCTTGCACACTGGTAGCTTAATGGTCGTTATCACTTCTGATAGACAACACCCTAACGAAAATTCAGAAAAATTTAAATGTCAAATTTGGGACAGGAATGCCTAAATGTCACTAAAATGAATATAGTAATTGTCACATTTAATACAAGTCCTGTAAATACACACTAAGCATGCCATGGGCTGTACTTACTATTATGGCAAATTACTCCTCCTCAATATCATCTACGTCAGACTCGGAATCTGACTGTTGTGCTACCGGCTCTTTTCAATAGCCTTGTTCTGCATGTCTGTAACCTGCACATGTCCGTACACTTCAGGCATTGCTGAGGCAAAGTGCACTTAGGGAGTTCGGCATGACCGCACACACTTGCAGGACAGTAGCTGCATAACAGCATCTGGTGCTGGTGAGCCTCGCATCCCAGTTGACAGCAAGCTGCCGTCCTCATCTGTCATCCAGCCGCAGTCTGTTGGGTTCGCAACAAATGGCTGGCTCTGCAGACTTGTCCTGGAGTTTGCACGTAGTGCATGCATGAAGAGGCAGTCCTCACAAGGAGGGGAGTTGACTTGACTCCACCCTCCACGTCTCGCACAGAACAGCTATACCGAAGCTTGTTCACCTCAGTTGTGTGGGTAGATGGCAGTACATGTGGCAGGTGATTTTCCTGTAGCTTCTCAAATAGTTCAGGAGACACTTCCATGAGCGCCCAAGTTCGTGGAAAGCTCCTGGTATGTCTTGTCCATCTTCACCTGCTTGAGTGTCGTCATCTTTCCCCGGCCAGCGAATGCACTGACGGTATCACAGCCTGTAAAGGCATGCATACCAATCAATGAATCACACACGCTGCCTCCCAGTGTACGGCTCAGTGTGGTGATATCCAGGAATCTTGTCCGGTTCTTTCGTCCCGTACTTCTGGAACAGGTGGGATGGGATCTTGTGGCACATGCCCAGACACAGGACCATGACATCTGTATCCTCTGCAGTGATGATGACAGACTTGTACCACGATTCTGCTGCATGAAGTGCATGGAGAAGGAGGCGTGTGTCTGCTTCTTCTTGACTTGACTTTAGCTCAGGAGCCTCTTCCCACTGCTCTTGGTGATCTTGAAGCAGAGCTGCTCACATGTGACATACAGCTCCTTGCCCTCGAGCTTGTCCCTGTGCTGTGTTTTTTCCATTCTTCTACCAGGAACTTGATGAGACTTGCCTTGTTGGAGGAACTACCGAGTAACTTTCTCCACTGCTGGATGTTGGTGCCCAGGTGTGAATGTTCTTGAAATGGATCCCTGTGCCTGCACTTCTGTTGGCTCGTTCTGCATCTTTGATGGATGTCTCCTTGTAGACGTCAAACACAACATCAATGCGCCTGCTCTTAGCACCCTCATGGACAACGTGACTCAGTGCTGTGCCTGCAAGCTGTGAAAAGTTTTGTCGTTTCCCTTCAGTTTCTGGACCAGGCTCATCCCGATCAATTATGGTAGCAGAGGGCTCGGGATCACCTCTGCAGGAGAAACATTCCTCTCCAACTCCCTTGCTAGGGCAGCCTTGTTGGTCTTGCGGAGAGACCCATCACCGCTGGCAAGTGCCCATGGCAAAGGCCCCAGGGGATAGAGCCAAGACATCACTCATTTTGAGCTTTCTGTTCTCAGCAACAAGGATCATCTGGCCAAATAGGTTCCTGTCAGCCTTCAAGATAGCCTCCTTGGCATGGCCTTTGAGCGTGGCTTCATTCTGATGTTAGTGAACGTTCTCAGTTTCGTCTTCGTCATCGTGTCATGAAACTGTATAGTTGGCGTATCGGTCTCCAGGCGCTCTTCCTTGAAGGCTTGATATGCATCCTCTCCTATTCTTAGGCCCTAGAAGGTCTTTGGCAACTTCTGGTGGTGCTGTAGTCGCAGTTGACAAACTGACAAGATCTCCTTGCTCTGCGTTGAAGGGGTTCAACCAGCTGGTCTCCATCAGTTGAACTAAAGATGGACATCGGCCTCATCTCTTCTAATCCTGGGCATCTGTAGGTCTGGGTGGCTGAAGTCAGTATACTTCCAGATTTATGGGAAAATACCCAAAATTAAATTTTTTTAGGGTAAATCCAAAATATGAGGAAATTTGAAAAATACCTAGAACAACTCTGGTAGAGAATCAAATTCTACATAGGTGTCCAAAGTTTTGCGTTGATCGTGTGATTGATTTTAAAGAAAAATGAGGAAAACCCCGAGCGTCACGCTGAAAATCTGTTTTTATGGGTAGCACCCCCATTGCATCACAAAATCAGACTAAGCTACCAGTGCGGGAAGGCTATCATATCTTAATGTATTTACAGTCACTCTATAAACTTTTAGTACCATTCGGTTTTAGTCACCCCATGTGGTACCGATATCTGGCCTGGCTCATGGACTAACAGCCGCCAGGGAGCGAGTTCTAGCGCGAAGATGCGAGCAGGAGAGGGAGGCAGGTCCGCCCGCCGTTCGGTCCGTACTCTGAGCCAGCAGAACCCGAGGCCAACCGTGGTGAGGCACGAGGCACAGCAAGGCCACGAGACACGACGAATCGAGGAACGAACAAGCGCAACCAGAGAGAGCTCTGTGGTGCCACCTCGACGAGAGCTTTTCTTTCTCACTCCTCTTTCTTCCTTCTCCCAACCAGATCGCTTTTTCTACTCGAGTCCTCGTCACTTCCAATGGAGCCCTTTTATTGGCCCTCTGCCTGTCGCCTTCCACCAATCGTGATCAAGGGGCGGAGCCATCCGCAGCACCGTCCTGTTACGTCACGGCAAGCCTACAGGAAATACTAAAAGGGGATACTCATAAACACTTACCCTAACCCGTCTCCCTATCTAATTACGTGACAATTATCATTTCCCCCTTAAAGAAATGGACATTTACTAGACAATTTATCACCACTGAATTGCTACTTATTACATCGAGATCCTGGTACAACTCGAACAGCATGCATACCTAATTAACATCCTAATTCCCCTTTGATGCATACCCCCCCCCCCCCTCAGACGTAACAATACATACATACATACACCTGGTGTTGGCTTAATCGTTAGGGTGGTGGCTGTGGGCTTAGGATCCAAGGATCCTGAGTTCAAATCCCACTCAGCTGTTGAATTTATAACGCGAAGGTGAGGTTGACTCTGCCTGTTGTCCTTCCCAGGTCGGCAAAAATGGGTGCCAGCTTGCTGGTATTCTGTGTTGGAGTGGCGACTTGTCCAGGATTGTGCCCAATTGCCAAGGAGACTGCTGAGGCAGCACCAATGCTCTGCACAGAGTATGGTCCCCATGGATGGATGGATTGGGGTGGTTGGGATTACACATTTTTTGAAGAAGAAGAAGGAGCTTCCAACCAAAAGTAAAAAACTAGATCAACTCCACTAATTTGAGCAAAGAAGCGAGAGCAGTCCCAGTCTCAGGCAATGTTTTGCCGGCTTCACAGCCGGATTTCTCAGGCACAATAGGTCTATTGTGCCTCAGAAACAGAAACTGGACTGATTTGAACTTTGCACCAGCAGACAAGGGCAGAGCAGTGACAGTAACTGAGAAGGAATCTTACCATGGTAAAGTTATATCATTACTGGAGAATGCTAAAACTTATCAAAAATTACCTGATGACCCAACTCCAAATCCAAATCAACAATTACCTGATGACCCAACTCCAAATCAACAAATCCTTCAACACGCAATTGTCCTTGCTAAAACGAGCAGGCAGGCTGGACAACCAGGACTACAATTGGCTTTACTGCAGCAATGTTTCAGCATCCAGACTGTATGGTCTTCCCAAGATCCACAAAGACAATGTCCTTCTGAGGCCCATCGTGTCCTTCGTCAATGCACCATCTCACTGATTGTTGGGTTTTTTTTAGCACGTATCATTGGCAGACTTGTAGGAAAGACTGATAAAACGGTTAAGATTTTTTTCTACAACCTTTCCATTACCTAATCTGATGAAAACTCTTTCAAAAAAAAAAAAATGTATATATAATAATAATAATAATAATAATAATAATAAAAACGATCTCTTATAATGCTTCGTCTTCCTCTTTCACACATGTGGTACTCATTACTGTATCATAATGCACTCCTCTTCTATTTCAACAGACTGCTCTCAATTCGACCTTTCCTTCATATTTGTCTGAAAAATCCAACTGTTACAGCGTTTCTTCTCTCCCTTCTCTTAATTCGCCTTTATTGCATCCATCAAGAAATGTCTTTAATCGCATCTCTGAATTAAAAAATTAAAAAACCCAGTTTGCTATGAGTGTTCACATTCCATCAACCAATCTTTTTTTCCAACTTCAGTGCCAACTCACCCGTCAACTAAAATTTCAGGTCAATTGGATGAAAATTGACGATTTTTTGCAACTTTGACCTTTTGATGGAAAAAAACAACAACAACCAATTGGCTTTGAGCTTTTGAGTCATGAACCAATTCAGTGACCAATATGCAAATTCTAAAAATTTCAGGTTAATTGGATAAAAATTGATGATTTTATGCAACCTTGACCTTTTACGAAATTAACTATTAATTTGTCTGCTCCATATTGTCAAAATAAAGCTTTGTTGCAAATTTGATGAGAAAAGCTCAAATGGTGAAAAGGTAATTGCTCAGACAGACACGCAGCACGCACGCACGCACGTGATTTAAACTCCTGATTGACTCCTGCTGCGCGGGGGACGGGCCAATTAGGATTACCATTCACAGAATAAGCAGGCAATCTCATAAGATCACACAGATGCAGTAAATTTATTTAGACAGAGGCAGAAAACTTTACCGGATGAAGCAACAGTCACAATTGAGAAAACAAACAAAATTTCTTCTCTCCGATCCATTCCCTCTTGTTAACATCTTGGAGCTCTCATCACTTTGAATGGCGTTTCGGTTACAGCGATTGCAAGTGCGCCAAAGAACAATCTGCGATGAGTTCATCAGGAGAATATGTCATCGCGGAGGTCCACGCACAAAAGCAGTTTCTATCTCGAGTGCTTTGGACTTCAGCTACTTTCAGCGATTTACCTCTGGTGTTGGCGAGCTATTAACCTCTCCATCGATTTCCTTTTTGCCTTCTTCTCAGGAACGTGTGGTGCAGATCTTGCTTCCTCCAAAATAACCACATGCCATTAGGAAATCAAAAGGTTTAAAGGTTACTTGGAATGGTTTACGTGGAACAGATTCCAAACCATTGCTGTGCTTCATTGTGTAGCTCTGCTGCCTTTTCGGATCAAAAGTCGAGCTTCCACTGACAACGTGCTTTTGGAGGTGTGCCCAACATGGAGATGAAAATTAAAGATACCTGCACCAACATGAAGCTGCCTGTTTTTGTGAGTGGTCCAAGACTTGTTTGGGTTTGGATCCCGTGGCTCGCTCTCGCCGACTCACACGTGACAAGTGTAACGGGTTTGCCTATTGAACACGCCTTAACATGTGTTGAGGGAGGCCTTTCTCCTGCAGTGGACTGGAATAGGTTAGTTGACAGTGACCAAATGAAGTCCCAATTCTCGGTGCATTGGACACATGGAACTTGCTCAGCAGGATAAATTCCCAGCTTCACAAATCACGTTGCAGGTATGCTGATGTCAA
>CM068967.1:59661118-59692351 GCA_035128595.1 Eptatretus atami
TTACCACCCCACAATAATCAGCCAATGGGGAGTGAGAAGTTGTCATAAAAGCTGGATTCATTCGTCCAGTTACTCCTCCTGTTGATTGGAGAGGCATGCTGCCTGGAACGTTGAGACCGACTTTATTTTTTTTTTTGCTTTGGAGGTATTTTATTTTTAAAGTACAAAGAATGTAAATCGCTCATTCGTCCTTGTCACACACCAACCTGTCCACAAAATTTCATCCAAATCCGTCCACAACTTTTGAGAATCCTGCACACAGACAGACAGACAGGGGTGAAAACATATATCCTTCTTCCTCCTTCGGTGATTGAGGTAATAAAGTATCACAGAGATGGCTTGGCCCATGGCGGGTGAGGTGGTCAGTGGGGAGGGTTGCATTTCATCCATTATTATATATAATATATATATATTATAGTTACGGAAATGGCCCTTAGCAGGCTACTAAATATAGGATTAGCTCAGATCCCCCATTAAATGCATGTTTAGCTAGGTTGTTTGGTAAAATGGACGTTACATGTGTGTCGGGAGGTGTAAGAGACTGTTTATTACAGCGCGTGCACTGTATACAATTGCACCGAGTTTGAAATGTCCCTGGTATCTACCACGTCTCCGGTGTCCCCCCGCCCCCACGTGCCTCAAGACAGCCAATGACGGCCGTCGGTAGATGGCAGTGCATGACCTAGACGGAAATGGCGACAATTGACGGAAATACCGAGTATTTCAATGGAAATTTGTGAAACTAATGTGTTATATATGTGAAAACCATTGAATTTATTGCTTGACGGAAAAAAACAAACAAGAAACCTCCCTCTCATGCACGAACGAACGAAAGACGTCATTTCCGCCCACCATGGCATTTCGCGCCGAAGCTGAAAGCTAAGTTCTTCTTATGCCATCATTCTCTTTATTAGCTATAACAAGTGTTACGTCATGCATTAGTAATTGAAATTACTTACAACAAGAACGAAAAAAATCTCCTCACAGATTCAACAAGATCGAAAAAATAATCTCACAAGTTCAAACAACGAAAAAAAAAACGAAACATCACGAGCAGGACAAGACCAATCGAGCTGAAGGAAACGATACTGTAACTGCACTGCTCTGATTGGTCAAAGGACACCACGTGTGTTGTGTGGGCGGAGTATACACGAGGATTCCAGCAAATAGGACTGGACAATCTGTTCGTCATGTACCTCATGCTGCATCGCCAATCCTCGCGGCACGTGATACCATTGGACCAATCACGTTCGGCGATGTACCTCGTGCTGCATTCTGTACAAGCTCTGATCAGAGCGAGCTTTGATTGGTCAAAGTAGTGGAGAGGCGGCGATAACCTCTGACAGAAGGTAATGACCAAGGAGGAAGGCGATGCGTCGTTTTGATTGTTGAAACGTGGAGGAACGGAAGGAATTCTTCTCCTCGGATCCACTTGCAACACACAGGTATCTGTTTCATAACCCGAATCAGTTCACTGCGTCATTAATAATAATATTTTTCTCCTTATTTAATTTGTACGATTTTCTTTTTTTGATCAACGTTAAAAAGCTTTAGTGACGGATTTCGACATTTTCTTCATCACGAGTCTTCATCGATATTTGTGAAAATTTGATTTCTGTGTAATCTGATCTCACTGTGAACGGCCGTCCTGGTTTTACATCATTCTTTTGCGGCCCCTGGCCCTGCACGCTGTATCGAACGATTTCATTCCTTCGTTATATATAAAGGTGCTTGATATCACAATAATAACAAGATTTTTACATTTAAATATTAAGTACGCTTTTTTCATTGTTTTTCAACTGAAAAAGCATAAATTGAATATTTTAACATTCGTGTACTCATTGCTTCACCACACGCGCTGTATTGAAGGATTTCACTTGTTATTTGTGCGGTGGTGGTGGATCGAGAGCTCCCTCTTCTTCCTTCGCCTCTCCGGCCGATAGCCCCGCCCAGTCGGCTGAGGGGAGTGGCCTGGAGAGGAGGTGAGCTAAGGGAGGAGTTTTGTCGGCTTCGTAAAGGGGGAGACGATGTCTATCTCTCTCTTTGGCTAATTATTGTGAGGTGCTGATGGGCTGTTGAATACATGTTACTGATTGGTTGGTACATTTTGCTCATCATAGTCCAATGCCCTCAGTGTATTGCAAGCTGAAGTTATAGTTGTCGATTTGTTGATGAGGGAGAGCCATGTGGTTTCATGTTGTTTCAATGGAACATAAAAAAATTATAAAAACAACTTTGGGTTGCGTTTTTCATGAAACACCCTGAATAAATATAAATATAGATATACTAGTGAAGTACCCATGCTACGCACGGGTGGGAGCGCAAAGGCAAACAGACAATGCAGAAACGGTAAATGCCAAATCATGAACCATTAAATTCCACATTCCTGTGCCACCTTCAGTCGAACATCAGGCATGGACAGCTGGTTCATGAATGACTTCGGGAAAAAACAGCGAATGCCCAACCATGAACCAATAAATTCCACATTCCTGTGCCACTTTCAAACGTCAGGCATGGACAGCCTGTTCATGAAGGATTTGGGCAAAAAACATACTGCAGCTGACCCCACCAGAAGGTGGGTACAATGTTTCTAAACGCAGAGAATGACAAAACTGCAAATGCTGATTCCGCAAATGTGAGCAAAAAATTGCGTCATGTGATGGGTGGAAACCGAGAATGTCAATTTTAACGAGAGATTGCCGAAGCCGTGAATGTATTTACACGCACGGGAACAAACGGAAAATCTCAATTGTATTGTCTCCGAACTACTCCCTCAGTTTTGGGGCTAACCACACCAAACTTTTTGTGGAACCTTTTGGGGTTACAACAGGTGCCCTAAAGTTGGTGGGAGGTTTCATAAATTTCTCAATTCAATTATGATTTTGAGTTTCCACCCATACGAAGCTGGTCTCTCTCCGCATATGAACTGCATTCACGGGTTTGGCACAAGCAGTTTAACGCATGTTCTTTTTGAGATTTTGGGCTCCCTCCAATGCTGGGCATGGGGTACCTCACTAACATGTGTATGCATCTCTACAGTATATATAAATATATATATATATATATATGAAAAACAAAGACCCTGTGAATGGAGGGAATAACCAATCAGGTCTCACCTCCTCAATCAAACCCAGGTGGCTAGGATTATATAAATAAATCGACTCCTCCTATGCTCTTCTAGCCGAAGAAGCTGCATAAATCAACCAAGAAAGCTGCCAAGGTAAGCTCTTTGATGTTTCAAACCCTTCCCAGTGATCCTCCACAGTTATAAAGACGTTCACACCTAGTACTCACAAGAGAATCCCAATCCCAATAAGAATCCCAATGCTACACACCGCCTCAGCTGCAGGACAGGTTTCATCGCTTGTTGGTGAATCATCAGCGACATCGCAGACAAAAACGTATATAAACGAGGTTCCCAAGCATGTACCATGTGCAAATGTGAAAAGCAGTCAATATATAAATAAAAGAGAAAGACCCACCCACATCACTCACCTGTGAATGGAGGGAATAACCAATTCGCTCTCACCAAATCAATTAAACCCAGATGGCTCGGATTATATCAATAAATCAAGTCTTGCCATGCTCTTCTCGCCAAAGAAGCTGATTTATTTATTCTCGGTGACATACATATTTACGTACATCTCGATGATTTTTATATCCGATTTGGGGGTTGAGGGGGTGTGTAGCATTGAGATTCTCCTGTATGTGCTATTTGTGAATATCTGCAGCTGCAGAGGAACTCAGGTGGGGTTTAAAATAGAAAAGTGCTCACCTTGTGCAGCCTTTCATGGGCGATTTATGCAGCTTTCTTGGCTGGAAGAGCATGGGGGAAATTTATTGAAATCCGAGGAACCTGGGCTAATTGATTATGTGACATCTGATTGGTTATTCCCTCATTATGGTGTGAGATGTAATTGGGTCTTGATAATATATATATATATATATATATATATATATATATATATATATTATATATATATATATTCAGAGCAAGTTGTCCCCCACTCTGAATGTTGTTGGTTGTTGTCTCCATAATTTGGGTTTCAGGAGGTGAAATGGAGTTCTCCCAGGACTCAAAGTTTCCACCTTAATTTTGTTGAAGGATCTCAATTCATGGGTTTTGTTTCAGGGGCTCTTTCAGGATCATCACCAAGCCCCGAACAGCTTACAACTGGAGTTCGTTTGTGTAATGTTCCCCAGGAATGGTTTTTAAGATGTTTGTGTGTGTTATTGGTTATACACCTGTCAGGAATGGGTGTGGCTTCATATGCGGCTTTCGAAGTGGAACAGAGTCCTCCCAGGTCTTGAAGTACCCACCTCCATTTCAGTATGGGGGGCGGGTGGGGGGGGGGGGGGGGGGAGTAGGGTTCTACGATTCATGGACCAAGCTGTGAAGTTTACTGTTCTCAAAGTTTTGTTCCGAGCCTCTCTTCAGGATCGTCACTGAGGTGGCCATGGACAGCTTCCAACTGTAATTCGTTTGCATTAATGTTCCCATTGATGTTTTTTTTTGTTATCATTCCCGTTGCTCCATTAATCAATAGCACAATTTCGACACTCTTCAGGATATTTTCACTTCATTTTTGAGATCTTGGTATTTGGTCATTTTCTTGATTTCTGCATTGTTTAGGCCAAAATTGCTCGCAACTGATAACTCAATTGGCAATGCCACCTTTTCTTTTTTGTTCGTAAGTAATATATCCGGTCGCAATGCTTTGTGTTCTATGTTTACACTCGATGGGATCATTCGGTCCTACGTGAGCAGTACTTCCTTGTGTTCAATTATTACTTTTGATTCATGTTTCTGTGAGTTTGATGGAACTTGGATATCAAAGTTCTTGCAGAAGTGCCAGTGGATGACTCTACATACCTTGTTGTGCCTTTGTGTGTAGAGCTGTTCTGACATGAGTTTTTTTTTCCATCTCAATAGGAGGTGACTTGTGCTTTCTGTTTCTACCTTGCAGAACCTACATCTGTCTGGTTGACTCAGTACCACCATTTTATTAAAGACACACACACACACACACACACACGCACACGACAATTCCATTCTCCTGGGTCAATTGCCCCAAAAATTGCTGTACCACATTTTTGCAACATGCTGTAGGACAACATCACAATATAAAAATTGCAGTTCTTCATCAAATTGAATATGAAACAACAAATCACGGCGCTCTGCCCAATTGAGCGCCTTACGTCGGGTGTCCCCTCGGCTGGGAGAATGGTGGAGTTTGGCTTATGCATCGGCCCTTCCACATTTTCAACATGGTGTGTTTGGAGGAAAATTGTTGGGAATCAAAGCAGTTGTACTTAAGTACGTGCTTATATAATATATGCAGAATGGAAATTAATATACAAAGGGCCTACAGTCACCATAGGGCTACATTGAGAGTAAGTCATCATCGCACGAGCCTGCTTGACCTCCATCAAGGAAATGAGGCCATTTGGCCCATCATTGCCGTGGAGCACCCTCCGGGTGCTAATATTTGCGACAGCTTTAAACGTCAACTTTCTTGAGAGCTGACTGAAGTCTAAATAACCAGATTTTGATCATGCGACCCAATTTTGTAGTTTCACACACTGTATATCTCTTACAATGCCTGGGCACGTCTACAAACACACACACAGGCTGCAGGTACGACTTTCATCTTCTCATTGCACGTCCTTGATGTAAATGAAAAGAATCCAAAACCCCTCAGTCGTTCCAATCAAATCCATATCCACCCGAGGGTCTGGTTTGGCCCATTGGAATATAAATCATGCGGTGTTGCGCCTTGAGTGCTTTAATTCATTAAGGAGCAAACCCGCCGCGGGTCTTCAAGACACCTGCTCGTTCTAAATGCGATCGAGCAACGAATTCCGTGAATCTTCAAGGCTGGCGTTATCCCTTGGTGAAGCCGGTACCTTTATACGATTTTCATTTGGTAACATGTTAATAATTTAGAGGTAGAAATGCTTAAAAGGGGACAGAAATCGCACGAGTAAGCCTTTGGTTTTACATTTTGTCTACACTTCTTGCCAGGTGTGGAGCCCCTGTGGGGTCTTGACTGCAATTTAAAAAGAAAGGGCCAGCACACAAGCACAGACCAATTTGATGAGCTTGAATTAATGCATTTCCCTCACACGTGCAGTGAGAGCCTGTCCGGAACATAAAAGACACGAATGAAACGAGGAATGTCTGTCAAGGTGTCAGGGTGTGCCGTGAAATGCATAATGGAAAAACAGGGAAGCAAAATGGAGTCCAAGAACCGGGGCAGTCATTTGAAAATGCCGAACAAAATCTCATTAATCTGGGATCAGGAGAGCTTGGAGAAAGGTAGGCAAGAGGTGAAAGGATGGGGTTTGGGGGATAGACAGATTAAATGAAGAAGGGTGGCGTGGCAGTCGGAGTTTTGGGGAGTGGAGAGTTGGGATGAGAGGGGGGAGGTTGAAATAATGGAGGGAGGTTTAGTTGTAGGGATGGGGTAAGCGTGTGGAAAAATGGGTGAGTTGGGCAATTGAAGGAATGAGATGAGGTTGGAAGAATGGGGGGAGGATGCATGGGGAATAGATGAATGGTCATCAAACTATTTCACACAATATCTCCCCCTCTACAGTGGGTTCGGCACAGGTTGGTGAGATGGAGAGGGGGAGTGACAGGGGAGGGGGGGGGTCACACTTGACTGTACACTCCTGATCGTTGCTCGGATGACAAAGACCACTTGGCAAACTTCAATTATCTGTGACGTTGTTGTGCAGTTTCTATTGGTCAGGCAGTTTTCCTTTTCTTGTGTCTTGTCACTATCTTTCGACACTCGCTTTAACGAAGTCTAATATTCCAATTTTTTTGGCACCATCTCCACCCTCCTCCCCATTCATCCATCCATTGGGACCATACTCTGTGCAGAGCGTTGGTGCTGCCTAAGCAGTCTCCTGGGCTGTTGAGCACAATCCTGGACGGGTCACCACTCCGACACAGTATACCAGCAAGCTGGCACTCATTTTGCCGAACTCGGAAGGATGACAGGCAGAGTCAACCCCACCTGATATTAATTCAACAGCCGAGTGAGATTTTAACTCAGAATTTGGAAACACAAGCCCACCACACCAACCATTAAGCCAACACCAGGTATCATTCTTCTTCTTCTTCTTTCTCCTCCTACCTCGAAAACAACTCTAACCTTCTCTCACCTTCTTTCCAGTGAGCTTAGAAATGAGGAACAATGGTAAAAGTTACGACTTCTTGTTTTCGGTGCAACTATCGCAGCTCTTGCTGCCAATGGACGATCGCAGTCGGCAAGCAGGTGTTCATCAATAGCAGATCATTATCTGAGAACACAATGAACGTTTACAGTTTGAGAACAAACGTGGTTGAAAAGTCATGGATGAAATCAACAGAGCATTGATGGAAGTACCTTCACCACTAAAGGAAAGGAGAAGCTGATGTATCAGTGTGACCCCTGGGAGATCAGTGTGACACCCTGGTAGATCAGTGTGACACCCTGGTAGATCAGTGTGACACCCTGGTAGATCAGTGTGACACCCTGGTAGATCAGTGTGACACCCTGGTAGATCAGTGTGACACCCTGGTAGATCAGTGTGACCCCTGGGAGATCAGTGTGACACCCTGGTAGATCAGTGTGAGCGGTTCCTGTGGTCTGGAACTATTGCGGTCATCTTGGTTCATCTTGTGAATAATGCACACACTCACATCGAAGCTGGCGAGACTGGGATCGAATCTCGGCTCAGCTATAAACTGCCATCCTGGTGTTTCTCAGGCAGGAAGATTCATCAACGCGTGTGCCATCCCTCGGACGGAACTTAAAACTGGTTGCCCCATCGGCTGGTATTCGTTGCTGGATGTTAAAGATCCCACGGTGTCCTTCGTGAAGAGCAGGTGATTATCGCCGGCACCATGAACAAATTGCTGTTCAAACCGATAGGGGGGCAATTGCATCGGCAGCACAGTGGAGCCCCCAGAAAATGATGCCACCCACAGGTCTCCGCTATCTACTAAAGAAAAACCCAATAATTTATGGACCATCTGGAGAGGCCTCGAACGAACTGGAACTCTGGGGGAATTGCAAGAGCGACGTTCAATCACATGAACCCATTTTCCTTACAACCTGTTCAAACAGCCCGAACACAGGTATTTTGTTAATACACGCAGGTATTTATGGGAAGAGATAAATAAAATTACACATCAGGTTATCATTTCATTAAAATGGCATATTTCTCATTTACCGCCACCCCAAAAATTTCATATCTATACAGGGTTACAATGATTCATAGATCTGATGCCCCATACACAGAAAGTCGATCTCAGTAAGAAAATTATTCCTTTACCATCTCCCCAGTGATGAACCCGTGGAAAAATAATTGCATTGAATCGATGCACTTCACTCGATTAGTGGCATCGCGCGCCCATGGCAGGAGATGAAGATATTTTTGACAAATCACGCATTGATAATTTTGCTGCCACTGCTCGGTGTGTGTGTGTGTGTGTGTGTGTGTGTGTGTGTTTGTGCGATGCAGCGATGGCACACTCAAACGTGATGCACCTCTCATTTCGGCCATTTCCTTCCACTTGAACACCGCTTATAAGTTGTAAGGTCATCCCTTGGCTCTGAGCAGCATTAATTTTTATGCCGGCAACATTGCTTCTCTGCATATTCCTTTGCGTTTGCCTGCTGCCTGTTCCCATCTGAGTGCTTGGATCATGATTCTGGGACTTTGGGTACAAATTCCGAATAGGTCACTGCGATAGCTAGCTATTGTATGCAGCCTGTGGCTGCTGGGTTGCATCATTTTCTGGGGACGTGGCTGTGCCGCTGATGCAGTTCCCTCGATTTCGAGTACAATGGTACTCATTTTGCTGTCCTAGGAAGGATGTCGGTCTGAGTTAACCCCACCTGGTGTTAATTCAACGACCGACAGGGGCTCGAACTCAAGACCCTAAGATCTTATTCCAGCCACCTTAAAGAGGGGTTGACTCGGGATAAGGCAGAAGTCAAAAAAAAATACTTTAAAAACTTGCTACAAACAGAATAATATAATGAAAGAGTGACTTTGAGAACTCTGATCTGAACTCCCATCTCAGACGGACCAATTATGGAACCTCCTGAGCATATCAAATATCAGAAAAACAGCTATTATGAGGCAACTTTACAAACATGCAAACCAAATAAGATTTTACAACTGGAGGAATGGGTCTCAGTTGTCAATTCAACCATTTTCTTTTGGAATATAAAGTCTAGGCTTGTGGAAGAGCTAGAACACAGAACAGATCAGAAAGTAAAACAACAAAAGGAACAGCAGAAAGAGATAAGGGAAACACAAACAGCAAGGCAGAGGGACAAAAAAAAGACAAAAACAAGGACAAACAAGGGATGTGAGGGGAAGGGGAGGATGCAGAGGATGGAGAAGATAGACAGAGAAGCAAACTCTCCGGAAGGAAAAAACTGGAAATTTGAAGGGGGGGGAGGGAGGAGGTGGTTTAATGGGGGAAGAAAAGATCATGGTTTTGGATGTGAGATGATCTGAGATGGTGGTGAACAGCTGGAAGGAAAAATGAGATTGAAGATGATGTGGAAGTTGGTTCCATTGGCGGGAAAAAAGTAGCACATGAATGGAGGTGAGCAGTGGTCCTGGATTTTGGGAGTTTCACCAGAAAGTGGTTGTTGGTGAACCATGTGCGCCCTGCCAAAGTGGTAGACCCATTGACTCAGCTTCAATGCAGAAGATTCTAATGATCTTGAAGGCCTTTGTTTCCATGGCATCAAGCTGAGTCAGATATGAGGCAGGAGCGCCAACCTAGAGGGTAGAGCAGTACTCCATCAATCTGCATATGAAAGCCTTGTAAGTGGATAGGAGTTCAGGTGTGCCAAGGAAGGACTTTGTACAACGGAGGATGCCCAGTCAGCAGCTGGCTTTGGAGGCCAAGTTTGAAATGAGGTTTGCTCAAGAAAGATCATAGCTGATAGTGAGACCCAAGAGATTGAATGACTGAATGTCCTCAAGATAACTGTTAAAAAGGTAGATAGGAGGGTCTTCCAGATGGTCTTTTCAGAGAGAGATAGTGAGAGTGTGAGATTTGTCAGGATTGAAAGACAAATTCCAGGTGTTTGACCAGCTTGTGATTTTTTTTTCAACGTCTGAATAGAGGGAAGAGGCTGTATCCTTCCTGTCTGAAGAATGAGAGATGTCAGGGCAGAGGGTGGAGTAATCAGCAAATAGATAAAGAGAACTTTCCAGGGAGTCAGATAGATCATTGATGAAGATTAGGAATAGGACTGAGCCCAGAGCACTGTCTTGGGGCACTGCAGCCTTGACAGGGAGAGGAGATGAAAGGATTCCGTTGAGTGCCACACATTGGATTTGAGTGTAGAGGAAGTCAGTAATCCATGTGTGGAGTTGGCCTTGGATGCCATAGGCAGAGTTTGGAGAGCAATGTGGAATGCCAGACTATCAAAAGCATGAGATATGTCCAAAGAGACGGCTCTGAGCTCTGTCATTGATTGACGGCAATGACATGTCTGTCATTGAGGGCCTCCATCCATTGTTGGGAGAGTTGAAGCAGTACGTCCATTGTCGAGTGACCTGGTCTAAATCCGAACTGATGATATGAGATGAGGTCATTGAATAAAAGGAATTAATTTATGTCAATTGCAATGATGGATTCCATTATCTTTTGTATGATTATGAGATCTCGAATGGATGAGATCGAATAGCAAACAAAGCAAAATGGGAGGAAAAATTGCATGCTACACAGATGTGGACTCATCTTTACTGTCATAAGAGCATGCAGGTATGTACAGTATGTGCAGTATGTCCTGAGAAGGTATATTCAATCAACATCAATATTCAGCAGATCTCAAACCTCTCAAACAGTAAGCAATCATTCCTATGAAGCAGGGATGCAGTTGGGGTCTCAGGCAAGCTCGTTGTGGTGGTTCCTCAGGGACAGAGAGTGTTTGAGATTGATCTGGAAGGCAAATGGGCTTTCAGTACAAGCTTAATGGGAAATTGTTTTCAGTACTTTGGGTTAGTTGTGACATGAGGTTCTACTTTGAGCAACTGAACTACAGTGGTTTCTCAGCCACGAGCCAAGGCTGTGGTCACGGTCGATTCGACCTGAACAATTGAGGACTGGCTATTTAAGAAGAAATCTGAGAAAGTGAGTTCACAAAGAATCAGATTCCACAGAATTATCTTTAACCACAGCACATTGTACAAGTTTGTGGTTTTTACATAGCATGTGCCATTTGACATACAAGAACAACCATCTTATATGCTTGTAGTCACACACGTTACCTGCAAAAGAATGAGGTAACAGGACACAGCGAGCACGATTCCTGGACATCCACAATACGTGTCAGTGACGTGTATGGTACCGTGTGTGCCCTTTTGTCTTGTGTTCAGTCTCAGCGCTGCATGGCTGCACCTGTGTGCACTTTTGCTTCTTCAGTCTGTCTCACTTTGACTTGAGTGCTGCACATTCGCACACTGAATGCTTCGCTCAGGAATGGAAAGTGAGGAAGAAAACATGATTGCACTTCCTAATGTCTTTTCGACTCTGTTGGATGTGCAGGTTTGCAGGTATATCAAAACTGGTTCAAAGTTTGCCAAATGATAATGGAATTTCAGACCTACCAGCAAACCATCTTGTACTGCACAAGGAAACTTGCACAGCACAAGAGGCAATTTGGCCCAATAGGCCTGTATCCTGTGAAACGATTTTGTGTTCTGCTTTTATGATAAATGTTTGCAAATGTAGGCTCACAGAGGAGCAAAACGACAAAGGGCAGCAGGTTCACAGAATGACAAAGGATCAAAGAGGAATGGAGGAACAAAAACATAACACATGTGTTGATGGGTGTCAGAAAGGAAAGGTGCAATGGGTTGGGAGGGAGTGGGGTGGGAGAGGGTGTGGAAAGGGAATAGCAAGAGTATAAGAACAGGGGTAGATATGGGAGAAGGCGTGAGGATGACGATGGGCAGCATTCTTAAAGGACTGGAGGGAGGGAGCACAAGACAACATACACAGGGAGCTGGTTCCACCGACAAGAGAATAGATGGACCAAGGGATGGAGGAGAACATGCAACGTAGAATCAGGGCAGGCAGGATAGCCTAGAGATATGTACACTTGCTTCTGAACTGTCTATACTACTGTAGGTTTGAATGTCGACCCACCAATAAATTGTCATCCTGGTGTTTTGCAGGTACGGCGATTCATCAATGTGTGTGCCGTTCCTCGGATGGATGTTAAACTGGGCGTCCCATCTGCCGGCATCAGTTGGTGGCCGGTAAAGATCCTTCGTGAAGAGGAGGTGAGCTATTGCCGGCACCTTGGCCAAATTCCAAATTCCTGCCCGAATTTACACAGTGCACTGCATCAGCAGAAGAGACATATTTTCCACATGAACTACAGAATTACTTTTACCTCACTCGAACTTAAAAGTATAGAATTTGTAGAAAATTTCCTTGCAAAATTATCCAATATGCCAGCTCATGAGGATTGTGGGAGTGAAGAGCATGGAAAGAACAAGGATACATGAACTGAGGGAGGATATTTATGTGAAGATGAGCTTGACAGCTGGAGGGATTGGTAAAGAGACGACGAAGGTGGGCTGGGTATTTGGTGCGGATGGAGGAAAAGAGAATGGTAAAGAAGGCCGATGGGTTGAGGGAGCAAGGTAGGAGGAAAAGAGGTAGATCTCGGCTGAGATTGGAAGATTGTGTGCGGAGGGATGCAAGTAAGATTGGGTTGGCCGAGAGTGGAGAGAGTTGGGCCGGGGATAGAGGGCAGTGGAGGAGTATTGCACAGAAGGTGGGGAAGCAGCACCTTGCTGCCATCAGGCCTCACACCATGTAAATGGAAATGAGGATGGAAAAGAAGAAGATTATCTAATATTCAGGGAAGGGGGATCTAACTTCCATAAAATTGATATGCTGGGTTTACATCCTCATCTTAAGGATGACATGCTGTGAGATACAATAAACTTCATTGTTGAGGCAAATTCCAGATTAACTCTAACTCCACACAAGAAAACCGAGGTGTGCATTGAAAATTTCAGTTAATATGAAATAATTTAAATATTTTTAAAAAACCTCATCAGTTATAAATCATAGAAATCACAATGATGAAGATAATCAAAATAATTCATTCAACTGGAGACCCTCATTGAAATGTCTCCTGCATATCTCAAGCCAATTCATTCAATGCGTGCATATTATTTCTTTTTCGAAAATAATAAAAGGAGCTCGGTCTCGGCGTGCCTGCGTCCGTCCATCCATCCATCCATCCCTGCGTCCACAATTGTCTGATAGGGGATACCACAAATCAAGCCCAATCTGTAAAAAGTATGATATAGTTAAGGTAGGTGAGGATAGGTGGGCCGGTTTCAATTTACAATGAAACAAAATTTCTTCCTCCTTCATCTCCTTCACTTATTATAAGGTGAGTCTCCTTCAATCCCATTTCTCATATCGATTAGAGTCAGAAAACGCTTGCTATATTCAGTACTTTTTTTTTTCTTCAACATTTCCATTTTATTCATATTCCAGTACTATATCGCCCTGTCAAACAGTATGTCTGATTATACTCCACCTTTCGCTCGACTTACAACACAGGTGAGAAAAGGATACCATATGAAAAAAAAGCAGCTGATATTTCAATGATTTATTCGCACAATTTTTAAAGGATGAACGTTAATTTTTTGCCGGGTATTTCTCCAAAGCAGTTGCACTTATCCATAACATCAAAACCAGGGATGATATGTTGGAACGGGAGTAGTAGGAAAAGGCATTTCTGGACCACTTACCAAGATGTGTTGACGCAGCTGATAACATCAGCCTAACAACTCAGAAAACGGAATCTATTGAACAAACATATCAACAGGTAGGCCAGAAACCTCCTTTCCTACTTTTTAAAACTATTAACCAACTGTATTATAATGTAAGAGTTTATTCATACATTTGTTTTCTGCAGCTGCTGTTTGTCGTCGTCGTTCGTGTGCAGCACAAGGCTGTGGGTCAGCATCGGTTCCTGCAGGGCCGCGGCACTGCCACCTATTCAGCGCCCCCTGTAGGTTAGAGCAGGAATTTATAATTTGTTGACGACGCCGGCGATAGCTCGCCTACTCTTCACGAAGGACACTGGAGATTTTTAGCATCGACCAACGAATGCCAGCAGACGGGTCACCCAGTTCAACGTCCATCTGAGGGACAGCATACACATTGATGAATCACAGTGCCTGCAAAACACCAGGATGACAGTTTTATAGCTGGGGCCGGATTCAAACCCAAGCTAGATAGCTCAGAAGCGAGTGCGCGTACATCGAGGATATCCCGCCAACCCGCTACCATTGTTAAAATGATCTAAAATTTATCTTGGATTGAATAATGTACTTTATTTAAAAAGAGTGAAAAGAGCATTAAAAAAAAAGAAAAACCCCGATAAATTTCCGACATAAATGAAATGGAAAATAATGAAACATTTTGTGAATCGTGCAATATACGTCCTCCTATTATATTAATTTGCAATTGGTCACCAGCTTTGACACCAACACAAATTTTTATTACGGACCCAAGGCATCAAAAAAAAAAAAAGGCGACATATATCGAACAAACAGTTTCACACGGAGCACCTCACCGCCAGGACAGCATTTAAATTGCATCAGATGTGGCAATCAATGTGAATTGTTGATTCCAGTTTGCTGGCTCGATGACAGAAGATTCCATTTGCATTTTTGCTGCGTCCATTGCTACCTTGTTGAGAATCCCGTGCGGACACGGGCAACTTGCTAGTTTTTGTTAAATATTATTATTCAAAAGATTAAAAGCTAAAAACACTAAGATCCTCAGATATATAAGGGACACAGTCACAGCAAAGTCTGTATTAAAGGAATTTTTAAAAGTGTATATAAATGTAATAAAAGATGCATACCTAAAAAAAGTTATTAAATTTAATAAAATACCAAGATATAAAGGGTCATCAAAGCACTCTGCAAAGTCTCTCATGTGTCGGTTGCTCTTCTTATCCGAAGAAGGCCGTTCCCTTGGAAACATACAAACTACCTGGTCAATCCGTTTATAGTGCAGAGGTGTACATTAGTACAAGGTGAAGGGTCTAAAGCTAAAGGAGCTAAACCTCTCCATGATCTGATCATGAATGTCACCATAAGTCAGACATGACTTGGCAGAACGAGATCACCAACAAGGTGAAGACCCATGACATTTGACGACATGTCAGGAGTGCCAAGCGGTGCAATCAAATGTTCTGTGGACGTGTCTGATCCTCGACACGGCTTCGAAAGAAGTGCGATGAATACCAGAAAAAGAAGAAAAGAAGCGATTTAGAAGTTAAACTTTGATGTACAATTCTTACTGCTCCTCAAGAGATCAATATCCATTCGGGATTTCCAAAGAAAAGACTGGCTATGCGTGAGAGCACTCATGTGAAATAATTCGGTTATTATTGGCCACCCGAAGCATGTGCTGAAATGCTCTCTAAGTTTAATAGTATAAAAGAGCTTGCTGCCAAAAGAGTGGCTTAATTCACAAATAAAGTGAAGTCGATTGGAAAGGAAAGTATCTGTCCAGGCCAGAAGCGAAACTCTTTTGGAAGCTGGTTCAAAAGCTTTCAAATTGATGCTTTGAAAAGCAGGTTACATTAACAGGCCTTTACTGTTTAAACAAAGTATGACGGTTCACAGGATGACCCTTCTTCATTCGCCACGCAGATTATGTCAGACACACGCATTTCAACATGCTCACGATGCTTAGCTGCTCTGGTTTGTGCATTTGCATCTGGGAGGAGCAAAAGACGTGTTTCAAGAGCATACTGTTGACAAGACAAGACAGGAGAGGCCTTTTTGAGCAGCAGAGAGATTGTGTCAAAATGACATGTTCACGGTTTTGCGGCCCCGATTAGTCAGTCACATCCTCGTTTGGAGTTGGGATGAAAAGAGTTGTTCTGACTGATTATCAATGATAGCCTTAAATGCATGTGATTAATAGCATGTCATGGAGTAAGAGACAACCAATAAACATGTTCATGGGTGGATGTCCTTCCAGCTATACAAATATTGCAATTTCAACACCCAAAGAGTTTGGTCCTATATAAAACATTGTTGTTTATCAGCAAGTAAAAAACAGCCGGTTATCTATTGAGAACACTACTCGATTATAATCAAGGGGAGTTTGGTGCAGGCGAGTACTGAGATGGGAGTTTGGCACAGGCGAGATGGGCCAAATGTCCTTTTCCTGTGTTCAATTAACTCGTACGTCACCTTGTTGGACAGAATAGCCATGAGGTACGCACACTCGCCTACAAGCTATTTATTCTAATCTCGGGCCAGTTATAAACTGCCATCCACTCATCCCGGTGTTTCACAGGTAGGTCGATTCATCACTGTGTGTGCCATCCATTGAATGGACGATAAACTTGGAATCACACCTGCTGGCATTAGTTGGTGGATGTTAAAGATCCCACAGATCGTGGAGAGAAGGCGAGCTATCACCAGCACTATGACAAATTAGAAAATGCTGCTCTCACCTACAGAGGGCATTGCATCAGAATCACAGCCACACCCTTAGCCAATGATGCTACCCAGCAGCCTTGTGCTGCATAAGAAAGAAGAAGAAGGAGGAGGAGGAGGAGGAGGAGAAGGAGAAGGAGAAGGAGAAGGAGAAGGAGAAGGAGAAGAAGCAGAACGTTGATCGACTGATGAAACCAAATCGAAAATAAGCATTTCATTCATGTCGGCTTGCTTTCCAAGATGGCTGGAGAAAGAGAACCAGTGCAGAATTAAAATCGATTTATATTTCGTAAAAGCAGAATCATCGCAAGAGACGTCCATACATCAAAACCAAGTATGTCGACCGGTGACATCAGAGCTCAAAGGTCTAAAAGAGGTTGACAGTAAAATAACAGTTTTACAATTAACGATTTATTTATTAGTCACTAAGAAATTTGGGCACAATGTAAGAAACCACTCTAAAGTGAGAGCATTCATCTTAACGCGCGTCTCACCCTCGAGCTCCATGTTCCTTATCCCAAAAATATAGGAAGAGGAATAAAAAAAAACGTAGCAAATAAATATCGGTCAAACAAACCATGATAAGAATAATTCAGAAAGTGAAATATATAACAAGATGACATCGCTTTCACTCACAGTATTCCTAAAATAAAAACACGCAATT
Organism: Eptatretus atami; assembly: GCA_035128595.1. Lineage (NCBI taxonomy): Eukaryota > Metazoa > Chordata > Myxini > Myxiniformes > Myxinidae > Eptatretus > Eptatretus atami. The sequence continues at coordinate 59,678,307 of CM068967.1, forward strand.
AGAGAAGGAAGGCTGGAAAGGGCAAGGATAGATAGTTCAGGACAATTTGACGTGTGACGACTCCACAAACTAAGGCGTGTCAACTTTTCCCACATGTTGGCTCATTCTCGTAGGCACGCAGGCTGTGCTTTATTACTATTAAAGGTAAACACTGGGCCAAGAAAGTACTGCAAGGCAGAGGAAGAACGAAGAACTTCGGTTGGTGATGCTGGTTTCTGCTGAAGAATCCAAATGCCACCTGACTTTAATGCACATCTGGAAAGAAACGAGAGGACAATACTTTGGAGGAAGTGTGGACGGTAATTCCAGAGAACAAAACTTTTACTAAACAAGTTGATAAAGTACATGAAGAAAGACAAAAAAAAAGAAAAGGAGAAACACAGGGACGAACTGTTTTACGTGTTTCGGTTTGTTTTCCCTCTCCTTTGCCAAAAATCGGGATTTGGTGGATCAGGTGCAGCTTGGGGGTCACCTTGTCAGGTGGCAGAGCCAGTCCCTATGTCCCTGTGTGGAAAGTGTGATTGGCAAACTATCGATTGACGGACTGCAGACGTGAGCTTAACGTGGGGGAGGAGAGCAACAAAATGAAAGGTTTCGCAGAAAGAGGAGAGAAACACATCAAGCTGCTGTCACCTTGCCAATCTGTAAAAGTAGTTTGCTTCCATCTCCATTCTTAATTGCAATGGATGACAAAGGTGTATGAGTCGCATGAGGCACCATCGACGTGATTCCTCCAATGCATCCTGATGATTTTGCATCTGAGTTGCCACAGTTAGCCTTCCATCGAGCGGTGGATTTGGCTTCGATGACGACGTGGAAAGCTTGAAATAAAGGTGCTTTATAATCACAGAGGCCATGAAATAATGAAATAAACCTCAAAACACAATTCATTCCATTTACAGCGGGAGCCTGTAGTCCCTGGTGTTGGGCAAAGTGTGTTTGTTGCAGGAATGCAGTTTCTGGGCAAATTACAACAGCATTTTCCCATTAGCTTTTCAAAAAGTTGCCAAATTTACTGTTGAAATGTTTCTCACTGGAAAAGCCTCATTTTCAGAACAACTTGCATGAGCAGTAGATACATGGACACGCACGCACGCACGCACGCACGCACGCACGCACGCACGCACACACACACACACACACACACACACACACACACACACACACACACACACACACACACACACACAATATATGTACATATACACAAAGTGGAGATTGCGCATTACTTGCTGAAGCAAGTATCGTTCGTATATTGCAACAAGACTCTATATATGTTTGTGTGGTGTGCGTCTAAAGGGGTCTAATGGGTCTCGACAGTTGAGAGGGCATGGAGGGTCTCAAGGTTTAAATGTCTAAGGTGTCTAAAGGGTGTAAAGGTCTGAAGGGTCAATGAGGTCTAAGTGGTCCAAAGGGTCTGTAAGGGTCTTAAGGGCTCTAAAGGTCGAAGGGGTATATTGCACTTGTAAGGTCTAAAGTGTTGAAGGGGTCTGTAGGGGCTAAACGGTTGAAAGGAAGAAGGGGTATAAAGGTCTTAAAAGGTATAAACTATAGGATCCGAAAAGACCTATGGGGTCTAAAAGGTCAAAATGGTATGTTGCAAAAGTAGTTAAGAGTTTTTTTTTAGGATCTAAAGGGGTCTATGGAGGTCTATAGGGTCTACATGGTCTAAGGAGTCAAAAAGGTGTATTGGGTCTTAAGGATCAAGTCGTCAAAGCAGTCTGAAGGCAATTCAGGGTTCTCAAGGAGTCAAAGGGTCCTAAAGGGATCTTAGGGGTATAAGTGGTCTCTATGATATATGGGGTCTCAGGGTCTACAAGGTCTAAAGGAGGTATAAAGGCCGAAAGGGTCAAGGTGTCTCAGGGTTCAAAATGGTCTAATGAGTCTAAAGGGTCAATGGGTCTCAGCAGTCTAAAGGGTGTAAAAGTCTTAAGGGGTCTAAAATATATAAAGGGGTCTAAATGGGTCTCAAGGGGGAAAAAGGGTGTGCAGGTTTAAAGGGTCTGAACGATATAAAGGTCTAGAGGGTCTCAGGCATTTAAAGGGTGTATGGGTCTACAGGGGGTTTAAAGGGTCTATGGAGTCATAAGGAGTTCCCTTCGTGTGCAGCCTTTTGACTGCTGGTTGCATGGTTGGTTAGGGGCACGGCTATGCCACTGATGCAGTGACCCTATTACCAGTGCACCGGTGCTCATTTCGCCGACCTCAAAAGGATGACAGGCTGAGTCAACCCCCTGGTGTTAATTCAGCAGCGAACGGGCCTCAAACTCAGGACCCTAGGATCCCAAGCCACCCCCCTAACCACAAAGTCAATGCCAGGCTTATAAGGGGTCAAAAGGATTGAAATGGTCTGTGTGGCCTCAGGCATATAAGGGGTACAAAGGGTCTAAGGGGGCTAAAATAACTTAAAGTTCAAGGGGTCTAAAAGGTCTGAAATGGTCCAAAAAGTCTTACCAGGTATGTACAACAGCAGTTAGAGGTCAAATGGTTGAAAGGGGTGGAACAATTCTTAAGGGTCAGGGGGTCAAAGCAGTCTAAAGAGTGAAAAGGTCTTAAGGGGTCAAGGTCGAAAGGATATGTTCCAATAGTGGTTTGGCTCTTAAGGGTTATAATAACAGCATCTACATGGTCGAAAGGGTCAAAGGCATCTAAAATGTTAAAAGGGTCTTCAAAGGTGTAAATCTAACGGGTCAAGGGTCTCAGCACTATAAAAGGTTTAAAAAGGTACTGTACATTCCAAAAGTACATAATTAATAGATGTAGTCACGTTGAAACTGAAGTTCAAACAGTACGTAACTAGTATGGCACTCTGTAGAGTGCATACCTCTGCTAGGGTGAACAGTTTACGTTTTGTATCCCACCGAAAGGCCGGATCTGCATCCGGACCTCAACCAAAATCTACGCACAACCGGCCCGTCCTGTACTGCTTCATCGCTACACTCCCTGTCTGGCATGAGCCAGCAGAGGTGGATGTAGCCACGGCGTACTTGTTGGTATCCGGAAGATGGTGAGCTTCATCCGGGCAGGGCAAAGCCAGGGGAAACCCTGGTGAAGGTCTGCAGTGGTGGTTCTGACATGAAAATCAATCGTCCGACCCAGGTGTCGAGGCGAAAGACCAATCAAATCATGTAGTAGCTGGTTCCCTCTGAAGTTTCCCTCAGGATAGCTGGAGCTCTTGCTGGATGCGCAGTTTTATCCGGTAAAGCGACTGACGAGAGGCATTGGAGCCAAAATGGCTACAACCTATTCTCAAACTTTGAATGGGTAAGATGGATCTTCACCAAAATCGAATAAATTCTTCCTCGTCACACACCCAACCAGTTCATCAATTCTTGTCTGAATCTTTCCATAACTTTTTGAGATATTGTGCTATTTATAGTTTTTGTGCTATTATAAGCTGCGGGTTCAAATGGGGTACAGCTCCAGGGATCTGTGGCATCCATGCTGAACTTCTCAAGGCTGGTGGAAATGCTGCACTCGTGACGTTGCATGCAGTTCTGTGCTCTGCCTGGAATACAGGCATCATCCAAACTGACTGGAAGAGGGGCCTTGTTGTCCCTCTCTGGAAAGGGAAGGGTGATCGCCAAGACTGCAACAACTACTGAGGGGTGATGCTGCTCTCGGTGCTGGGCAAAGTCTTTGCTCGATAATTATTGATAGGTTCGCCACCATCTGCTTGAGCACCAGCGTCCAGAGCAGTCAAGCTTTACACCAAAGAGGTCAACGATTGACCGTATCCTTGCTATTCGGGTCCTCACCGAGCGCAGACGAGAGTTTCAGCAGGGGCTGCTTGCAGCCGATGTTGATCTCTGTAAAGCGTTTGATTCAGTGAATCTGGATGCCCTCTGGAGGATTCTTGGTCTTCGTGGGGTGCCACCAAAACTGATTGATCTAATGTCTGAACTATACTCTGGTACTGCGAGTGCTGTGAGATTGTGGTACCATCTCTAACTTATTTCCAGCTGTTACTGGAGTTTGTTAGGGATGTGTACTGGCCCCACACTTTTTAGCACTTGTATGGACTGGATTCTGGGAGGATGTCGGAGAGATCAAGCTGCGGTGCATCTTTTGGGAATGTCAAGATCTCTGACCTTGATTTCGCAGAATGATGCAGTCATCTTTGCGGAGTCTCTAGATATCCTTTTGGGGCCCTCAAGGTGCTGCATGAGGAGTCAGAGCCGCTGGGATTACGGGTTTCTTGATAAAACTCAGATCCAGGCTTTCATTGATGCTTGGATGCTTCTATCCTGTCTGTACCTGTTTGTGGTGAGGATGTTGAGGTCACGGAGAGATTCACTTACCTTGGCAGTGATATTCATGTCTCTGCTGCCTGTGAGCCAGAGGTCAACAGACGTCTGGGTCGGGCCTGGGGAGTCATGGATTCACTGGATCATGGGATGTGGTCAGGGCCGGATTTAGCGATGAGCAAGCTGGGCAGTTGCCCAGGGACCTCCACAACCCAGGGGGCCTCCACATATTTCATGAAAAAAAAAATTTAAGGAAAAATGTATTTGTGAGTGCCTGAATGGTAGTTGGTAGTTAGTGGAACAGATACAAGATATTAATCTGTAACAGATATAAGATATTCATCTATAACAGATATAAGATATTCATCTTATCTCATCTCTATTTTATATAGAAGTTCAGATTCTTTGTTCTTGAAAAATATACTTTATGGATGACTGTAAATATGTCTTGTCACCTTTTTAGTATTCTAAGTAGGGTGGGCCTCCACTACTGAAGGCTGCCCAGGGGCCACCACATGTCTAAATCCGGCCCTGGGTGTGGTGCTGCCTGTACCTGTCGGGAGGACAAAAGTCCAAGTCTTAAGGTCCTTGGTGCTTACAGTGTTGCTCTCTGGATGTGAGACTTGGACTCTGACCAGGGATCTGAGACGGAGACTGAATTCCTTTGGTGCCAGGTCTCTTCGAAGAATCCTTGGCTATCGCTGGTTGGACTTTGTGTCCAACGAGCGGTTGCTGAGAGAGACTCAAATGAAATTTGTAACCTGCATAGTCTGTGAGCGTCAGCTGCGGCTGTTTGGACATGTGGCTCATTTTCCTGATGCTGATACTGCTCACCAGATTCTCTCAGTGATGGAGCCTCATGAGTGGAGGAGGCCAATGGGCCGACACGTGCCTCGTGGTTGCAGAAGGTTAATCAGCATCTCAAGGAGATGGGGATGGGCCAGGCAACTGCCTGGAGGATGGCCAGACGGAGGCCCCTGGAGTATTGGTGGAAAGTGTACGCAGCGACGTGCTGCTCTGGCGCATTCTCCCATACCTGACCTGACCTATAGGTTTTGCCCTATTTCTCATTGTGAAGAATCACTTAAACATTGTCGTATCTGGATTTGGACTTGTGGTTGGGTGGGGAGTTGATGACCTGGGGAAAAAAAGGGGGGGGCGGGGGATGTTGAGGACGCGAAGCGAGTCCATATTTATAAAAAAAAAATATATATATATATTGTTGCGGGCAGGGTATCGGCTGCGAGCACGACCGCTAGATGGAGCAGTAGAGTTGGCTCGACCGATCGCCAGGAATTTAGATCGTACCTTTTCAGAAAACTCTGGAAAAGTACGGGTCCCTTATCGGACCGTGAAGCGTCAATATTTCTGCCACGTGGTACAGGTTATTGGCCAATTTTCAAAATACCTAGATTTCCACGTGGCGATTTACCGAGTCTCCACACCCTCGACGGCACCCGTACGGAATGAGCCGCTTAGCGTACTCGAACCGTGTGCGACCCGAGCGGTTTATCCCCGAGATCCGTCGGTCCAAATGTCCCATTACAGTGGCAACAGCCTTGCTAATTTTCCAACACGCAGCACACTAAGCTAATGGAGGAAAGGACACGAACGAGCAGATACGTTTCACAAATGGGGATGTTTATTTACAATAATAATTGGGGAACGAGGGAAGCACGCAAGAGCAGAGTTAAACGATTAAAAGAAATGTACGTATATAAAGCACGGCACTTATACAATTTCCTATTTAATTGACTGGTGCCACAAACACACATATGCACACACCCAAAGAATCGGACCAAAATGGTCTTTATTCGGACCTCCAGCCCGGAGGACAGTCGAGCTGGAGGTGAGAGTCTGTTTGACCTTTCCGCCTTGTGCGGTCTTCAAGGACCAGGTCCTCAGGGCAGAACTGGACCCCCAGCACGATCCAGACGACCCAGACGCCCTCACGACCGGGATCCAGGCGAACGAAGTCGGCAGGGCGAAAGCTGGCAGGAGAAGACCCTCTGTTGCACCGACCACTCCGTGCGCAGACGCTTTTACACTCCACCACCTTGCGCGCAGATGTTCACTTCTTGCCAGAACCCCCACCCCTCCTTTTTGTGCTCAGGCGCAAGAGACCTCCTTTTGTCGCACTCGCCTCCTCATTGGACCGTCCGTTCTCGGACGACTCGTCGCGGCCTCCCGATTGGCCGGGGCCGAAACACTCTATCTGGCTAAGGCGGAGCCAGCCTGATGTGCTGAGTTCCTGGTTGGACAAGAGCACGTCCCTGCCCTTCTGGGCGGAGTCTCGATCTGAGGTGAGGAAATCTCCGCCCCCATACGTGATCGAACACACGTAGACATGGCGTCAAGCAGAGCGAGGGGAAATGATGCTGGCGTTGATGGTGGTGTAAAAATAAACGAAAAGAAAACCTGACGATTAAAATAACTCCACAGCACAGGAACATTTAATTACCCATTAGACTAGGGTCGGGACCCTATCTATCCACATTTACTTATCGATATAACTGATCTATAGGACCTGTATGTTGAGTGCAGTAAACTTCCAAATCTGCAACATATATATATATATATATATATATATATATATATATATATATATATATATATATATATATATATATATATATATATATATATATAGAGAGAGAGAGAGAGCTGTGGCATATTTCATGTCCACATTCACATTCATTCTTGCAGGTTTTCTTTCCAGTATTTAGAATGTTCATTGACCTATGTGAATGTTAAAATTATAATAATAACACAAAATATAATTCCGTTTTTAAAAGCTGAATATTCATTAAGCCTAATGTGCTGCAGACATGTCCATTTAGTTTAATGAGAGTTCATGGCAAAGGAGAAATTAGTTTTACAAATATCCATTGAGTAAGCGTAATCGTTTTCTCTGTTAAACATTGTGGGTAAAATTTGATCAACATTAAGCTAATTTTGTGCTTTTATCCCTTGCCCTCCTCACTGCAGCCAACCAATGAACCCATGTAAAGGGTATCTCTAAAATAGCATTGCAATCTTGCTCTTTCTTACTCAATGATCTGGCACCCATTGTACACTCCATACCATTCCCTCCCGCCCCCGCACATACCATCTTCATCCCAACCCTCAGCGGCACCTGCCAGCTCGTAGTGCTTCTTGCGCAGTTCTCCCAGGTGCTCACGCTCACGCTGCAGAGAATTCTCAAGCTCAAGGACTCGTACCTGCATCCACAAGACAAGCATTCATAGTTTTATCGGTCGCATTGACACTGTCATTCAAATCCAACGTTTGTTCACTGATCGACGAAAGCTTCTAAACCATGATCCCCAGCTTTGTTTCATGTTGTGATGATAAGGTAATGAAATTTGATGAATGCGAGATGAAAGATGTGAAGGATGTACAGAAAGGCTATAAAAATTTAACCTCTGGTTGGTGAGTTATCTGACTGGTTTGGTTAATTTTCTGAATAAACTTAGTTTAGAGCCGGCTTGTTATGCAAGTTAAACACCATGTTCATCGAACGTGGTGGATGGCCATCCAAAACCAAGCATGTTCAGACAAAATCACAAAGAACGTATTGGTGAATAACCTGTAAAGAGACATGATGTGGAATGAAGAACTAGTCTTGCTGGTGAAGGCTGGTGTCCGTCTCATTACGATGGATGAAATCAATAGGACGTTGATCGAGGTATACTAATCGCTGTGGAAAGCAAGGAGAGGCTGATATTTTGTTCGGTGTCCCTTCGTCGGAGCAAAAGGGACATGGCCTTGTCCAAGAGACACGTTCGCCTCATTAACGCCTCTCTTTTTCTCCGACAAAGTGTTAACATCAAAAATATCAGCCTCTCCTCGCTTTCCACGGCGGTTAGCATACCTCGATCAACGTCCTGTTGTTTTCGTTCATTGCAAAGAGATCCGCACAGAAACTGGAAAATCTCGTGGATTACCAGGGGTTCAAATCCATACACACGTAAAGTCCCCCAAAAGTCTTGTGCATCCTTGTTGTTGTAAATGCCTTCAGATGAAAGGGAACACACATTAACCACCACCAAGTTTGAGGCATTGTCGCAATGAACAAACCGACATTTGGTGCAACAATGGGATACTGGAAGTCAATTGTGCTTGAACCACTCGGAACCCAAAATAAAAGCAAACGTCCCGGTAGTGGAGATTAAAAAAACAAACAAACATCGTTGTCCCAAGGAAATACAAAATGGCTGCTCGAGTCGGGCAGCAAATTAAGAAGCTTCATCGATGATACACTTCGAACAGTGAGGTTTGTGTTGCAGCAGCAGCGGTGAAACTGTGAAGGTTTATTTGACAGAAAGGAAGTAATCCAGAGCAAGATGCCCATGCGTGGCATAACAATGCACATTCTTCATCATGTACATGGAGTGGGACTGTTATCAGGAACCTTGGGCTTTGTGCAATGACGAATCCACATTATTCATCGGTTTAAGCACTGACGATGCCTGTCTGTATGACACACACACCCCAACACACAACAACACGCGATACACCACACACAACACACACACAACACACACACACCACACACACAAACCCCTTTCCTACAACCCATCGACAGACATCTACATTTTGCTCACAATTCCAAACTATTCTTCTCCCTCCTCCTTTTATATTTGATTAAAAAAAATAATTTTGTTCTGATGATAACCATCTGAGGGTTGCACTGCCTAATTGAAAGGACACACAGATGCGAGGCAGCAGTGTAGCAATTAGACAGTGAAGCCGACATTATCATCTGTTGTGGATAATCCAATTCGACACATGGCCGAGATTGCCACGATCACAACCGATTGGGTTCACCATGCCATCGAATCAGAGCATCGAGAAGCTGCTGAGACTGCACTGGGTACAATAAAGGCTTATGGACCCAAACAACATTGCAGCTGTCATCAGACGTATGGACCCAAACAACTTCCGGGCTTCATCAGACGTATGGACCCAACAAACATTCCGGCTGTCATCAGACGTATGGACCCAAACAACATTCCGGCTGTCATCAGACGTATGGACCCAAACAACATTCCGGCTGTCATCAGACGTATGGACCCAAACAACATTCCGGCTGTCATCAGACGTACCAGTTACGAATAACACAGGTAAAAATAGTGAGTTGATGGAACACCTTACCCCATGCTGTGTTGAAGTATATAATAAAATTGAAATAAAATAATGATTTTAAAGGTCGTATAAAGAAATTCCATAAGTTTACCACCGTTTATGCAGCGTCTTGTACACCACTTTACTTGCAGTGTTCAATCATACAATCCAAATGAAATAAAATAAAGATTGGAAAAGTCGAATATATATATATTTTTTTAATTCTCGAAGTTTACCACAATTGATGCAGCATATTTTACACCACCTTATTTTTCACGTTGCAATAAGTTATTCATGCCTGGTGTTTGTGTCTTTTATGACGTCTTTAAAAACAGTGTTTCCTGCTTGGATTTATTTTCAATTTTGTTTGATTGCCAGACAGGCAGATGAAAGAAACAAAAACAAATCTCACTCCCCTCTGCACACGCATGATTGGGACAAATTCAGAGACAAAGTACTGCTAAACTGCAGGTTCTCTTTCCGATTCATGTTCAAAATATAATATTCAATTGAAATCAAATTGTTCCTCGATCATAAATTGACGTTTGCAGATGGACAGGTGGAGACAGACAGACAGACAGACAGAAGTGAACCTATTGCTTAACCCCACTTTTCACTTTGCGTGTGCGGGATAACTAGAACGGCACTTGGTAGAGCGCATACAGATGCCAGGCTGAACACTTTACGTTTTGTAGCCCATTGATAGGTCAGATCCGGATCTTCGAAACCAAATCAATTTGTCATCTTCACGCACCCAACCTGCATACCAAGTTTCGTCTGAATCCGTCCATAACTTTTTGAGAGATTGTGCTAAATATCGTTTTCAGCCCGATCCTTCAGTGGTGAAGAATCACTTAAAAATGATTTTATCCGGATCCGAATCCGGATCCTCACCATAACTTTTTGAGATATCCTGCTCACAGACAAAGAAACAAACAAACAGACAGACAAACAGGGGTGAAAACATAACCTCCATCCACCTTAGGTGATGGAGGTAATAACAATCGATTGAAATTCACATTGAGGGGACTGCAAATAAATTGAATCAAACGTTAGTAGATTATAATGTCAGGTGGAAGAATGCATCATTCCTTATTCAGAGGAATTGCCATTTCAGTGTTGGAAATGTGCTTGCTGACTGGCACTCATGTAACATTCCAGGATTCCCAGTGGTTCAACTGAATTAAAGTCAGGCCTCTGAGCTGGTCATAACAGATTCTCAACAATGTTCTCCTTGAACCAATTCCTTAGCTTGTACCAATTAGTGTGGCAAGATGTGTTACGAGGGTGGTAGACAAAAGGGCCCCTACTAGGGTATAGTATAAAAGCCGGGAGCAAAGAGTAGCACAAAACGTCACAATAAAACACCTACGGAGAGCACTTTCTGCCGTTGTTCGGAAAAATGTGGGCTTGCAGATCGCGAGGGTCCATTTGAAGTTTGGGAGATGCTGTTCTAACACACAAACACACACATACATACACATCCACATCCACATATACACACACACACACCTCCACCTAACACACGCATGACACTTACACATGCCAGTCACGTTTCATCAAGCTTAATGAATGCAGATGTCAAGGAAGCAAGTGTAGTTACTGTAAATAAGTCACAATTAAATGTAAAATATGTTTGAGTACAGAGATGAAAATCAAGGTTTAAACGTGAAGACAAATCAAGTGTGAATCCACAGTTTAATGCGAAAGTGATTACGTTTTATTGGAAGGGGGGGAAGTAGCATCGTGTTTCACTGGTATCCATAAACCGGTGTTTCCACCTGTCCACTTCGAGCCGGTGAAATCAATATCACAGGAGAGGCTAACGATAGGCCTGCGTCGGAGGCACATTTGATTTGAAGTATGTGCACGATCCGGCTTCGTACATCAATGTTAATCACAGAGAAGGTACAAACGATGCAAACTTTGGGATTCATTAAGACGGCCAAGGAAAGCAGGCGAGTCACGTGATGTTTCTCAGTGTCCTGTACAATACAGGGCCCAATGGAGGTTAGAAGAGGCCCACCCTTGCATTCTCAGGGAAACATTGGATGGGTGCGGAATACTACTGATGCACGTCCCATAAGTTAATGAAGTATATAAAAATAAAACAAATAATTTCACTCTAAGAGGATACATTTGCAATGGACCAGACGAAACATACCCTGAAAGATCTTTCATTCCGATCCTTATGTGTACAATGTCATTTTCTGGGAGGGGAGAAGAGTTAAAAGAAAAATATTCACTCAATCTAACGAGGTAATGAGGAATGCAATGATTGCTTCCAATGATGCAACAGACGAGCCAAGGACAAAATGGCTGTTTACTTGTCAGCCGTAAAGACCAAAACGACTGCTTTACAGGTGGCCTACTTTATAATGAAAAGGGTAATGTCAACGAGTTTTGTTTCTACCATGCTAGAAAGATTTACAATCAAAAGCCAAGTTGTTGAGAGGGTTGAGAGACAAAGCAGGCCATTACTGTTCATGTTCAGAAAGGTGACTACAAGGTGAAGGAACGTTTCATCTGAAGATTGTTTTCTGAACACTGATTTTGTGGTGTCAATGAACATGCATAGTGCCGAGGTTGGACGGCGTCAAAACCTAATGCCCTACCATGTTATACTTTTGAATTTGGGGCCCAGGAAGCATTCGTCTTTAAATGTCTGCTTAATTGTACTACAGCAATGGATGATGGGGCTTCCTACCTGATTGTGACATTCAAAGAGAAATATGAGGGAGTACAAGGAAGATGAGATGCATGTGAAGCTTCCGCACTATCTCCGGTATAACAAGACAAGAAACTTGTAGAGACCCCAACAACATACATCCAACGAGCAAATAGGTCGAGATAACTTATCGCTGTGGTGATCGCTGAGAAAAACGTCACTAAATATGGTGGAATAACACCAACAACAAAAATAGTGGTTGTAATCTATAATGATAAATGTCAGTGTGTGTCCGTCCATTCGTCAGACCGTCTCCTCCATAACTCCAAAACCATGAAATAGAGCAGACCCAAACTTTGCAGGCTTACTAAGGGAACTCGAAGGTGGTGCATGAATGAAAATTGGGTGTTTGTGTTAATTTAAAAATCATTTTTGAAGATAATTTAAGGTGTGCTCATCAGGAAAAAAACAAAATAAGCCTCACAAAGATGGTGGCAGGCCATCTTGGGCAGCCCCGTCAGCTCTCAAGAGCCGCCATCTTAAGCCGCCGTTTTTTTGGCCTGCTCAACAATCCAATGAATTGGAAAAGGTGGCAACGATTTCTAAACGATAATTTTTTTTTCCACTTTCCTCACTTATATCATCGAATGCCTGCTCATAATTCCTACGAATCACTGGATACATTGCATTGCTAATAAACGCCCGGAGATGCCAGCCTTTGTAGCTTCATTAAATTTCCACATATATCATAAGCTCGAGAATCTCTAAGTCGAAGCCGAATTACAAAATTTTAACTTCTTTATTGATTTCAGCAGTAGCTCCAACTGCTAAGAAAAGTGTTAATTTGTCCAATTTGGCCGTTGCTTGGGCGTTTCTGGGTGCATGGGTTTATATGACCGATCACAAATCATCTGCGAAGCCAGCCGTTCCATTGGAGTGCTACCTTGAGTGCTTAAGCCACTTGGAGAGTGCTTACCAAACTGCCTGGTTGTTCATTTCCAAGCAACCAGAAGTAAGACCCGTCGTTTCGCTGATGGAAATACCAATCTTTGCGTCATTGCGAACACAAAAAAAAAAAACCCCGAAATAAAAATTAACTTTCACCCATTAAAAATCGTGCAAATAAATTATTGCAATATCAGCTGCTTTTTCGTATCCTTTTCTCACCGATGTTACATGTTGAGCAACCTGCTTTGTGAGGCTTTAAAAGGCAGTGTATAATGAGCGTTTTCTGAATCTAATCGATATGAGAAATGGGACTGAAGGAGACTCACTTTATAATCAGTGAAGAAGAAGATGAAGGAGGAAGACATTTTCCCCTCGGTTTTAGATAGAACACGGTGGTTAAAAAGAAAATGTTGCTGTTTGGGTGCATTTAATCACTCCGGTAATGGCCTGGTATGATGCCAACCCTCCCTTCATGCTTTCTTCCCTTCCCCTTATGCTGCCTTCCTTCCACTTACGCTGCCTTCCTTACCCAAATGCTGCCTCCCTTCCCATTACGCTGCTTCCCTTTACCCTTACACTGCCTTCATTCCCCTTATGCTGCCTTCCCTCCTCCCCTCTACTCATGCTTCCTTCCCTTGCCTTTACGCTGCCTTTCATTCCACCTAAGCAGCCTTCCCCTCCGTCTGCCCTTGTGTTGCCTTACACTCCCCTTTCTTCTTGCTGTCTTACCCTAACCTCACCTCACACTGCCTTACCATTCCCTCCCCTCATGCTGCCTCCACTTTCCCTCATGTTGAATTCCCTTCCCTCACATTGCCTCACATTGTTACTATGCAGGTAACAAATCTCATTTGAGTCTCTCTCAGCAATGGCTCGTTAGACACAAAGTCCGACCAGTGATAGCCAAGGATTCTCCGATAGACCGAGTACCAAAGGAATTCAGTCTCCATCTCAGATCCCTGATCAGAGTCCAAGCCTCACATCCATAGAGCAAGACTGGAAGAATTAACGACCCGAAGACTCGGACTTTCATCCTCCTGCACAGGTACCAACAG
>CM068967.1:59693234-59713325 GCA_035128595.1 Eptatretus atami
TCAGTTGGGATGATGCCTGTGTTCCAGGCAGAGCACAGAACTGCATGCAATGACATGAGTGCAGCATTTCGATCAGCCCTGAGAAGTTCAGCATGGATGCCACATATCCAAGGAGCTTTACCCCATTTCATCTGGTTCACCCAGCCTGTGTTTCCACAAACGAAGGCAGACCACAGTTGATTGGAGGTTCAGCAATAGGGACAGTCACACCCCTGGCATCCAACTCAACAGCTGGTGGGTCAGCTTGGTACAGCCACACAAAGTAACCGGCCCAGCGGGCCTTCACTTCCAACTCCTCTGTCAAGAGCCAACCATTCTCCACTCTCACTGCAGTACACCAAGGGACGGGCTTGGAGGAACGCAATGCATGAGTTCCCCTGTAAGCAGGACGAGAACCACTTGACCACAGGTGATGCTTTTCCCTCTCACAGATTCCTCGTACATAGGCGACGTTGTCCACACTCAGCACACATACAGTTTTACGCCTCAACTCCCTGAACAGCTCAGCTCTGCCATTCAGCCTGGCCCTGCGACTCTGGTCAATGGTATCCAGTGTCCATTGAGAGACAAAATTCTTCTTCACCCTTCGGTGAGTTCCAAGACATCCACCGGCAACATCAAGGACAGTGGTCTTGAAGGCACTGCACAACTCTTCAGGACCTCCCAAAGCAACCACACCCCCCAAATCTTCACTCAGCTTGTTCGCAAACTCCTCAGCTACCCTCTCATCCTTGAGCTTGCCAACATCCAGCCTCGGCTGGATGGTACCATTCTCCCGTATTTAAGCTACAACTTCAGAGTTGCTACAACTAGCCTGTGGTCGTCATTGAGAAACTGAGCACTCCGGTAGACCCTGCAGTTTTGGATAATCCTCCAGTGACCAGCAACAAGCACATGGTCAACCTCCTTTGCCACACTGCCAGCATTGGAATACCAAGTCCAACTATGAGCCTGTGGGTGCTGAAAACATGAAACAGCCACCCTAAGTCCATGCTTTCTTGCAAAGTCAAGCAACTTCGTGCTATTCTGGTTCACAGTTCCAGACCCATAGGGACCAACACATGTCTCATAACCATCCCTATCAGCGCCAGTCGATGCATTGAAATTGCCCAAGACGAGAAGATTATCTAGCCGGGGGCACTGATTAACCACAGACTCGAGTGTGGCATAGATTACATCCCTCACGTTGACATCACTCGCCTCAGTCGCAGCAGATACAGAGACCAGGGAAGCGACACCCAAGGAGTGACGAATCCTGAGTCTCATAATACGCTTGTTGACTGGTGTTACCACAATTATCATTGGAATCAGCTCATTGGACACAGCTGCAGCAACTACTTGGGCATGGGAACCATCAGAGCTACCAGTCCAATACTGTGTAACCACCCTCCATGATTTTGCCACTGTCTGGTCTCCGAACCTCAGAGAGTGTTGTAATACCGATGTTCAAATGCCTGAGCTCAGATGATAAAAGAGGCAGGTGATCATTCTCTCTTAGGGATGGGACATTACAGGTACCTACCTGAAGGGACCGCCTAAGGTTAACCCAAGGAGACCAGCATCTGGTGGGCGACATATCAGCACCACTCTGCCACATACCACCACAATCTGGCCCAGGAATTTGCCCCGTGCTTTTCCTCCAATCATCAAGGAATGGGGGTCCCAAATGCTTTGCCCCGATCCCGTCATCTGGCACGCTGCCTTGCGAAGGGCAGCAGCACAGGAGGTACTCCCACGGAGTGGGTTTTGAGTTTTCTTTGCATTCGTGGGTTTTGGGGAATGAAGTGTTTTACGTTGGCCAGAGTGTAAATCGCGCCACCAACTTCCTAAAAAAATGTAACCCAACTGCAGCAGGACGTCCACAGACAGTTGGTCACTAGATATGGATGGACATTGGCTCACAAGGAGCTCCTCCGCCCTTTGACAGGTTTTGTTTTTAATCCTGCTGGGTGTCCTTATCCATACACCCTCCTCACCAGGAAACCTGGTGGGGGAGACGGTTTAGTCACCCACAACCCGGCCATGAAACAGGTTGGTACAGGTTTACATGGTACCTGTAGCACGTCACAGATCAAATCTGACCTGACCTGACTTTCCCTCCCCTCACTCTATCCTCCTCCCAAACCCCCTTCACCACCGTACAACTCTCCAGAGGTCATAGAGAGGAAGGGGTATCAAAGAATGTGTGAAATGGACAAATGAGAGCTGGTTTTTTGTCACAGTCAGAACTGCTGCTCTCATCAATTCTGCAATTCGTCTCAGCTAAAGATATTTTAGAGCTTGTTGTATGTGTGGAAATTAAATAAAGGCACAAACATTGGCACAGCTTTTTTGACTATTGAAGGAAAATGTCTTTCCTTCCCTTCCCCATCCTTCATGCTTACCTCCTCCGAAAGCCCCCTCCACCCCCTACGGACGTCTCTGGGTGGTGTCCGGACGTTGTTTCCTGTGACTCGTATGAACATGCTGTTTTAACGTACCCAATTTCGTTCAATTCTGTATTAATGTCAGCATATGGGGACCATTCCCCCCCCCCCCCCACCGGCTTTCCCTCAAGTCCCCCTATCAAACGCATGTCCAGAACACCTCCTTCCTTCCCACTATCTCTCTCTTTCTCTCTCTCTCTCTCTCTCTCTCTCTCCTCTCTCTCCTCCCCCTCCTCACTACTCCCTTCTATCTCTCATATACACCTCACTCATTTCCCCTCCCATAGTGTATAGCGATGGGTGGTGAGGCCTCACTCCCCCACCCCTCCTTGCTCCTCCTCCTCCTCACACTTTGCCATTTAGAGATTTAGAACTTAAACCACTCAGACATTTTTAGACACTTCAGATCACTTTAGACCCCTACATTTACATCCTTTGGAGATTTAGACCCTTTCGACCCTAACTATTGTGGAAGTACCCATTTGACATTTAGAACGTTTAGACCATCTATCTAGTTCCACTGGCATACTAAGGGGCTGCGGGGAGGGCGGTCCACCCCGGGTGACAGCCCGGGGGTGGAGGAAGCCCGGTGGGGGGGGGGAGGGTGCCAGTGGGAGAGTATAAATACCAGTACGATGATATAATGATGGTTCTGGTTGCAAGTGACTTATAATAATATTATTTACCTCATAATAAAGACAGTAACTCAGAACTAAAAACCATCGTTATATCATCGTACACGGAATTGAACATAAACATGGAGCAGGAACACAGCATTGCATTACAGGGTGGAAGGTGGTGGAAGTGGTGGAAGTGGTGGTTAATGGGAGGAGGTAGGAGGAGGTGGAGCTGATGATGTGCTTGGCATGGGTTCGTCGGTGGATGAAGTAGATGTTGATGGTTTGAAGTAGCTCCTGAGAGTGGAGCGTTGACAGTTTTTTAATTTCTCCTCGAGTTCTCAAATAAAGCAGCGGACAATATAAAGCACGATAGCGCTATCCCAGAAATGCTTTTTATGTCATCAGCTTTCTCCACCAATTACAAGCAAGCTTTCATAAGTTAACAGGGCATTAAAGCATCGTCGGAAAGGTCATGATTCGTTCTTTGTGTTGACGTCACTTTAAACTCATTTGCATACACATCTTGGCTACGATGGTAGCTCGACAAGCTTTATGAGTTAACCCTGTCATTCTGAAAAGTTAAGCTCCTACATTAAATAGTTAATGGGCAGGAAAAACCGCAATGGAAATGACCTCGTGCAATCGCCGGGCATTCCTTGACACTGGATTTTCTGTTACCTTTTTGAAAATTCTTACTGGTGATCTTTTCTCTGTAATTGAAGATGTGTTTTTGTTATATCAATGCCAAGCAGTATTACCTGTTTGCTGAATTTTTTAATGTCCTTCATTTTTCTTATTTCCATGCAGAACACAGACGATACATATTTCAGCAAGTAATGTGCAAAATCTACCGACCCAGAGGGTGGGTACTCTGCTAGTTATTATAATTAAAGTTGCTCGCAACTATGAAGGCCGTATCATCTGGGGATGAAAGAAGGAACCATGAGAAGCTTTGAAATTCACCATTATTTATTAAATCCTGTCTTGTCGAAATAGCCGTTACTGTCTCAATTGTTGTGGATGTCATATTGGTTGCTGAGGAGGTATTCATGGGATATGGTCGTAACTGTTCACATCCTAATAGCTTTAAATTATAAGCAATACACACCGGTTTTCTCCATGGAAATCAATCAACTTCCTGATGTTGAAAAAGGTTTGTGTATTTTATGGATCGTGTCGCCCACTTCACTTTAGTTCTTTGTAAAAAAAAAACCAGCATACCCCTTTCAAGGAAAACTTGAAGCGTCTTGGTCTATCAATGTCTACTTGGAGGTTTTGT
The DNA here is from genome assembly GCA_035128595.1 of Eptatretus atami. Lineage (NCBI taxonomy): Eukaryota > Metazoa > Chordata > Myxini > Myxiniformes > Myxinidae > Eptatretus > Eptatretus atami. The sequence goes on from CM068967.1 coordinate 59,697,560, forward strand.
ATCAAAGGTTACGGTTCAGCGGGTTCTGAAGGGTCATTTATGAAATTTATTTGAATGAGTTCATTGTTTCAAGATGACCATCAGATGACTTCTAACAACTCTGTGAAGTTAAGTTGATTGGTATGGTGGCTTCCAATAACCACAAAGCTGTCAAAAACGGTAAAATAAATATTTATGTGGAATAATAATAATAATAAAAACATAATTTAATAATAAAAAAAGCTCAGTAAGAAAATGGATCCAGCCAAACTATCGTGCATGTTCTGCCTCTCCGGTGTGGACCGATAGCATACAGCTAACCCCCAACCGCCAATGAACTTTAACGTCTAACAAACATGCTGAGGCTTAGAGTTCTTATTCTTGACCGTTGGGTATGATTGTGTGGTAATCCGCTGTAACAAAAACAAAAATAAAATGTTATAGTAAGTTGACACAGATATTACGGTGATCGTTATACATGTACAAGATCACTGATCAGAGTGACGGTTCATAACAAATTAGAGTCACTAGAATAGACCGCAGAGCTTACATTTGTCTACACATCAAAGTTGCAAAGTTCTTTCCTATAGGTTGTTGTTGTAACACAATTGTCGAAGTTCGTCGTAAAACGAGAGCATCGAACTGTTTCATGTCGACATAAAGTCACAGTAACAAAATTCTGGTGTTGAACGATAAACAAAATGCATCACTCACACTGTTGTTGGCCACAGTCTGGCATAAAACGCATTTTTCATCGCAGCGGGCAAAAAAGCACAAAGCAAGGCGACATTTTCTTTCTCAACAAGCGTGGTCATGGCTCACCGCCGTTTTTTCAACAAGCGTTGGTCATGGCTCACCGCCGTTTTTCAACAAACGTAGTCCATGGCTCACGGTAGGCGGAGCCACAGGGAAGCAACAACAATGCTCAAGCATGACTAGTCAACCGGCACAGTGTGGCGGCACAGTGCAATTGTAGCAAATAGTATGATCAACAAACACAACCCCTCACCCTCCCACCAACAGACAGCGACTACTTCAGAGATATTGGAGAACTGCATTGTCCACACAGTACAACCCCCAACACAGCAGTACAACCCCCCCGCCACACAGCAGTACACCCCCCCCCCACACACAGCAGTACACCCCCCCCACAGAGTACAACACCCTCCCCACGCACAGCACACACACTAAGAACAGACAGTACACACTAAGCACAGGAGCACCCACTACACAACAGCAGCACAAACTAAGCATAGCAGTACACACTATGCACAGTACACCCCACACATAACAGTAACACCTCTGCACAGCCGGTACTAACCAGGCACTGCCGTAATTACCTTCAACAACAGTACCTACTCCATACATCCATACTTACACAGATACCACCGTACCTACCCTACGGCATCATATTTACCATGCACCACCAAATCAAAACCTTCCACATACCAAAACCTTGGGGATGTGTTTCTCTTTGATGCATGTGGGTGATGTGTTAGCAATTGGTCCAATATTGTGCTCATGATGGAAAATCAGTCACGTGCAAGTCAAGCCATGGACTTTTCGAGGAGCTAATTTGATCGTTCTGGAGTTGCATTTACTTAGCTTAGCAGAAACAGTGGAGGTGCTGATATGGCCAACAGAGTCAGAGCCCATCTTTGAACTCGTTTGAAACGTGATCAAAGGTATATTTTCCACAATCGATCAATTAGGTTCATCAAAAACCTTGTGCATACATCACCACAGAACAAAGACATCAGAAGATACCAGTGGATTTTAACAAATTGCAATGACATTAACAAAGGACAAACACGTACAGTTTCACCGATTTGAACCTGGGTGCCCAGAATGATGAGTCATTTGTGTACCTTGGAAAGCCTAACCAGGCCAACCTAATGTGTTACCATTGGTGTCACATTAATGCTAAACATGGACATTTAAACACGTCATACCTTGGATTGTTTTGATAATTATTTTTTTTACAATAGGTTACGATTTAGCATGAAAGTTCCATACATTTACATCACCATTCTCATGACACATCAGCACCAGGTACAGTACATACAGTGCCAAAAGAAAATATACACCCCCTTTCCAAATTTTCACCTTTTGTTGGCTTATTGACTGAAATTAAATTGCATTAAATCAGACTTTTTTCCACCTTTATTTACACATCGTAACCCACAACATTCAAATGAAAAACAAATTCTACAAATTTCAGAAAATTAATGAAAAATACAAAACGAGAATATCTTGCTTGGATAAGTGTCCACCCCCATATAATAGCAATTGTAAACAAGAAAAAGAGCAATCAGAGATTGCGGATCCTCGCCAGGACTTGTTTTGTGTGGTGTTTGTTTAGTTTTCTGTGGAGTATTTTGTGTGGCGTTTGTGTACTGGTGTGCTACATAATTAATAAGAGACAGAAGTAGAACTTCCACTTCATAATTGCTGGCAGTGATGGCCAGGTACCATGATGTCCCGCTTTGATGCAATCCAGCTTTGATAGGCCACCTGACCCTGACCCATGACGCTTTTTAAAAAATTCAATTCAACCAAGAATGGGATTAAAATAAATTCAATTCAAATCAAATGGAAGACCAAATGTACCTATTTGGTTCTGCATTGGAGTAATCAGAAGGATCCCGAACAAGCACAAAGCAAAGATGAAGTCATCAGGAGGAACTTGGATAGGATTCACATTTCAGCTGCAACTCCTCTATCCTCAAACCCATCCAAGAACAGCCAAATGAATATTATTCAAAAAAAGATAAAATAAAAAAAGAACCCAGATTCAAAAAATCAAATAATTCTGGCTGCCACACTTTGCACCTGATCAGTTTGAAATTTAAGACGTATATTCTGCATCACTACTAGATCGAAATTGTGAAGTTTCACATCGATTGATTAAGCAGTTCAAGAGAATTAATTTTTTAAAGATCTTTGCTCAATCCAAAACGGCTGCCAGAACATGTGACCTCTTAATTATTCATGAACATCCTGGTATTCCCAAGGCTTGGGGAACATTTGTTCGAAGTTTCCCCTCGATCTGTCCAGCCATTCTGGAGAAGAAGATTTTCATGGGTTTTAGGGTAAATCCAATATGACTGCCAAACCATGTGACCTATGATGTCATATATGTGAACTATTTGTTCCTCATGGATAGGTGGTCATACGTGTTAAGTTTTTCCTCAATCTGTTCAGCCATTTCAGAGAATAGTATTTTTGAATGTTTTTTTTAAAAAAAAACAACACGGCTGCCGAATCATGTCATCAGTTGTTTTTTTATTCTGTTGACCGTTTTATCCTTAGATAACCCTCAAAAAATGTTCATACTGATCAGATGTAATGGTCTAACATTTGCAATTATGACGTCTGAAGGCACCTATCATGTCATAAAAAAGTCACACTTATTCACCATGAGGAGTACTTGCCATTTCATTTTTTTCCTTGGTGCGGTTTCAGAGATACGGAGGTCCAAAGTTGTTCCATTTTTCAAACATAGCTACCAAATGATGAGAATAGACTAGTCACATTAATTGACATTCACATGATAGTCGCTCTGTGGTGAAAATTTTGTCTCGATCCGCCAGTGCTTGCAGAGAAAAATCAAGTTTCTGTGCAGAGAACAAACAACAAACAGACAGATAGACAGACAGACGACAAACAAATTGACCAAATGCAATACCTCTCCTTCAGCGAGGGTAATTAGCGAATCACCTTCAAAATCACACACCAATGTAATTGGCTCCATCTGTATTAAATTTTCGGATCATTGGCTCTCGTCCAATGAGGCTGAGTCTTTGGCCTCTCACTCAATCACCGCAGGTTGGTCGGTGGTCTTTCTGTCTTCTACCGTCTCTTCCAGCCTCGCTCCCCTCTCTCTGCGATTTGTCCCCACCACATTTCCGCGGGGCGTCAAGGTCCGCCAACAACCCTTCTGGTAAAATACCAAAATCACGAATCACTGCTCACCTTCACTCTTTCATTCCTCTTTTTTCCCACCTTTGGATAAACTCCCTCACTCTTTCATTCCCATTCTTCCCTCCAGGCCTTCAAACTCTGTTCACACCATCTTATCATCCCCCATCCAAATCCTCGATCTTTCTACCCCGATAATCCACCAGCCCACCTCCTTCAAATTACCTGCTTTCTTCTGAAAGTCCCTGTAATGTCATCTTGTATTCCCCATGTTCCCCGTCCCATCCCTCTCCCTTCCACAGATGTCCTAATGTCTGTTCCCCACTGTTTTGTCCTTACCACTCCTTTCTTTGTCTCATGCCCCCTTGATGTGCGTTGTGTGATTAGCTCTCAAACTGAGCCATTGCAAGGGTAACAAAACAAAAACATTGCAGTGATTCTGGTAAATTCAGAATAAAATCAGCCATTCCTGTACGTTTCCTCTGCTGGGAAGTGCATTTCACTGCAAAGACTCAACCATGAACACCAAGGAGCTTTCAAAAGACCTCCAGTAATAAAGTTGTGGAAAGACACAAATCAGGGCATGGGTATTAAAATATTTCAAAGGCCTTGAATATCCCTTGGAGTACAGTCAAGATAATCACGAAGAAAGGGAAGGTGTATGGTACCCACCAAGACCCTGCCTCGATCGGGCTATCCTCCAAACTGGATGACCAAGCAAGGAGACTGATCAGAGAGGTCACCAAGAGGCCAAAGGCAACTTTGAAAGAGCTACATGCCTTTACAGCAAAGATTTGTCACTGTGTGCATGTGACAATATCCCAAGCACTCCACAAGTCTGGCATGTGCGGTAGGGCGGACAAAAAGGAAGCCATTACTCAAAAAAGCCAACCTTGAGTCCCACTTGAGGTTTTCAAAAAAACACTCTGGAGATTCTGTAGCTATGTGGCAAAAATCTTTGTAGTCTGAGGATCCCAAGATGGAACTTTTTGGCAAAAATGCAAAACGTTACGTTTTGGCACAAACCCAGAACACAGCACATCACCCAAAGAACACCATCCCTACTGTTAAGCATGGTGGGCAGCATTATGTTATGGGGATTTTGTCATCAGCAGGGACTGGGGTACTTGTTAGGGTAGAAGAGAAAATGGATGAGCAAAATACAGAAAAGACCAGAGGAACCTGATGCCCTCTGCAAGAAAGCTGAAATTGGAACGGAGTTCACCTTTCAGCTATGACAATGACCCGAAGTACACAGGCAAAGCAACATTGAGTGCGGCTAAGGAACAAACAGATAAATGTCCTTGAGTGGCCAGTCAGAGCCCCGACCGAAACCCAATCGAAAAATCTGTGGCCTGACTTGAAGATTGCTGTCTGTCAACGCTCACACACACAACATGACCAACTTGAACAGTGTTTGTACAGAAGAATGGGCAATATTGCCCAATCAGATGTGCAAAGTTGTGGTAAGAAACTATCCCAACAGACTCACAGCTGTAATTGCTGTCAAAGGTGCTTCCACCAAGTATTAACTCAGGGGATTAGACACTTAACCAACCAAGATATTCTAGTTTTGTATTTTTAATTAATATTCTGAAATTTGTAGAATTTGTTTTTCACTTGGAAATTGTGGGTTACGATGTGTAAATAAAGGTGGGAAAAGTCTGATTTAATGCAATTTAATTCCAGGCTATAAGGCGACAAAAGGTGAAAATTTTGAAAGGAGGTGTAAACTTTATAGAGGCACTTTATGTCGCACAAGACATTCCATGAATGTTGTGTTTATAAGGCGTGGCCAGCAGGACGCAGTTTGTTCTTACCTGTGTGTCCATCTCTTTCCGTTTCACCTGTGTCAGTGTCAGCCTCGAGAAATCCAGAGTAGCTGAAACAACAAAACCTCGTCTCAAACCGAAACCTTGGTTTGACCACAGGATAAAAAGGTAAACAATTTCATTGGTTTGCACTTCCCCTCAGTACAAAATATTTTATCCAACAGGATGGTGCAGAGATAGCACCCTTGCCTTTGAGCTGTTGAGTTTGAGTTAAATTCCTGACTGGACGATAAATGTTGGTTGCGTTGGTGCTACGCAGGCTGAGCATTGCATCACAAAGTGCTCCGTCCCTCAGGCGGACGTTATGTTGGGGACCAGTCTGGCAGCGTTGACTGCTGGTGGACATTACAAGTCCCACAATGTTATTTTTTTGCAAAGAAGAGACGATTGTCCCTGGCACTCTGAACAAATTCCAAACACCTGGCCAGACGAGCTCAACAAAATTCAACCCCTTTCACACATTTGGGATGCAATGGTCTATGGTAGAGCCTGAAACATGGCTGTGATAAGTCACAGCAACAACAAAGTATTTTATTCAAACTTAATAAAAATGCAATTAATATAGAAAATATGGAAACGACATTTCTCCTCAAATGGCTGAAAATGTTTTAAGCAAGAAAATGCAAATGAGCCCAATAAAGCTGTTCAAGAGAGACGGTTTAGCAGGAATTGGTGCATCTTTGAAGAAAACGACACGTGATTGGACAACATGATCATTGTGGTAAAGATTTGACCAACAACCACAGAAAAAAGTCCCCAGTTCGACTGCATTTCACCCATGAAGCTGCCTCTGCATCCAAATACCACACCATGCATATATTGGACGTCCAAGCACTACGCACTATGAAGTATATTTACATATATATGTATGTATGTATGTATGTGTGTGTATGTATGTTTATCCATCCATCGGGACCATACTTTGTGCAGAGTGGTGGTGCTGCCTAAGCAGTCAGTCTCCTTGGCTATTGGGCACACTCATGGACAGGTCGGCACTCTGACACAGGATACCAGCAAGCTGGTACTCATTTTGCAGACCTTAATACAACAGCCAAGCAGGATTTGAATTCAGGATCCTAGGATCCCAAGCCCACCACCCTAGCTATAAAGCTAACACCAGGCATATACATGTATGTCTGTGCGTGTGTGTGTGTGTGTGTGTGTGTGTGTGTGTGTGTGGTGTGTGTGTGTGTGGTGGGGTGTGTGTGTGTGTGTGTATATATATTATATTAATATACAGTATATATATTCTTCTTCTCTTCTCTTCGGCTGCTCCCGTTGGGTGCGCCACAGCGGATCATCCGTTATGATTCGCATAATGATTTGGCACAGGTTTTACGCCGGATGCCCTTCCTGACGCAACCCTGGTCGCCTCTTACGACACAGGGATATGGTACACCTATCTAACCGGGGCATACACCGGGCCCAGTATACTGGTACTCACTTCGCCGACCTCGGAAGATGACAGGCTGAGTCAACCTCCTGGGTATTAATTCAGTGGCCAACGGGGCTTGAACTCAGGACCTTTTGGATCCCAAGCCGCTGCCCTAACCACTGCGCCAACCCAGGCTAAATATATAAAAATTATATATATATATATATATCACTTTATATGCACTTTTTAGCTTATCACTTTGGAGTAGTTTTTTGAAGACTCAATATGTTAAGTTTGAGTTGAAAGCATCATGAAATAAGCTCAGGTGACATCAAAATGTGAAAACTTGGTGTGGGGTGAATACTTTTGCAGGCCACTGCACATACCCCACACAGCAGTAAAGATGGCATAAAAATCTAATATATAAAGCTGTTTTTGTGTCTGAGTGGATGTGTGGGCATGTGGGTCTGTGGATTGGTCAGAAGCGCTGCCCATTCTTCAGGCCACACCTTCCCGCTTCCTCCCCTCCTTCCCTTCTACAGCCGTCAAGAAATGGCCATCATCTTTTACACTCCACATAGCTCTGATTGTTTAGACGCCTTTGATGTACACATGAAGAATGAACAACGCGTCTTCTATCATTAAATTAAGATACCGTTTTGAGGAAACAAAGGTACATTTTGATGACAACTCAAACGAGGTAATGCATGTTTTGGCCGCAGTGATCGTGGTAGCAGTCTAATATACACGACCCAATGCTGGTTCGTTAATTCTCAAATGCAGAGGAAAGAAAATAGTGATATTTCATGAAACATTTTTTTTGTTTTTTGCCCAACCTTGCAAGGCTTATAAATAAACTGATGGGAATGTTGTATTATGTGAAGTAAATAAACATTAAAATTGGCTTGTTCCTGAAATACCTGCAGTCGTAATTAATTAGTTGGGAGGCTGGGGAAATTCTCGAGAGATATATACTATGTACATGTACACTTTAAAGAAGTTATGGACACACACACTTTAAAGTTGTATGAAATGTACACATCCACTTTCGTACTCTTAGCATCACCTGTGAGTTTATGTACATTTTAAAACTAAACGAGGTACGCTTTCATTACAATGAAAATAGTCATGATTAATATTTGAAGTCTTTAATGAAAAAAACAAAAAGTCCTTTTGTCAGTGCTTTGTGTGTACTGTATGCTGTTGAAATATCCAGGGGATTAAGTAGATCATATGATCATATTTCTGTGCATGTGCGACAAATCTAGTAGCCACATGCTGCGCTATTCAAAGACCATGAAAGGCTATTTGAGGAAGACGAGTAAGAATGGAGTTATAAGTGGTGTTCAATCAACAAAGGTTTGGTTCATTCCATCGAGGTCGTGTCGAGGTAAAATTAATTGGAAGCATAACTGGAAGTCACCTACTTTGCTAACAAAAGCATTTCTGTAAATAAAAAGTCTAAAATTGGCAGGGTAAGGCTCCAGAGCACGAAACAAACATCGTGAATCACCTTTTTCTTCAGTCTGCTCTTGTGCAACCTTGGCAGATGCGACGACACTAGCTGTAGCATCAGTGACTGCACGGGATGCCTTCTGTAGCCGTCGAAGCTTTCCACTGCCTTTCTCAGCCTTCACCTAGAGCAGCGCACCAATGCCAAGTTGTGGAATAGAAGAGAAAATAAGGAAGACAGGTTGCAGGGGAAAAAGGTGGGGAGGTAAAAAGAATTTGAAACTGGAGTGAAGTTGATGGCACACCATCGCAAATCCCTACACTTCCCACTGAAAGCAAAGTTGAAAGATGGCATAAGATTCCACTAGGAATGACCAACTATCAAATTTTGAGTTAAAACATTTTTTCCCCCTGTTTGACCTGAGGTCCTCCCACTGCCTGGGGCCAAATCCCAAAAAAATCTTTACATATTTCATGCGTCCCCCAATGTTGATTTCATATACAAAGTTTTTTTTAATGTTTGAATATGTGCCTGTAATTGCATTTTTTGGTATTTAATCTTTTGACCTCACCCCAGGGTGTGGGGGCAAAAAGATATAGCGCTATTGCACCTTCTTTCCATGTGTTTATCATAACTACCATGTTTGGTGAATTCCTGTCCAACCATTTAGGAGGAGACAGTGTGACGGGCAGATAGACATACAGACAGACAGACAGAGAGGGAGCCAATTACAATATTCCCCCGTTTTAAAGAAAAAGTAAAAAAACGTGGGGATCATAACTTCTGTAGAAATGGATATTTTGCCAACTGTGTAAACAGGGGAGGGAAATGGAGAGGGGGTGGGGTGGTGATGCAAATGGAAGGGGATGGAGCGGACAATAGAGGGAGCGGGGATTCAGAAAAGGAGAAGTATGAAGGAGAATGGAGAATACATGGGGAAATCGAAAAGGAAAATACATATATCTGTTCGATGACACGTTTGAAAAAGAAAAGGAAATAAATAAATGATAAGGGGCAAATAGATATTAAATCAACAAAAATAACTGAATTCTTAACCCTTCTATTCCTCAGCATAATGTGCTCCCACACAAATACAAGTACACATGAATAAGCAAACACAATCACTGTTTCACAACACATACTCAGATTAACGACCAGATGTGAGTGTGATGGGGGAGTCGGAGTTCAATTGTTTAACCCTTTCCGGTTTCCAGCCGAGGATAACTTTGGTCTCTGCTCGAAGTGACTCGCTTCCAAAGCTAAGAAAACAATTCCAAATTTGTCTGTTGCCATGAATTATCATTCATCTCATGTGTCTTCTTGTGTGCCAGCTAGGTTATTTTGATTTCATGTGCTTTGCCTCGGCTGGTTAAGCCCACCAATTTAACCCCAGATCCACACCCATTCATCCTTCTTTACTCCCATCATCTCTTACCATCCCTATTCCTATCTTTGTTCCAAATCCTTCATCAAACTATCCAAGAAAACAAACAACTAGAACAGCACTCAGTGGAGCACATACCTTCTCCACCAGGCTGAACAGCACTCAGTGGAGCACATACCTTCTCCACCAGGCTGAACAGCTTACGTTTTGTATCCAACTACCGAAGCTACAATATGCAACCTGTGACTGCTGGTTCCGTCATTTTCTGGGGGCACAGCTGTGCTGCTGATGCAGTGATGATGCAGTGTATGTATGTGTACGTGTGTGTACGTGTGTACGTGTATGTGTGTGCGGGTATGTGTGCGTGTATGTGTATGTGTGTGTGTGTGTGTGTGTGTGTGTGTTGTGTGTATGTGTGTGTATGGTGTGTATGTGTGTATATATGTACATATATATTGTGTTTTCTGTTTGTGTATATATATATATTATATTGTTTTCTGTATGTATGTATATATATATATATATATATATATATATTATTATATATATATATATATATATATATATATACATACATATATCATGTAAATATGTAGCAAATTATTTAATACATGTAAATGACTAACATTTGTTCACGTGAGATATTTTGTCCAAAAGTTAATGTGGAGTAAAAAGGTGGCGAGTGATTATACTGCACTTCGACTTTTAATCTGTGTGGAAAGATCATGAGTGTTGGGTATATTTCTGTTTACTTCTCGATTATGAACTATCTCATATTAACGAGCAATTTCTAGCAGCTGATGGTTTTTAGAACCATTTAGTAATTGTGAGTAGTTTGTGGAGGGAGGGCTTTCGCAAATGTTCTTACTTTGAGGAGAGAGAGATATATATATATATATAATATATTATATATATATATATATATATTATATATATATATATTATTATTGGTAAAACAGAGTGAAAGAGTTGGTGGGAGAAGAGAACCAGTAATCAGTTGTTTTGCTGTGTGCAATGCTGTACCAGTGCTCTCTGCCTGCCGGTTGTACATTGATTGTTTAAAGAAGTTTGGGTTACATGATACATGGTAAAAGCATCAAATCACCTTCCACAGAGGGCACTGTAAAAGGAATTTAAAGTTGCAATATAAAGTTGGACTGAATTGCAAGCTACAGAATTCTTATTTTATGCTGTGTGGGAGACAATGGGAGAGACAATATAATGTGACTTCCAAATGTCACCTTGGGGAGGTGCTTGATAGCTGACAATGTGGCTCCCAGCTGTTACTCTATTGATAACTGGTTGGACGTTGGTACCATTCGTTGTTGCTGACAGTCACCAAAAAAACAAAGAAACTCCTGAGAGAGGTTTCGGATCTTAATTGGTCCAAACCTCTTTTTGGGTCTCAACTTATGTTTCAGCTCATAAGTGAGTGTGAGTGTGAGTGTGTGTGTGTGTGTGAGAGAGAGAGAGAGAGAGAGAGAGAGAGAGAGAGAGAGAGAGAGAGAGAGAGAGAGAGAGAGAGAGAGAGAGAGCCAAGCAGAGAAGAGAGAAAGAGATCGTGTGTGCGCACGCTAATGTAGTGGAACAGGACAGCCTGCTGGTTGAGGATGGCAGAATACGCTCAGGAGGGGTTTTCACAACCCGTCGAAAGGGCACGGATAACCTTAAGAATTTCATTGCTTCAAGCAGGGATAAAAACTATGCCTAATGACCGCAACAATGAGGAACTGACAAAACATGGCAATAAAAGCAACAGCAGGAGACTGCAGGGGGTTGGAAATGTGCTGCAATGGAGAAAAAGGGATTATAGAGAGGGCAGTGACGGGTAATAAAGAGCAAGGTAAAGGAAGAAAAGGGTAATAGAAAAAAAAAGAAAAAAAAAAAGGAAGGGAAATAGTAATACAAATCCATGAAAGAAAATGACCTTGGAAGCAGCCACTAAGTGGGCTGTGCTGGCTGTGACCTCATGAGAACAAACGACCAGTTCCTCCAGGCGTCCATGACCTATAACTACAGCATCTGCTCCATCTCTGTTGGAAGAAATAATCAGAAATACTCGATGAAGACCCAATGAGACACACAGGCATGCAGGATAGTGGGACGATGAGCTTGTATTGAGATGAGTGCAGACAGAAAAACCCAAGAACAGATGAGAGAATTAGTCCATGGGCCAGACCCAAAATCGGTACCACCTGAGGTGGCAAAACCTAAATGGTATGAATTCATTGGTCGGGTCAATATAAGAACAATCATGTGCGATAGCAACTCCAAATGAGCAGCTTAGTCATTTCTTTTCATCATTTTGTGTTTTCACATAGTATTGCATTATAACGTACATTGTATAGCATTGTAAATTGTAAATCATGGCATGTGGGGTGGGTATATACTCATATTCAAGGTGATTTTCAATGGAGATATGGCAACAAAATACAAATGGAAAGCTGTTAGACAATAACTCTTAATATAAAAATGCAATCAATTTTTTTTCTTTTCAAATTTTGGGAGAAAATCATATTTGGAAGTCACTAGTACTGCACGAGGGAACCAAAAGTCCCAGAATCGATGTTGTATTTGATGTTTATTTAGATAAATCCATCAAAAATGCTGAGCGATGTATCTGGCATTGAATTCAAGAACCTATCACCAGGCCACACAATCCAGCAATGGAGGAAATATCACTGCAGTCCTTGTAACAAGACAAGCCTCATCGAATTCTTAGTTGAACAGTGGAAGTTTCCCAAATACAGAGAGAATCTCTTCGATAAATCACTGTTTATCACCTGTGAGAAGTCTTGCTACAAGATTTCCTTTGACAATTGGGAGTAATAAAAATAACTGAAGTCCTCCCAAGAGGAAGCTGACACCCACATGCTTCTACAAACATTACTAGCATAGGAGCATGGATTAAAGGCCATCGTAATTTCTGCTGAAGATACTGATGTCATCATATTGTGTCTTGGCTTCAACAAAAACATATCAAAAGTGTGAAACACTAAACTGCACAAGGTTCATTGACATTGGCAAACTGGCATCATCGATCAGAGAAAGTGTATGTCATGCTCCGGTTGGACTTCATGCAATGACAGGTTGCAATACTGTCAGTGCCTTTGTAAGCCGTGGAAAGATGAATGCACTGACACTAATTAAAAAAAGACAATGCCAGTCAAGAGGCCTTCGGTCAGCTTGGGCAATCATGGGAAGTATCAGCCAAACTGTTTGAGTAGATGCATTGGTTTACTTGGGAGATTGGATGTACTTGGGAGACTTTTCATGTCAATCAACTGTGAGAGGAACTCTTTCATACTAAACAACGAGAGGTAGAATCAAGACAACTGCCACTATGTGAAGATTGTCTCTTCATACATGTCCTCCGGGCCAATTACCAAGTGGAGATTTGGAAGCACTGCCTTCAGTGTCAAACTTCTGTACCAAACCCAGAGGGGTGTGGATGGTACACAGATTACGATGGCAATCCGACCATTGAGTCGATGCGTGAGCCTCCGACACCAAATTCTGTGTTGGAACTGATGTCCTGCAGGTGTACACATTCGAGCAAGCTACCAAACTGCACGTCTTGCAAATGGACTGGATTGCACGGACATGTGTAAATTCCAGAAGTGTTCAAACCAGAAGATTGTAGAGGAGGAATCAGATATTCATGCTAAACTGGAAGAATCCAATGACGGTGAATGAGACGACGAGTAAGGTGAATGGACAGACAACCCAGCTGCATGGCTGTTACCAATAAGTACTCTACTATAAATGGTTTGATATCATATAAATATAAACTGGAAAATGTACCTGTGAACACATGTAATTATTTTCTAAGTGCTCAACATGCACTGTCATGATAATGATGTCTACAGTCAGTAACATGTGGACCAAAGAACATTTTGGGCAAAACACAGGATTTGACAGTTTCAATAGACAATGTTCAGTTCCATAGAAAAATAAATCAAAATACAAACTCTGATGATACACATTTATTAATTTATTGGAACTTGGAAGTTATAAATATTTACTCTTAAACCATACATTTTTTGCAAGTTAAACTCTGACAACATTGCAAGTTCATCCAAGTAAAACAGCCTATATAGACAGTTTGTATGGCAATAAGTTACATTACCAATTGAACTAAAGTGTGGTTGATTGATTTGTCAAATGTAATTTTTGTCAGTTAAAGCATATTCGACAAATAAACCTAATAGATTTATAAATAGTACAGTTTTGTGAAAGCAAATGGAGCAATTGTCATTCAGGCAGTAGTTATACCCAATTTTTTCAATATTTTGCCCTTGAAATACTAAAATTGTGTTTTGGTGACATAAAAGAAAAACTGAAGTAAAAACGCTATTGAATTATTGAGTAAATCCCCAAAATTATACCTGCAGTACATTATATTCGATGATGTACAACATCTTCCACAGGTGGTTTTTGCAAAACAAAACAACGTCATATCAAAAAACTATCAATTAACATGTATAATGACAAGTCTCATTGTTCTACAACAAATCATGCTGGAGTAATCGATACATTTTAAAACCCCTCCCAACCCCCTGTGCTCATGATAGCTGACAAAGCACGACACTTAGAAAATGGGCATTTACTACCACTAAGTTGCCACTCTGTGATTGCTATCATATCAATTTATGATCTGCAGACATAAACCTTTCAAAAAATATCATGACAATTTGCCACCTTCACCAACAAGTGAAATTTAGTGTCCTGGCCCATGGACAAGAGAGCAGGACAGATCGCACAGAAAGATATACAGAACACGAATATTGGGGGTGTGGGGAGCAGTGTGACGACTTCTTGGGAACTTTAGCATGATCTTGGTAAACTGAGATCCATTTACCAAGACGTAGAGTTTTCTTGATAATTTGAGGCAAGTTATTGAGTTCCGAAGGGCCATGTAATGTTGACATCAGCTTGAAAATCTTGAAAAAAAATAAAATAATATATATATATATGTATATATAATATACATTACTGTATATATAATATATACATATGTATATAATATATATGTATATATGTATAATATGAGGCCCTGCGAGGAGGAGTGATGTAAGCGACATTTTTATGATATGATGATGATGAGATGATAGGGTAAGGGTTAAAATAGTGCTATATGGCATTAACTACAAATGGCCGATGTGTCCCTTACATCACTCCTCTTCGCGGCACCTCATATGTATATATATATATATAATATATATATATATATATATATATATATATATATATATATATATGTATATATATTGTTGCGGGCCGGGCGTCGGGTGAGAAGACCACTAGGTGGGGGAAGTATTCGGCTCCCACCAGACTCCCCGGAATTGGAGGCCGTCACACACGGATAATTCCGTGATGTGGCGGGTCGCTTAACGACCATGGATGCCAATAACTAACCACGTGACCTCGGTCCTCCCGTCTATGGGTTAATCGGGTTACCTAATTAATCACGTGATTTAATTACCGGGGAACATGCCCTCGGTACGCCTTGTCCAAACCGGATCACTCCACCGGACTGGATCACTTTACCGGATCGGATGCAGCCGAGCTACACTGCCAAGGACGTACCGGCTAAAAGGAACGGATCATTGGGAATAAAGTCCTGGCTAAGCTAGGATTCGGAACATGCTGGATCAATGACAGAAACCACAAAAACGAGCTGGGAACATTTCAAATCATAATTTATTAACAATGGGAGAGGAATGGTATGTGGCATGATCAGGATTTATTTGGGTGTGTTGTGCAGAGATAGGGGAGAGAGAGGTGTGGTGCAGCAAATAAACAGGAAACTTACAAAAGCC
>CM068967.1:59773523-59786109 GCA_035128595.1 Eptatretus atami
AACTATCACTGGTACAACTTTGGCATTCTTCAGCTTCCAGGATCATTTCATTTCATTCTTGAGGTCTTGGTATTTGGTCATTTTCTTGATTTCAGCATCGTTGAGTCCAAAATCACTGGAATTAACTCCTCACTTAGCAATGCCTTCTTCTCTCATTTTTGTACCTAAGTATGATATCTGATCGCACCGCTTTGTTTTCAGAGTTCACGCTCGATGGGGTCATTCGGTTATACGTTAGCAGTCGGAACTTCCATGTTTTCAGTGATTCTCTCCCTGTCGAGTGCAGCCTGTGGCTGCTGGTTGCATCATTGGTTGGGACGCGGCTATGCCGTTGATGTAGTGTCCCCCTTACTAGTACACTGCTGCTCATTTTGCCGACCTCGGAAGGATGACAGCTAGGTCAACTCCTGTGTTTTTAATTCAGCGGCCAACGGCTTGAAACTCAGGACCCATGATCCCAAGCCGCCACCCTAACCACTAAGCCAACACCAGGCTTTTTTCAGTGATTGATTTTAGTTCATGTTCTACTAATTTCTGGAACTGGGATATCAAGTTTGCAGATGTGCCAGCAGATTACTTTATAAACCTCTGCTGTGTCATTGTATGTACAGCTGTTCTGACATAAGGTTTTTTTTGTGTGTGTGTGTTCGGTCATTAGCAACAACACATCATTCTTCTTGCTAATGCATCCTCCAACTCTCGCATTTCTTTTTGACCTTCTCCCTCACCCCCCCCCGCCACCCACACTCCACACTCACTCTCTCTGTCTGTCTGCCCATACTCTCTCTCTCTCACACACACACACACACACACCTCCCTCCCACAGTTTATAGCAACTTTTGTGAGGCGTCGCTTTCCCCACCCCCGTCCCCTTCCTCGCTCTTTCCCCCTTCATAACTTCCCCTCCCACCCTCCTCCTCCCTCTCCCTGCCCCTTAATATTCCTGTCAGCGAAGCAACGGGTTGCATTTGCTAGTGTGTGTGTATGTATGTATGTATATATATATATATATATATATATATTATATATGTTGACTATATTAAGAGGCATTGACGATATACAGTATATTCAAGACTATCATTGCACTTACCCTTCCACCATCCACAATCTCCTTTTGCAGTTCCTTAGAAGCCAGTACAAGCTCACGGATAATCTGCAGTGCAGCAAACACCAAAGCTGTTAGGGTAATCGTATCCTGCAAATTGCATGCCTAGGCTTGACTGGTAACTGATGTTTAGTGCCATGGGTTGTGTTAAAAATTAAATGTCTCAATGCAAATAAGTAAATAAATAAATAATAAAAAAATCCAGGTACAACATCATTTTGTCATTACCTGCATGAGGTGCGTGCAGGAGCTCAGCATGCTGTGGGGGCATATAGAAGAGGTAAGGATGGTTCATTGGGCAGGAGACATTGATGTAGAGCTTACAGTTTTGGGCACGTGATGAGAAGCCACATTGACAGAAGGGCGAAATGGAAAAAAAACAAAAAAACAAAACATAGCAGCAATACTGCATGCCAAACGACGTCACAACAAAGCATAACACCGTCATTTTTGATGAAACACAATGCTTTGCACCACGTAATATGGTGATGCAGCATTTTGCATCGTGGCATTTAATGCCATATACAGTTATTCATGTCTCCCACACTTTGAGCGCAGGATGGACAAGGACAGTTTGCCTTCTACCAAGCCAGCTCAACTTCCTGACGTACGCATGACAGAGTGGTGGGGATGTGGTGGTGGCAGGTGGATGGGGCGGAGGTAAACAGAGGGGTAATGGATGGTTGGCCGAGGCCATCACAAAAGCTAACTATTACTGCACAAAATAATTTCACGGTTTGGATCAACAAGACCACAAACACGTATCAAAGTGAATCACTATGTTCATTCATTCTCTGAAATAAATGATTTCATAATATAATTTCAGGATTTAAAACATTAAATGAAGAAAATGCTTGACATCTTAATTACCACCACTTAAATTAAGAACCTCCTTTCGATCGTCATACAGAAGGCAGGTCGAGGTGAGAGTGAGCGCTCACTGCTGCGTGCTTGCACATCCTCAGGTCGTATGGCTTGTCCCTTCTCTCACCACCCCCAGATATATGGACCCGCTCGGGTGGTGTAAATCAAAGGTTTTGTACTCGAATTTATTCTGCCTTTGGCAGCTTGAAAGTCTCCAACATTGCGGTTGCTTTTATCGTTTAACCTCGTGCCCTGGATAATGGATCAAGCAGGTGTGGAGCCAGGCTGTATTATTTTAAAAAAAAAACTTCTCAAAGTATGAAAATTCATGGCCTGTTAAAGTAAAAAAAAAAAAACACCAAAAAAACCCAGGTCCAACTACTTCATCAAACAGTTCATTCTGTCTATGTCACTCAAATCAATATCCCAGGAGAAAAGTAATCAGGGAAATAAAGTACAATGTTAAACTTTGTGCTGCCCTTTGGATTAATTACACCTCGAGTTTAAAATTGCTGCAACAACAAGAGTGGAGCTCATGTTGGGATTTGGTTTGTTGTTTCGGTAATATTTATATATTACATACAAGCGAAAGGAGGGAGGAAGAGGGGTTAGGAAACGGGTGTATAAATCACAATTTTGGGGGGAAAAAATAATTAATGCCCAAGTGTTTTAAAAATAATGTCAGCACACCTTCTTAGGATAATAGCGAGCCTGAAGAGCTCCGTGGACAACATGTGTGTCTGCACAAATGAAAGAAGTAAAAATTAAAAGGAACCTTAATGCTGGAGTGTGTGTAGGTACGTGCACACACATGCACACGCACACGCACACACACACACCAATTATGGAGACAGTAAAAACTAGGTCCTCATATAATTAAGTACAAAGTAGAATTTGACGCAAATACTTTGATGGATATGCCTCTGTCCATGTTAAATGTCAACCCTGCACTGTTACGTTTTGGGTTTTTTTGTATCCATCGTCGAGGCTCATATAAGAGCGACCACACAGAACGTACAACAAAGTCTGATGTCAATACAAAGGTCACATGAAAAATTAAAGGTCTCTTGAGAGAGAGAAAAGGCATAAATAGAAGAAAGACAGCATCAGATGCTTCTCACTCGAGTTATGGTCTGCAAAATGATTTTCATACGGTACATGACCTTTGACCTGTTGAATATTGTTACGAATTTGGGAATTCGATTGCACACAACATACAGGTTCCTTTAGTCAGCTATGTCCGATAGTGCTTGTTCCCTAGATAGCTCACCTTTCATTGTTAAATGTTCAGAAATCGATTAGATGCCTGCGGATCGATTTAATAGTTAGGAACGAACAATGGAGACAACCTCCCCTCTTCCGTCGAAGAGGAAGAACCACCTGCCGTCCCGTGACTCATGATGTTCAACAACTCCTCTCCACCCGTGGCTGAGCGGGGATGGAGCACGAAGGCATGAGTCATGAGTCACGCCGGGAGCGGGGGAAGGGGGGGAGAAGGATAGAGGAGATCTTTCTTTTGTTCGGGGCAGAGTTGGAGAAGGGAGTTGAGGGAGTCGTTCAGCAGACCTTCGGGTCCTGCTTGGTTTGCGTTAGGGTTGAGGCCTTCGGAAGCTTTTTGCTTCGGCTGGCTCAGTGAGTTCGGCTGCGGCCTGGCTCGGGAGGAGGCTTTTTGCTTTGGTGGTTCAGTGAGCTTCGGCTTTGTTTGGCTCGGGAGAGCTTTTTGCTTCGAGCTGCTTTGTTTTGGAAGGAAGTTGAGCCGGTTGCTCGGATCGAGCTGCGAATGGTGGCTTCTTCTTCTTCTTCTTCTTGGTTTGTGGAGCTCTTTGTTCTCCATTTTGGTTCCGCGCTTGGTGCGACTCATCGACCTCTTTTGGTGGTTCCTCGGGAGAAGACGCATCGACGGGAAGGATCGGCGCCTCGTCTCACCAGCACGTGTTGAGAAGCGCGGAGGATTCGGAGAGCTCGGGCGGGATCGCGGCTCACGGCGATTAGATCCAGCTCGCTCTCGCTGGAGCCCGGGTCCGAACAACTTGAAGACCACACGAGTGGAGAGGTTCGAGATAGGTCTTGGTTTCAGCACACCTGTCCTCCGCGCTGGAGCCCGTTATTAGAGGCCTCTGCCACCATTTCTTGGGTGTGTGTGTGTGTGTGGTACGTGAGTCCGTGGGCCCGTCTAATAAGTAGAAATTGTTAAGTGCTTGTGTGCTGTAATTGTTTGCATCGCATTTCGTATAGACGGTCGTAGTTCTTTTTGTCGTGCTTTTGTTGCTTGTATAATTGCATACGTGTTTTGCCTTGTTTAATTGCATCGTGCTTTATTATAATAAATGTCCTTGTGTGAATGTAAACCTGTTCGTTGCGTCCATTCCCTCATTGAACTGCCCCATCTTGCACTCGGAATATAGTTGGTTTTTAAATAGCCGGTAAAGTGACGGGTCCAACGGGACTGCGCGATAATACCCCGCTCGGTTATCCCAAAAGGAAGCGAGCTGCTTAAGCGGCTCGTTTCCAAGCGGTCCCGTTGAGGTGCAATCTCTCGGTAACCTACCTGCGCGAATAATTGGTAAATCGAAGATTTGGCGATCGGACCCTGTAGCGTGCGGACAAGGTTGTGGTGTGGTTAAAAACACACCCGTGGCTGGTTTCGGCGTTGATCTGGAAAGCCGCGACTGGATTGTCCGTTCGGTGGGCGAAGCGACCGCTATTGGTTAGACGCGGCCGTTCACACACAAATCTACAACAATATAAAATTGAATCGATTCGTCTTTGTAGTACAAGTCCATAGTTATGGCAACTTTGGTCAAAACCCCTTTAGCGGTTCACTCCCATGCCTGGTGTTGGCTTAATGGTTAGGGTAGTGGGCTTGGGATCCGAGGATCCTGAGTTCAAACCCCCCTCGGCTGTTCAATGAATACCAGGTGGGGTTGATTGCCTGTCATCCTTCTGAGGTCGACAAAATGAGTGCCAGCTTGCTGGTATCCTGTGTCCGACTGGTGACCTGTCAAGGATTGTGCCCAATAGCCAAGGAGACTGCTGAGGCAGCACCAACGCTCTGCACAGAGTATGGTCCCGATGGATGGATGGATGGTTCACTCCCATCCCACTCCCCTTCACCAACAAGTCCTGTCGCAAAATGTGTGAGTTATCCCAGTAATTAAATTTACTTTCAGATAAATGTCACCTTAGACCTTTGAATCTTATCAGTTAATCTATGAATCACAATGCAGGTTTGTACCAAAATTGGTTAAAAAAAAAAAAGAAATCCCTTTGGCAGTTCAAAAATTAGCTTGGTAACAATATCATCACACATGGACAGATGGATGAACGGACGGACAATCTAAAAACATAATGCCTCTGGCGCCCTCAGCAGCAGAGACATAAAAATGCAAATAATGTGATACAATGGAGTCCCATGTGTAAAAATGAAATGTACAGTCACGTGTTAATGTATAGTACACTGTGATTGATTGAAATCAAAGCCTCAGCTGGTGAAGGCTACATCATGTAGCAGATTGCATCCCAACTTCATGTTTCAACTGAGTTGTATGCAACATGATGAGGAGGAGGATACTCAAAACTGGAACGCTCTCTTTTTCTGATAGATGACGACCCAGTAGAGATCTTGCGAATTACTTTGCTGAATGTACGGGTGTTTACGTTTCTCCAAGAACAGAAATACATATCAGTTCAAAGTGGTCTCAATGGATGTGCAGCTGCCTGAAGACATTTGCTGACTTTGCCTCTCCTCAGCACAAGGAGAAAAGAAAGCAAAAAGTAGGAAGCATCTCAAAATGGAAGAGGTGGAAATTGAACAATGTATTGTCGAAATTGTTTTGGGCCATATATTTGGAACGTATTCCAAAATGGTGGAAACGTTGACATTCTTCCCACAGTCCTGTACACACTGTGGATACCCAATGGTCCAACCCTCCAATTCCCCATATGAAGTATACACCCAATATAACGTTCTCTCCATGATTAAATAACACACTGCAAGAACATTACCGAAAATTATTAAACCTCAGGTCAAAAGGAAAGTGCTGTTTGCATTTCCAGTACTCCAGAGAAGAGCACTGAGTGTGTTGGGAATTAAACTAACAAAAAGATGGAAAGAAGAAAAATTAATGAAACAAAACCAATTGTAGATTACAATATCATTTAACAACCTCATGCAGTTTATGAACTACACCCCCACACTACGCCCCTAACTCCTCTTCACCATTTACGAACTACACTCCCACATCCTGTCCCCACCCCCCTTCACCAACACATCTTGTAGCACTATATGTATGTATATATATATATATATATATATATATATATATATATATATATATATAATACACATACATACATATATGTATACTCCTACTATGCTCTTCTAGCTGGAGAAAGTTGCATAAAGCAACCATGAAAAGCTATCCAAGGTAAGCCCTTTACCATTTCAAACCCTTCCCAGAGTTCCTCCACAGCTGTAAAGACGTTCACAAATAGTACATTCATGAGAATCCCAATACTACACATTCCTTCAGCTGCTGGACCAGTTTCATCACTTGTTGGCAAATCATCAGCGGCAGCGCAGACAGAAACACACACCATCAAGGCTCTCAAGCATGTACCACGTGTACATTTCAAAAGCAGTCAACATATGGATGAAAAACAAAGACCCACACACATCTCTCACCTGTGACTGTAGGAAATAAGCGATGAAACCAGTCTGGTGGTTGAGGGTGTGTGCAGCATTGGGATTCTCAACAGTTCATTGCCTGCCCATGCCACCATTTGGGACATGCTGTGTCCTGCCCAATGCAGCCTAAGGTGTCCTGTCTGACTCTACCTATTGTCTATCTATTGAGGAGTATCTGAGGCCTCAAGGCATAGATTACTTAAGGAAACTCTGTATGTTCATTGGCTTGGGGGTGCGTATGTAGGTTGGGGTTGTCTGAGATTATTGCTTGTATTGTTTGTTTTGTGTTCTCCCGACATGTTCCAAGACACTATTATAAAATTACTTGGTCTCTGGGTGATTTGAGTGTCTCTGATCACAAGTTTGAATTAGTCTGTTAAAGAACAGATTGGATTGGAGCAATGAGCGCTCAGGACAAGACCGTGCCTGCATCCAGTGATTTTGCTTGGTCGCTATTAGAGTAAAGTCCGTTACGCGATTGGCTCTGTTGTTTCATCAGAACTCCGTATCCTTGGCCTCAACATCCTTTTTGAGGCCATCAAAGCCACCTTAAAGTGTCTATTGGGATGTGGGATCAGGCAGTGCTGCCACCGGCCCACAGGCAAAGAAGTAAGCACCATGAGGCCAATAACGCACAACTTTTCAATGTCCAACACGTTCTGAAACCACCGTCGGAAAAAGCTCACCCAGCCTGGCAAAGCCAGGTATCTCCCTCCTTCACCCCACCCACCCTCACCCCACAGGCAGCATTGGGGAGCTCCTGCTAGCTAATTATAAAGCTTTGAGGAAATGTATTATTATATTTTGTGCAGTAATCTAACTTTCACTTTGGATGCAGGCACACGCCTCGATGATTCATGCATGAAGTCTCTCTCTCAAGGGGCTGTCACACCTTGACGTTTTAGCCAGCGTATGGCAACGTATCAAAATGTATGTAAAACGCTGGCGTACGCTGAACGATTGATGTTTTTTTTATTTTTTTATAAAGTTTTGGGCGTATTCATACAGTTGGACGTATGCATAACATATTAGTAACGTACACAGAACGTTTCGATAACTTATAGATAACTTATACCAACGAATGCTTAGCGTGTTGTCGGCATTCACAACGTATGCCCAACGATAGTCTAACGTATGCATAGCGCGGACGTACGCCGACGATCACGTGGCGTAGCCTATTAAAAGGCTGCCGCTCGACGATTCAAATCTTACCGCACTCGACATCGAAGTGTCAAGGCCCTGTCACACCTTGACGTTTTAGCCAGCGTATGCCGACGTATGAAAGATTTGCCGAATACCTGGCACATGTCGAAACGTTATGGTAAGTTTGTATACGTTAAGAGCACGCTGAAGCACGCTGGCATACGCGTAGTACGCCAGCACGTCGACAAATTTTAAGCATGCTCAAAATTTTTCGACGTATTCAGCGTATGACTGACACGTTCCGCATACGCTGGCCATAAGTTGTAGGCACATTATGCGATCTTGACACACGTCGACACACGTTACTTGTAAGTTACTCATAAGTCGAAACACGTCGAGGTAATGTTTAGCGTACCCAAACTTATTTCTAACCTATGAGTAACGTGCTTTGAACCTATGTGTAACGTATCTCCAACGCACATTGACGTATGTAGACATATTTGATTGACGTTTCCGGAACCACAGACTTACTGATCGTGTTTAACTTACAGCTACCGTATAATGGCGTATTGCAGCGTTTAGGGGAATTGGTATATAAAATGGGCTTCACAGGAGGAACCCGTCAGTGTTTCAGACTCCATGTCCATGTCAGTAGTATCAGTAGTAGTAGTAGGTGAGCGTGTCATTAGTTGTAGTAGTATGTAGTAGGTCCATGTCAGTAGTAGTAGGTGAGTGTGATGGGGAGGGTGTGGTGATGATGGATCCTCCTTGCGTCCGCGTCCACGGCCACGGCCGGGAGACTTCTTTGCAGCATTTTCGAAGTTTTCTTCGGCTTTTTTAAATGTTTTTCTACGCTGAACTATTGTGTTTTTTTAAAGTTTTTGGCGTATTCATAACGAGTTGGACAAATGCATAACGTATTAGTAACGTACACAGAACGTTTCGATAACTTATAGATAACTTATACAAGAATGCTTAGCGTGTTGTCGGTTCACAACATATGCCCAACGATAGTCTAACGTATGCATAGCGTGCGGCAGCGTATCGTCGACGATCACGTGGTGTAGGCTATCATAGGCTGCCGCTCAACGATTTAAATCGCTGCCGCTCAACGATTTAAATCATAACCGCACTAAAATGAAGTGTCAACATCACCTCATGCCGAAGAAAAAAACAAAACAAAAAAAACGGAGTCTGGAACACTGAGGGTTCCTCCTGTGAA
This sequence comes from Eptatretus atami, assembly GCA_035128595.1. Taxonomy (NCBI): domain Eukaryota; kingdom Metazoa; phylum Chordata; class Myxini; order Myxiniformes; family Myxinidae; genus Eptatretus; species Eptatretus atami. Next base: position 59,782,545 of record CM068967.1, read on the forward strand.
GCCCATTTTTATTACCAATTCCCCTAAACGCTGCCAATACGCCATTATACGGTAGCTGTAAGTTAGAACACGTTCAGTAAGTTCTGTGGTCGTCCGGAAGACGTCAAATACGTCTACATCCGTCAATATGTGTTGGAGATACGTTACACATAGGTTCAAAGCACGTTACTCATAGGTTAGAAATAAGTTTGCGGTACGCTAAACATTACCTCGATTGTTTCGACTTAGATAACTTACAAGTAACGTGTGTCGACGTGTGTCAACGATCGCGTAACGTGCCTACAACTTATGGCCAGCGTATGCGGAACGTGTGAGTCATGACGCACGTCGAAAAATTTTGAGCATGTTAAAATTTGTCGACGAGCTCGGCGTACTACGACTATGCCAGCGTGCTTCAGCGTGCTCTTAACGATATACAAAACTTACCCATAAGTATTCGACGTGTGCCAGCGTTTTAGACAAATTTTTCATACGTCGGCATACGCTGCTAAATCGTCAAGGTGTGACAGCCCTTCAGGGAGCACATGATCAGTGATTCAAACCATACAACAAACCAAGTGGTGAATGGGGAATGGATGAGAGATAAAGGAAAGTTACACAGGTAATACTGAACAGTGAAATGAGCAAGTTTCTTTCAAAGGGATGTCGATATTAAGTTTGATTGGTACCATCAATGTATGTGAACTGTCCCTCTACCGATAACAAAAATAAATAAGTCACAGAGATGAAGTTAACGTACATAGTTGGGCTTAAAAAAATGCCATAACTTCTCAAATACCAGAATCAGCATTTCGTTGAAGCAACCATTTAAATTATGGATAATAATTCAAACAATACAATTACAATGTAAAATAATCAAGGATCGAGATATGTATCCATCCACAAGGTAGTTAAAGGATTTCAGTCGCCCTGTTTTCTTGTGTGCTGACAGGCTTTTCTCACTGTATAAGTACCAAGTAACTATGGAAACGCCCTTAGCCCCTCAGCGGTCCATCGCTATCTGTGAAAAGGAACTTTGACCTTTCGTTGTGGCCTATTTTTATGTTTTCTCTGCAAGAGCGAGGCTCAAGGGAGAACAACGTTAAATTGACAGTGCGGTAGTGGGGTGACAATTGGGCCCAACCAGCAAGGGTGTAATGAACAGGAAAAGAGAAAGAGAAAGAGAAAGAAAAAGAGAAGAAAAACTGCAATCAGCAAGTAATGGGGTTGGTTGTGAACGGGTTAATGGGGTCAAAAAATATCATGGGTCAAGATTCTTTTTATTTTGTGTAGTAATGCAAGTTTCACTTTGGATGCAGGCAAATGCCTTGGTGATTCATGCATGAAGAGTGTCTCCCAGGCAGCACATGATCAGTTATTCAACCCATACAACAAACCGAAGGATGGGGTGACATGAGGTGGTGATGCACTGCATGCATGAAGGCCTCGAGAAAGAGTGGCTTCAGAAATGACTGAAAGTGCAGTCGCCCAAAGACACGGAAGAGAGTGATTGGTATATCATCCGCTTCCGTGGATGTATTTTCTTTCTACCAGCAGTCACTGCCAGAGGTATCCACTGACTCGGCTAAGAAGGCTATGAAATGGACTCGTACGACCAAGGTATTATGTTAAATAGAGCGATAGTATTGATCTTTACAACGGTGGAGATGATGGGCGATGCTCTCGTTATGAGGCAGCCTTGTACTGTCCATCCCAAGTCGTCCAGAGGACTGGCAAAACGTCAACAACAGAGTCACCAACAAAGCGTGGACTGGCATTGAGTGGCGATCAAACCAGGTAGGCAAGGTACGTTACCTCCTTGCTTCAAGTTAGTAACGAGCCAGCTGAGCTTATCTGACAATCCGAGTACAGCGCAGTAATTATTTCCCTGACACAACCTTAAGTAAGGGATGCTTAAAAAATAAAATCCTCAATATTGGTACTTTCAGCTGGATTTGAAACACAACATCCAGGATAACAAGTCCAGTTTCCTTCCCCATAGGCTGCTATCTATCCAAAATATTTACCTTAATTTACCCCAGATACTGCTCATTTTTCTTTTATTATGGTCGACTTTACGATTGCTTTGTTTGCCTCATTTTGATTCCACCTCATTCTGACGTCCACAGAAATGCAGGCAGTCTCACGGGATTTGGTTGACACTCGCACAGACGTATGATAATGCAGTGGAACAAAATATAATTATCTTCATTACCTATTTAAATGCCTTATTTTCCAATTTAGCTCCGAAAAATGAAGAAAATGATGAAACTGACAACACAACAGGATAAAAGCATGCTTGTTTTTCCATAGCAAGATGTGATATCTGATTCTGATGTACTGTACCATACTCTGCAACAGAGCATCAGGGCTGCTAAGGCAGTTTCTTTGCTCGGGTTATACTGTGTGGTTTGCCATTGCCTTCCCAGCAGTGGTTATGGCACGAATTTGTAATTTGTTCAGGGTGCCAGCGGTGTCTTGCCGACTCTTCACAAAGGACACAGAGAGATATTTAACATCCACCAACTAATACTGGCAGATGGGACGGCACACTCAATGATGAATCACCTTGCCTGTGAAACACCAAGATGACAGTTTATAGGTGGGTCGGGATTCAAACCCAGACAAGCAGCTTAGAGGCGAGTGTGCATACCTCGATGCCACCCTGCCAGCCCAGATACGATACACATCACCAAAAATGTCAATAGCGTGAGTTAAGGTTTTGGAGAGAACTGTTTTGGTAAAACTGCCATCCCAAAAAGTGCACAATTTTGAAGAAAAGATGGTTAAAGGGAGGGGTTATGGTGGTGCTTATGAAACGTGTAACGAAGGGATGTTGGGTGGTGATGAACAGATGATTATTCTGTACTCGAAACACCTGCTCCCTTAGGGAGCAGCTTGGGGGTGGGGTGTGTGGGGCATTAGGGAAGGTGAGAAAAATATATTTTGTGCCATGTCTAACAACCCCCCCTGTCTGCAGCAGGGGTCATTGAACCACTTACACTGTGGCATGTGTCCAGGGGAAAATCGTGTCGTCTCTCCCCTACGATATTTTTGTGCCCACGATCTGACCCTGGGTACTACTAACATACGTGCGAAGTTTGGAGATCGGGCCAGTCCTGTGTTTTTTTACAGTGATTTTCAGACGTACACACACATACAGAGAATTGCCATTATTAATATAGTAGGACAGGATGTGAAAACCTTCAGATAGCTCAGAACAGAGCACATTGGATTCAAGACCCCATGGGATCATTCTTAAAGAATTAGCAATTGTGTGCTGGCAACCCCCTTGGAATTCCCTGCTTGGATGAGCTGGTTAAGTTGAACTACCTGTGGTAAGTGCTGGTGTTCGGGTGTGGACATAGCACAGGCATGGTGGAACAAGTGGCTGCATTACCTATTTGAATGCTGATATTAATTGAACCCCTTACCTATTTGCACAGCGTTTAAGGGATCATCCATGTTACACCAGGGTTTTGAGACCCTCTCCAAACACCTCGAGGGTTAAAGGGGAACCAAAGCGCAATTTATTTTTTCTTTCTGAAAACCATTGAGAGTCATGAATCACGGGATAATATGAAGA
>CM068967.1:59798179-59816748 GCA_035128595.1 Eptatretus atami
TTGATGTTCCAATATAAATAGGTTTATCCATTTCAATACTCTCTTTTTCAAATGAATAGCACAAAAGTTCTCTGAAAAACACCTCCGCTCGCTCAAAAATTGGTCTATTAATTAACTTTGAAGCCTGTTTCCAAGATGTAGAAAGTCTTATGTTTTGTCGATCAAGAGAGATCCCCCACACTACGCCTAACTCTCTTCACCATTTACGAACTACACTCCCACATCTCCCACCCCTTCACCAACACATCTTGTAGCACTATATTATTATATATATATATTATATATATTATATATATATATTATATATATAATCACTAATACATATATGTATACCCCTACTATCTCTTCTGAGTGGAGAAAGTTGCATAAAGCACCATGAAAGCTATCCAAGTAAGCCCTTTACCATTTCAAACCTCCAGAGTTCCTTCCACACTGTAAAGACGTTCCAAATAGTACAATTCCTAGAATCCATACTACACATTCCTTCAGTGCTGGAACCAGTTCATCACTTGTTTGGCAAATATCAAGCGGCAGCGCAGACAGAACACACACATCAAGGCTCTCAGATGTACCACGTGTACATTTCAAAGCGTACATATGGATGAAAAACAGACCAACACAAATCTCTCACCTGTACTGTAGGAAATAAGCGATGAACCATCTGGTGGGTTGAGGGTGGTGTGCAGCATTGGGTTCTCAACAGTTCATTGCCTGCCCATGCCACCATTTGGGACTGCTGTGTCTGCCCAATGCAGCCTAAGGTGTCCTGTCTGACTCTCTATTGTCTATCTATTGAGGAGTACTGGCCTCAGGCATAGATACTTAAAGGAAATCTGTATGTTCTTGGCTTGGGGGTGCGTAGTAGGCTTGGGGTTGTCTGAGATTATTGTTGTATTGTTTGTTTTGTTGTTTCGAACCCGACTGTTCCAAGAACTATTATAAATTACTTGGTCCTCTGGTGATTGAGTGTCTCTGATCACAATTGATTAGTCTGTAAGGAACAGTTGGATTTGAGCAATGAGCGCCTCAGGACAAGACCGTGCCTGCAATCAGTTGAAATTTTGCTTGGTCGCTATTAGAGTAAAGTTCCGTTACCGCGATTGCTCTGTTGTTTTCATGAACTCCGTATCCTTGGCTCACTCCTTTTGAGGCCATCAAAGCCAAACTTAAGTTTGTCCTATTGGGAATGTTGGGATCAGGCAGTGCTGCCACGGCCACAGGAAAAAGTAAGCACATGAGGCCAATCGACAACTTTTCAATGTCCACACGTTCTGAACCACCGTCGAAAAAGCCTCACCCAGCCTGGCAAAGCCAGGTACTCCCTCCTTCACCCACCCACCCTCACCCACAAGGCAGCATTGGGGAGCTCTGCTAGCTATTATAAACTTTGAGGAAAGGTATTATTTATTTTGGTGCAGTAATTAACCCCTTTTTTCCCAAACCCTTTGGGAAAAATTGGGCCAAAGGCCACACCTCGATGATTCATGCATGAGTCCTCTCTCTCAAGGGCTGTCAACACCTTGACGTTTTAGCCACGTATGGCAACCGTATCAAATGTATGTAAAAACGCTGGCGTACGCTGCAACATTGATGTTTTTATTTTTGTTATAAAGTTTTTGGCGTATTCATACGATTGGAACGTATGCATAACATATTAGTAACTACACAGAAGTTTCGATAACTTATAGATAATTATACACGAATGCTTAGCGTGTTGTCGGCATTCACAAGTATGCCAACGATAGTCTAACGTAGCATAGCGCGGCAGCGTAGCGACGATCGTGGCGTAGCCTATTAAAAGGCTGCCGCTCGACGATCCAAATCTTACCGCACTACATGAACGGTGTCAAGGCCCTGTCACACTTGACGTTTTTAGCCAGCGTATGCGACGTATGAAAGATTTGCCGAATACCTGGCACATGTCGAACGTATGTGTAAGTTTGTTATACGTTAAGAGCACGCTGAAGCACGCTGGCATACGCGTAGTACGCCGAGCACGTCGACAAATTTTAAGCATGCTCAAAATTTTCGACGTATTCAGCGTATGACACACGTTCGCCATACGCTGGCATAAGTTGTAGGCACTTTATGCGATCTTGACACACGTCGACACGTCTACACTTGTAAGTTACTCATAAGTCGAAACACGTCGAGGTAATGTTTAGCGTACCGAAACTTATTTCTAACCTATGAGTTCGTGCTTTGAACCTATGTGTAACGTTATCTCCAACGCACAATTGACGTATGTAGACATTTTGATTGACGTTTCGGAGCCACAGACTTACTGACCGGTTTCTAACTTACAGCTACCGTATAATGGCGTATTGCAGCGTTTAGGGGAATTGGTATATAAAAATGGCTTAAAGGAGGAACCCGTCAGTGTTTCGACTCCATGGTGAGTACATGTCCATGTCAGTAGTATCAGTAGTAGTAGTAGGTGAGCGTGTCATTAGTAGTAGTAGTAGTAGTATGGTCCTGTCAGTAGTAGTAGGTGAGTGTGATGGGGAGGGTGTGGTGAGATGGATCCTCCTTGCGTCCGCGTCCGGCCACGGCCGGGAGACTTCTTTGCAGCATTTTCGAAGTTTTCTTCGGCTTTTTTAAATGTTTTTCTACGCTGAACTATTGTGTTTTTTTTAAGTTTTTGGCGTATTCATAACGAGTTGGGACAAATGCATAACGTATTTGTAACGTCCACAGAACGTTTTTGATAACTTATACGATAACTTATACAACGAATGCTTAGCGTGTTGTCGGTTGTTACACAACTATGCCCAACGATAGTCTAACGTATGCATAGCGTGTGGAGCGTACTCGTCGACGTCACGTGGTGTAGCGCATTAATTGCATAGGCTGCCGCTCAACGATTTAAAACATCAGCTGCCGCTCAACGATTTAATCCATAACCGCACTAGAAATCGAAGTTCAACCACGCCTCATGCGAAGAAAACAAAACATACAACAAAAAACGGAGTCTGGAACACTGATGGGTTTCCTCCTGTGCAAGCCATTTTTATCTACCAATTCCCACTAAACGCTGCCTACCCATTATACGGTAGCTGTAAGTTAGAAACACGTAGTAAGTTCGTGGTACGACCGAGACTCAAATACGTCTACACGTCATATGTGTTGGAGATACGTTACAACATAAGGTTCAACACGTTACTCATAGGTTAGAAATAAGTTTCGGGTACGCTAAACATTACCTCGACGTGTTTCGACTTAGAGTAACTTACAAGTAACGTGTGTCGACGTGTGTCAACGATCGCGTAACGTGCCTACAACTTATGGCCACGTATGCGGAACGTGTGATGTAGTACGCTACGTCGAAAAATTTTGATGCATGTAAATTGGTCGACGAGCTCGGCGTACTACCACGTATGCCAGCGGCTTCAGCGTGCTCTTAACGATATACAAAACTAACCCATAAAGTATTCGACGTCGATTGGCCAGCGTGTTCAGACAAATTTACATACGTCGGCATACGCTGCTAAATCGTCAAGGGTGACAGCCCTTCAGCAGCACATGATCAGTGATTCAAACCATACAACAAACCAAGTGGTGAATGGGGATGGATGAGAATAAAGGAAAGTTACAACAGGTAATATGAAGTGAATGAGCAAGTTTTTCAAAGGGATGTCGATATTAAGTTTGATTGGTACTCAATGTATGTGAACTGTCCCTCTACGATAACAAAAAATAAATAAGTCACAGAATGAGTTAACGTACATAGTTGGGCTTAAAAAAATCATAACTTCTCAATACCAGAATCAGCATTTCGTTGAAGCAACCATTTAATTTATGGATAATAATTTCAAACACTACAATTACAATGTAAAATAATCAAGGATCGAGATATGTATCCATCCACAAGGTAGTTAAAGATTTCAGTCCTGTTCTCTGTGTGCTGACAGGTTTTCTCACTGTATAAGTACCAAGTAACTATGGAAACGCCCTTAGCCCTCAGCGGTCCATCGCCATCTGTGAAAAGGAACTTTGACTTTCGTTGTGGCTATTTTTATGTTTCTCTGCAAGAGCGAGGCTCAGGGAGAGCAACGTTAAATTGACAGTGCGGTAGTGGGTGACAATTGGGCCCAACCAGCAAGGGTGTAATGAACAGGAAAAGAGAAGAGGAAAGAGAAAGAAAAAGAGAAGAAAAGCAATCGCAAGTAATGGGGTTGGTTGTGAACGGTTAATGGTCAAAAATATCATGGGTCAAGATTCTTTTATTTTGTGTAGTAATGCAAGTTTCACTTTGGATGCAGGCAAATGCCTTGGTGATTCAATGCTGAAGAGTGTCTCCCAGGCAGCACATGATCAGTTATTCAACCCATACAACAAACCGAAGGATGGGGTGACATGAGGTGGTGATGCACTGCATGCTGAAGGCTTCGAGAAAGAGTGGCTTAGAAATGACAAAGTGCAATCGCCCAAAGACACGGAAGAGAGTGATTGGTTAATCATCCGCTTCCGTGGATGTATTTTCTTTCTACCAGCAGTCACTGCCAGAGGTATCCACTGCTCGGCTAAGAAGGCTATGAATGACTCGAACGACCAAGGTATTATGTTAAATAGAGCGATAGTATTGATCTTTAAAACGGTGGAGTGATGGGCGATGCCTCCGTTATGAGGCAGCCTTGTACTGTCCATCCCAAGTCGTCCAGAGGACTGGCAAAACGTCAACAACAGAGTCACGAACAAAGCGTGGACTGGCATTGAGTGGCGATCAAACCAGGTAGGCAAGGTACGTTACCTCCTTGCTTCAAGTTAGTAACAGCAAGCCTGAGCTTATCTGACAATCCGAGTAAAGCGCAGTAATTATTTCCTGACACAACCTTAAGTAAGGGATGCTTAAAAAATTAAAATCCTCACATATGGTACTTTCAGCTGGATTGAAACACACATCCAGGATAACAAGTCCAGTTTTCTTTTCCCCATAGGCTGCTACTATCAAAATATTTACCTTAATTTACCCCAGATACTGTCTTTTTTCTTTTATTATGGTCGACTTTACGATTGCTTTGTTTGCCTCATTTTGATTCCACCCATTCTGACGTCCACAGAAATGCCGGCAGTCTCACGGGATTGGTTGACACTCGCACAGACGTATGAAAATGCAGTGGAACAAAATATAATTATCTTCATTACTATTTAAATGCCTAATTTTCCAATTTAGCTCCGAAAAATGAAGAAAATGATGAAACGACAACACAACAGGATAAACATGCTTGTTTTCCATAGCAGATGTGATATCTGATTCTGATGTCTGTACCATACTCTGCAACAGAGCATCAGGGCTGCTAAGGCAGTTTCTTTGCTCGGGTTATACTGTGTGGTTTGCCATTGCCTTCCAGCAGTGGTTAGGCACGAATTTGTAATTTGTTCAGGGTGCCACCGGTGTCTTGCCGACTCTTCACAAAGGACACAGAGAGTATTTAACATCCCACACTAATACTGGCAGATGGGACGGCACACTCAATGATGAATCACCTTGCCTGTGAAACACAAAGATGACAGTTTATAGTGGGGTCGGGATTCAAACCCAGACAAGCAGCTTAGAGGCGAGTGTGCATACCCGATGCCACCTGCCAGCCCAGATACGATACAACATCAACCAAAAATGTCAATAGCGTGAGTTAAGGTTTTGGGAGAGAACTGTTTTGGTAAAACTGCAATCCAAAAAGTGCACAATTTTGAAGAAAAGATGGTTAAAGGGGAGGGTTATGGTGGTGCTTATGAACGTGTAACGAAGGGATGTTGGGTGGTGATGAACAGATGATTATTCTGTACTCGAACACCTGCCCTTAGGGAGCAGCTTGGGGTGGGGTGTGTGGGGCATTAGAAGGTGGAGAAAATTATTTTGTGCCATGTCTAACAACCCCCCCTGTCTGCAGCAGGGGTCATTGAACCACTTACACTGTGGCATGTGTCCAGGGGAAAATCGTGTCGTCTCTCCCCTACGATATTTTTGTGCCCACGATCTGACCTGGGTATACTAACATCACGTGCGAAGTTTGGAGATCGGCCAGTCTGTGTTTTTTTACAGTGATTTTCAGACGTACACACACATACAGAAGATTGCCATTTAATATAAGTAGGACAGGATGTGAAAACTTCAGATAGCTCAGAACAGAGCACATTGGATTCAAGACCCCATGGGATCATTCTTAAAGAATTGCATTGTGTGCTGGCAACCCCTTGGAATTCCTGCTTGGATGAGCTGGTTAAGTTGAACTACCTGTGGTAAGTGCTGGTGTTCGGGTGTGGACATAGCACAGGCATGGTGGAACAAGTGGCTGCATTACTATTTGAATGCTGATATTAATTGAACCCCTTACCTTTTGCACAGCGTTTAAGGGATCATCCATGTTACACCAGGGTTTTTGAGACCCTCTCCAAACACCTCGAGGTTAAAGGGGAACCAAAGCGCAATTTATTTTTTCTTTCTGAAAACCATTGAGAGTCATGAATCACGGGATAATATGAAGAGGAAAAAAAATGTGAATTTTTTTTGCCTCCAGTGTCAACGAAAAAAGCCGAGAGTGTCGATTTGTGATTTCACCAACAGTGACGTCACGTCTGGAAGCCATATTGATATGAACGGCGTTTTACTATAGAGAAACCGTTGCATGTCGAACTTGGATTCGGATACTGATTCACCGCCGTAAGCACTCTGAGGTTTCAGTATGTTGAAAATGATCAGTGGGATTTTAAAGAACTATTGGAGACAAATTATGATGGAAACGTTTTCGGAGGAATTGTGGAGCCGTCTCATTTTGAAAAAAAAAAATCTCGCGGACAAAATGGCTGACGAATGCTTTGTCCTGCCACTGCAGGTTGCACAGGTGTCTTGTACATTATGAATCGTCCTGTTTTCATACTTTTCCCGGATGCCATTTGTGTCCATGCCGTGTCCACAGTCATGTCCATGAGGGGTTGATGTCTTTCCCAGTGGATTGGGGATTGTGGAGGAGGGTGGAGAGGGGGGGGTGGGATGGTGGTGGGTAGTGTGGGGGTGATGTTGATGGTGGATTGTATAGGGGAGGAGGGGATACCCAAAAATTTAGCGTCAAGGTCAAATCCTTTCAGAGGAGCAGTTGACGACAATAACTACGTGCATACATACTTCATCTCCACTATAAATAGATGTGGTTCATTTGATTTGCAGAAATGTGTTGATAACAGATAAATTATTTTCAGGTGTTCTGTTGGTAACGCCAGGCAATGGGAACAGGTGCTAAATTCACTGATGAAATAGTCCGTGTACAGGTGCGGTAACTGGGTAGAGATGGTTTATAGTTTGAGGCGACGGCTGTTTCTTCCACTTAATCATCAGGATGGCTCCTTTCTCAATCGTTGCGGATAACCATAAGATCTAGCCATTCTGTTGTTTCATAACATTGCTTTGTAACACGTTATGAGCACAAAGTGAACATTCTGTCGCGCCGATCCACACGAGGGTATTAGACAAACCTCGTCCAATTTTGGGAACTTATGGTGTTCCAGCCATTGGTGTAGCATGAAACATCTCGGTCTGTATTACTAAACAGCACCGAGGACGCATCGACTCAGCATATTTGTGGAAAATTGAAAATTATTCACGTTTGAGTTAAATCATCCACACGATGTAATGGATACAGTAGGGATCTGGTGATCTACTTCCATATGCCACGTCAGGGTAATCAAATGAAGAAAAGAAGAAAAGAAGAAGAAGAAGAAGATTTCGACTTTTAATTGCAAATTTATCTATTTAGAATTCAGAAATCTGGAAAAGGAACATTATTCTATTTGTTGGTCATCAAGGGAGAGATGAGCATCGAGGTGGTCTGAGCATTTGGGTTCCCCTTGCTTTACCAATCCTGACCATATGCTCCATACATTCCTGCATTGCTCTTCTATCTGCTTTGAGCATTTCCTTTATTTCTTTCTGTCCCAATCTCTCTACCCACTTCCTTGCATGCACAACATGCAGATCTCCCGAAAGACACTGATATAGACACGCAAAGGTGGTTTGTGTGTGTGTTGTGTGTGTGTGGTGTGTGTCATTTTTAAACCTTGTTGTTTGTGCTCCAGATAAGCTTTGAGGATATTGCAAGAGCCCATTTAACCTCTTATCCATTGTAGAAACAACACCACATACACAGGGGACGGAGGGACAGAAGCCATGCAGAATGCTAATGATTATGCAAGAGGATGCTGGACAGGACAAGCGAGCTGCACAGCAAAGTGAGATGTTTTTGTAGCTGGAGAAAACGTGCTTCCAATATCTGATATAACGACTCGCTTTCTCCTGATTCAGTGGTACTTTTTCTAAAGTTCACTTTAATGAAGAAGAACAGCAACAAGAAAGCAGTGATGAAGATTCTGTTTCGATGCTTGCCAAGGAAACAACATCACACCCGCTGCCTACAAATTGTGGGTTCAAATTGGAAGGTGAAAATTGAACATGAGCTTCCTCATGGTGTGCCTCTGCTGAAGAAGGAAAAAAAAAATGAGATGTCGATTCCAACTAAAGGGGAGGGATAAAATTTCATCAATAATCACTCCAATTTACAAGTGAACGAGACAATTGCTATGATCCTGCAAAGTGAAGCAGAGCAAGCAAATGTTTGGTGAGAAAACTCATTTAAGCCCATTCTTGGGAGGGCAGACCTCGATGAGTCACGTCAATAAGAAGGCTCTGTAAAACCCGGCGTGCTTACTCTCACTGACCTCGCGCATGCATACTGCTTTCAGTGCACCGTGCAGCATTTAGCATCTCCTGCAACACACAAGTCCACGTTGAGCCTCCTGAAGCACAACACACAACTCATCCGTCGCTTCACACCTTATGCTTCCCACACAATCCTATCACATCTCGGATCTAACGCAAAGAAGAGCTGGGTTAGTGTTTTGATAGGATATGGGCTTAGAATGGAGGAAGGCTCTGTTGGTAGCGTCCTCACTTCTGACCTTTCCGGTTTGACCTCCCGTGGAAATGGATTGAGCCACTGCTGGTTGTCCCTCTGCATTTATGGTGAAGTTGTTACTGAACAAGGATGTCTTTTGAGAAAAGTTGTCCATTGTTATGCCTTTAGATTATTATCTGGAAAACATTATCTTCCTACATGAGAAAATGGGATGGTGAAGCGAAAAGAATGGAAGAACGATTATGCCAATTTGATTGAGGTATGTTAACCAGCCATTTTAACTTGCTGTCACCTGACATGGTAGAGGCCTATTTTTTTACGCATTGTCGAGGCTGTAGAAGAGCTACACACACAGGTCAGGTCAGGTATGGGAGCATGCGCAGGAGCAGGCGTCGCTGCGTCAACTTTCCGCCGGTACTCAAGGGCTCTCCGTCTGGCCAATCCCCCAGGCAGCCAGGCCCATCCCCATCTCTTGAGATGCTGGTCAACCTGCTGCAACAACGAGGTACGTGGTCGCCTTGGCCTCCTCCACTCACGAACTCCTCGCTGAGAGAATCTGGAGAGCAGGATCAGCATCAGGAAAACGAGCCACCTGTCATGCAGCCGCAAACTGACGCTCACGGACAATGCAAGTAACAAATCTCATCCGAGTCTCACCAGCAACCGCTCGATGGACACAAAAGTCCGACCAGTGATAGCCAAGGATTCTCCAAACAGACCTGGTACCAAAGGAATTAAGTCTCCGTCTCAGATCCTTGGTCAGAGTCCAAGTCTCCGCATCATAGAGCAAGACATGGAAGCAAGGACCTGAAGACTCGGACTTTCGTCCTCCCGCACAGGTACCGGCAGCGCCAACCCATGATCCAGTGAATCCATGACTCCCCAGGCCCGACCAGACTTCTATTGACCTCTGACTCACGCCAGACAGAGCATGAATATCACTGCCAAGGTAAGTGAATCTCTCCATGACCTCAAATTCTCACCACAACAGGCACAGACAGAGAAGCAGCATCCAAGATGTCATTGAAAGCCTGGCTTGTTTTGACCAGGAAAACCCGTAATCCCAGTGGCTCCGACTCCTCATTCAGCATCTCGAGGGCCCCAAAAGGATATCAAAGTCTCCAGAAGATGACTGCATCATCTGCGAAATCAAGGTCAGAGATCTTTGACATTCCCAACGATGCACCGAGCTTGATCTCTCAAACATCCTCCCTAGAATCCAGTCCAACAAGTGCTGAAAAGTTTTGGGGCCAGTACACACCCCTGATGAACTCCAGTAACAACTGGAAATAAGTCAGAGATGGTACCACCACATCTCACAGCACTCTCAGTACCAGAGTGGAGTTCAGACATCAGATCGATCAGTTTTGGTGGACCCCACGAAGACCAAGAATCCTCCAGAGGGCATCCCGATTCACGAATCGAAACGCTTACGAGATCAACATAGCTGCAAGCAACCTGCCGAAACTCTCGTCTGCATTCAGTGAGGACCCGAAGAGCAAGAATACGGTCAATCGTTGACCTCTTTGGTGTAAAGCCTGACTGTCCTGGACGTTGTGCTCAGCAGATATGGCGAACCCTATCAGAATTATCGAGCAAAGACCTTGCCCGCACTGAGAGCAGCCTCACCCCTCGTAGTTGTTGCAGTCTTGGCGATCACCCTTCCTTTCCAGAGAAGGACAACAAGGCCCCTCTTTCCAATCAGTTGGGATATTGCCTGTGTTCCAGGCAGAGCACAGAACTGCATGCAAGACACGAGTGCAGCATTTCCACCAGCTTGAGAAGTCAGCATGGATGCCACAGATCCTGGAGCTTTACCCCGTTTCAACCGTTCACCGCAGCTGTGTTTCCACAAGCGAAGGGGACACAGTTGATTGGAGGACAGCAACAGGGATTGTAAACCTCTGACGTCCAACTCGACAGCTGGTGGATCAGCCTGGTACAACTGCTGAAAGTAACCGGCCCAGCAGGCCTTCACTTCGGACTCCTCTGTCAAGAGCCTACCACCTCTGCTCCAACTAACAGTGCATCGAGGATAGCTTGGATGAATGCAATGCGTGAATTCCCACTGTAAGAGGATGAGAATCAGAGACACGAATGTCCATGCACAGATCCCTCACAGATTCCTCGCACATACGCCTCATTGTCCACCCTAACGCGCACGTACAGTTTTAAGCCTCAGCTCCCTGAACACCTCAGCTCTGCATTCGCCTGGCCTGCAACTCTGGTCAATGGTATCCAGTGTCCCATGAGAATAAAATTGTTCTTTGACCTGCGGTGAGTTCCAAGACATCCACTGGCAACATCAAGGTCTTGAAGGCACTCCACAACTCTTCAGGACCCCCCAAAGCACCCAGACCCTCCAAATCTCCACTCAGCCTGTTCGCAACCCTCAGACTACCCTCTCATCCTTGAGCTTGCCACATCCAGCCTAGGCTGGATGGTGCCATTCTCCGATTTAAGGTGCAGCTTCAGAGTGATACAACAAGCCGTGGTCAGTATGGAGAACTGAGCACTCGGTAGACCCTGCAGTCTGGATCATCCTCCAGCGACCATCAACGAGGACATGGGCATTCTCTCCTTGCCACACCACAACGTTGGAAATCCAAGTCAGTGCTGAGCTTCTGGCGCTGAAATCATGAACGGCCAAACTAAGTCATGACTTCTTGCAAAATCAAGGAACTTAGTGCTATTCTGGTTCATAGTTCCTGACCCATGGGGACGCACACGTCTCATAACCATCCGTATCAGTTCCAGTCATGCATTTAAATCCCCAAGACTAGAAATGTATCTCGTCTTGGCACTGACCAACCACAGACTCGAGTGTGGCGTAGAATGCATCCTTCATGGTGAAATCACTCGCTCAGTCGGAGCATAGACAGAGACCAGGGAAATGACACCTAAGGAGTGATGAATCCTTCATCTCATAATACGCTCGTTGACCGGTGTTACTCAATTATCATATGGGGTCAGCTTATTGGACACAGCTACAGCAACTCCTTGGGCATGGTACCATCGAACGACCACACAATAGTAGATGTAACACCCACCATGATCTCTCTGCAATCCGGTCTCCAAACCTCAAGAGAGTGCTGCAATACGATGTCAAACGCTTGAGCTCAGATGATACACAGAGACAGGTGATCATCCTCTCTTAGGGATAGACATTCCAGGCCACCACCCGAAGGGACCGCCTCAGGTTACCCAAGAGAACCGCCGTCTGGTGGACGACACCTCAGCACCATTCCGACACATTCTCCCGCAATCTGACCCAGGAATGTTACCCGTGGTTTCCCTCCTATCGTCAAAGATTGGGGTCCCGAAGGCTGAACACACAGACGTGTAAACAAGGGAGCATGACACAAAGGGGGAGGAAGCACAAAACAGAAGGGAGCACAAACTTAGATCTGTGGAAGGGAGAGGGATGGGCGGGGTACACAGGGTAAACAAGATGGACACTACAGGGACTTTCAGGAAGAAAGCAGGGAATTTGGAGGAGGTGGGTTGGGGGGTGGATTAACGGGGGTAGAAAAGATCAAGGATTTGGATGGGGGATGATGAAGGTGTGGTGAAACAGCTGTTTTTGAAGGCCTGGAGGGAAGAATGGATTGAATAGAGTGAGGGAGTTTGTTCAGAGGTGGGGAAAAATAGGATGATCAGCTTTTCATCCTCCTTTCGTCTTGCTAGACTACTCCTCTGGCCATCCCAATAAAAATAGAAGGGCACTTGGGAGCGCGTACCTCCACCACGTAATGCCTGATTCAAGCGAACATATCGGCCAATACATTTTTGAAATATCATGCTATACAGTACTACTATATCGTTTTTGGCCCGATCTTCTCAACGGTGAAGAATCACTTAGAATTAAATAATTCTCGTATCTGGATCCGGATCTTCACTAAATTCAAATCATTTTCTTCTTGTCACATACCCAACATGTCCACCAAGATTCATGCAAATCTTCCACAACTTTTGAGATTCGTGCTTTATCATTTTTGGCCCGATTTCCCAATGGTGAAGATCACTTAAAAATCTTAGTCGGATCAGATCCCGATCTTCACCAAAATCTAATCCGTTCTTTTGGAAAACATTATCACAATCTGTCCACAAAATTTCATCGGATCCGTCCACAACTTTTTTAGACGTCATGCACACAAACAAACAACAGCCAAACAACTAGACAGAAAGGGCTGAAAACATAACCTCCTTCACCTCCGGTGTGAGAGGTTAAATCTAATGCCACTTCCAGGTCCATGGACACTGGCGCTGCCATGGCTGGCACACAACGGCCAGAGAGATTGTAATGGCCTTTCGCACAGGCTTTTCATGACCAGGAATTCCTCACCTGGTCCTGCCCACGAATAGAGATGTTTACACCTACAACACCTACATATTAACTTGACTATCTTGTCTATAAAATACTACGCTGCTTCTCAGAATCACATTTTACAAAACTACTCTCTGACAGGTCCTTCTCACATGGCAATCTAACCAACTCAAAAACATGGACCATATTACACTTACACAGTATGGCTATGGATCCCCCCCTGCCTCTTCCACATAATATACCCTGAAGACATGAAGGATGGAAACTTTGGATTCCGATAGTTACGTCTGGCTGGATCATCAACACAGCTGTCTTGGAAGAATGGCTATCACATTGTTATGAGCAAAGGTAGGCCTATAATACATCAATGCGATGGACTCATGTTGGCAGAGCAGACAAGCATGACATTATATATGTAAATCATGCTATCTGCTCTGCATCTCCTTCAATACTCTGAATGTTTATCCAGCCCCAAAGCTTTATCTTTTTTCGTCAAGTCCAAGAAATACATCAACTATGTGAAAGACAACTAAACAACTAATCAGCAGACAGGACACGCAGTTTAATGTCAATTCCGAGGGTCAGCACACCATTGGTGGGTTGGGATTCAAACCCAGGCTAGACAGCTTAGAGTGAGTGCGCGTACCTCTAGCATCCTGCCAGCCTTACCACTTGGTGGGAAATAACAAAATCTACTCTATTTCTGAAATCTAGTCTTGTCGAAAAATGGTGGTTAGAAAGCAAGTGATCTGACTTTTTATTAAAAGTGGATTCTCAATTGTGAGATTAAGTTCAGTATTTGTGTTTCAGCTTTTGTTTGCATTTCATTTATCACTCATTTTTGGGACTCAAAATACTGGTGTCATATTAAAACTTGATATGAGGTAAATCTGTGATGACATCACGGTCGACATTTTTGCAGATTCTCCGGTGTCTCAAAATTTGGCACAACACCACTGGTGACTGTGACAACTGGCAGGGGAATAACACTACTCTAATCTCAGCAAGGTCTCTGCAGGAGACTTCTAAACAGGATTGACAAGGTTACTGACATCAAGCTGAGTCAGGAGCAAGTAGGATTCAGAGCAGGAAGAGGGTGCATTGACCAAATCTTTGCACCTGCATCACATCATCAAACAGTGCTCAAAATGGAATACACCTTACATCAATTTTATTGACTTCAAGAAGACATTTGATTGTGCACATAGAGGCAGTCTGTGGAAGACACTCAGATCTTTGAAATTCACACGAAGATGGTTACCCTGACAAGCAAATCTATGAACACTTTTAATGCAGTGTCATCACGAACACTCCTATCAAGCGGTTCCCTGTGGAGGCAGAATTCACACAGGTCATCATGTGACTATCCTTTTTCCAACTGCCATCAGACTGGATCAGCGGAACACCATATCAAGATAGACCTAGAAGCATCCAGTGGACCCTTTACCCCAACTTGAAGATCAAACTTTGCTGATGACCACTATTTTTCTCATCGAGGTATCCCATCTGCAAGAAAAAACTGACGGTAGCCAGCTTGCCAGAAGGATGAGGTCTCAACATTAGTATCACCACTGCCAAGACCCAGGTGATGAACGTCAATGCCGTATCTTCTGCACCCATCCTGTAAATGGAGTTCTTGAGACTGTAGAGGATTTTACATACCTAGGCAGCCTCATCAGCAAAGACAATGGAGCCAAGTAATACATACATCAAAGCAAGACTCTGCAAAGCTCATAATGTATTTGCTCGACTTCATCTAATCTGGAAGTCCAAGCAGTAACAGCCTGAAGACAAAGATAAGACTCCATAACAGCAATGTCCACTATGTTCTTACATGTGGCACTTGTGCTTGTGAGTAATCCAAGTCCAATATGAGCAAGGTAGATTCCTTCCACAATGGATGCCGAAGGAAAATATGCCGCATCTTTGGCCAAGTAGATATCCAACAAAGACATTGCAAGACAGAACTGTCTACAATCACTGCCCTTGAAATCAAGCTCACACCTCCGATGGCTTGGCCTTGTGTTGGAATGTCCCCTGCCAAATCTCCAAGGTTCTTTGAAATGGACACCATCAGGAAAGAGAAACCAGGCAGGCCAAAAACAACTTTTGTCGGACTGTGTACCTGAGTTCCTCCAAGCGGGATGGGTCTAGCATGGTGTGAGTCACAGACTGTAGCTAAGGTAGAGATAAATCCAAAAAGCTAGTGGCAGCCTTACGTCCCATCAGTACAAAGAGGATAAGTCAGTACAGTATGTATGCTAACTGGCATGGAAAGTATAGAGAAGCTGACATTTTGGGCATTAGCCCTTCGTCGGAGCAAGAAAGCATTAATGCCGAAAAAGAGCGATACCACCTTTGCTCCGAGGAAGGGTAATTGTCTGAACATCAGTTTCTCCTTGCTCCCATGGCGGTTGGCAAATCTCATCAACATCCTGTTGATGTTGACTGAGGTATGCACACAGATTAACACGTTCGCAATAACAGATCGACATGAGCCTTCACCTGCAAGACGAGGTCTTCATTCCACCTCAGGTTGATAAAGCTCGTGGTGAAAATAGGACATTAAAAATTAATTAAGTAAATCGATAGATCAGACATAGATATGGCATTAGGCATGATATGTTAAATGACATCCTCCAATCTCTGAAGTTTTAAATCCACAAGATAGGCCAGAAGTTATTTTTTTACCAAGAGGTAGGCAAGGGGCTTTCAATTTAAGCTAACTACATTTCATGCATTATAACAAAGGGTACTTTGCATAAGCTTAGAACTTGAATCTTTCCCTAGAAACAAATGCACTCTCAAAACACTCTTGCGCTCTTGCAAAGCCCTCATTATGGGATGCAAGTAAAACGAATTGTTAACAAATCTGTTTGTGGGGAAACCACGAGTGTAAACGAGCATCATGGCTGAGAAAAACATCAAGGCAAACCAAAGGAAGATTCATTTTCTGGCAAACGAAAGATGTAAACTATATCATGGATGGCAAGATCACCAGCTGTTGGTGGATAACCAAAGCTGCGTTGCTTCCAAAGCACCACAAATTGAGACTTAAAAGGGCAGTTCATAACCCTTTTCTCCTCCTCCCCACCCCTCCCAAAAAAAGAGTTCACTGCATAAAAATAATTAAATATAATTCAGCCAAGGCAAGTGAAACGAGGTTGAAGGCATTTATTCCTGATACGTGAAACACCTTGCAATCCATGCCTGCAGAAAACACTTTTTTTGGAACGCCAGCCGCTTTTTCCATCCATAATCATGCAACTAACTTGTCAAAAGATTCGCCAAGGGTCAGCTTCCGATGTTAAAATTTTGTGTCATCGCTCAAGCGGTTGTGGATAAAGAATTAAAAGCGAATAAAAGTGAAAAAGTGAGGCGGAAGAAAAAACAAAAGGTGAGGGCCTCGGCTGATGTTCCACAAATGGTCAATGACGGTTGTGGATACTAATATGAGTAATCAATAACTTATAATGTGGAAATAAATGTTTTCAAAATGACCATTTTTGAGAACCAAACCGGAGTGGGCAATTGTGGTATAAGCTGGGGAGAGGAAAAACAAAATAATTTCAAATTATAATATCCAGTGAGGAGATATAATGGGGTTTCTGAGACTCCCATTCAAATGAATGGGAAAAGGGAAAAACCTTTCTGACTCAAGTCCAAAAAGCCTAAAAGCAAATGTAAAATTGAGACTGATTTCTCCCCCTCCCATACAAGCAAATGTAAAATTGAGACTATGAAAATTGAGACTCACTGATTAAAGCACTACTTCCCTTTCATATTTTCTTCCACTCAAGAGCGAACCAACGAATATTTGCTCATGTTCTACTTAAGGGATAACTTAATTTCCTATAACATTCATTTCATCGAGTATATTCACAAGAATAACTTGGAACTTGGTTCTTGTATAAGTTTGTCTTGTTGAGCAGAAATGAAATGATAAACTTCTCTTAATGCTCTTATTTGACCACCTCTGAGCCACATATCATTTTGAGATTGTAAGTAAATTGTTTTTCCATTGTTCAATTGATAACCATCAAGTTTTCAGTCCATCAGGATTTTTTTTTCTTTACATCCTCCAACTTATTTGTAATTATATTATTCTGCTTATTTGTTTTTCTACTTTTACCCGGTTTATTTCTTCAATAAGACTTATTTGAATATTCTCACATTCTTTGTTTCCCATTAAATACAAGGCTGATTAAATCTCCACTCTTTGGTTTGATTATTGCTTGGTTATATCATTTATAAGCCTGGTGTTGGCTTCGTGGTTAGGGTGGCGGCTTGGATCCAAGGGTCCTGAGTTCAAGCCCGTTGGCCGCTGAATTAAAATACACCAGGAGGTTGACTCAGCCTGTCACCTTTTCCGAGGTCGGAAAAATGAGTACAGTGCACTGGTCAGGGGGACACTGCATCAGCGGCATAGCTGCGTCCCAAGCAATGATGCAACCAGCAGTCACAGGCTGCATTCGATAGAGAGAGATATATTTATAAATCAGTAAAAAAGACAGCAGTAGCCTGTTAAAATTCCAACCCAATATCTTAACACTATACTTATAATATAAGGGAGACTATTGATTCTTTCTAACTCAAAAGCTCCTAATGCTTTCATATTTATCTCTTCTGTATATAATTGATGTTTATAACTTTTATTGTATTCATTTTCTGTACTCTTCCTTCTTTAAGGTTAAACAGTTGTAATAATGTTGAAGGTTTATTGTTTCCTTGATTATATTTTTCTTTATTCCTTTAGCTTCTTATCACACCTTCAATGTTATTATTATCAATATACAATAAAAGCATAAGACTTTGATCTCAATCCTATAAATTCACTCATGACCTTCCACCCCAATTCATCTTTAAACTTACAATAACCTTTTTATTCTTTGATGAAAACAACACATCACCTGACTTATAATTACTTGTATCATATATATATCAATATTAATCAATCATATCCTCACATACATCACTTGTCAATTTTTCTAATATAAACTATCTGTATCCATATATAACAATGACACATTATCATTATAGTTTGATTTAAATTATTATAGTAATAGTCATACATTAACGACTTTGACACGTCAAGAATTGATGTTCCATATAAATAGGTTTATCCATTTCAATACTCTCTTTTTCAAATGAATAGCACAAAAGTTCTCTGAAAAACACTCCGCTCGCTCAAAATTGGTCTATTAATAACTTTGAAGCCTGTTTCCAAGATGTAGAAAGTCTTATGTTTTGTCGATTCCCAACATTTTCCATAGTCTTTCCAATACAGCATTATTCGTTAATTTATAAAAGTCCTTCTCCAAACTGTTGTCTTCTGT
>CM068967.1:59816897-59835253 GCA_035128595.1 Eptatretus atami
GATGCAAAACATAACTTTCTTTATCATTTAAAGATAAAGATTTCTTTATCATTTATCATCTTAATCTTTATCATAAGTAGTTTTTCTGGAGATTTACCTTTTATATAAAATGACTGTTGGTAATCACTTAACCATTCTTTTGTCAAGAGAGAGATTGCGAATCGCCGGACGATCACGTGGCGTACCTATTAAAAGGCTGCCGCTCGACCGATTTTCAAAAATCCTTAAACCGCACTAAAGAAAAACATCCGAAAGTGTCCCAAAAGGCCCCGCTGTCACACCTTGAACGTTTTTAGAGCCAGCGTATGCCGCGTATGAAAGATTTGCCGAATACACTGGCAACATGTCGAACACGTTCTGTGTAAGTTTTGTATACGTTAAGAGCAGCTGAAGCACGCTGGCATACGCTAGTCGCCCGAGCACTGTCGACAATTTTAAGATGCCTAAAATTTTCGACCGTATTCAGCGTATGACTGACACGTTCCGCATACGCTGGCCATAAGTTGTAGGCACATTATGCGATCATTTGACACAGCGTCGAACACTTACCTGTAAGTTACTCATTAACAAGTCGAAACACGTCGAGGTAATGTTTAGCGTACCACGAACTTATTCTAACCTAGTGAGTAACGTGCTTTGAACCTATGTGTAACGTATCTCCACGCACAATTGACGTATGTAGACATATTTGATTTGACGTATTTCGGCGACCACAGAGCTTTACTGAACGGTCTAACTTCAGCTACCGTATAATGGCGTATTGCAGCGTTTAGGGAATTTGGATATATAAAAATGGCTTCACAGGAAGAACCCGTCAGTGTTTCACTCCATGGTGAGTACATGTCCATCGTCAGTAGTATCAGTAGTAGTAGTAGGGTGAGCGTTCATTAGTAGTAGTAGTAGTAAGTTAGTAGTGTAGGTCCGTTCCAGTACGTAGTCAGGTGGTGTGATGGGGAGGGTGTGTGGTGGATGGATGCCTCCTTGCGTCCGCGTCCGGGCCACGGCCGGGAGACTTCCTTTGCATGCATTTTTGAAGTTTTCTTCGGCTTTTTAAAAAAAAATGTTTTTCTACGCTTGAACTAATGTGCTGTTTTTTTTAAAGTTTTTGGCGATATTCATAACGAGTTTTGGACAAATGCATAACGTAATTAGTAACGTACACAGAACGTTCGATAATTATCGATAAACTTATATTCATGAATGCCTTAGCGTGTTGTCGCTCACAACGTATGCCCACGATAGTCTAACGTTGCCTAGCGTCGGAGCGTATCGTCGACGATCACGTGCGTAGCTTGCTGAGGCTGCGCTCAACGATTTAAATCGCTGCCGGCTCAAACGATTTAAATCATAACCGCACGGAAATTGAGTGTCACACATCACCGTCATGCCGAAGAAACCAAAACAAAACAAAAAACGTGTCTGGAACACTGACGGCGTTCCTCACTGTGAAGCCCATTTTTATATACCAATTCCCCCTAAACGCTGCCAATACCCATTATACAGGTTAGCTGTAAGTTAGAAACACGTTCAGCTAAGTTCTTGTGGTCGTCCGGAAGACGTCAAATACGTCACATACGTCAATATGCGTTGGAGATAGTTACAACATAGGTTCAAATCACGCTTACTCATAGGTTAGAAATGTTTCGGGTACGCTAACATTACCCTCGACGTGTTTCGAACTTATGAAGTAAACTTACAAGTAACGTCGTGTCGACGTGTGTCAACGATTGATACGTGCCTACAACAACGTTATCATCGGTTAGAAATAGTTTCAGGTCGCTAAACATTTACCTCGATGTGTATCGACCTTAATGAGTAACTTTACAATTATGTAGTGTCGACGTGTATCAACGATTGCGTAACGTGCCACACACGTACTCATTAGGTTGAAAATAGTTTCGGGAGCTAAACATTACCTCGACGTGTTTCGACTTATGAGTAACTTACAAGTAACGTGTGTCGATGATGTGTCAACCGACTCGCGTAACGTGCCTTACACTTATGGCCAGCGTATGCGGAACGTGCCTGATTGGAGTCATAACGCTGGCATACGTCGAAAATTTTGAAGCATGTTAAATTTGTGCGAGCTCGGAGTACTACGAATTATGCCCAGCGTGCTTTCAGCGTGCTCTTACGATATACAAACTTACCCATAAGTATTCGACGTCTTGAATGCCAGCGTATTTAGACAAATTTTAACGTCGGCATACGCTGGCTAAATCGTCAAGGTTGCAGACCCTTCAGCAGCACATGATCAGTGATTCAACCACTACAACAAACCAAGTGGTGAATGGGGATATGGATGAGAATAAAGGAAAGTTAACAACAGTATACTGAAAGTGAATGAGCAAGTTTATTTCAAAGGGATGGTCGATATTAATGTTGATTGGTACCGTCAAATGTATGGAACTGTCCTCTACCGATAACAAAAAATAAATAATCACAGAAATGAAGTTTACGTACATTAGTTGCGGCTTAAAAAACAATTCAATAACTTCAATAACCAGAATCAGCATTTCGTTGAAGCAAACCATTTAATTATGGATAATATTCAAACCAACCAATTACAATGTAAAATGAATTCAAGGATCGAGATATGTTCACCACAAGGTAGTTAAAGGATTTTCAGTCACCTGTTTCTTGTGTGCTGACAGGGCTTTTCTCACTGTATAAGTACCAAGTAACTATGGAAACGCCCTTAGCCCATCACAGGTCCATCGCCATCTGTGAAAAGGAACTTTGACCTTTCAGTTGTGCTATTTTTTTTCTCTGCAGAGCGAGGTCAAGGAAGCAACGATTAACATTGACAGTGCGGTAGTGGGTGACAATTGGGCCCAACCAGCTAAGGGTGTAATGAACCAGGAAAAGCGTTAGATAGGAGGAAGAGAAAGAGAAGAAAAAGCAGAAGAAAAACCGCAATCAGCAGTAATGGGGTTGGTTGTGTGACGGTTAAATGGGGTCAAAAAGTATCATGGGTCAAGATTCTTTTTATTTTGATGTAGTAATGCAAGTTTCCACTTTGATTGCAGGCAAAATGCCTTGGTGATTCAATGCGTGAAGAGGTCTCCCAGGGCAACGCACATGATCATTTATTCAACCATACAACCAAACCGAAGGATGGGTGACATGAGGTGGTTGATGCACTGCATGCTTGAAGGCTCGAGAAAAGAGTGGCTTTCAGATATGAACAAAGTGCAAGTCGCCCAAAGACACGGAAGAGAGTGATTGGTATTCCATCCGCTTCCGTGGATGTAATTTTCTTTCTACAGCAGTCACTGGCCAGAGGTAATCCACTGACATCGGCTAGAAGGCTAAGAATGGACTCGTTAACGCCAAGGTAATTATTGTTAAATAGAGCGATAGTATTTGATCTTTTACAACGCGTGGAGGTGATGCGGCGATGCTCTCGTTAATGAGCAAGCCTTTACTGTCCATCCAAGTCGTCCAGAGGACTGGCAAAACGTCACACAACAGACGTCCACCAACAAAGCGTGGACTGGCATTGAGTGGCGATCAAACCAGGTAGGCAAGGTACGTTACCTCGCTTGCTTCAAGTTAGATACGAGCCTGCTGAGGCTTACTGACAATCCAGAGTACAGCGCAGATAATATTATTTCCCTGACACAACCTTAGTAAGGGATGCTTAAAAATTAAAATCCTCATATTGTTACTTTCAGCCTGGATTTGAAAGCACACATCCAGGATAACACAGTCCAGGTTTTCTTTCTCCCCATAGGCTGCTATCTATCACAAATATTTACCTTAATTTACCCCAGATATGTCATCTTTTCTTTTATTAGGTCGACTTTACGATTGCTTTGTTTGTCTCATTTTGATATTCCACCTCATTCTGACGTCCACAGAAATGCCAGGCAGTTCAACGGCGATTTGGTTGAGACACTCGCCACAGGACGTATGTAATCGAGTGGAACAAAATATATATATCTTCATTACTATTTAAATGCCTTATTTTCCAATTAGCTTCCGAAAAATGAAGAAAATGATGAAACTTGACAACACAACAGGATAAATCATGCTTGTTTTTCCATAGGCAAGATGTGATATCTGATTCCTGATGTATGTTAGCATACTTCTGCTTACAGAAGCATCAGGGCTGCTAAGGGCAGTTTCTTTGGCTCGGTTATACTGTGTGGTTTGCCATTAGCCTTCCCAGCAGTGGGTATATGGCACAATTTGTAATTTTGTTCAGGGTGCCAGCGGTGTCTTGCCGGACTTTCACAAAGGACACAGAGAGATATTTAACATTCACCAACTAATACTGGCAGATGGGACGGCAACTCAATGATGAATCACCTTGCCTGTGAAACACCAAGATTGACAGTTTATAGTGGGTGGGATCAAACCCAGACAAGCAGCTTAGAGGCGAGTGTGCATACTTCGATGGCACACCTGCCCAGCCAGATACGATTTCCACTCACCAAAAATTTGTCAATAGCCGTGAGTAAGGGGTTTTTTGGGAAGGAGAAATGTTTTTTTTTTGGGTTAAAAATTGCAATCCCAAAAAGTGCACAATTTTCGAAGAAAAGATTGGTTTAAAGGGGGGAGGTTATGGGTGCTTATTGACGTGGTGTAACGAAGGATGTTTGGGTGGTTGATGAAACAGATGATTATTCTGTACTCGAACACCTGCTCCCTAGGGAGACTTGGGGGTGGGGTGTGTGGGGCATTAGGGAAGGTGAGAAAAATATATTTGTGTGCCATGTCTAACAACCCCCCCTGTCTGCAGCAGGGGTCATTGAACCACCTTACACTGTGGCATGTGTCAGGGGAAAAATCGTGTCGTCTCTCCCTACGATATTTTTGTGCCACGATCCTGACTCTGGGGTATATAACATACAGTGCGAATTTGGAGATCGGGCCAAGTCCTGTTGTTTTTTTACAGTGATTTTCAGACGTACACACACATACAGAGAATTGCCAATTATTAAATATAGTAGGACAGATGTGAAAACTTAGATAGTCAGAACAGAGCACATGGATTCTAAGACCCCATGGTCATTCTTAAGATACATTGTGTGCTGGGCACCCCCTTGGAATTCCCTGCTTGGATGAAGCTGTTAGTTGAACTACCTGTTTTTTTTTTTTTTTCTGGGTAAGTGCTGGGTTCGGGTCTGTGGACATAGCCAGGCATGGTGCGAACAGGGGCTCATTACTTATTTGAATGCTGATATTAATTGAACCCCTTACCTTTTGCACAGCGTTTAAGGGATCATCCATGTTACACCAGGTTTTTGAGACCCTCTCCAAACACCTCGAGGTGTTAAAGGGGAACCAAAGCGCCAATTTTATTTTTTCTTTCTGAAAACCATTGAGAGTCATGAATCACGGGATAATATTGAAGAGGAAAAAAAATGTGATTTTTTTTGCCACACAGTGTCAACGAAAAAAGCCGAGAGTGTCGATTTGTGATTTCATCACCAACACAGTGACGTACGTCTGGAAGCCATATTGATATGAACGGCGTTTACATAGAGAAACCGTTTTGCATGTCGAAACTTGGATTTCGGATACGATTCACCGCCGTAAGCAACTCTGAGGGTTCTCAGTATTGTTGAAAATGATCAGTGGGATTTGAAGAACTATTGGAGACAAATTATGATGGACAAACGTTTTCAGAGGAATTGTGGAGCCGTCTCATTTGAACAAATAAATATCTCGCGGACAAAATGGCCTGACGAATGCTTTGTCCTGCCATCGCAGGTTGACAGGTAGTCTTTGTACATTATGAATCGTTCCGTTTTATACTTTTCCCGGATGCATTGTGTCCATGCCGTGTCCCATAGTCATGTCCATGAGGGGTTGATTGTCCCTTGCCCAGTGGATTGGGGATTGTTGGAGGAGGGTGGGAGAGGGGTGGGGGGGGTGGATGGTGCTGGTAGTGTGGGCGGTGATGATTGGATGGTGGATTGTATAGGTGGAGAGGGGGATACCACCAAAAAATTTAAGCGTCCCAAGGTCAATCTTTCGAGGAGAGTTGACGACAATTACATACTGTGCATAATACTTCATCTCACTATAAATTAGATGTGGTTCATTTGATTTGGCAGAAATGTGTGTGATAACGATAATTATTTTCAGGGTGCTTCTTGTGGTAACTGCCAGGCAATGGGAACAGGTTGCTTATTCATGATGAAATAGTCCGTGTACAGGTGCAGTAACTGGGTAGAGGATGGTTGTTATAGTTTTTGACGGCGACGGCTGTTTCTTCCATTAATCATCAGGATGGCATCGCTTTCTCAATCGTGCGGATAACCATAAGAATCTAGCCATCTCTTGTTGTTTATAACCATTGCTTTGTAACACGTTATGAGCACCAAAGTACATTCTTGTCGGCCCGATCCACACGGGGTATTTCAGCCAAACCTCGTCCAATTTTGTGGAACTTATGGTGTTCCAGCCATTGGTGTAGCATGACAACCATCTCCGTCTGTTTCAACTAAACAAGTCACCGAGGACGCATCGACTCAGCATATTTTGTGGAAAAATTGAAATTATTCACGCGTTTGAGTTAATCATACCACGATGTAAACGGATTTATTATTTTTTTTTTATTTATTTTTTTTTTATTATTTTATTTAATTTAATTTTTTTATATATTTAATATTTATATTTCAGTACGGATCTGGTGATCTACTTCCATAATCACGTCAATGGGTAATCAAATGAAGAAGAAGAAGGGAAAAGAAGAAGAAGAGAAGATTTCGGACTTTTAATTGCAAAATTTATCTATTTTAGAATTAGAATCTGGAAAAGGACACATTATATCTAATGTGTTAGGTCATCAAGGGAGAATGAGCATCGAGGTGGTCTGGCATTTGGGTCCCCTTGCTTTACAATCCTGGACCCAAATGCTCCATACATTCCCTGCATTGCTCTTCTTCTGCTTTGAGCCATATTCCCTTTTAATTTCTTTTGTCCATCCTCTCTACCCACTCCCTTGCATGCCAACAATGCAGATCTCCCCGAAAGACACATGATATAGACATACGCAAGGTGTGTGTGTGGATTTGTATGTGTGTGTGTGTGTTATTTTTTAAAACCTTTGTTGTTTGTGCTCCAGATAAGCTTTGAGGATTATATTGCAAGAGCCCCATTTTTACCTTCTTACCATTGTAGAAAACAACCACATACACAGGGGACGAAGGGACAGAATGCCATTGCAGAATCTTAATGATTATGCAGAGGTGCTGGGGACCAGGAACAAGCGAGCATGACACAGCAAAGTGAGATGTTTTTGTAGCCTGGAGAAACACGTGCTCCAATATCTGATATAAACGACCTGCGCTTTCTCCTGATTCAAGTGGTACTTTTTTCTAAAGTTCACTTTTTATGAAGGGAGACAGAACAAGGGACATGATGAAACGCTCTTTGCAGGAAAAAGCACATCCCGCCCAGAAATTTTTGTTTGTCTTCCCGCAACGAACACCCATCGCTGGCCTTACAAATTGTGGGTTCAAATTGGAAGGTTGAAAATTGAACATGAGCTTCCTCATGGTGTGCCTCTGCCTGAAGAAGGAAAAAAAAAATGAGATGTCGATTTCCCACTTAAGGGGAGCGGATAAAATCTTCAACTAATCAATCACTCCAATTTACCAAGTGGAACGAGGACAATTGACTTGATTACCTGCAAAGTGAGCAGAGCAAGCAAATGTGTGTGGAGAAAACTATATTAAGCCCATTCTTGGGAGGGCAGAACCTCGATGATTACGTCAATAAGAAGGCTCATGTAAAACCCGGCCGTGCTCACGCTCTCACTGACCTCGCGCGCTGCATACTGCTTTCAGTGCACCGTGCAGCATTTAGCATTCCTGCAACACACAAAGTACACGTTGAGCTCCCTGAAGCACAACAACCAAACTTCATCGTCGGCTTCAACTTTCGGCTTTCCCACACAAATCCTATCACATCTCCGGAATCTAACCAAAGAAGAGCTGGGTTTAGTCTTTGATAGTTGATATGGGCTTAGAATGGAGGAAGGCTCTGTTGTAGCGTCCTCACTTTCTGACCTTTGGTTTGACCCTCCGTGGAAATGGATTGAGCCACTGCTGGTTTGATCCCCTCTGCATTTATGTGGTGGCAGTTGTTTACTGAACCAAGGATGTCTTTGAGAAAGTTGTCCATTGTTATGCCTTTAGATTATTATCTGGAAACATTATCTTCCTACATGAGAAAATGGGATGGGTATAAGGAAAAAGAATGGAAGAACGATTATGCAATTTGATTGAGGTATGTAACCAGCCCATTTTTACTTGCTGTTCACCTTGACATGGTAGAGGCCTTATTTTTAGTACGCATTGTCGAGGTTGTAGAAGAGCTAACACCACAGGTCAGGTCCGGTATGGGAAGCATGCGCAGGAGCAGGCGCGTCGTGCGTCAACTTTCCGCCGGTACGTCAATGGGGCTTCCGCTCTGGCCAATGCCCCAGGCAGCAGCCCATCCCCATCTCTTGAGATGCTGGTCAACCTGCTGCAACAACGAGTACGTGGTCGGCCCTTGGCCTCCTCCACTCACGAGACTCCCTCGCTGAGAGAATCTGGAAGCAGGATCAGCATCAGGAAAACGAGCGCACCTGTCATGCAGCCGCAACTGACGCTCACGGACAATGCAAGTACAAAATCTCATCACGAGTCTCATCAGCAACCGCTCGATTGGACCACAAAGTCCGACCAGTTGATAGCCAAGGATTTCCAAACAGACCTTGGTACCAAAAAGGAATTAAGTCTTCCGTCTCAGATACCTGGTCAGAGTCCAAGTCCATCTCGCATCCATAGAGCAAGACTGCACAAGCACCAAGAGACCTGAAGACTCGGACTTTCGTCTCCCGCACAAGGTACGGAGCGCCAACCCATGATCCAGTGAATCATGACTCCCAGGGCCCGAACCAGAACGTTCTTATTGCCTTGACTCACGCCAGAGAGACATGAATATACTGCCAAGCGTAAGTGAATCATCTCCACGACCTCAAATCCTCACCACAACAGGGCACAGAAAGGACAGCAGCATCCAAGATGTCATTGAAAGCCTGGATCATTAGTTTTGACGGCCAGGAAAACCCCGTAATCCCAAGTGGCTCCGACCTCCTCATTCAGCATCTGCGAGGGCCCCAAAAGGATATCAAAGTCTTCCAGGAAAGATGAACTGCTTCATCTGCTGAAATCAAGTCAAGATCTTGACATTCCCAACGATGCACCGGCAGCTGGATCTCTCAAACATCCTCCCTAGAATCCAGTCAACAAGTGCTGAACAAGTTTTGGGGCCAGTACCACACCCCTGTGAACTCCAGTAACACTTGGAAATAAGTCAGAGATGGTACCACCACATCTCACAGCACTTCAGTACCAGAGTGGAGTTCAGACATCAGATCGAATCAGTTTTTGGTGGGCACCCCACGAAAGACCAAGAATCCTCCAGAGGCAGTCCCGATTCACTGAAAATCGATACGCTTAAGAGATCAACATAGCTGCAAAGCAACCTGCCGAAACTCTCCGTCTGCATTCAGGAGGACCCGAAGAGCTAAGAATACGGTCATCGTTGACACTTCTGGTGTAAAAGCCCTGACTGCTCTGGACGTTTGTGCTCAGCAGTATGGCGAACCCTATTCAAAGAATTATCCGGCAAAGACTTAGCCCGGGCACTGGAGCAGCAGCCTTCACCCCTCGGTAGTTGTTTGCGTACTTGGCGATCACCCTTCCTTGTCCAGAGAAGGAACAACAAGGCCCCTCTTTCCAATAGTTGGGATATTGCCTGTGTTCCGGCAGAGCACGCAGAACTGCATGCACGACACGAGTGCACGCATTTCCACCAGCCTTTGAGAGGATTCGCATTGAGATGCCACATCGATCCTGGAGCCTTTACTCCGTTTCAAACCGGTTCACCGCAGCCTGTGTTTCCGACAAGCGGAAGGTGGTCCACAGTTGTTGAGGGACAGCAAACGGGATTGTAACACCTCTGACGTCCAACTCGACAGCGGTGGATCAGCCTGGTACAATGTCTGAAAGTACCGGCCCAGCAGGCCTTCACCTATCGGTACTCCTCTAGTCAAGAGCCTACACAATCCTCTGCTCCAACTACAGTGCATCGAGGGATAGCTGGATGAATGCAATGCGGAATTCACTCTGTAAGAGGAGAGAATCAGAGACACGAATGTCCATTGCACAGATCCCTCACAGAATTCCCTCGACATACGCCTCATTGTCCACCCTAAGCGCACTAAATTTTAAGCCTCAGCTCCCTGAACACCTCAGCTCTGCATTCAAGCCCTGGCCCTGCAACTCTGGTCAAATGGGTATCCAGGTGTCCCATGAGAGATAAAATTGTTCTTTGACCTGCGGTGAAGTTCCAAGACATCCACTGGCAACATCAAGTCTTGAAGGCATCCACAATCTCTCAGGACCCCCCAAAGCACCCATACCCTCCAAATCTCCATCACGCCTGTTCGCAAACTCCCTCAGCTACCCTTCTCATCCTTGAGCTTGCCAACAATCCAGCCTAGGCTGGAGATGGTGCATTCTCCCGATTTAAGGTGCGCCTTCAGAGTGATACAACAAGCGTGGGGTTCAACCTAGGGAGGGGAAAACGAGCACTCCGGTAGAACCCTGCCAGTTCTGGATCATCAACTCCAGCGACAATCAACGAGGACATGGTCATTCTTCCTTTGCCCACACCACACGTTGGAATACCAAGTCCAGTGCTGAGCTTCTGGGCGTCTGAAATTCATGAACGGCCAAACTAAGTCCATGACTTCTTGCAAAAATCAAAGGAACTTAGTGCTATTCTGGTTATAGTTCTGACCCATGGGGACCAGCACACGTCTAATAACCATCCGTATCAGTTCCAAGTGATGCAATTTAAATCCCCCAAGACTAGAAAAATGTATTCCGTCTTGGCACGTGACACCATCAGACTCCGAGTGTGGCGTAGAATGCATTCCTTCCATGGTTGAAATCACCTCGCCCAGTCGGAGCATAGACATGAGACCAGGGAATGACACCCTAAGGAGTGATGAATCCTTCATCTCATAATACGCTCGTTGACCGGGTTACCTCATATTATCATTGGGGTCAGCTTATTGGACACAGCTTACAGCACTTCCTTGGCATGGTAACCATCGAAAGACCAACACCAATATAGATGTACCACCCACCAATGATTCTCTCTGCAATCCGGTCTCCAACTCAAGAGAGTGGCTGCAAAACGTGTCCAAACGCTTTGAAGCTCAGATGATACACAGAGACAGGTGACCATCCTACTCTTAGGGATAGGACATTCCAGGCACCACCCGAAGGGAACCGCTCAGGTTTAACCCAAGGGGACCGCCGTCTGTGGACGACAACCTCAAGCACCATTTCCGACACATTCTCCCGCAATCTGACCCAGGAATGTTACCCCGTGGTTTCCTCCTATCGTCAAGATTGGGGTCCGAGGCTGAACACACGAAGTGGTAACAAAGGGAGCATGACACAAAAAGGGGAGGGAGCACAAAACAGAAGGGGGCACAAACATTAGATCTGTGGAAGGAGAGGGATGGGCGGGGTACACAGGGTAAACAAGATGGACACTTACAGGGACTTTCAGGAAGGAAAGCAGGGAATTTGTGAGGAGGTGGGTTGGGGGTGGATTACCGGGGGTAGAAAGATAGGATTTGGATGGGGGATGATGAAGGTGGTGGTGAACAGCTGTTTTTGAAGGCTGGAGGGAGAATGGATTGAATGAGTGAGGGAGTTTTGTTCAGAGGTGGGAAGAAAAATAGGAAACGATCAGCTTTCATCTCCTCTTTCGTTTGGCTAGGACTACTCCTCTGCCATCCAATTAAAACTTAGAAGGGCACTTTGGGAAGGCGGACCTCCACCACGTAATGCATGATTCAAGCGACATATGCGGCCAATACATTTTTGAAAATTCTGCTATAGAGTACTGATATTCGTTTTTTGGGCCGATCTCTCAACGCTGAGAATCACTTTGAATAATTAAATAATTTCGTATCTGATCGGATCTTCACTAAATTCAAATCATTTCTTCCTTGTCACATACCCAACAATGTCCACAAGATTCATGCAAATCTTTCCACACTTTTTGAGATTATCGTGCTACTAATCATTTTTGGCCCGATTTCCCATGGTGAGAATCACTTAAATTTCTAGTAGTGATCCAGTTCCGATCTTCACCAAAATCATAATACCGTTCTTTTGAAAACATTATCACCAATCCTGTCCACAAATTTCATCGGATCGTCCACAACTTTTTTAGACCGTCATGCACACAACAAACAACAG
Organism: Eptatretus atami; assembly: GCA_035128595.1. NCBI lineage: Eukaryota > Metazoa > Chordata > Myxini > Myxiniformes > Myxinidae > Eptatretus > Eptatretus atami. The sequence goes on from CM068967.1 coordinate 59,829,191, forward strand.
CCAAACAACTAGAAGGAAAGGGCTGAAAACATAACCTCCTTCACCTCCGGTGTGAGAGGTAATAAATCAATGGCCACTTCCATGTCGATGGCACACTGCCGACGCCATGGGCTGGCACACAACGGCCAGAGAGATTGTACATGGCCATTTCGCACGGCTTTTCATGACCAGGAATTCCTCACCTGGTCCTGCCCACGAATAAGAGATGTTTACACTACAAACCTACAATAATTTACTCTTGGACTATCTTGTCTATAAAGATTTACATACGCTGCTTCTCAGGATCATTTAACAAACAACTCTCTGACAGGTCCTTCTCACATGGCAACTCTAACCAACTCAAAAACACATGGACCATATTACACTTACACAGTATGGCTATGGATTCCCCCCTGCCTCTTCCACATAATATACCCTGGAAGACATTGAAGGCATGGGAAACTTTGGATCCGAGTAGTTTACGTCTGGCTGATCATCACACAGCTGTTCCTTGGGAAGAATGGCTATCACATTGTTATGAGCAAAGGTAGGCCTATAATACTCAATGCGATGGATCATGTTGGCAAGAGCAGACAAGCTGACATTATATATGTTAACATCATGCTACTCTGCTCTGCATCTCCTTCAATACTCTGAAATGTTTATCCCAGCCCCAAAGCTTTATCTTTTTCTCAGTCCAGAAATACATTCAACTAATGTGAAAGACAACTAAAACAACTAATGCAGCAGACAGGACCACGCAGTTTATATGTCAATCGAGGGTCAGCACACACACATTAGTGGGTTGGGATTCAAACCCAGGCTAGACGCTTAGAGGTGAGTGTGTGGTCACTCTAGGCATCTGCCAGCCCTTACCACTTGTGAGGAAATAATCAAAACATCTACTCTATTTTGAAATACATAGTCTTGTCGAAAAGTGGTGGTTAGAAAGCAAGTGATTGGACTTTTTATTAAAAGTGGATTCTCAATTTGTTGAGATTAAGTTCAGTAATTTGTGTTCAGCTTTTGTTTTGCATTTCATTTATATCACTCATTTTTGGGACTCAAAATTACAGGTGTCATATTAAAACCTGATATGACGGTAAAATCTGTTGATGACATACGGTCGCATTTTTTGCAGATTCTCGGTGTCTAAATTTTGGCACAACACCATGGTACTGTGACACTGGCAGTTGGGAATAAACTACTCCATAATTCCAGCAAGGTTCTGCAGGCAGACTTCTAAACAGGATGACAAGGTTACTGACATCAAGCTGAGTCAGAGCAAGTAGGATTCAGAGCAGGAAGAGGGTGCATTGGACCAAATCTTTGCACCTGCATCACATCATCAAACAGTGTCAAAATGGAATACACCTCTTTACTCAATTTTATTGACTTCAGAAGACATTTTGATTGTGACATTAGAGGCAGTCTGTGGAGCACTCAGATCTTTGAAATTCCCACAGAAGATTGGTTTAGACCTGAACAAGCAAAATTCTATGAACACTTTTAATGCAGTGTCATCAACAGACACTCCCTATCAGAGCGAGTTCCCTGTGGAGGCAGGACATTCACCCAAGGTATCACTGTGACCTATGCCTTTTTCCCAACGCCATCGATGGATCAGCGGAACACCATATCAGATAGACCTAGAAGCATTCAGTGGACCCCTTGACACCCAACTTGAAGATCAAACTTTGCTGATACCACTATTTTTCCATGAGGGTATACCCATCTGCAAGAAAAAACTGACGGTAGCAGCTTGCCAGAAGGATGAGTTCTCACACATCTAGTATCACCACTGCCAAGACCCAGGTGATGAACGTCAATGCCGTATCTTCTGCACCCATTCCTGTAAATGGAGTTCTTTGAGACTTAGAGGATTTTACATACTAGGCAGCCTCATCAGCAAAGACAATGGGCCAAGTAATACATACATCAAAAGCAAACTTCTGCAAAGCTCGATAATGTATTTGGCTCGACTTCATCTAATCTGGAAGTCCAAGCAGTAAAGCCTGATAGACAAAGATAAGACTTCCATAACAGCAATGTCCACTATGTTCTTATCATGTGGCACTTATGTTGTTGAGTATCAAGTCCAAATGAGCAAGGTAGATTCCTTCCACAATGGATGCCGCAAGGAAAATATGCCGGCATCTTTTTTTGGCCAAGTAAGATAATCCAACAAAGACTTGCAAGGCAAGAACTGTCTACCATCACTGCCCTTGAATCCAAGTCTCACCACTCCGATGAGCTTGGCCTTGTGGCTTGGAATGTCCCCTGACCAAATCTCCAAGGTTCTTTGAAATGGACCATCAGGAAAGAGGAAACCAGGCAGGCCAAAAACAACTTCTGTCGGACTGTGGTACCTTGGAGTTCCTCCAAGCGGGATGGTCTAGCATGGTGTGATTCACAGACTTGTAGCTAAGGAATAGAGATAAATGCACAAAAGCTAGTGGCAGCCTTACGTCCTCCAGTACAAAGAGGATAAGTCAGATACCAGTATGTTATGCTAACTGGCATGGAAAGTATAGAGAAGCTGACATTTTTGAGGCATTACGCCTTGTCGGAGCAGAAAGCATTAATGCCGAAAAGTTAGCGATACCACCTTTGCTCCGAGGAAGGTTAATGTCCTGAAACATCAGTTTCTCCTGCTTCGCATGGGCGGTTGGCAAAGTCTCAAATCAACATTCCTGTTGATGTTGACCTGAGGTATGCAAACACAGATTAACAGTTCGCCAATAAGATCGACATGAGCTTCACTGCAAGACGAGGTCTTATTCCACCTCAGGTTTGATAAAGCTCGTGGGTTGAAAATGGACATTAAAAAATTAATTAAAGTAATCGATAGATCAGACATAGATATGGGCATTAGGGATGATATGTGTTAAATGACATCACTCCAATCTTCTGGAACGTTTTAAATCCACAAATAGGCAGAGTTATTTTTTACCAGAGGTAGGACAAGGGGCTGTCAATTTAAGCTAAACTACATTTACTGATTATACAAAGTTGGTACTTTGCATAAGCTTAGAACTTTGAATCTTTCCCTAGAAAACAATGCACTCTCAAATCATTGCGCATCTTGCAAGCCCTCATTATGGATGCAAGTAAACGAATTGTTAACAATCTGTGTTTGTGGGGAAACCAACGAGTGTAAACGAGACGCATCAATGGCTGAGAAAAACCATCAAGGCAAATCAAAGGGAAGATTTTCATTTCTGGCAAAACGAAGATGTAAACTATATTCATGGATGGCAAGATCACAGCAGCTTGTGGTGGATAACAAGCTTGCGTTGCTTCCAAAGCACCACAAATTAGACTTTAAAGGTCAGTTCATAACCCTTTTCTCTCCTCCCCCCACCCCTCCTCCAAAAAAGAGTTCACTGGCATTCAAAATAATTAAATATAATTCAGCCAGAGGCCGAGTGGAAACGAGGTTGAAGGCATTTTATCCTAGATACGTGAAACACCTTGCCAATTCCATGCCTGCAGAAAACATCTTTTGGAACGCCAGCCGCTTTTCCTCCATAATCATGCAACTTTGTCAAAGATTCGCCAAGGTCGCACTTTCCGATGTTTAAAAAATTTGTTGTCAACGCTCAAGCGGTTTGTGGATTAAAGAATTAAAAGCGAATAAAAGTGAAAAAGTTGAGGCGGAAGAAAAAACAAAAGGTGAGGCCCTCGGTGATGTTCCACAACATGGTGCAATGACGTTGTGGATACCTAATATGAGTAATTCATACTATAATGTGCGAAATAAATGTTTTCAAAATGACCATTTTTTGAGAAGAAACAACCGGAGTGGGCAATTGTGGTATAAGCTCGGGAAGAGAAAAACAAATAATTTCAATTATAATATCCAGTGAGGAGATTGATAAATGGGGTTTCTAGACTCCCATTCAAAATGAATGGCGAAAAGGGAAAAACTTTCTGACTCAAGTCCAAAAAGCCTAAACAAAATGAAAATTGAGACTTGATTTTCTCCCCCTCCCATTACAAGCAAATGTAAAATTTGAGCTCTGAAATGAGAGCCTCACTGATTAAAGCATACTTCCCTTTCATATTTTCATTCCACCAAAGAGCGAAACCACACGAATAATTTGCTCATGTTCTACTTAAGGGAATAACTTAATTTCCTATAACATTCATTTCATCGAGTATCATTCACAAGAATAACTTTGGAACTTTGGTCTTGGTATAAGTTGTCTTTGGTTGAGCAGAATGAAATTGATAAACTTCTCTTAATGCTCTTATTTGACACCTCCTGAGCCAACATATCAATTTTGAGATTGTAGTAATTGTTTCCATTGTTCAATTGATAACCATCAGTTTCAGTCCATTCAGGATTTTTTTCTTTACTCCTCCTAACTTATTTTGTAATTATATTTATCTGCTTATTTGTTTTTATTCTTTTACCCGGTTATTTCTTCAATAAGACTTATTTGATATTTCTCACATTCTTTATGTTTCCATTAAATACAAGCTGATTACATCTCCACTCTTTGGTTTGATTATTGCTTGGTTATATCATTTATAAGCCTGGTGTTTGGCTTCGTGGTTAGGGTGGCGGCTTGGGATCCGAAGGGTCCTGAAGTTCAAGCCCGTTGGCCGCTGAATTAAAATACACCAGGAGGTTGACTCAGCTGATCATTCGAGGATCGGCAAAATGAGTACAGTGCACTGGTCAGGGGGACACTGCATCAAGCGGCCATAGCTGCCGTCCCAAGCAATGATGCAACCAGCAGTTCACAGGGCTGCATCGATAGTAGGAGATACTTTTAATCAGTAAAAAGACAGCAGTGCCTGTTAAAATTCCAACCCAATATCTTAACACTTATACTTATCACTATAAGAGAGAACTATTGATTCCATTCTCTAAAATATATCTCTTATCATCAAAAGCTCCTACATGCTTTCATATTTATCTCTTCTGGTATATAATTGATGTTTATAACTTCTTATTGTATCATTTTTCTGTACTCTGTCCTTCCTTTAGGTTAAAAGTTGTAATAATGTTGAAGGTTTAATTGTTTCCTTGATTATATTTTTTTCTTTATTCCTTTAGCTTCTATACACCTTTCAATGTTTTATTATCACATATAATAAAAGCATAAGACTTTGATCTCATCCTATAAATTCACTCTGACCTTCCCACCCAATTCATCTTTTTAAACTTACCAATAACTTTTTATTCTTTGATTGAAAACAACACATCACCTGACTATAATTACTTGTATTCATATATATATATCCATTTATCAACATTCCTCACATACATCACTTTGTCCAATTTCTAATATAAAACTATCTGTATCCATATACTAAAATGAACATTATTTATAGTTTGATTTTAAATTATTATAGTAATAGTGCATACTATTAACGGACTTTGACACGTCAAGAATTGATGTTCCAATATAAAATTAGGTTTATCCATTTCAATACTCTCTTTTTTCAATGAATAGCACAAAAGTTCTCTGAAAAACACTCCGCTCGCTCAAAATTGGATCTTATAATTAACTTTGAAAAGCCTGTTTCCAAGATGTAGAAAGTCTTATGTTTTGTCGATTCCCAACATTTTTCCATAGTCTTTCCAATACGCATTATTTTTAATTTATAAAAGTCCTTTCTCAAATCTGTTTTTGGCTTCTGTTCTCCTTTTGTATTAAATCATATACTTATTTAACCAATGACTGTTTAAATTTCAAAATCCGTTGAATTTCCTTCACTAATCAACCCAGCAGATAAATATTGTCCTCAGTTCCTTTGATGCAAAATAACTTTCCTTTATCATTTAAAGATCAAGATTTCTTTATCATTTAATCACTTAATCTTTTCTAAGTTATTTTTTCTGGAGTTTACCTTTCTATATAAAATGACTGTTGTGTAATCACTTAACCTTCTTTTTGTGGACTTTCCTTTTATCAGGGGCATAAGGAAGGTCTTTTATGTTTGTGAATTTCTGGATTTTTAAATCAACCCTCCAAATATATATCCATCTCAGCTTCATCCCAGATTCTTTTTTGAGAGGAGACAACAATGTCTTGTAAAATTTTTTACAATGTTTTCTTTAACATTCAT
>CM068967.1:59838269-59849346 GCA_035128595.1 Eptatretus atami
TCTTAAATTTCCTGATTCTCCACATGACAAATTTGAGAATTGTCCTGCGTGTGAAAGACGGGGATTAAACGCAGTCAAAAGCCTATAAACAATATGTTCTGTGATTATCTTCTAATTAATGATAATAAAAAATATAAAAAGGAATATAATTCTTTGAGATTTACACCAAAATGATTAACTTTACAAGATATCGAAAAATGGATGTAAGTATGAGGTGATAATAGAAACACCATTTCTTAAACAAGAGAAGACATGTTTCGTGGATTGATGATTTATATTATTAACGATTGTCATTTTCAGGGAAATATCAACACATGATATTGTATAAATAAAATAATGGATTATCTTAAATAGGGTGGTCCTTATTCCTCAACTTTGGATTTTCTAAGCTCCAACCCCCGGGATTCATTGGAATAGTCGAACAACGGATGTTTGAGAGAGAGCGCTCCGGGCCCACCCGCTTCATCCGGAGAGTAAATAATGCTATATGCACTGTCCGAGTCATGGGCACAAGTTTTTGTCGCGCTGCATTTGCTGTGTCATCATTCATACGGCCAGAGAGAGAATGCTCTTATTCGCCAGGCTTTTCATGATCAGGATAATCCTCACCTGGCCGCCTCGAAAAGAGCAGTACTCTTTACAATATCCTTTACCAAAACTTTGACTATCTTGTCTATAATACATATCGCTTGCTTCTTCTCAGTATATCACATGTTACAAATTACTTACCTTCTTCTTCTGAACTAGTCCTTTCTCATCATGGCAATTTCTATAACCCTTCTATAAATCACATGGGCCATATTAACTTCACAGCAGTATGGCTATGGATCCCCCCCTGCCTCTTCCACATAAAATACGCCTGGAAGACATGAAGGCATGGGAAATTTGGATATCCGGAGTAGTTTAACGTCTGGCTGAATCTCAAACACAAGGACAGGAGCTGCTTCTTGGGAAGAATGGCTATCACATTGTAAGTGAAGCAAAGGTAGGACCTATAATACATTCAAATGGCATGGACTCATGTTGGCCAAGAGCAGAACAAGCATGACCTTATAGTATGTTTACATCATGCCTATCTGCTCTGCATCTCCTTCAATGACTCTGAAATGTTTATCGCAGCGCCCAAAGCTTTATCTTTTTCGTCAAGTCCAAGAATACATCAACTAATGTGAAAGACAACTAACAACTAATCGCCAGCAGACAGGACACGCAGGTTTAATGTCAAATCCGAAGGGTCAGCACACACACATTAGTGGGTTGGGATTCAAACCAGGCTAGGACAGCTTAGAGGTGAGTGGTCGTACCTCTAGGCCATCCTGCCAGCGCCTTAACACAACTTGGTGGGAAATAACAAAATCTAACTCTATTTCTTGAAATCATAGTCTTGTCGAAAATTGGTGGATTACGAAAACAGTGATCTGACTTTTTATTAAAGTGGATTCTCATATTGTGAGATTAAGTTCAGTATTTAGTGTTCGGCTTTCTTGTTTGCATTTCATTTATACAACTCATTTTTGGGACTCAAAAACTGGGTCATATTAACTTGGATATGACGGTAAATCCTGGTGATGACATCACGGTCGACAATTTTTGCAGATTGCTCCGGTGTTCAAATTTGGCACAACACCGACTGGTGACTAAGTGACAGCGGAACTGGACGAGGGGGAATCAACACTACTGCCAAAATCTCTCAGCAAGGTCCTTACTGCAGGAGACTTCTAAAACAGGATTGAGGTTACTGACATCAAGCCTGAGTCAAGGAAGTCAAGTAGGATTCCGAGAGCAGGAAGTAGGGTAGCAATGAACCCAAATCTTTTGCAACCTGCATCTAACATCATCAAACAGTGCTCAAAATGGAAAATACAACCTCTTTAAACATCAAATTTATTGACTTCAAGAGACATTGATTGTGCACATATGAGGCAGTCCTGTGGAAGACACTCAGATCTTATGAAATTCCACAGAAGATGGTTACCCTGACAAGCAAATCTATGAACACTTTTAATGCAGTGTCATCACGAAGAAACTCCCTATCAGAGCGGTTCCTGGTGGAGGCAGGAATTCACCAAGGTCATCCATGTGAGCCTATCCTTTTTCAACTGCCATCGACTGGATCATGGCGGAACAGACCCATAATCAGATAGGACCTGACTAAGAAGCATCCAGTGGACCCTTGACACCAGCAAACTTGAAAGATCAAATTTGCTGATGACCACTATTTTTCTCATCGAGGTATACGTCCCATCTGCAAGAAAAAAACTGACGGTAGCAGCTTGCCAGAGGAGAGTCTCAACATTAGTATCACCACTGCCAAGACCCAGGTGATAGACGGTCAATGCGTATCTTCTGCACCCATTCCTGTAAATGGAGTTCTGAGACTAGGTAGATGGTATTTTTACATACCTAGGCAGCCTCATCAGCAAAGACAATGAGCCAAAGTAATACATACATCAATAGCAAGACTCTGCAAAGCTCATAATGTATTTGCCTCGACCTTTTCCATTTCTAAATCTGGAAGTTGCCAAGCAGTCCAGCCTGGAAGACAAAGAATAAGAACCCATAAACACAATCGTCTATGTCTTACATGTGGGCACTTAGTGCTGTGAGTAATCAAGTCCAATATGAGCAAGGTCAAATTCCTTCCACACAGTGGATGCCCGAAGGAAAGTATGCCGCAATCTTTTGGAGGCCAGTAAGATAGTCTATCCAACAAAGACACTTGCGAAGCAAGAACTGTCTACCACAGATCAACTGACCCTTGAAACTTCAAGTCTCACCACTCGCGATGGCTTGGCCTTGTGCTTGGAATGTCCCCTGACCAAGATCTCTCAAGGTTTGTATCTCTTTGAAATGGGACACCCATCAGGAAAGAGGAAACCAGGCAAGGGCCTAAAAACAACTTCTATGTTCGGATAGTGGTACCTGAGTTCCTCCAAAGCGGGATGGGTCTAGCATGGTGTGTAGTCACAGGACTGTAGTAAGGATAGAGATAAATGCCCAGAAAGCTAGTGGCAGCCTTAGTTCCATCAGTACAAAGAGGATAAGTCATACAGTATGATGCTAAACTGGATGGAAAGTATAGAGAAAGCTGACATTTTTGGGCATTAGCCCTTCGTCGGAGCAAGAAAGCATTAATGCCGAAAAAGAGCGATACCCTGAACTTTGCTCCGAGGAAGGTGGTTTAATGTTCCTGAAGCAGTCAGTTTTCTCCTTGCTTCCTCAGTGGCGGTTTGGCAAATCTCAATCAACATCCTGTTGATTGGTTGACTGAGGTATGCCCCAACACAGATTAACACGTTCGCCAATACAGATCGACAGTGAGCCTTTCACGACTGGCAAGGACTGAGGTCTTCATTCACCGTCAGGTTTGATAAAGCTCGTGTGAAAAGTAGGACACATCTAAAAATTAATTAAAGTAAATCGATACGAATCAGACATAGATATGGCATAGGCAATGATATGTTAAATGACATCCTACCAATCTCTGAAGTTTTTAAAATCCACAAGATAACGGCAGAAGTTATTTTTTTACCCAGAGGTAGACCAAGGGGGCTGTCAATTAAGCTCAACTACATTTCATGCATTATAACAAAGGGGTAACTTAGCATAAGCTTAGAAACTTGAATCTTTCCCTAGAAAGACAAATGCACCTCTCAAAACACCTCTTGCGCTCTTGCAAAGCCCTCATTATGGGATGCAAGTAAAACGAAATTGTAACAAAATCGTTTGTGGGGAAACCCAACGAGTGTAAACGAGACCATCAATGGCTGAGAAAAACACATCAAGGCAAATCAAGGAAGATTACATTTTCTGCAAAACGAAAGATGTAAACTATATCATGGATGGCAAAGATCACCCAGCTGTTGGTGGATAAACCAAAGCTGCGGTTGCTTCCAAAAAGCAACCACAGAATTGAGACTTTAAAGGGCCAGTTCATAACGCCTTTCTCCTCCTCCCGCCAGCCCTCCCAAAAAAAGATTCACATGCATTCCAAAATTAGATTAAATATAATTCAGCAAGGCCGAGTGAAACGAGGTTGAAGGCATTTATTTCCTGATACGTGAAACACCTTGCAATCCATGCCTGCAGAAAAACATTTTTTTGGAACGCCAGCCTGCTTTTCCATTCCCCATAATGCATGCAACTTTGTCAAAAGATTCGAAGGGTCACTTTCGCGATGTTTAAAATTTTGTGTCAATCGCTCAAGCGGTTTGTTGGATAAAGAATTTAATAGCGAATAAAAGTGAAAAAGTGAGGGCGGAGAAAAAAACAAAAGGTGAAGGGCCCGGCTGATGTTCCACAACACGGTCAATGACGGTTGGTGATACCGTAAATATGAGTAAATCATATACTTTAAAGTGGATAAATGTTTTCCAAAATGACCATTTTTTGAGACCAACCGATGGGCTAAATTGGGTGGTATAAGCTGGGGAGAAGGAAAAACAAAATAATGTCTCAAATTATAATATCCAGTGAGAGATGATAATGGGGTTTTCTGAGACTCCCATCAAATGAATGGGAAAAAAGGGAAAAAACTTTCTGACTCAAGTCCAAAAAGCCTAAAAAAGCAAATGTAAAATTGAGACTGATTTCTCCCCCTCTCCATACAAGCAAAAATGTAAAATTGAGACTATGAAAAAATGAGACCTCACTGATTAAAGCGCAGCTACTTCCTTTCATATTTTCAATTCCACTCAAAGAGCGAACGCATACGAATATTTTGCTCATGTTCTACTTAAGGGAATAACTTAATTCCTTATAACATTCATCTTCCATCGAGTAATATTCCACAAGAATAACTTGGATTGGTTCTTGGTATGAATGCTTTGTTGAGCAGAAATTGAAATGATAAACTTCTCTATGCTCTTATTTGACACACCCTCCTGAGCCACATATCATTTTGAGAATGTACGTAAATTGTTTTTTTCCATTTGTTCCAATGATAAGCCATCAAGTTTTAGATCCGATTCCAAAGGATTTTTTTTTCTGGTTACATCCTCAACTTATTTGTATGTATATTTATACTGCTTATTTGTTTTACTCTACTTTTACCCGGTTATTTCTTCAAATAAGACTTATTTGATATTTCCTCACATTCTTTTATGTTTCCCATTTAAAATACCAATGGCTGATTACATCTCCACTCTTTGGTTTGATTATGCTTGTTATAATCATTTTATAAAGCCTGGTGTTGTTCGTGGTTAGGGTGGCGGCTTGGGATCCAAAGGGTCCTGAGTTTCAAGCCCCGTTGGCCGCTGAATTAAAATACACCAAGGAGGTTGACTCCAGCCTGTCATCCTTTCCGAGGTCGGCAAAATGTATACAAGTGCACTGGTCAGGGGGACAACTGCATCAGCGGCAATAGCTAGCGTCCCAAGCAATGATGCAACCAGCAGTCACAGGCTGCATTCGATAGAGAGAGATATCATTTATAAATCAGTAAAAAGACAGCAGTAGCCTGTTAAAAATTCCCAACCCAATATCTTTAACACTTATACTTATACACTATAAGCGGGAGACTATTGATTCCATTCTCTAAAATATATACTCTTATCCATCAAAAGCTCCTAATGCTTTGTCATAATTTATCTGCTTCTGTATATATTATGTTTTTTATAACTTCTTATTGTATTCGATTTTTCTCCTGTATCCTTCCTTCTTTAAGGTTAAACAGTTGTAATAAAGTTGAAGGTTTATTGTTTCGCTTGATTATATTTTTTCTTTATTCCCTTTAGCTCTATGCCACACCTTTCAATGTTATTATTATCAACAGTGATAACATAAAACGCGATAAGACTTTGTATTCTCAAATCATCTAATAGAAATTCAGACTCATGTACCTTCCCACCTACAAATGTGACTGCTTCACTTAAACCAAGTAACTTTTTATCTTTGATTTGAAAAAAACACATCAACCTGCACTTAATAATTACTTGTATCATATATATATAGTCAAATATAATCAATCATAGTCCTCACATACATCACTTGTCATTTCTCAATATAAACTATCTGTATCCATATAATACACAATGACACATGTATCATTATAGTTTGATTTTAAATTAATTATAGTAATGAGTCATACATTATACGACTTGACACGTCAAGAATTGATGTTCCAATATAAATAGGTTTATCGATTTAATTACTCTCGTTTTTCAAATGCAACTAGCAACAAAAGTTCTCTGAAAAACACCTCCGCTCGGTCAAAATGGTCCTTTAATTAACTTTTGGAAGCCTGTTTCCAAGAATGTAGAAAGTCTTAATGCTTTTGTCGATTCCCAACATTTTCCATAGTCCTTTCCAATACAGCATTAATTCGTTAAAATTACTATAAGAGTCCTTCTCAAATCTGTTTTTGCTTCGTTCTCCTTTTTGTATTAAAATAATATACTTATTTAACCAATGACTGTTTTAATTTCAAAATCCGTTGAATTTTCCTTCACTATTTATCAACCCAAGCAGATAAATAATTGTTCTCAAGTTTCCTTTGTGCAAAACATACACTTTTTTATCATTTAAAGATAAAGGATTTCTTTATCATTTATCATCTTAATCTTATCGATAAGTAGTTGTTTCTCTGGAGATTTACCTTTTATAATAAATGACTGTTGGTAAATCACTTAAACCATTCTTTTGTGTGGACTTTCTTTATCAGGGGGCATTAAGGAAGGTCTTTATGTTTGTGATGAAATTCTTCTGGATATTTTAAAATCCACCTCAAATAATAAAAAATCCAAAACCCTTTCCAACCCCTTTTTTCAATTTCCAATTTTTTCTTTTTTGAGAGGAGACAAACAAATGTTTCTTGTAAAAACTTTTTTCACAATGTTTTTCTTTAACCCATTTAAGTTCTTTCGCATAAGGTAAAGATTGTAGACATAGCCCACACCCATACAAATTGTTAGCATACATAAAACATTAGGTAAGAGCTGTCCTATTCTTATGTATAATCAGGAATCATTTGTTATTTTGCTTAGCATATCTGTTGGAACATACTTGAGAAATTCCTCCTCTTTTGCCTTCTCTATCATTAAAAGCATATCTATATCCCTGATTAAATTCCAAATTCTGTTTTGTCATTTTAACATAGCACTCCAAAGCCAACCCCGGGGCCATGTAATAGTGAAGCGGGGTCTAATCCATACGAATTTTAATTATGACAGACTGTTCTAAAAGTATTCAACACACAGCCATAACAATACATCAGTTTTAAAGAATTACAAAATCTGATATTTCTCCAAGATTCTTTATATTAAACTTCTCCCAAACCTTTTTAGCTTGTGTATAAATCTCTTCGGAAATAAATGCGAAGTTTAATTCACTTGCGATAGAAACTTTCCACTTGAAGGAAGTTGTGTTTCTTTAAAATTCTCAAATTAATCCATGTAGTCCATATGGGTATATTCCTTTTGTGAATAAGAGATTATCGATTCTTCTGATTTGAGAAATGTGATTAAAGATTCCAGTAAGTTTTTAATATTTGATGCTAAAGTTAGATAATGGACTTGCCATAAAACTTGTATGCTGTCAAGAAATGCTGATATGGTTATGGGGAATGTATGAATTGTTTTTGTGAATGAGATGTATTTTTCAATCTGTTAAAGGGATGGCCAGAAATTACTCTTCCAGATGTCTTTGAAAGTTCATTTATAAATAGATTGTGTGTCATAGTGGAGTGTTGTTTGGTGAAGAAAGACAGGAATAAGTTTGGGGGCTTGTAATTAAAGATTACAAAAGGAATGAGCTGGACCGTCTAATATTTCCAGTAAGATGAACAATTGATCCCCGAAAACTTTGACCTCTCCGCTCAATTTTCTCCTCAACGAAATATGACAGATACTGTTCATGTCGAAATTCCTTGTTCTCTCCTTTTGTTAGAATGACATTTGCATTTTTTTTTTATAGGTTTTTCCACATTATTTCTCTTAGTCTTATGCAGTCTGTTTTCCCATCGTCTTTGCCAAACTCCTCTGAGAGCATTTTCTACTGCTTAAAGTTCTAAACTTGTATCATTCACCAACACAGAATTGATTTGATAATAGGGATAACAGACCCACAAGGAGTATGTTTTTGATATTTATTTGTGATGATTTATTTGATTTGGAGAGAAGTGATCTATTTTTTCAAGGATACTTTCAAATCAGCATATGTCACAAACGGATCGTTTTATAGATTTGTTAAAATCTTTTGAATGATATGTTTGAACCTGCTTTTGGTAAATTGATTATGGTTGGTTTATGATCACTACAATATTTTGAAGTGTTGATTTTAATCGTCTCTTTGTATGAAAGGAGTTGAGACATCTCTTGCAAGGATACGTTTACATTTTCTCTTGCATAGTTGTGATTTGTGAATGTTGATAAATTTTTGATGAAAGCATAAATGTGATTTTTCCTTTGAAGTAAAGTAGAGAGGGTCAATGTGTGTTTCATCATTTTTATAGTTGTTTTGAAATTATTAATATTTGAACTTTGTTTGTATCCGTTAATCCATATACATTAACAGATAGATATATTATTAATTTTCTCAAATTTAGGAATATCTCTCAATGACATTGGAAACTTTAAATCTTTGACATTTAATGAATTCTCGTATTTCTTATAATGTTCAACCCTCTCAGGTTTCCATGTGGGGATGTAATTGAGCAAGAACAGACCATAGAAAACATTTATTATCTTGTTTTTGAATATTAAACCGCTTTCTGAAGTTTTTATCTCTTTTGGGAAAATCAATATATAAGAAGAAGCTTGAAGAGGATCTGATTTAAGATGTGGTATATCTAAAAATATTATTTTTGTAATAGGAAATCCACTACCTACTACACGTGTTATCAACATCTTGTTCTTGTCTCTGGAGTTCATAGTAAACATCACATCTTACAAAATCTTGAAATGATGAGATAAGTGAGGGTTTGTCCTCATATAGGGAGTAGTTTCATCGCCTTCTATTACCATATTCAATTTTACTCCATATAAAACTTAAAAGTTTTCATTTTCAACTTAATGTGTTTTTTTAATTATAGTTTCAATACTTTGTTTAACCATATCAAGAGCTTCCATAATTGAAGATGGTCCAGGGTCTTGAAAGTGAAACAATCTTATTTTTATATGTCCTTTAAATGTCCCATCACATCAGCTGTCCCACTCAGTGTTTCAATGGAGAATTTAGTGGCACCTTCCCTTTCTTCATTGTTTGTGTTTTGCGTGATTGAAGGTGTTTATTATAAAAAAAATTAAGAATATCATTATCACATCTATCACAATGTTTTGTTTCTTGGTTCAAGTGGAGATATTTGTCTGAAAGTTGAATGTGTTGTTTGTTGGTTTGAAGGTGTTTTTTATAACATTTATATTCATGATTACAAACCATCACAGTACGTTGTATTCACCATATTTAAACAACAAAACTTTGTTTAAAATAAATTTTCTTGATGAAAATTGCATTTAATTTATAGTGAATCTGTGCTTGAAACCATTTTATCCTCCAACTTTTTTTCACTTAATAAATACATGTATCAAGACACAAAAGACAAGTTTCAATCAATCTCTTCATTGTAAAAGATACTGAGAGATAGTCGAGGATGTGATTTGTAAAATTGAACAAAGATAATATAACACTATTAGATAAAAACAATTAATGGTGAATAATATGAGTTCTTCAATTTCCTTCAGTGGAAGGGCTTTTAGTATATCTGGAAGAACATGATTAAAAGTAGCTCTAACAAAAGTTTCTCCTCTCCTCTGGCATATATTCAAAACTAGAAAGAGCAATGAAACAAGAAAAAGTATCAAAAAAGAAAACTCTTGGAATGAAGCTTTGGAAAGAAAGATAAGACCATCTGTAATATGCAAGGAGAAATTTGTATTTTTTTCAACAACCCAAAAGATGTAAATCCTGATGAAATAAAGGATGTTAATATATCAGGTGAAATGACATTTCGTTCAATAGTAAAGGATCATTTTAAAATTACCTTTAATATAAAAAATGTAGTAGTTGAATCTGTTCATGAAAAAAAGTATATAGATATAGATGGTAATGTTTTTTCTACTAATTTAAATACGAGTCATTATTCAACTGAAGATTTTGAAGATTATGAGAGCGATGATAGTATCTCTGTTGGAGCAGAAGACAGTTATGATACCGAGAGTTTGTGTTCAAACGATAGTTATGAAAGTAGTTTTATAGATGATTGTGAAAGCACCAATGAAAGTACCGAAGATGATATTGAAGATGAATTTTTATTTGAAGTAAAGTTTACTTTATAAATATGAATAGTTTACTAGATTTTGAGGCCTCTTAAATTTCCTGATTCTCCACATGACAAATTTGAGAATTGTCCTGCGTGTGAAAGACGGGGATTAAACGCAGTCAAAAGCCTATAAACAATATGTTCTGTGATTATCTTCTAATTAATGATAATAAAAAATATAAAAAGGAATATAATTCTTTGAAGATTTACACCAAAAAATGAATTACTTTACAAGATTGATTCGAGAAATGAATGTAAAGTATGAGGGTGATAATACACCATTTCTTACAAGAGAAGAGACTGAAACAAATGACAACCATGTTTCGTGGATTGATGATTTATATTATTAACGATTGTCATTTTCAGGAAATATCAACACATGATATTGTATAAATAAAATAATGGATTATCTTAAATAGGGTGGTCTTATTCCTCAACTTTGGATTTTCTAAGCTCCAACCCCCGGGATTCATTGGAATAGTCGAGAAAACTCTCCTGGTGAACTTTTTTTTTCCAATCGGACAACATTTACCCCTCCTCATCGACCTTGAATTTTCACCCTGAAAAAAAAATTGTTAGGGGGGCGGTGAGAAGAACAAGTAATACACATTACACAAACACACACAGATCGACGTATCACATCAAAAGAGACGATTGGACATTACAGGAGCGTTTTAAGTTCAGCACAAGTCGATATACGTCGTCGTTCTAATGTCAGCCGCCCCGAAGAAACTGAGGCTAAACTTCAAGGTCGATGAGGGAGAGGGAAAATGTTGTTGGAATTTGGAAATAAAAACACCAGAAGAGTTTCTCGACTATTCC
>CM068967.1:59849371-59862539 GCA_035128595.1 Eptatretus atami
AATGAATTCCGGGGGTTGGAGCTTAAAATAAATGAATTCGAAAATTTACCCCCTAACGAAGGACCACCCTGGCGTGCATGGGGTAATTATCAACAAAAGAGCAAAAAACGAAATGTGAGGTCGAGCAACCAATAAAATAAAGGGTGTGTCTCCCTCCACAAGAGTTCATAGACATCCAAAGCATATGGACGGGTGCACGGTGAGACTCCAAAACGGCAAATGACAAAACGAGCTCCACGAGAATATTCCTGCAAAAGATTAGTGCGAAAAATATAAAAACAGGAAAAATGGAGAGGTGATTCAAAGCAAAACAAGGAGGACAGGCTGACCATGTATGCTCGGCACGCACTGCGCATTCGAGAAGCCCGGTGTATCCTCATCAAATCACTTGAAATGTGGCACCTGCTGAGTGCAGCAATTCATTAGCATTTCGTTTGCTTCACATTGGCAAAACAGTAACTTCACCGCAGGGAGCTGGCACGAGCAAAGATTCCGGTGAGGGATAACCTTAGGGGGACATGAGAACAACTTCCAAAACACATGATTATGAAAGCACATTTTGTGATTTTTGTTTCCAAGCAATTCATTTTTGATCTGACTTGAGCGCATGGAGCACACGACAACTGCTTTGCATCATTTTAATGGAATGCAGCGGTGCTGCAGATGCAATGAACCCTGCTGCTTTGGGGAGGAATTTGTTCAGTGTGCGTTCAGTGTGCGAATTTGTTCAGCGATAACTCACCTGTTCTTAATTGAAAGACATCATGGGATTTAAAATATGTATCAGCTGATGATAGCAAATGGAACACACAGCTTAACATCCCATCCAGAGATTGTGTATTATATGATGTAATAACCTTCCTGTGAAATACGAGGAGACACTTTATCGTTCGATCGGGAATAAAACTCAAACAAGACAGTACAAAGGTGAGTAAGGTCCTACTGAGAGGGGGAAGGATAGCTTAGAGCTATGCACATTCACCTGTATGCTTTGTAGCCTGGGTTTCAATCTCGACCCAGCTATAAACTGTCATCCTGATGTTTTGCAAGCCAGGCGATGCATCGATGTTTGCGCCGTCCTTCAGCTGGACGTTAAACGAAACGATCCGACTGCCAGCACCGGTCATTGGTGGACGTGAAAATCCAACGGTGTCTCGCAAAGAGTAGGCGAGATGTCGCCAGTACCCTGAACAAGTTACGAATTCCTCCAACTTCAGTCAATTATCCAGCGCCTCGTGTTGGCTTAGTGGTAAGGATGGCTGGCTTGGGATCTTAGGGTCCTGAGTTTGAGCCCCGTTTACCACTGAATTAACACCAGGTGGTGTTGACTCATCCTGTCATCCTTCTGAGGTCGGCAAAATGAGTACCAGTGAACTGGTAGAGGGGGACAGCAGCAGTAGCACAGCCGCACTTCCAAGAAATGAGAGCTACCCGGTAGCCATGCTGCCATACGCATGAACAGAACAGTTAATTATCCTACATTGAAGTGGCGACCCGTCTGGGTATTGGTTTGTTTGGTTCGAGTTTAGAACCATTTATCGATGAGTCGTGATATTCCCCAGAGCTCAGTAAAGAGTATAAGGCCTCCAATTAAGTGTTATGAATGAAGTTCTGAGACATCAGCCAGCCTCCTTTTTTAATGATAAATTAATTCGGGTGATTTACACTCACCTGACATGACATGGATGATTTGCACAAACCTGATTCAATACAGGTGATTTACACTTTCCTGATTCGTTATCAAGATGATGTGCACCAAACCAATTTGATACAGATTATTTCCACAAATCTCATTCGATATGGACTACACACCTGAATTTGATTGTATATGGTTTATTTACACTTGGCTAATTCAACATGGATGATTTGCACAAATCTGATTCAATGCAAATGATTTGCATTACATAACTTTCTCTACCTTCTCCAAGAATATAGAGAAAGTTAATGGCAGCCTTGGCTCTGCCTCGGTGATGGGCCCAGATGGCATCAGTGCTCATGTTCTCAAATCCTGCTCCGCTACTTTCACTTATACTCAGTTGTCTCTTTTCAGCCTACCTTCACCTAAGGCCACCTCTTATCTGCTTGAAAGACAGCCAACATCACTCCAATAAGCGAGAAGGATGCGGAAATATATTCTCAACTACAGGTCGGTGAGCTTACTTCCAATTCTAAGTAAAATCATGGATTCCATAATCATGGAATATCATGGAAACATAAAGCTTTCTTTTTCACAAATGGCCTGGTCTCTGAGAATCAGTTAGGATTCAATTTTGGCCACCCACCTTTGAATATGCCGCTGCATCTCATTCAAAAATGGAAAGAAGTCCGGAATCTCAAACTAAAGTCAGGACTGAGACTCTCGATTTAACTCAGGGATTCGACACCGTGCACTGTCACCACGATTGGAAGAAATGAATAAGCCAGAAAATAATAATATAAGTTTATAGCAAGGAACTTCAATGCAGGATGAGGCTATTAAAACAATCAAATCATGTACAATGATTTCCAACCTGTGGTTGCTTCCCCTTGCTTTATCCTTTTTAAATGTTGAGCATTAAGGAAGGAAGCAGCACATACCATTGTTCAAGTCTTCAGGTTCAAACTGCCAACCTCTGAGACACAGAGCAGTGCTCCACCATTATACCACTGAGACCATTCCACAGGTAACTACCAAAGTGTTCTATAAGCACAAAAATCTTACACACACACACACACACACACACACACACACGACACTGCCTGCACACAAACACAACACACACCACACACACACACACAAACTGAGGTAACAGACAAAGCAAATCATCTCCTATTCAGAATCATTATGAATCATCAATCTAATCTTATTAATTCATGGGAACACAGGACAGACATGACTCCATCCAATCTTATTCATTCAAATGGGAACACAGGACAGACACAGCTTCATCTAATCCAATTAATTCAAGTGGGAACACGGGACAGACACGGCTCTACCTAATCATATTCATTCAAATGGGAACACAGGACAGACATGACTCCATCCAATCTTATTATTTCAATGGGAACACAGCGGACAGACACAGCTCCATTCATATCCAATTAATTCAAGTGGGAGCATGCGAGACAGGCTCTACCTAATCATATTCATTCAAATGGGACACAGGACAGACACAGCTCATCTAATCCAATTAATTCAGTGGGGCATGGGACAGACATGGCTCTACCTAATCATATTCATTCACATGGGAACATGGGACAGACATGGCTCTACCTAATCATTTCATTCACATGGAACATGGGACAGGACATGGCTCTACCTAATTCATATTCATTCACATGGGAACAAAGGACAGACATGGCTCTATCTAATCTGACTCATTCACATGGAAACACGGGACAGACATGGCTCTATCTAATCTTATTCATTGACATGGGAACACAGGACAGACACAGCTCTATCTAATCATATTTATTCACATGGGAACACAGAACAGACACAGCTATATCTAATCTTAATCATTGACGTGGGAACACAGGACAGACACGGCTCTATCTAATCCAATTAATTCAAGTGGAACACGGGACAGACCAGGCTCTACCTAATCATATTCATTCAAATGGAACACAGGACAGACACAGCTCCATCTAATCCAATTAATTCAAGTGGAGCATGGGACAACACGGCTCTACCTAATCATATTCATTCACATGGGAACATGGGACAGACATGGCTCTACCTAATCATATTCATTCACATGGGAACAAAGGACAGACACGGCTCTATCTAATCTGACTCATTCACATGGAAACACGGGACAGACACGGCTCTGGCTAATCATATTTATTCACATGGGAACACAGAACAGACACAGCTCTATCTAATCTTATTCATTGATGTGGGAACACAGGACAGACATGACGCTATCTAATCGTATTCCTTCACATGTGAACATAGGACAGACACGGCTCTATCTAATCCAATTCATTCACTTGGGAACAAGGGACAGACCTGGCTCGATCTATACCGACTCATTCACATGGGAACACGGGACAGACACGGCTCTATCTAATCCGATGCATTCACATGGGAACAAGGGACAGACACTGCTCTATCTAATCCGATTCATTCACATTGGAACACGGGACAGACACAGCTTTATCTAATCTTATTCATTCACATGTGAACACAGGATAGACCCGGCTCCATCTAATCTTATTCATTCACATGGGAACATGGGATAGACACGGTACAAGCTTAATGATACAGATTAGAGAATGTAAGGCAGCGTTAAACTGCAAGGATGAGGGAGTTGAGTGGACAAGGAGGCGACTATATATATATATATAATATATATACATATTCATTCAAATGAATATACATAACTATATTAATATATATATATTATATATATTATATATTATATAATATTATATATATCTCCAATCTCAAGATGCCCTCTCTTAAATTCTTTATAGATGACTGCATATTACAAAGTACAATACTACATCCCACTGACAGGCCGGCAGCAGCAGTTTTGCTCTCTGCTGACCGTGCAAGGATCAGATACTGATATAACATTTGGAAGACATCTTTAAATTCACAGATTACTGCTCTCAATGCACTGGGTAATTAGAGAGCTCAACGGAGAAGTGCACTCTCATAGAAACTGGTGCACCAGCATCACATTTATTTCTCCTGGAATCTGTACAATCTAAAGCTCTGAACATTATTGGCATCTCCAGAAATGAGGTCGAAGAAAAAGGCCTTATGCTCTTACATTGCTAACAGGTTAGTGGCCTCTGTTTAACAACTGCCTCTCCTCTGGTTGAGCACCTCAGTGCTCTCTCAGCCCCCTGACCTTCCCCAGCTCCTCCAGAGCACATGCATGCTTCCAGTAACCCCCTTTTGGTTAAACTCCACAAAATAAGGTTGACTGCACAGCTCAACTCTTTTGCTCTTTTCTCCATTTTATGATGCTGTTCAAGTGCACTCTTTCCCCCAGGGATTCAAGTTAGCAGTGTGACTTCAATCTATGTCACCTCCACGCCCCCCCACAATCGAACCAAATATTTATACCGGTTAACTGTCCTCCACTCTCTCCATCACGTCACAAATTACTATGCTTACTTTACTCTCTTCTTTGTTTATTCTTCGTTGCATTCATATATTGTCCCACTGTCAGGGCATTATCTCTTCGCTCTGTGATCTCGTTCTCATGAGTACAAATTTAGTGCACAACCGCCTCCACGATCCCCCCCCCATCCTCCTCCAGATTTTTACACAGATGATTACATGATAGCTTTGTACTGGATGCGAAGGGCTGTTCACAGCATCTGTGTGCAGACATTTCTTGCTCCACTAAATCCCCCAATTCATCCTGTTGCACATCTCTTCCTTTAGGAGAGCATTCCTGCAAGAAGCAGCATTCTTTATTATTCTCAATCTTTCATCAACAACATCAAAACTTTCTTTAGCATACAAGAACAATGATAGGTATCCAGAAGAAACAACCCTAATTTCAGCCACATTCAAAATTAATTCAAGGCAAAGATAAAAGGGCATTTGGCCCATCATACTTGTGGAGTGTGTGTTTATATATAGTGCCAATAGAAAGTCTACACCCCCTTTCCAAATTTTCACCTTTTGTTGGTTATAGCCAGGAATCTAACTGCATTAAATCAGACTTTTTTCACCTTTACTTACACATCGTGACCCACAACTTCCTCATGAAAAACACATTTTACAAATTTCAGAAAATTTATTAAAAATACAAAACTAGAATATCTTGGATGGATAAGTGTCCAACCCCCTTATAATAGCAATTATAAATCAGCTCAGATGTAACCAATCACCTTCAAAATCACACACTAAGTTAAATGGTCTTGATCTGTGTTAAATTGTAATGTTTCGGATTATTTCAGAATAAAATCAGCTGTTACTGTAGGTTTCCTCTGCTGGGTCATGCATTTCACAGCAAACACTTAACCATGAGCACCAAGGAGCTTTCAAAAGACCTCTAGGATAAAGTTGTGAAAAGGCACAGATTATGGGATGGGAATAAAAATATTTCAAAGGCATTGAATAGCCCTTGGAGCACAGTCAAGACAATCACGAAGAAGTGGAAGGTGTATGGTATCACCAACGCCCTGCCTAGATCAGACTGTCCCTCCAAACTGGATGACCCGGCAAGGAAGATACTGTTGAGAGAGGCCATTCAGAGGTCAATGGCAATTTTGAAAGAGCTACAGGCCTTTATGGAAAAGACTGGTCACTGTGTGGATGTGACAACAATATCCCAAGCACTCCACAAGTCTGGCCTGCACAGTAGGGTGGCAAGAAGGAAGCCATTGCTAAAAAAAACCCTACCTTGAGTCCCATTTGAGGTACGAAAAAAAAAACATTCTGGAGATTCTGAAGCCATGTGGCAAAAAGTTTTGTGGTCTGACGAAATCAAGAAGGAATTTTTTGGCCTAAATGCAAAAGAATTATGTTTGGTGCAAACTCAACAAAGAACATCTCCCAAAATGGTGGTGGCAGCATCATCTTATGGGGATGTTTCTCATCAGCAGGGACTGGGGCAATTGTCAGGATCGAAGGGAAAATGGATGGAGCAAAATACAGAAACATCCCAGAGGAAACCTGCTGCCCTCCGCAAGAAGAATGAAATTGGGGCGGAAGTTAACCTTTCAGCATAACAATGACCCGAAGCACACAGCCAAAGCTACAATGCAGGGGCTAAGGAACAAAGATAAATGTCCTTGAGTGGCCCAGTCAGAGCCCCGACCTAAATCCAATCGAAAATCTGTGGCATGACTTGAAGACTGCTGTCCATCAACGCTCCCCACACAACTTGACTGAGCTTGAACAGTTTTGTACAGAAGAATGGACAAACATTGTCCAATCAAGGTGTTCAAAGCTGGTAGAGACCTATCCCAACAGCCGCACAGCTGTAATTGCTGTCAAATGTGTTTCCACCAAGTATTAACTCAGGGGGATGGACACTTATCCAACCAAGATATTCTTATATTTTTAATTAATTTTCTGAAATTTATAGAATTTGTTTTTCACTTGGAAATGGGTTAGGATGTGCAAGTAAAGGTGGAAAAAACAAATCTGATTGAATGCAATTTCATTCCAGGCAATAAGGCAACAAAAGTAAAAATTTTGAAATGGGGTGACTTTCTACAGGGTGTGTGTACGTACGTGCGTGTGTGTAAATATATATATATATATATATATATTATATATATATATATATATATATATAATATATATATACATATTGATGCGGACGGGGTCCGGTGGCAAGACGACCACTAGGTGGGTGAAGTTACGTCATCTCCCACCAGACTCCCGGAATTGTAGGCCGTTGTCCACAGACAATTCCGTGACACGGCGGGTCGCTAACCGACCGTGGATGGCAATACCTCAACCGCGTAGCGTACGGTCTTTCCGTGCGCAGGGCTGTAATCAGTTTACCTAATTAACCACGCGGTTTCGACTACCGGGGAACCATGCCCTCGGTACGCCTTGCCAGAACCGGATCACTCTACCAACTATGGTGGAGTCCCAACTACCAACTCCGGATCAGATGCAGCCGAGTGGAACTGCCAAGGACGTACCGGCTAGAATGAACAGATTATCAGGGATAAAGACCAGGCGAAACGTAGATCCGAACCATGCTGGACCAATGAAGGAAAAGACAAAAACGAACTGGGAACATTTCTACAATCATTTATTTACACTAAGGCGAGGAACATCATGTGGCACAGGAACAGGTTTATTGGTGTGTTATGCAGGCGACAGAAGAGAGATGCAGTGCGACAATTTTACAGCAACTTACAAAAGAGGACACAGAGCAGACTTGTCACGAGAATAATACAGGCAAGAATTACAGTAATCAAAAAGTTAAACAGTTTTTACTTAATGGACAGGCACCACACACTCAGACACACACTTGGACAAAATAAGCCCAGTTGAATGGCAAAGGACTTTTGCAGCGAGGGAGCTGAGGTCGCAGTTCTTTTGGTACCTGAACGTTCCGAGGGAAGGGATGCTCCGTGGTGCAGCAACCGACAGAGGTCGTGCAGTTCGGCCCACAGCCGCCCGGGTGGAGAGCGCAGAGTCCAAGGTATGAACGGGACTGCAGACAGGAGTAGGACCCAACCGAGGCCTGGTCGAGGTCTTTTCAGCTCTCTCACAACCAACCAACGAACGAACGAACAAACTTTCATATCCAACCAGCGAACCTCTTCCTCCCTCAACCAACAACAAACTCTCTGACTCTCTCACTCTCCTCTGAGGATGGTGTCATAATTTATAGATCCCCAAGGTCGGGGAGTGGCCTTGGCGAAGCCGATGTCATCGTCCGTCCTGATTGGACAGGGCCTTCATGGGGTCCGCCCTTCCTGGGCGGGGTTTTGGCCAGGCAAGGAAAGCCCGCCCACTCCACGCGTGTCTGGACTGCTGAAGAAGGAATTGGAACGTTTGGGGAAGCCGAGGAACTGGAACAGCGAATGCGAAGATTTTCCCTTGAGAAACGAGCCTCCGGAGACAGCAGATGGGCAATGGTGCGCTGTGGCCAGCGAACTGAGGGCTGCAAGCGCTATGGTACCGTGATCGTAATGGAGGGGATATAATGATTTATTAATCTAACTAAAAAACATCGCAACGCCCCAGTGTCTTCCCACAACACAAAGGTAGGGATCTATCTACACATATACTTAATGGAATAACTAACTTCGGGACAACTGTATGTTTGTACGCATATGGTTCCAAGAACCGTAACAATATGTATAATTAAATATATATATCTATATATATATTTACAAAAATGAATATACATATACATATACATATACATATATAAATTCATTAAAAATATTCCACATATATTTATGATGGTTCTATCCTGTTCATTTTCTCATTATATTACTGCACCCCCTGTGGTGTTTAATCGCGGACATGGATGTGTTTCCCTGAACAGGGGAGGCTTACCCTTGGCCTGCAATCCAATTATAGCCATATTTTTTGGATCACCATGTGACCTTGGCCTTCACCATTTTGGGACAGTGTAAATTAAGAAAATGTGTTGCCATTTACAATCTATCCATAAAACTCAACAACATGAAAATCGGAGGAAAACCAATTAAGTTATGATCAATAAGGTCTTTTTTGTTAATTCGGTCACAATCTGAAAAAGTAGGTCAAGGACATAAATCAAATATGAGGTGCACAACTTCAGTGTAGGTCCACTATTATGATGCAAGAACAACTTGGAAGGGAGAGCAGTCTGAGATTCTGCATTGGCAAAATTGAGCAATGACAAAAAATACATTTTTTAAAACTGCCATTCGACCATGATGTTTAACCCGGAGGGATATGATGTAAATTAAGCATAAATGTGCCTTGCTCAAGACTATCTATAGAGGGCAATTTCATTCTAATCAGACAAACCTTGTCAAATTTTGGTGAAATGCTAAAACGTGTCGAATTACGTCATGACCCTAAAAATTGAATCAAGATAAAAAAATTTTTACGTCAACCTCGCCTACTTTTTATTCCCATTATTGATGTAAAATTTCACTCTGAAAGTTCCAGCATTATCAGAGATACAGCTCGGACATTGGCAGAAAAAAGGGGGAAAAACCTAATTGGTGATTTCGTACTCCTCGGGGTGTAAAATCTTGACCTGTAACCTGGAGGGGTGTGATGTATATCGAGTGTAAATGAGGTCAATTTCATTCCGATCAGAGAAACTTTAGGCGAGTTGTGGTGAAAATGTTAAAATGTCTATAATAATTGGGAAATGACCTCAATTAGGTTAAGGTCAAAAAGTCAACCACACATTCTTTATATTCACAATATTGAAACCAAATTTTATTCCGAAAGTCCTCGCCGGCTCGGAAATTGATACAGCTCTGAAATTGGGAGTTGCGAGTGTTGGTAGTGCAGGAAGAAAACCAAAATTCAAAATGGTGGTTTAGTACTCCAGGGGGTCCAAGAAACTCTCGGGTCACATAAATTGTAGGCACTAATTGTAGAAAGAAACCCTACAACAGCAATAAGCTTTGCCCTATCCTATAGACGGAGGCTTAGTCAAACTGAAACCACACAGGTCATTAGTGAGCATGCTACCAAGCAAGTTACCTCCAATCCTAAGTCTGACCGATATCAAATCGGTTAATCCAGACCGATGAAGGAATGGGCTTTTCTATAAGTATTATGCAACAGCACTTACCCTTCAACAATTATACCTTTGCACAATTCAGTAGAACTGACAGATGATCCTTTAGAGAAGCAAGGTTGGTATCCAAAGGTGCCTGCTTGTCTGTAAAAGTTCCAAGGTAAGAGAGAGCTTTCTCACCACAGACCTGACATGCTGCCCGCAGTGCTGTAAACAGACAACAGAACACAGTCATGCATGACTTCGGCTGCATTTAGACTCAAACACAATGGATATTCAGTTTTATAGGACTCAGGACCAGGGCACTGTATGCATTAAACCTCAATGACTCCTCAATATTGTTTCCAAAATGCGGAATTCTGATTCAGAAAGTTTGTGCTCGTGCAATATGCAGCACACGCTTTGCAAATTGAAACCACACAGTTCCCTATTTGAATTCAAACACAATAAATATTCAGGTTATCAGACTCAGGACCAGGGCACTGTATGCATTAAACCTCAATGACTCCTCAAAATTGTTTTCAAAATGCGGAATTCTGATTCAGAAAGTTTGTGCTTGTGCAATATGCAGCAAACGCTTTGCAAATTGAAATCACGCAGCTTCCTATTTTTATTCAAGGTTGGAAATGCACCGAGTCCTATGGGGTTTCCAAGAAACACCATAATAAATGTCGTAAAATATCACTGAGGTCTGCGTCGAAGAAATACAAGTGAAACACAGTGTTCCATGGGGAATATATGGGGAAAAAAAAACTTCAGCATGAACTGAAGCTGAGGAAGACGGCCGGCCCATGCCTGACAATTCATTAATTGTATGAGCTGTTTTTGAAGTCTTCAATCTCTGGTGTAATTATAGGCTTCTATAGTCTGCAATTCCTTGGGTGTCCAAGTGAAAGAATTGTCTGTGCTTTGTCCAAAAGGAAACCAAACAGCCATTAAAAGAGAATCAGCAGATTGAAGAGACCAGATACAGGTAACGTAAACACAACGCATCTCCAAACGATGCATTTCCTGCTTGCACCAATTGAAATGAGAAAAGCGGATTTCATTCCTGTCGTTCATTCACATAAAATTTTCCAAAGACATTTTTGCAATGCACTACTGGACGATGTGGCTAAGACACGGACGTAGTATTGCAGAAAGAGGCTGAGACAGCGAAACACTCATGCCGAAGGGAAATTGGAACCAATACGCACACGTGTGTACATACTCTTTACAAGGAGAGCCATTCTGAGTTGAACAAGCAAACAGAATTGGAAATATTGATTATATTTGTTCAGCCAGAGAAAATTGAATGTCAGTGAATGGTTCTTGAAAATAGACAGCGAAATC
This sequence comes from Eptatretus atami, assembly GCA_035128595.1. Classification (NCBI taxonomy): domain Eukaryota; kingdom Metazoa; phylum Chordata; class Myxini; order Myxiniformes; family Myxinidae; genus Eptatretus; species Eptatretus atami. The sequence continues at coordinate 59,860,873 of CM068967.1, forward strand.
AAATTCTGATAGATGCCATGTTTGAACCATTGGTATAAATGATGGATGGAAGTGCAGGATAACTCAGTTGTTACTGAGCTTGCCTCTGAGCTGTCTGCTTGTGGATTTCTTTTTCTGAGTAATCCAATCCCCCTGTAAACCGTTGTCTTGAGGCAATTCGTGCAGAGAATGTTGCATCCCAAAGACTGCTATCCAGTTATGCATTTGGGTTACGAATGATAAAGATCCCGTGGTACATCTAAAAAAAACGTCAGCGAGCTTGTGCAGTATTGGGATGTGGGAATGAGATAGAAAAAGCGAAGTCAAAGTGAAGTTAGATTTAATCAATGGTGAAACTGCGTTGAGTACAAAGTATAAGATAAAATGGATAGATTAACTGAATGGGGTAAGGATAACGTAAACTACGTAGCATCAAATGAATTCTTCCTTGTGTACTTACCTCTGCCACTGAACGTGGACGGAGGCTACGTTTTCACTCCTCTGTGTGTGACGAGGATGTCTCAAAATGTTATGGACGGATTCGGCCGAAACTTGGTGCACATGTTGAGTGTGTGACAAGGACAAATTGATTCAATTTTGGTGAGGATCCTGATTCGGATCCAGATACGAGAATTGTTTAAGTGATTCTTCACTAGTGAGAGATAGGACAAAAAACGATATTTCAAAAAGTTGTGGACGGATTTTAACAAAACGTAGTGGATGTGCAAGTCGATTAGATTTTGTTTAAGGTCAGGATCCAGATCCGGCCTATCAGCGGGATACAAAATGTAAACTGTTCAACCTGGCGGAGGTATGCATTTGACCAAGTGCCGTTGTCGTTCCTGGTGAATCAGGAAAGAGTTTGCATGAGGCGCAAAGCATTGTCCATTGGAAAGCCAATCAACTGGAGGACCCGTCCCACACTGGTCAATAGTGGACATTAAAGATACAAAGGTGACTTTCCTGAAGAGTCGGTGAGTTCTCGTTGGCATACTGAAGAAATTCCAAATTCTTACCATGACTGATTTAGTCGAAGGCAAACTACCCAACATCACCTTTGCCAAGAGACTGCTTTGGCAGCACCAATGCTCTGTCAAGAGATAAACTGTCCAACCAACGAAATTTTCCTTTCTCTCCAAAGCCTAAACTTGCAAAAAATAAACTTTGGAAAGCATGCTTTTTGTGTTTGTGATGGCAGATTTAATAATCACTGAATGCTAACAAGGTCGATGTAACTTGTAAAGAAACATTATCTCACATCACACTGCCAAGATCAGTCTACATAAAAGCACAGTTGTAATGTTCGACGCAAGTTCACAGCACTCAATGCACGACTTGGGCGAGTGCAGATGTGCAAAGGGCATCATGGTTAAGAATGTTGCATCAAAAGGATTTGTGACAGACCATCATGTAAATTTTGTAAGTCCTCGAACTGGACTTTGACATGCAAGAAATTCCAACATCAAAACTTTTTTTTTTAAGGCACAGATATTGGTTCAGTCCTCACAGCGCTACTGACATGAGGAGATTACATTGATTTCACAATGGCAGATAATCCATACGAAAACCATGCATATAATTTTAACTAACGCAGAAAATGGGTTTCAAATAGGTTTCATCAAATTAAAGATTGCAGATGAAACCTCTTGCCACTGGCACTGTATAGGTTGAAAGAGCATTTGAATTTA
>CM068967.1:59873654-59887470 GCA_035128595.1 Eptatretus atami
TTGCGGGCCGGGGGTCGGTGGTGAGAGGGACCACTAGGTGGGGGAGGCTACGTCATCTCCCACCAACCTCCCAGAATTGTAGGCCGTCGCTCCAGATAATTCCGTGACGCGGCGGGTCGCTGAACCGACCGTGGTCACCAATATTTCAACCTCGTAGCGTAGGGACTATTTGTCTATAACCAATTTACCTAATAAACTCCGCGATTTTGACTACCGGGGAAACCACGCCCTCGGCACGTCTTGCTCGAACCGGGTCATTCTTCCGACTGCGGTAAAGTTCCAACTACCGACTACCAACTCCGGTTTGGGTGCAGCCGAGCGGAATCTGCCAAAGCCGTGCCGGCTGGAATGAACGGATTATCGGGTATAAAAACCCGGCTAAACTCAGATCGCCCGAACCATGCTGGGGACCAATGCAAGAAGGGACGAACGATGAGAACATTTTGTTATCGCGTGAATTCGATGTACAGTAAAATGAAAGAAAAGCATAGACTGTAACAACGAAATGCAAGCAAGAAATTATTACAATATGATCCAAAAAAGCACTATATCGAGTTGCTTACGTAAAATGGCCCACACGCATACACACACACACAAGATTGAAAATAAACCCGAATCTTTATTCTGATCCTCGCAGCCCGAGGAGTACTAGACTGGGGGTCAAGTCAGACTGGGACGCTATCGTCGGGAAAGGCGTCTCCGCGATGCGGCACCTGACAAAGGTCGTTGGTTTGGTCCCCAGTCGCACGTGTGGAACTCGTGGTTCGTGGCGGAGCTTGGGTGGTGAATAGCGGGGTCCACGGAGGTGGGTCCACGCTCTTTCCTTTCCTTGTAGAGGGCCAGCACACACGTTCGCCACCTTCACGACCTTCTGCTCAACCCTCCGCTTCAAAAGAAGTGCACGCTCAACAACAACCCTGTTGAAAACCTCTGAACAACCTTCATAACAACCCCTTCATAGCAACCCCCAAAAAACCACCGCCGAGGAGAGTGCTCGGGAATTTATGGACCTCCCTTAACGGGGCGGGGCTCACTCGAACAGACGTCACTCCCCGCCTTGATTGGGCAGGCTCCCATGGACCCAATGACAAAGTGTACATAAATTATGCAAACACATCACCTCCAAAATAGGAGGAATCCGTATGGCACTCAAGCCTTTGCAGACTACGATTAAAGCCTATGGGCGGGGTTTCGGTGCCTTCCGGGAAACCCCACCCACTCTTCCACGCGGGTTCCTACTTGTCGAGCAACAGTATCAATGTTGCAAAAGTCGTCGTGAAAGAGGTACAACGTTTGTGGGAGCCGGGAAACCGGAACCGCGAGATCTTGCCTTGGCACGTCAGGGTGCGAGAAGGCAGCTGGTTGGTGGTGGATCGTGATGGGCCGAGGGGTCATGCAGATGGGATGGTTGTTAGATGGCTTGTTAGATGTAATAACCTAACCAAAAGAAATCACAACGCAGGCCTTTGATTCTCCCACCAGATAAAAGGAAGGGGATCTGACTACACACATACTTAACGACATAACTGACTTTTGGGACATCTGTATGTTGAATGCATATGGTTTCCAGATCCGTAACAATATATATATATATATATATATATATATATATATATATATATATATATATATATATATATATATATATGGAGACACATATACTGCATATATATTCAACCGAAGAAGCACACTGACCCAATGACAAAGTGTACATAAATTATGCAAACACATCACCTCCAAAATAGGAGGAATCCGTATGGCACTCAAGCCTTTGCAGACTACGATTAAAGCCTATGGTCACGAATAGACAAAAGCAGAGATGTCATCTACATTTATCCCTTGTTGTGGTTTCATCAGGACAACAAACTGCGAATCGTTTATTCGTCACCATATTCGGCTCATTAATCGGCTTGTGGTTGATGCTCTAACATGCTGGGTGGGGCTAAGAAGGGCCCTATTATTTGTAGTCACTCATGCCCTTTCCCTTTCACATTTTCACTCAAGTTTCAATTTTTCTCAGAATAACGGTTTGTTAAAAATTTGATGGAAAAACTCAAATGGAAAACAAGTTATGGCCTGGACAGACACAAAAACCCAGTAAAGCATTGGTTCCTAACCTCTTTATGCAGGTTTATTGTGCAGTACTTGCAATAATTAATCAGTCATTGTATCTGTATGTGCTCCATCACTCTCCTTGCACCACTGAATTTGTCGTCAGGTCCTATTAGACATCATATGTTGCATTTTGGAGTCACCTGTGCGAAAGAGGTAACGATTGCTGAGTGCAATTCTTAAATCATCCTAAACTGAGTTTGTCGACATTTTATCCTTGATGAAACCTCACAAAGAGTTGTCTGGAGTCGTTACGTCTGGAAGATGTGGTGGCCACGGTGGAGGAGATGGTGCTGTTGGTGATCCACATCCATTACATCGTTGAGGGAACATTTCATTGAGATAGTCCCGAACATGCAATGTAAAATGTGCGGGTGCACCATCTTCTGGAAACCAGACACTTTCAGCTATTCAGAGAGTAAAAAGTCGGGGTACCAGCCAGTTTCTTAACATATGCTTGTAAGCTACGCCATTTACCGGTCCATCAAAAAAAGAGACCAAATGAATGTCTTGAGGGACATAAATGAAGGTGTAAAGCAACTTTCAGGCCACTCTGTACTACGTATAAATACTTTATATTCAAAATGGAGTTGAGGAGGGGTCGAAGGACTTGACGTGAAGGAGAAAGACCTCATCACTGGTTTTGGAATGCACTTCGGAAGTCTGTGCAGGAGATGCCCTGAATTGATGTCGAATCTTAGGGATTGAGAGTTGAACCTCTTCCAAAAATTTATGAGAGAAGTACAGGCGATAAGATATCATGGTAGCAGCACTTGAAGGTGAAGTTTAGAATGTGAAACTTGAGCTTGAACCCAGATTTACCTGGGTGAAAGGTCATGCTGAAATTGTCAAAGCAACTTCTGATTTTTCTCTCAGTATGTTGGGATTTTCACCTTTCACTATAAAGGAATTGACATTACAACAGGTATTTAAAAACCAATGACCAAAGGGGATGAGACTTGTTTCCAATTAATATAGGGGAGTGTTATGATCATTTCAGGTCAATGAATCAAAGCTAAAGTTTAGACTTTCAGAGGACGTTATATTTTATTTATTTTTACATATCAAGAATTTGATTCTTAAGGAGAAAGAAAACAGCTTTGGCATCTAGGCAACTTGGCTGGTGTTATATATTCATGCAATGTGTGGTGATAAAAGTGTGAAAACCAAACCACAACTGAAAAGATGACTATAAACACAAACTTTAATGATTGCGAATAGTAAAAAGGTAGCGGCAATTATATTCAAACATTTGGCAAATGTGCAAACTGCAGGAAAACCCCTTGAGGCTGTTTCATTGTTTTTTTTTAAATCAAAGAAAACAAATTTTGCATAAAATTGCTTTGCAATCCAGGCCTGAAGGGAGAAGGAGTAAGAGTTGTAGAGTTACAGACATCGAGACATTGGCCGTTTATAGAAGAAAAAAAAAGTTAGTTTCTTGGGTGCCCTGAGATCAACAAAGGTGACCCAAAATCACCGTTAATTTGCTCTTTGGAAATCAAACCAGACTTGGATGCCCCCAATTTGGTCCAGCTTTCAAGGTGTTCAGGGGGGGGTCCTGAGATTCATGGGCACTAACCCCTGACGAATTTCATTCTTTCAACACAAATGTTTGCTGAGGTGCCTCTTCACCATAAGTTTACATGAACTTCTGTTGAAAGGTTCATCACTTTTCTTTGCAGATCAAACATTTCATTTACAAGATTTTCATTACTCATGTGGATATCACCTCGCACCTTCTCAATCACAAGTTTCAATCAGAATGCAGCAAACTGTCAACCTTGCACTACCAAATATGTGTTCAATTGATCTAAACTAGCAGAGTACCCACTCTGCAAGTGATCTTGTTTCAAGCATGCAACATGTTCCATTCCAGTCCATTGGGACCATACTCTGTGCAGAGCATCAGGTGCTGCCGAAGCAGTCTCCTTAGCTATTGGACACAATCCTGAACAGCTCGCCACTCCGACACATGAAACTCAATAATGGCTCAATCATCCCAGTAAGCTGGTACTCATGTTGCCAACCTCAGAAGGATGACAGGCTGAGTCAACCACACCTGGTATTAATTCAACAGACAAGCAGGATTTGAACTCAGGACCTTAGGATTCCAAGCCCATCACCCTAAACATTAAGCCAAAACCAGGCTTGCAAAATGTTCTGCTGATGCATACATTTATTTGGGTGGTGTATAGGTAACTGACAGCTCTGTATTGGCAAAATAAATAAATAACCAGGGTTACGTGCACAAAGCAAAAACATACCTACTGCTTATAATCCAAAACACCTCACTCAACTGGAAAACGTGGGGACAGCAATACTGTACTGTAAATGGTGGAAACTTGTAATACCCTCCCACACCTGGAGGAGGAGCGACACGATACACATTCACATAGAGAATTTGTGTCCTGCTCCCCTCTCACTACCCCCCCCCCCCACCCGAAACAACCGGCAAAGATAAAAACACGCCTCTACATTAATTGAGTCATACTTGATCCCTGTAGCAATCTGATTAATTGGCGCCACAACTCTAGAAGGAGTCGTGTGACAAACACAGACACAAACACTGGTAGGTGAATTAAAGAAAGGATCCACAGCATGTGGTTAAATGTCAAAGATTTACTGCCACCCTCTTCTGTACAGAAATCGGCAACCTTCAGTTTGACCTCCGACTCAGCTCATGAATAATTTCCGTCAGAGTAGGTGATACGTAGTGCGTGACAAATGGAAATTCTCTCGGAATTCTTCATCGCTGAATTCCCTCACTATTCTTTCCAAAAAAAAAAACATTCAAACCAGTATGCCAGCCATTCATTAAAATTATCAACCGTTTCGTTGGAGTCCTTGCTTGAGTACTTAAGCCACTTGGCCACTCAAGCTTCGATCTTGACAAGCTTCCATGGTGATACCGTGGCTCGCTTCTCCATGGGGACGTTTCTGGAGATCGGAAGCAAAATAAATGAGATGATTACAATAAGTAAAAAATGTTTTGAGTTGATACAAAGCAATGATTTCCCTCTCCGTCCACAAAATGGTGACAACATAGATATGTGCGACCTCCAATGTGGCCTCCAGGTTGGTACGCCCGGTCTCAGTCTCTTCCTTCTCATTCTCACCCTTCCTTGGTTTCATCCTTCCTTGATGGGATGGAGTCAGCAAAACCCAACAAGCTGCAAAGCAAGGCCAGGGCTCCAAGCCACATCTCAAATGTATGTCGATCGGCGCAACTCTCACCCCCCACCACGCGGCCCTCTTCTCCACCAAAGCTGCCGTCCTCAGCTCGGTTCTCACTCCAATCAAAGACGTTGTATTCAGCATTGTCCTGGATCCCATCAATCTCAGTCCCATGTGGGCGGAACTTGGCAAAAACAGAGTCACCAAAGGTTGGGTTTTCGTTCTCAGCATGATGGGGTCGACAAAACCCAACAAGCCGCAAGGCGAAGCCATTGTCTCAACATATGTCATCAGTGCAAACTCCCGGCACCCCCCCCCGCCCCCCACCCACATGCCTTCTTCTCCAGCAAAGCTGCCGTCCATGGCTCCTTCCTCACTCCAACAAAATCGTTGTATTTGGCTTGGTCCACGATCCCACAAAACTTCATCTTCTCATCAATGGGCGAGAACTTTACAGAGGGGAGTTCTCCAAAGCTCAGGCCTTCTTTCCCTGTAGCACGGAGTCACGAAAGTTCTGCCAAGCTGCAGGGTCATCCCATGTCACAAACGCACGTTGAACGGCATGATATCAGGCGCCTTGAGTGCATCTCATCGCATTGAAGCTGCCATTTTCAGCTCAGCTCCAGTGCTTTCGAAACTGATGCATTTGATGCGATGCAGCCATCGTCCTTTCCTTACCGGTGAGGAGGTGCAAATCATGCCGCATTCCCTCATCGCATGTGTGGTGTGTGTGTGTGTTGTGTGGTGTGTGTGGGTGTGTGTGTGTGTGTAAGAAAGACGTATTTACAATGTACTCATGATCGGTATCTCAAATACTGTCAATTTTACAGCCTTTAGATCACTATGGAATGAAAGGACATAAAAAAAATTGGACCGCACACCCTGAAGCTCATCTTGATCAGGAGCAACAGTCACTCCAACTCCCTCCACAGACCCCTTCGACCCTGATTTCTTGGTTTTTTATACCGTGAACAAACTTTGGTACATCACGGGTATGAAGGTTATGGTCAAGTTTGTCGAAATTGTGTTGTGGTAGTTCAGAGAAGAGAGTAAACTTATTTTGGGAGGTCAACCCCCACCCCCCTCCCTCCTCCATAGAACCCCTTAATAAGCACATATTTCTATGCAGTCAATAAAACTTCGTCAGGCATCAGATATGAAGCTTTTGGCCAGATTTCATCAAAATCATCTATTTGGTTCAAGTGTTTTTGGACTGACTGACTCACTCACTCACTGACTCACTCACCTACAGACACTGCTCGATCACATAAGCTCACAAAAGTCCAGGTGAGCTCAAAATGTAAGCACACAATTTATTTATCTTTGTCCCGCATTGATTCATGTACAGCTTTGAAATGAAATGACATCGAACAAGAGCAGCACATAATACCTGCAGGTTGTGCTATTGCCAAAATAAGCCAGGTCGAGGAGATGACGTGCAAAACGACGTTGAAATCACCGAGGGAGCTCGTATGTAAACGACGAAGCATTCGTTGTTTTGAAGAAATGAGAGTAAAGCATCAATGGCGTGGAGAAAATGCACATGAAATAACCGAAAAGCTTGAGGCTTGGACACGTGTTTTGTCAAATGAAAAAATATCGATTCTACGAAGAAAACAATTTATATTTGATTGACTGTGTTGGCCTGACGGTTTGTAAAATAACTTGTTTCTGTCTGTTATATAAAATGCCTGACAACTTAAACAGCCGATGAAAAGTGCAATTTTTATTAATAAGGTATTCAATATGTAGGAAGAAGAGAGAGAATTTTTCAGTGGTATGGCTGGATTGAACTCCCTTCCCTATTGCATGTGGCTCAGTCTCAGCTGCGAGATAATCACCTTCACTTCGTGTTGTTGAATATTATATGCTGTGTATTATAATTTATGGTTTCTCAGATGTCTGGAATCGATTTCCCGACTTGAATATAAACAGTTGAGTTCGTGCCTCGCAGGCAGGGTGTTGCATCATAAAGTGCAACACCCCTTGGGTAGATATGCTGATGGTGGATTTCAAAGAACCCACGGTATCTTTCATGAAGAGTTCTCAAGTTATCACGGCAAAGTGATCACCGGCACGCTGACCAAATCGCAAATTCCTGGCATAAACTACCAAGGTAAAATATCGGACCAAGGATAACCGGTTCATGAAGCTTCGACACATCTACCTGCGTGGTGGGTCTAATCAAAAGACAACATGTTGTACTTCACATTCTGCTCTATTCACCCTATCATTTGTTGTTGATGTCATCTTCCATCTGCTTGGAAGTCAGTTAACACCACCTTCATTAGCCATCATTGATGCTTATATAGGGGAGCGAGCAACAATCACTTTCAGGGTGTCTTGGTTTGAAGTACCGCTTCAAATTAATCCAAATGAACATTTCAAATATTATTCTCATTCAGATTTCATCATCACCGTCATGCATATTTTCAGCTGTTCCAAACTCTTTTTGTATAAGAAGATTATTTGTAATACCGGATACCACCAAGTGGTACGATGCAATACACATTTACATAGAGAGGATCTTCTCCCCACCTTGAACCCCCTCCCCCAAATATGTTACCCACACAGAAACCATACTTGGGGTACCCTTAGGTAACATTCAAAATTTGGTTGGATTTGGTTCAGTATTTTCTTTTTAGTTTTTGAAGCACATACAGTATAAACAAATACACAGACACAGTAAACCCTTAAATATTGCTTGGTTTTGAACATTCGCGGGCAACCTCTTATACGCCGATTTAGTTATCGAGGGTTAAATTTCGACCAATCGCGGTTATTGAGCTGAGTTGTGACGGTTATCTTGCACCACGAGCCTTTTGTTGTTTCTCCTGCACCTTCAATAATGATGCTGAAGCGTAAAACGATGGAGAAAATAAGTGATTATTGTTAACAGTTTCGACTTTACACTAATAATTCGACTTTACACATGTAATTGTAAATCAGCGGGGCTGCTGCGGTGCAGGTGGTAACTGAGACATTCGGCGTGTACAGTACTGCACTGTACCCATCTCCAGGTCCACACTACGTACTGAGACATGCAGTGTGCCCACTACTGCGCTTTACCTATCTCCGGGTCAACATGATGTAATGAGACATGCTGTGTGTACAGTACTGTACTGTACTGTACTGTACCTATCTCAAGGTCAACACTATGTACTGAGACATCCAGCGTGTACACTACTGCGGTTTACCTATCTCCGTGTCAACACTATGTACTGAGCCATTCAGCGTGTACACGACTGCGGTTTACCTATCTCCGTGTCAACACTATATACTGAGACATGGAGCACATACAGTACTGCACTGGACCCATCTCAACGACAACACTTCGTGCTGAGACATGCAGCGTGCCCACTACTGCGCTTTACCTATCCACGGGTCAACACTATGTACCGAGACATGCAGCGTGCACAGTACAGTACTGTAACTATCTCCATGGTCAACACCACATACTGAGACATGCAACGTGCACAGTGGAGTACTGTACCTATCTCCATGGTCAACACCGCATACTGAGACATGCAACGCATACAGTACCGTAATGTACCTTTGTAATGTAATCAATGGACAGGGACGAAGACTCTGAAGTGGGAACAACAGGTTTAATTCAGACACGGGCATGACACAGCACAGCGCAGCATCGGAACATGAATGGGTCACATGACTCTGCTGAATCATGCCCCGGTGCACCCATGAATGCATGCAATATCATAAATTATTGATACATCTCGTCCCCCCCCCTTTTTTAATTATATATTTTTTGCAAATCAAGATGCTCAGGAGGCTTACACACACAAGCAGATCTTCTAAAGGCTAGTGGAGGGCTGTCCTTGCAACTGCTGTGGGCTTCTCAATAAGGGGTACAGGGTCGGGAAGGATTTCAGGTACATTGACAGGTGAAAAGCTTTCATGAGGAAACACCTCAGGTTCAAACGCAGGTGGTGTTGATACAGGAGTGGGTGATATAGGCACTTGAGCTAGTTCAATGTTTGGCTCCCCATGACGTAACCTGAGTTGTCCAACATGTTTACGCATGCGTCTACCATCACACAACTTCATAAGAAACATCATTTCACCAATGTTATTGATAATGATGCCAGATAACCACTTGGTTCCACATCCGGAGTTCAACACGTACACAGGATCATTGATCTGGAAGTTGGGGGACACACACGTTTGGTCGTGATTACGTTTCTGTTGATACTTGTTATTCTCGACCTCAACCGTTACGTCCAGGTGCACTAATGGAAACCGTGTTGTTAATTCATGACCCATCAGAAGCTTGGCAGGTGAGCGACCGGTGGGTTGATGTGGTTTGGTGCGGTAGTTGAGCAACACATGAGCTACACGAGATTGAATGGAGCCTTCCTTGATGCGGCTTAGACCATTCTTGATGATCTGAACAGTACGTTTGGCTTGAACATTACTGGCAGGTTTGTCGGGGACAGATGTGTAGTGCTTAAGTTCTGAAACAAAAACAAAAGTTCTGAAACTCTGAACTCATAAATGACGATCAATTATCTGATACAAGGAGTTTGGAATACCATGTTGCACAAACATGGTACATCGAGCTTGAATTGTTACAGCAGAGGATGAGGATGGCACCACGAGAGCTTCAATCCATTTGGAGTGGGCATCAACGATGATAAGGAAAAGCTTCCCTTGAAATGGACCAGCATGGTCCATTTCTGTCTGGACTGTAGTCTGGACCATGGTTTTGATGGCCACGACCACATGGCCAATGGAAACTGTGGCGTGTCTTTGCATGGGCTTGACAAGTGTAACAATGGCGTGCACTGGACTCAATATCACTGTCCAAACGAGGCCACCAAACATGGCTCGAGCAATAGCCTTCATGGTGACTATGCCTGGATAAGCATTGTGGAGATCACTGATAATATAGTAGCCTGGTGTTGGCGTAGTGGTTAGGACAGCGGCTTGGGATCCAAAAGGTCCTGAGTTCAAGCCCCGTTGGCCGCTTGAATTAATACACACCAGGAGGTTGACTCAGCCTGTCATCCTTCGAGGTCGGCAAAGTGAGTACCAGTGTACTGGGCCCGGTGTATGCCGGTTAAAATAGGTGTACCATATCCCTGTGTCGTAAGAGCGACCAGGGTTGCGTCAGGAAGGGCATCCGGCGTAAAACCTGTGCAAATCATTATGCGGATCATAACGGATGATCCGCTGTGGCGACCCCTAACGGGAGCAGCCGAAAGAAGAAGAAGAAGAGAAATATATATATATATATGTATATATATATATATATGTATATATATATATATGTATGTATATATATATATATATATATATATATATATATATATATTATGCACAACAACTGGGAGAATGACAAAATCACAGGAGATATTGAAAATAAAAAAGTAATTGGACAGATTGGGCATAGAAAAGGAAGACTCATTGTAATGGCTAAGAAGAGGTCAGCTCAACTGGGATGGAGAACGAATAATTATAAATGCCCAAGACCAGGCTCACTACATGAATGGCTCCAAGAAAAATGGCAGGACTGAGCCAATCAGACAAGTGTAGGTTCTGCAAGGTAGAAACAGAAAGCACGAGCCACCAACTATTGTGATGTAAAAAACTCATATCAGAACAACGGTACACACATAGGCACTTCAGGGTTTGTGGAGTTATCCACTGGCATATCTGCAAAAACTTTAATATCCCATTCCCACGAAACTCATGGAAACATGAACCACAAACGATAATTGAGAACAAGGAAGTAATGCTCACGTACGACCTGATGATCCCATCGAGCGTGAACAGAGAAAACAAAGCATTGCGACCGGATATAGTATTTAGGAATAAATAAAATAAAAGAAGGCAATGCGAATTGAGGTATCAGTTCCTGGTGATTTTGCTCTAAACACAGAAATAAAGAAAATGAGCAAAATAACAAAACCTCAAAAATGAAGTGAAAAGATCTTGGATTCGGAAGGGCGCTGAAATTGTTCCAGTGATTATTGGAGCAACGGGAATGATGAACAAGAACCTTACAGAGATCTTGGAGTTGGAAGCTATCCGGGACTCAGTGACGAGACTGAAAAGAGCCCTCTGCACAAAACTTCACAAATTGATCCATGAATCGTGGACCAGCAACGTCAAGAACACCAACGTCTTTTTGTCCCATTCTCTTCCCTCTACCAATTTTTCTTCGGGTGATTCGAGACAAATTGGCCTTACATTTATGGTTCAATTTGTTCGATCATCCTTTTGAAATCGAGCTCTGTCACCAGGTCCAAGAGAAACATGAAAAAACACTTTTCCTTTTCCCACCCAAATTCACAAACATTTGAGGTTTATAACACGTGCCGACAATGGCTGCACCCTCCTCGTGCTTACGTTTCTCAATGTTATCATTTGTTAGTTTCACAACAAAAGCAAGTGGAGTCAGTTTTGCACAGTTACAGGTTTATGCATTGAAGTTTCTGTCGTAGTCGTAGAGCGGCAATCAAAGTGTATTTCAGGTCAACATTTCAAAAAATATTACCTGGGGGGTAAATTACATGGATAATTGTACCACTGATCAGTAAACCGAGCTTTCCCACATCCGATGTTCAATCAAATATAGTACGTGTCAGTCAGCCTCAGTTTTTAACAAAATGTTTTGAAGATGATACTGATCTTTGTTCAATGGTCACTGAATCTCAATCTGAATGCAAACTCGAACTTTGACCCTTTAACAGAGCTTTATCTTGTTGTATAACTCGGTTTACCTTACCTTGGCTAAATGTTCACACGCTCCTTTATGATGTCACGAGATTGCATCATGATCACGTGGTACTTATGGATGAAGCAATGCTTCTCACCTCCGGCTTGTTGTGCATCTGCACGCAGGTCCAGGTCACCTGCTCGCCCCAACAGTTCTCCCAGACTGTAGCCAAACACCACCAGATCACCAGGAAGGTCACCAAGCACTGGGAGTTTACAAGACCAAAGAAAAAGGATGCATCTCATGATATGTTCCACCTCACTAAGACACGGGTCATGCTTGAAGCCCTTGATGCACACGTTAATAATCGAGATGTGAGTAACATGCACCTGCAGCTCCAGGGAAATCTCGTTAAAATAAGCTGCACGTGACAAAGTACAGTTATAGTTCATTTACTTATTTCAAAATTGTTTCCTCGTTACAAGCAATGAAGACCTATAAGGATGTAGTATGATTTGTATTATATTCTGCAGTGAGATTACCATCCATCCATCCATTGGGACCATGCTCTGTGCAGAGCGTTGGTGCTGCCTAAGCAGTCTCCTTGGCTATTGGGCACAATCCTGGAAGGGTCGCCACTCCGACACAGACTGAGATTACCAATAAAGCACATTTTCAAAGCAGGAGTGCACATCTTTGTGTGTCAGAGTGTTTGTGCAGTACGTATATGCGCGAGTCTTTGTGGGCATGCTCGCTTGAGCCCACGCTTTTCTCCTTTTTTTCTGAGCAGATGCAATACATTGATCGACGTGCTCGGCCTTCTCTCTTGTTCTTGCCCTGCCTTTTTTCACCTGTCAATGCTGGTCTATTCGCGTTAGGGTATGGGTTCAAGTTAATTGAATTTATGCGAACAAAGAAATCAAACAATGAAGCTTATTAAAAAGAACATCGTATTTAATTGTAAATGTGTAATCATGGCTTCAAATAATGTTAATGACATGTTTTTATTCTGTAGTAGTCAGGTGTTCTACAAAATAACGTGTGGATTAATCCCTGATATGTTCAAACATCACAAACAGGCCAGTCGTTGATATAATCACAGAGGGAAGTGAACATAGCCCACTCACCAACAGGCTCACTGAGATACTGAGCCTGACTTTTTGACAACCTGTCGGTGCAATCCAGTGTACCCTGTAAGTGCATCGCCAGTAAGTCTGCAACACAACACGAGGAAAATTACAGCGCTGTCATAAATTGTTGTCAGGAACATAAGAGGTGTAAGTCTCGTGGCCAAGAATTCAACACAAAACCCTTTTTTAAAAAATCTATTTGTGGTCTTTACACTCATTACCTCCACCACCGACGGTGGACGAGAGGTTATGTTTTCATCCCTGTCTATCTGTTTGTTTGCACCTGTGAACAGGATATCTCAAAAAGTTGTGTACGGATTTGAACGAAAATTGGTGGACAGGTTGGGTGTGTGATAAGGAGAAATCGATTCGATTTTGGTGAAGATCCGAATCCGGATATGAGAATTTTTTATTTATTTTTTATAAATGATGAGCATACATCAGCTTACTACACTTGCCTCTCCACACATCGTTACAGATTTGCTGTGTTATCATGATTTACACCAACCATCATACAAACAGTTATTTTGCACAAATTTAATTGTAATATTGGTGATATTAAACTGTAAAGGACTAAAGGGTAAAAAAATAAAAATAAAGGTCTAAATGGTGAAGGGATCCAAAGGTGACAAATGTCAAAATGGTCTTAAATGAAAAGGAGTCTTTAGGGTCTTAAAGGCAAAAGGGGGGTTAATGGGTCTTAGCGGGTTTTTTGGGGTCT
>CM068967.1:59887495-59897791 GCA_035128595.1 Eptatretus atami
ACGTGAGGGCGTACGGTGGCTTGCGTTATTCGTGCGTTTTCCGTAGGCTCTATCAATGAAAAATGAATTTTGCCAACCCTGCAAAAAATTACGGCGGCCGCACCTATTTCCCATGTTCGCCTTAGGCCCCCAATGCGGTCGCCTTCCGGGCACCTTGAGGCTACCTTACGTTTCTGCCTTGAAAATTCTATGGCCGCCGCAGGGACGCCTAAGGTCACCGTGCGACATCAAATCATAAGACCGTACGGCACCCCCACGTTTTCGGTCTCCACAATTTCTAAATACCCCGTGCGGCTACCTCGAAATAAAACATATGTGACTGCTAATTGTTGTGGCCGTGGAAATACTGCGGCCGCCCTATAATTGCAAGTGGCCGTAAATTTTGCAGACCCTAACGGCCGCCGAGCAATGGTGACGAAGCATAAGTGAAGATTAGTTTAACTGCAACCCACATTTAATATCATTAATGCACTAATACTGGTGGATACAAAAACTGTGTTATTTCGCATCATTCATTATTTCCAATGTGCAAAATGTTTCTGGCCAACCGAAAAGATTTTTTCGTTCTAAAATTCTTTCATTAACCGCGCGTTAAATACATTGTAGCTCTTTGTGATTATTTTTGAAATCATTTGATTTTTACTGGTGACCATTAAATTATTCTCATCTCATTTTCTTTTTATCTCCGATTTCCTCTGCTCATCTATCTGAACTTTTTATCCCATGCTTGTAAAAAAAAAAATAAAAACTCAGGGGAGGGATATTGGACTGTCTGTTTTTTATTTATTTATTTATTATTATTATTATTATTTTGGGGTGGATCACTTTATCTACTCTCCGAAGCAGATTAAACATTTTTTATGAAATTTTGTATATGCAGTCAACACTGAAGTACACATTAAATATGTAACGATATTTTTTGGGATTTGACCAAATTTGATTATTATTGCAAGCTATTATGTGAGAAAGAATAAGCTTTGCTGATGGCTTTGTGGTTATGGTGGCTTGCTCAAGGGCCTTAGGGTCGCTGAGTTTGAGCTCTGTTTGGCTGCTGAATCAACACCGGTGAGGTTGACTCAGCCTGGTCATCCTTCGAGATCAGGGAAATGATCGCAGCATACTGGGTGGAGTGAGGCACAGCATCAGTGGACACACGCTGCACTTCCATGAAATAATGATACCTCCGCAAGCCAAGCTGCCAGACACAATAACAGAACAGATTAAAAGAGTATGTAGATTGAATGTTATGCAGTACAAAGTCAAATTATAAATATTCGATGTCATTATCTATCACGTAAGAAAATCGCGTAATTTTTTGTATACTTGTCGAGGCTCGTATTGAGAGGCTAACAGAATGCACAGCAAGGGGGGCATGAAGACAAGAGGGGTGGGAGAGGAAGGACAAAAACAGTGGAGAACAGAGACATTAGGAGATCTGTGGAAGGGTAGAGGGATGGGGCGGGGAACACGGGTAAACAAGATGGACATTACACGGGACTTTTCAGGAAGGAAAGCAGGGAATTTGAAGGAAGGTGGGT
Source organism: Eptatretus atami (assembly GCA_035128595.1). Lineage (NCBI taxonomy): Eukaryota > Metazoa > Chordata > Myxini > Myxiniformes > Myxinidae > Eptatretus > Eptatretus atami. Next base: position 59,889,034 of record CM068967.1, read on the forward strand.
TTGGGTGGATTAACAGGGGTAAGAAAAGATCGAGGTTTTCGGATGGGGGATGATTAGAGATGGTGGTGAAAGAGCTGTTTTTGAAGAACCTGGAGGGAAGAGTGGGATTGAAGAAGAGTGTGCAAGTTTGTTTCAAAGGTGGGAAAAAAGAGTAAATGAAAGAGTGAAGGTGAGCAGTGATTCGTCAATTTTGGTAGTTTTACAGAAGGGGGATGCTGGCAGGACAATTGATAGCCGCGCAGAATATGGAGGGGGGGCACATCGCAGACAGAGCAGGGGGGGCGGGGGGGCGAGACAAGGAGAGGAGACGGTAGAAGACAGAAAGATTACTGACGCTACCTGCGGTGAGAGAGTAAGAGACCCAAAGAATCAGCCTCATCGCGGGAGATCCCAATGATCCCAAATGCTTGGTTTCCACAGCATGAGGCTGAGAGGTGAGAGGCAGGAGCACCAGCCGAGGGGGGAGAGTAAAGTAATCCATCAGGCTGCGGACGAAAGCTTTGTATGTGGTCAGAGCTCTAGGTGGACCGAGGGAAGGACTTTGGCATGATTGGAGATTCCAGTCGCGACTGGCTTTGGTGGCCAGGTTGGAATGTGGCTTTTCCAGGAAAGATATGGCAGATTAGTGAGACCCAGAAGCTTTGAATGAAAGGACTTTTTTCCCAAAGGATTGTTGAGAAAGTAAGATGGGAGGGGTGGGGGGGGGGGGGGTCTAAACGGTCCTTTTGGAGAAGACAAAGTGAGAGTGTGATATTTGTGCCCAGGATCTGAAAAGACATGTTTCCACATGTTGGAAAAAAGTCCTGATGGCTGAGGGGATTGTAGCATTGGTTCTTATGTGTGTCTTTGGTGTGAAGCATCTTTATAGTTGCTTCGGACTATGGGACGGGTTTGCACAGCATAGCACTTACCTTGGTGAAAGTCTTCTTGGGTGGCTTTCATGCAGCTTATTCAGCAAGAGGAGTGTGGAGGGGTCAATCACTTACATAATCCAAGCCACCTCGGTGTAGTCTATTCGGTGAGAGCTGATTGGCTATTCACCGCTCCATTCACAGGTGATATATATATATATATATATATATTATATATATATATATATATATAATATAGTATATATATATACATATATATATATATATCACTTTAGTTATATACATATAACTTGTATATACATACTGTAATATAATATATTTCTATAATATATAAAACATATATACTGTGTATATATATATATATATACATATATATCATATATTATATATAACATATATATATACATATATATATATTATATATACAATATATTATACATATATATATACATTATATATATATATCATATATTATATATATATATTATTATAATATAGTACTATATATATATATAGTTAACGGATTCTAGAATCCGTAACATTATTATTTTTAGATTTTTTAGATTTTAGAATCTTAGATTTTAGAATGCTGATGAATGCATCCCACACATCCTGGAAAAAATACATCCCACACTCCTGGAAAAAATACATCCAACAGCATCCTGGAAAAAAATGCATCCACACATGCCTTTCCTGGAAAAGCACATCCAACTCAGACAGTTTATTTCCTTAAATGCATGTTCAGATTAGCCCCATCTCATGTCTAATGGGTTCTTAACATGTGATGGCGTTGAGATGGTGAAGGATAGATGCCCCGTCTCTTATGGGAAGCTTTTTTAGCGCGTCTCGCCTTGCGAGACGAGACGTGGCTCTAGGGAGCTCGCGTTCTTCTTCTTCTTCTTCTCATTTCTTCTTTTACTTCTTCTTCTTCTTCTCTTCTTCTTTCTTCTTCTTATTCTGACAAAACCTTTCGGACTCAGCTCTTCTATATACAGGATCCGGATCTCCTATAAATACTAACACCTGTAACATCCTCGCATTGACGTGCCTTTTGGGAGCGTCTATCCAATGAACTTGTTAAATATATATATTCGGACATTTGCTTTTAAGTTTCGAAAAGTGGCACGTTTACTATTTAAAGATATTCCATTTATATATTGTAATTTCGTAAATACAACTATTTTCTGTCAATGAATGAGATCTCCATGAACGGACGTGAAACGTGACAGGCACGTGACGAAATAATTCGGAAGTTGTTGTTGTTTTTTTTATTTCTTTTTTTTTAATTCTTCTTCCTCTTCATTGTTCTTACTTCTGGTGAAGACAAACCTTTAGGACGCCAGCTCTTGACACATTTATCCTTGTTTCCTATTACACAGACCTTCACTCCACATTCTTTCACAAGCTCTGAAGCCCGCCCTCATTTTTCCTCAGCAACATTTTTTCAACGGAGCTCTGAAGCCGCCTCGTTTTTTCCTCAGCAGCATTCTTTCGCGAGCTCTGACGCCCGCATTTTTGAGAGCGCCGGGGGTCGTCATGGTAACCGTGCCCAGTGGGGTGGGGTGAGCTTGGAGCGGCACGGCACGCCGTAGAGACGCCCCAAAGATATAGACGTTCTGTGAGATACTTTTGAGAGTGGGGAAAAAGCCAAAGCGATATGTCTGAGAGAGATAACGTTCTGAGATCAAAAAAGTGTGAACGAAGAGGTACGAGAGAGAGCGTAGCAAGAAGGCAGGTGTAGGCGCGCAAGAGGAGAAGGAGCGCGCGTGTGGGTGCTGGCCAGCGCCACAGCGAACGGTTTGTCTGCCCACAGAGCTTCGGCCAGCGAGCAGTGAGTGACATGGCGTCATAGCTGGCCCCGCGAGAGGCTGCATGACAAAGCTGGTGCTGGGCGCACGAGAAACGTCTCAAATCAGCTGTAGATAAGTCCCAAAATCCCGCATTCAAAACGAGACTGAACACATGTATCTACCAACAGATTGCCCATAGCGAGATGTTTAGATATAAATATTGTTGGATCAAAATATGTATTCCATGCCACACGAGATCAAGGGGATACAAAAGAGTCATCAAAAGTCCATACCGCTCCAAACATGCATGTCTGATTGAGCTGCATCAACCTTGTTTGATGTGCAAACTCAAAACAAGCCTACCTTCTCAATTGATGACATTGAAACGCATACATGAGAATGCTTTGGACGCAGAACGGTTATGGAAAACCATTTCCCGGCATTCAGCAGATGTGGCTGATGGAGAGATCCTTACTGAACTGGCTAGTGTGAAGCTGTCTGCAGAAGACAGAAAAAGCCTGCGTCTTTGTACTCTCCTGATGCATGCGAGGAAGACATGAAGCATTCTGTTATTACAGTGTGACAAGTGATATGGACATGAAGACCATCTTTAAAGCAACACAGTAATACGCAAGGCATTGCTGATTCAGAAGGAAAAACCAGCAATGTCAATTCTAGTTTTCTAGCAACACCAATGATCGTTCCCAGTGAACTGTCACTCTGATTCCACTGATCACAGTGGTCTTTGATGAAGCTGGAAACTGAAACAAGGACTAGTGTCGTTGACAGAATGGGCACTCACAGTGAGCCAATATGTCTCATTTGGGATTCAGTGTCACACAGACCAGGCTTAAGTATCAAATTTTTTCAAGCAGATAATCAGCAACCTTCAGGCATCAACATGCAAAGAGAAAACCCCTCAGAGTCCTGGGGCTGGCCCTGACTGTGCATCATGACACACCAAAACGTTTGATGGTCTTCTCAATAGACAGGGCTATTGTGTCTCACATGGCCGGACCTGCTTTTGGAAACTGATCTTGCAATGCTGTGGTAGAAAACACCAAACATTTCGAGCCTGTACGTACCCCCTTGGCCTGAAGAAGGGAAGCATTTGTCTTTTTTGCTGGCAGACAACACAGATTTGCTGAAACACTGATGACGGCAAAGGCCCACTCATGGAACAATTGTGGCAGTATATCCCAGAAGGCCGATGCTCCTTGAAGAAACCAGTTGCCCCACCTCTGACCATTGGTGATGCAAAAAGTCTGTCAGTCACGCCATATAAACCATGTACCAGATGATGCGTTGTGACAAGTCCAAACCCCAACTCAAACAAAGGACCAGAACAGTTTGGCAAGTCAACAAGGATGGCATCTCTGGAAACTATCAGTGACTCACCTAGAATGGGCAATTGCTATGCAGTATCCAGACTGAAGACGGGAAACGAATATCAGCAAGATTGTCCATGTTGGGCAGGCTACAACTCACGTGCTGTCCGCAAGTCAGCCCTGTCACTCAGAATTGGATCTCTACCACTGCTTCCAGAGGTGGCAACATGAATGGTCAACCCTTCTCACCGTGATTAGCAGACAAGTGAGCTGAGGCAACCTGGCAACGTTGGTGAAGAACATCCTCGCTGTCATCTGCATTTGACATGGCCCTCCTATGAGAAGGTTATGTAGTTTGTCGGATGCCAGGCCTGGCTTGAAGCGCACAGTTTCCCCAGACTTGGTGAACTACATGCCCGTCATGGCTTCTCTGAAGCTCTTGGAGCCTCCATAGAGAATTCAGGCATAGATGACGCCTGGATAGAAGCCTGACGGTCTATGGTGGCAGGCAACAACGAGGCAGATCTCAGTGCAACACACTACAAGCGTTCTCTCGCGGCCCACATCTACTCATATGTTTTGCTCTGTATGAACTGGTACTGGAGGAATTCTCAGAGAGAACCCACAGCTGAAAGACGTTTGCTGGCAGGCAAGCAGAAACAAGTCGAAGCCGACCATGGCTCTGAGGTAGGACAAATCTGCAAAGGCTGAATCTGCCAAGTCAAGCCAACGCTACCAGCTCCTCGAAGCCTTGGTTACTGCTAAGTGATGACAATCATTCAAGGAAGTGGGAATCACAGAAAGCCCAAAACGCCATGTTCAGGTCCATCATGAACTACCTGCACCGGAGTGGAGACAGTCCTGTTCTTTGGGCTGCATCTCGCAGTGCTGATCTGGCAACTCATTTGCAAGCTGAGCAGGAAGCACTCAGAGCAAGCTGTTTCTTTTGCTTTTGACCGGATCAAATACAAGTGGCGCTCTGCCGGCAGATACATTGCTGATTAATGCATGACCTCAGAACCAATCATCCTGAAGACCTGGAAGGAACTCGAAGCAGGTAATCTGTCAGTCACCAGAAATGACATTCCATTTGTGTCCATCAGGTGCAGACCCACGCATGCGAACATCTCAACAAGCAGATGAAGGTCTACTATGGACTGATTGGAATCTCCAACAATGCCAACGCTAGACAGAGATTCTTCATGGCTACACCCGAACTGTCATGGCCTGTCCAGAGAGTTCAAGAGTCAGTTTGGCATAGAACAGTTGGCAAGAACATAGAGCATCCTGGAATAGGATCTAGTGCTCATCAGAAGAGATAATGAGGCAATTGAAAAAATTAGGAGCTGTCAATACTGAGTCATGGCAGCCCAGTTACTGCTGAGGGTGACAAGTTGTACAACATGATCACACATGCCTACGTCCCACAGGAGTATGTCCCACAGATCTTGAACATCATGACACTGGGCAGAAACTGTACGAAGACTATGTGTCAGAGAGAATCAATGGAGAAATCAGCCTCTGGGCACCAGTCAAGAAGGAAAACAACAAAATGTTCATGTCTGGCAACAAGTAACTGTAAGAAATATCCGAGACAAAACTGGAGATCTCAAGGAGACCAAAGATCTGTATGGCAGACTGCTGGTACTTGCCCAGTCTAACAGACAGATTGACCAGAAACAGGCTGTTGGCAATTATGAGTTCACACAGACACCAAGAGCACTCTTTGCCCCAGAGGATATACTGCCATGCACTGACAAGTCAAAGTTGATCCACCTCCAAGAAAAGCTGGCAAAGGAAGACACAGCAGATCAGGATCAACACAAGCTGCAGGTGAAGCTCCAAATGGACACAAACTCTGGCTCCAGTCAAGATGGTCATCCTAGTCGCAAAATTGCACTAGTGGATGGCATGGTTTGTTATCCAAAAGCTGACAAAGAAGCCAGCAACAGTAGTCACAGTCAAAAATTTAAGTGAATGGTTCTCCGGCAGACTGATGTCTCTAACCAGAGACTATGATGAGGTGATTCTGATGTTTGATACCTACAAGGCGGATTCTTTGAAGCACAATCAAAAGGGAGAAAAGAAGACAAGGAAAGGATCCAATCCAACACCAAATCAGAGATGACACAAACATCAAGAACATTCCAATGAGCCACTTACTTTCTCATGACCAAACAAAGGTTGATCTGACGGAATATCTGGCATCAAAGACGGTTGAATACAGCAAAGAATCCCCAAGCTTGTCATTGCTTCTGCTGCAGGACACACCGAGAGCAACAGTCAATTGGACTTTGAAGGCAACAACCATGAAGAAGCAGACACCTTGTTGATCCACCATGCGAGTTCTGGCTTCACGTCGCAACCCATCGATGCACAGCTCATGTTCTCCCCAGACACAGATGTACTGGTGCTGGTTGAAACAAATTATGAAATCCTGCTGAACAATACTTGTGTTTTCAATGGCATCTGGGATTTTGGAAGTGAAACCAATATTGAAAGCTCTGGGTGCAGATCGAGCAAAGGCTTTGCTGGCATTTCATGCATTTACAGGAGCAGCCAACACTGGTGTTTTTTTAGAATAGGCAAAGCTACCTGGCTGAACATCTACCTAAAAGCAGATGATCATGTTGTCAAGGCTCTGCAAATGCTGTCTCAAACCAGTGAAGTGACAGAGGATCTGCTATCTACTTTGGCTGAGTTTGTATGCACTGTATACTTACCTAAGGGGATCCAAATCGACAACATCCCTGAACTGAGATGGTATCTTTTCTGCAAGCACATGGCAGAAAGTGACAAGCTTCCACCCACACTTGGTGCTCTCCAAGCAGCATGTCCTACGAGCCCATATCCAGGCCAGAGTGTGGGTCAGGCAGGCATCGCCCAGCAGGAGTTCCTTGACCCCACTACAGAATGGCTACTACAAGGACGAGGATGGCCAGCTAAAACCAATGACAACTGAGTCCCTCCCAGCACCAGAGGCCATCATTGGGATGGTCAGATGTCAATGCAAAGCAGACTGTTCTTCACACAGATGTTCGTGCAGTTCAGTGGAGCTACCCTGCACGGAGCTATGTCAGTGTAGCACTGACTGACAGAATGATGAAGACTCAGGATATCACACTTGCTAGTGACAGTGATGATGATAGTGAGGACGATGGAGATGTGTAGACAGACATGACAGTTTGCTTGTGTGTAAACTTTGGGTGTCAATTCCGAATATCCCAAAGATCCCTGAAGATTCCGAACACCCAAATGACCCGAGGAACCAGAAGTCCCAAAGTCCCCGAGGACCCAAAATATCCCCACCCCCCCCCCCAAAAAAAATGAAGTAAACCCAACATTACCAAAAATACTCAAAGGACCCCAAAAACCTTGAACCCCCCCCAAAACGCAGACACAAGCAAACTGTCATGTCTGTCTACACATCTCCATCGTCCTCACTATCATCATCACTGTCACTAGCAAGTGTGATATCCTGAGTCTTCATCATTCTGTCAGTCAGTGCTACACTGACATAGCTCCGTGCAGGGTAGCTCCACTGAACTGCACGAACATCTGTGTGAAGAACAGTCTGCTTTGCATTGACATCTGACCATCCCAATGATGGCCTCTGGTGCTGGGAGGGACTCAGTTGTCATTGGTTTTAGCTGGCCATCCTCGTCCTTGTAGTAGCCATTCTGTAGTGGGTCAAGGAACTCCTGCTGGGCGATGCCTGCCTGACCCCACACTCTGGCCTGGATATGGGCTCGTAGGACATGCTGCTTGAGAGCACCAAGTGTGGGGAGCTTGTCACTTTCTGCCATGTGCTTGCAGAAAATACCATCTCAGTTCAGGATGTTGCGATTTGGATCCCCTTAGGTAAGTATACATGCATACAAACTCAGCCAAAGTAATAGCAGATCCTCTGTCACTTCACTGGTTTGAGACAGCATTTGCAGCAGCCTTGACAACATGATCATCTGCTTTTAGGTAGATGTTCAGCCAGGTAGCTTTGCCTATTCTAAAAAAACACCCAGTGTTGGCTGCTCCTGTAAATGCATGAAATGCCAGCAAAGCCTTTGCTCGATCTGCACCCAGAGCTTTCAATATTGGTTTCACTTCCAAAATCCCAGATGCCATTGAAACACAAGTATTGTTCAGCAGGATTTCATAATTTGTTTCAACCAGCACCAGTACATCTGTGTCTGGGGAGAACATGAGCTGTGCATCGGATGGGTTGCGACGTGAAGCCAGAACTGCATGGTGGATCAACAACGGTGCTCTGCTTTCTTCATGTTTGTACGCCTTCCAAAAGTCCAATGACTGTTGCTACTCGGTGTGTCCCTGCAGCAGGAAGCAATGCCAAGCCTGCCGGGATTCCTTGCTGTATTCAACCGTCTTATTGATGCCAGAATAATCTCCGCGCAGATCAACCTTTGTCTTGGTCATGAAAAAAAAAGCAGAGATAGAGTAAAGAGAGTAAGCTAAGTGGCTCCATTGGAATGTTCTTGATGTTTGTGTCATCTTGATCATTGGGTGTTGGATTGGATCCTTTCCTTGTCTTCTTTTCTCCCTTGTGATGTGCTTCAAAGAATCCGCCTTGTAGGTATCAAACATCAGAATCACCTCATCATAGTCTCTGGTTAGAGACATCAGTCTGCCGGAGAACCATTCACTTAAATTTTTGACTGTGACTACTGTTGCTGGCTTCTTTGTCAGCTTTTGGATAACAACCATGCCATCCACTAGTGCAATTTTGCGACTAGGATGACCATCTTGACTGGAG
>CM068967.1:59915613-59968611 GCA_035128595.1 Eptatretus atami
TTCACTAGAACAGGGCACTTTGTTTGGTACCAATGACCGAAATTTTGGGCTCAGCCTCATGGACTATTAGCTCAGAGGGGTATGATGTAAATTAAGCGTAAATGCACCTTGCTCAAGGCTCTCTAGAGAAGTTAATTTCGTTCCAATGGGACCAACCTTAGTTGAGTTGTGGTGAAAAATGTTAAAATGTCTATAATTAGGTCAAGGTCAAAAAATTAGGTCAACCCCACATACTTTTATTCCCATTATTGCTGCAAAATTTCCTTCCGAAAGTGCGAGCCGGCTCTGAGATACAGCTCAGAAATTTCAGAAACTAGGAGTGCAGGAAGAATTTAATTTTTTTTTCTAAATGGTGGTTTAGTACTCACACGGTCTTCGAAGCTCTGTGGTACCATTAAAAACTGGGAGCGCTAATTGTAGAAACAAACCCGACAATAACAATAAGCCTTCCCCTATCCTATAGAGGGAGCTTAAATAAGCTCCAGCCGAATGGAAAGAGGTCAACTGGAGCAGGGAGGATAAGGAGACCATCCACTATACTGCAAATCATGTTCTGCACATGAGGCATCAGGGATGTTCAGAAAGGAAAAACATTTAATGAACCAACTTGGTCCATAAAACGTGAAGCTGTACCTTAAAATATAGGATGGTGATATTGTATGTATGACCAGATAAAGCAAAATATAGTATGACCACATAAAGTATGGTGAGGGGAGGGAGTGGGGGGGGGGGGGGGGGGGGGGGGTTGGATCAGGCAACATATGCACCAGGAATTATAAACTCAGCTTTTACTATATGTAGCTGTTGATGGCATAGTTGTCACCGAAATGGAGGTGGATGCTTTGAGTCCGAGGAGGAATACGTTCCTTCTTCTGAAATCCGCAAATGTAGATTACAACTAAGGGGTCTCCACTCAGAGGAGTCACAGACGAACTACAGCCAGAAGCTTAATGTTTGCCGAGAGGAGCTGCTTGAGAATCCGAGGTGAAAGTAGAACATGTCGTACATTTTGGTAAAAATGGCAATGTTGGTAGGTTGGCAAAAAAGAAAAGTTGTAAACAGCCATTAATTGTGACTGCCACATGTGAAGGAATTCCCCATTTCTCCATAATGTGCAGAAGGAGTGCAAAACCTTTTAGAACCTGCACTGCTTTGTAACATCCAACAAACATGGCCAATGATCTGTTGGCAACAGCTACTTTCAGGATCACAAAAACAAACAAGAAGGGTACTCGGTAGAGCGCATACCTCCGCTGCGTAATTCCTGATCCACGACAACATATCAGGCCCGATACATTTTTGAAATTTCATGCTATACAGTACTATATCGTTTTTGGCCCTATCTCTCAATGGTAAAGAATCACTTTAAAAATTAAATAATTCTCGTATCCAGATCCGGATTCGGATCTTCACCAAAATTGAATCATTTCTTCCTTGTCGCACACCCAACGTGTCCACCAAGATTCATCCGAATCTGTCTGAAACTTTTTGAGATATCGTGCTATATATAATTTTTGGCTCTACCTCTCAATGGTGAAGAATCACTTAAAAAATTCTAGTGGTCGGGTCCGGATCCAGATCTTCACCAAAATCTAATCAGTTTGTTCTTGTCGCACACACATCCTGTCCACAAAATTTAATCCGGATCCATGCACAACTTTTTGAGATATCCTGTCCACACAACAGACAGACAGAAAGGGGTGAAAACATAACCTCATTCACCTTCGGTGGCAGAGGAAAAAATGATTTTGTAATTTAAGAAGATATTTATTCACAATTAATCAATGGACACAGAACAAGACATGGTTTATCTCTTTCAAGTTTGAGCAAATGCCCATTTTGACTCGTACTGTATTTGGTGGCGATGAATGTGTTATAATGGAGGAGGAGATCCTCCTCTTCTGGTTTACTATGGTATGGTGGATGGGTTGAGGGGAGGGGGGGGGAGAATCAGGCAACACATGGACCAGGAATTATAAACTCAGCTTTTACTATATGTAGCTGTTGAATGGCATAGTTAGCACTTTGCTGGTGGGGTGGGTAGAGCCGTGGTTGCATCATCTTCATCAGCGTGGGTTCAATTTCCATGCTGTTAGACCGGAATTGACTGTGCGCTTCTACTATACTGAGTGGCAACCTGACCAGGATATATTACAGCCTTGAAGTCTTCACAACTTATCCCACCCGAACACTCTGTTCAACGGTGGCCTCAACCACCAAGAACAACACAGTGAAGTAAGGATTCATAGATCGGACATATCCAGCAAATCAAACCAACCAACGGACTGTACAGGCGCAAACAATTTGAAGACAGATAGCTTGTCTCAAAAAAGCTAATAATTTTGCATTAGTCATGACTGATCAATGAATGGCACAAACGTGCCAAGTACATGCAAGGCACTCGGCTTCCAAAATGCTAACCCTTCCACCCAACCAATTTTGTGCAACTTACCTTTCAAGGAAACAGCTTGAAATGCTATTGGTAGCTTTCGTACGGAATCCATCTCGCAATGATTCTCTCAGGATATTTGTCATCCACTTTGCATCATTTCATGGAGATTACTCATAACTCTGTTCTATTTGTCAGAAAAGCGTAGCGTCAGTGACTTTTTTTCTGTGCTGGCGAGCGAATGAGTGCACGAATTTGAATGGCAGCTTTGGAGCATGACCTGGGTTTCCATCTTGCTGATGGAGACAAGTTGTGCAATACAAGCACTTTGAGGGCGCAACAGTGCAGAAATAAATATTTTTTCAATAAGTGCAGAGTGGTCCATACGGAACAGGATGCCGAGTGATTTATTTTAAATTAAACTGACACCCATTTTGAAAACTATTGTGAAATTTTTCGTTCAGTCCAGCTCAATGAAAATTGGTGTCCTGAAGTAACAGTGGTATTGGATGAAGTGAGCGCTGGCAGAATAGCGAAGAGGGTTCACATATTCACCTCTGAGCTGTTTTGCCTGGGTATAAATCTCAGCCCAGGTATAAACTATCATTCTTGTGTTTCGTCGATGCATGTCGTCAATCGGATGGATGTAAAGCTGGGCGTCCCATCTGTCAGCAATGGTCATCCAGGATGTGAAAGATTTCAGGGTGTCCTTCCTCAAGAGTCAGTGAGTTATCCCTGGAACCCTGAACAAATTACAAATTCCTACCTGGACTCGAGGTAGTAAGTGGTCTGGTCTTTTTGGAGGATCCTTCACCCAAGGTTACACTGCTCGCTATCTTCGAGTGTGGTTGCTGTCAGGGAAGCAACTTCTGTACCACAAACAAACTGACCATGTAGTTTGCATGTTTCATGTGAACGGCCTTCTTCAGAAGTGCAACCAATTATTGAAGTGTTGTGATAGCCCCAAATATGGGATAATATTGATTGGAGATTAACCCAAGATGGAGAATGTGTGTGGTTGACACCAATATGTAACTATAAAAAGCTTAAACCATAGTGTGAGTTAGAATTCCATTTCTTTTCACGACAATCACATTATGAAAACAACAAAGATAAAACACAACCTCGTATTTACTACACCAGAAGGGCATTGCACTTTGGTGACTAGATTACCAGCTACTGTCACCAAACTCCAGGCACCACACAGGGTCAACAATTTTGGTGAATGTTTGAGCAGAAGTGTCATTAGAGAGGAAAGCTCAGCCACTATGGCTCCAGCTTTCATAACATTAATCAACTAGAACAGCACTCGGTATAGCTCATACCTCCGCCCAGCTGAACAGGTTACGTTTAGTATCCCACTGATAGGCCGCATCTGGATCCAGACCTTAACCCAAATTTAATCTGCTTGTTCTCATCAATTACCCAAGTCATTCACCAAGTTTTATCATAATCCGTCCACAACGTTTCGCAACATCATGCTATATATCCTTTTTGGACCCATCTCTCAATCATGAAGAATCACTTTAAAAATTAAAAAAAAATCCTTGTATCCGGAGCCGGATCTTCACCAAAATCGAATCAATTAATCCTCGTCACACACCAAACCTGTCCACAAATTTCGTCCGAATCCATCCACAACTTTTTGAGAATTCCTGCTCACAAACCAACAGACAGGGGTAAAAAACACAACCTCTGTCCACCTTCGGTGGTGGAGGTAACCAGGACGACAAAATGTAGGGGAATGTTTGCTGGTGAGTTTCCTTTCACTTGTAGTCTTCTTATGTCTGAGCCGTGCTGAGACAGATCACCAAGTCATGCAATATACGAAAGAGATGATATCCTCATCAGTATTACACCACATGGGACTTTCTCCTTGAAGGCACAAAGCAGTTTGTAATTCAAGTAACTTCTACAAGGCCTTTAATGCACAACACCATCGGGGGTTGATACGCCAAAAGGTACATGTGTTGACCAATGAACTCGATGAGAGACTGACTATCCGTGTGTTGCGCTATCGCTTTCCCTCATTTGGTTTGACTGCAGCTGCAGGTAAAGCAGGTGCTCACGTCCGGTCACACGAGGGAAGAAGACGACTGTCAACGCCGGATACGACGGACACAGCAAAGAGAGGCAGACTCAGAGATTCCTTGAATCCGAATGACTGCAGCATCATTTGCAGCACAAGTTGCAGGACAAGTTCAAGGATGATGAAACCAAAAAGGCTACGCTATGTTGCTAAAGCATGAGTCACATTTGCTCTACGGCTGAGGATTATGGCAGCCGTACCCCCCCTTGAATTGACAGAACGTGCGGCGGCCGCAGAGTTTCTGAGGTGGCCTCAGGGTGGCCCTACGCCGTATGGCTATCTTTTACAGGCCGTAGGGGTCTCCGTGGAATTAAAGCGCGGAGTTATAACTTTTTTCATTTCTAGGTTGGCCGTAGCAATTCGACAAGCCGTAGCCATGACGTAGATGTGTTCCACGTCGACCGTACGTAGGGGTACGGTGGGCTTGCATTATTCGTGCGTTTTCTGTAGGCTCTTATCAATGAAAAATGAATTTTGCCAACCCTCAAAAAATTACGGCGGCCGCACTATTTCCACGTTCGCCTTAGGGCCCCCCTGCGGTCGCCTTGCAGGCACCTTGAGGCTACCTTGCGTCTGCCTTGAAAATTCTATGGCCGCCGCAGGGACGCCCTAAGGTCAAATCAAATCGACATCAAATCAAAGACCGTATGGCACCCCCACGTTTTCGGTCTCCACAATTTCTAAATACCCCGTGCGGCTCCCCGAAAAATAAAAACATATGTGACTGCTACATTGTGTGACCGTGGAAATACTGCGGCCGCCCTATAATTGTAGTGGCCGCAGATTTTTTAGACCCTACGGCCGCCGAGCCAAATGTGACTGAAGCATAAGGAGTGGTACACACTCCTTTAGAATGTCACTCAAAGAATGGAAAAAGGAAAATGTATAATAATGTCATGCCAAAAGTGGGCACCTCATGTGTTTTCAATCTCTGCTTATAGCTGAGAGTTAAATATGTACCTTTATAGATTTATATCAAAGAAAAGCATCACACTCGGGATGAGCAGAATGATGAGCGAGTACAAGAGGATCCCTTGATGAATAATCATGGAACGACATTTTCCACAGTTTACGCAAAGCAAAAACCAAGTCAAACCCGCAATCAAAATGAAAGACTAATTGTGTTAAGGCAGAGCTTGTTTTCCATAGGAGGAAGAAATACAAATGATTCGTCTTCACTTTAACGCGTTGCATTTCTTCAGTTAATCATGGGGACTGGCAAGCCGGTCAAGAGGTACGCACACTTGCCTCTAAGCTGTCTTGCCTGGGTTTGAATCCCTTCCCAGCGATAAAATGTCACCCTGGTGTTTCATGGACAAGGTGATTCATCAATGTGTGTGCCATCCCTCAGACGGACATTCATTTGAGCGTCCCGTCTTCCAGCATGAGTTGGTGGACGTTCAAGACCTCACTGTGTCTTTAGCGAGGCGTAGGTGAGCCATCACCGGCACCAACACCGGATTTATGATGGTGGAGGCGCTGGGGCACACATGGGTGATGGTGACCCTTTCTGCTATGAGCGATGAAGTAAAGCAGTGCTTTTCGAACGTATTCACTGAAGGCACCCGAAGCTCTTATATCTTATTCTGTGGCACGCCTATTCAATTTTCTATTTCAAGAGTTACCTCTTGAAGAATTTCAAGAACACTGCATGATCCACGAGTTAAACTATTGGATAAAATACATAATTTCAGGAGTGTTTTTGCGGCCTTTTATCGCCACCAATGGATTCCAGACACAACTGAAGATTGGCAAAGCGTGTAATGGGCTTGTCAAAAAGATATTGTAGTGCTGTTACAACTTCCAAGCGACATTTGTTTTAATTTGAGTAATGGAACTATAAGTAACGAAACGAGAAGCATTACTATATAAGTTCCTGGTGTCAGATTCCGCCAATGCAGAAAGTAAAAATCCCTTAAATAAGTGAATGCGGACTATATTAGTGAAACAATTTCCAACTCGACTCGTCAAATACCCAATGAATTTGCAATTTTTGTCGCAAATTTGCTCCACTCGTTAAAATATACGGTTAATAAATGATAATTCACAACAACAATCAATAATCCTAGATGAGCCCTTGGGTGGTGGTAAGTGCCCTGGTTGCCCTTGCATGAATCCGGCCCTGACCGGCACCCTGACCAAATCCCAAATCATCCTGCTCTAACCTCCAGGAGGGCACTGCATCAGTGGCAGAGCCTCGTGCACAGAAAATTATGCCACCCACATCCATATGTTGCATATGAAAGAAGAAGAATAAAAAGTTAATCATGAATATATTTTGAAGATAATATTGGGTGAGGGGGTGAGAGTTCAGGCCGTCAATGTGATGAGCTGCTCTTTACGTGGCTTTGTGTAAAGCTGGTCACTTTCCTCAATGAACAATGAGGCAAGGAACATCGAAATGTCACTGGTGAGGGAAAGTGCAGAGAAGAAACATCCACCAGAGACCAACTTGACAAAGGAACAGCGGGATCCCAAGAATCAAAGGAGGAAAGTTCAGAGAATTGTGATTTTTGCTGAGATTTGTGCCGATATTGTGCACGTGTCAGACCGAATTTGGACGAGTCCTTCTCCTTCCGCTACTTCTTTAACGACTCTAATTAATCCGACCAACTTTCTAGGTCAACCAGGGAACGATTTTAGTCCAAGGCTTTCCACAAGCCACTGGCCAGACTTGATTTTGACTGATGGTGACAGGAATTTGTAATTTGTTCAGGATGCCAGTGATAGCTTGCCTACTCTTCACAAAGAACACCATGGGATCTTTAACGTCCACTGACTAATGCTGGCAGATGGGACACCGACTTTAATGCAAACCCGAGGGACAAGTGGCACAAACGTTGATGAATCACCGCTCCTGTGAAACACCAGGGTGGCTGTTTACAGCTAGGTCGAGATTCTAACGCAGGCTGTACAGTGGAGAAAAGGAAACTTGTTGGCGAAAGAGTAAAGAATCTGATGAGAAGTTTCTTTTTGGATCCATCTTGATCAACAGTAGATGATTTCATTTGTACATTGTTGGCTTACTTATTAACTTGTCTATTTATTCAGCGGTTGAAGATGTTAAGCTCAAATTGACATGGTCAACAGAGGGTTTTCATTATCTTGGCACGATAGCATAGAAAAGTAGAATGGCACTCGGTAGAGCGCATACCTCCGCCAGGTTGAACAGTGAATATTTTGTGTCCCGCCGATAGGTCGGATCTGAATCCCGACCTGAACCAAAATCAAATCGGCTTGTTCTCGTCACCGAACCAACTCATCCACAACTTTTTCGAAATATCTTGCTCTATATCATTTTTGGCCCCATCTCTCAATGGTGAAGGAGGAGATTGGGACCATACTCTGTGCAGAGAGTTGGTGCTGCTTAAGCAGTCTCCTTGGCTCTTGGGCGCAATCCTGTACGGGTCGCCACTCCGACACAGGATACCAGCAAGCTGGCACTCACTTTTGCCGACCTCGGACGGATGACAGGTCGAGTCAACCCCACCTGGTATTAATTCAACTGAGCGGGATTTGAACTCAGGACCCTAGGATCCAAAGCTCACCACCCTAACCATTAAGCCAACTCCAAGCACAAAGGTGAAGTCACTTATAAAATAAAATAAAATTCTCGGATCCGGATGCGGATATTCACCAAAATCTAACCATTTATTCCTTGATACGCACCCAAACCTGCCCACCAAATTTTGTCTGAATATGTCTATAACATTTTGAGATATCCTACTCACAGGCAGACAAACAGACAAACAGAGAGGGGTGAAAACATAACATCCATCCACTTTTGGTGGCAGAGGTAGCTGCAGAGAAAAACTGTAGTGATGGTTATCACATGCCCATTTGTTGGAGATGCAGTAGAGAAGCAGGATGTGCGAGATGGAAAGTGGGACAAGTGTGAACAACACTTTACTTTAGTGTACTTTGTACTTTGTGTACTTTAGAGGACAAGTGTACTTTAGAGGGAACAACATTTCCATGAGATTGAAATTGCCTGAAGAGGAAAAATAAATATTGGGAAGTGACATTTACTCCTCATTCCCAAACCTCACAGCCGTGCAGCCTCTCCATCCTCCCCCACAGCACTTCAAACCCTCCACCCTACCCTCACAGACCTTCCACCACCTCATTCTCCCATCACGACCGATATAGCACACCACACCACACCACACTGAACCTCTCAGTCTTTACACCCCCACATCGTCTCTTCACCCTTAAAGCCCTCACAATACCAAACCATCCCAAACATTTTTAGCTCCTCCCCCTTTTGGAGAGAAAAAAATATCTTTTGTAAAGGTAGAGAACCTGGTGTGCTTTTGATGGAAAGGCCACAAGGCTCTTGAAATCGTATAAGGCCAGCACGCACAGCAGACTCAGCTCGTGCACAAGCTGCGGCGAGCGATGACGCCCGCTCAGAATGTATGGATTCCTCGAGGCCTGAAAGGCTTTTCTCCTGGAAAAGAAAGAACAAATTAGGAAGTGTGCCGAGTAATGGAACAAAAGGTACTTTACTTTCTGTGAGTTGCCATGGTGAGTTCACCTCACAGGCATCATAATCCAAGTGTACACAAACATTTATTTACGTATGAAGGTTTGATGAGGGATATCAATAAATATATCAACACATCAAAGAAAAATCCATTTAATTGATCCAACAGCTAAATAGTTCGGTGATTTCCTTTTTCAATTGTGGAAAATGCTTCCACGATGAGATCTATTATAGGACTTGAGTATGAATAAATGTTACATTTTCAGTTGAGCTTCCAAGGAGGTGCAACTTGTGGAATAGAAGAAGAGATTTGTAATTACCTCCACTAACGAAGGTGGGCAATGGATATGTTTTTACCCCTGTCTGTCTGTTTGTCTGTGAGCAGGATATCTCAAAAAAGTTATGCACGGTCTTGGACGAAACTTGGTGGACGGGTTTGGTGTGTGGGGAGGACGAATTGATTCGATTTCGGTTCACGTCTGGATCCAGATCCGACCTATCGGTGGGATATAAAACGTAAACTCTTCAGCCTGGTGGAGGTATGCGCTCTACCGAGTGCTGTTTTCGTTCAGGCTGTGATCCATCCACTTCACATTGCGTAATGAATCATTGCACCATAAGGTTTGCAGTCAATGAAAATGCACATCCGTAACATGATACACAAGTGGGCAAAACAACAAACAAAGACTATTTTTTCATTATATCAAAATACATCTCAGGTGACTTGCTGTTGTCATATGATGGGCTCGTGGAAATAGTAGAGGCAAACGATGATCAACATTAATAATGAACTCGATGAAAGAGTTGCACCGTGAGCAACAATGGATCCCGTCACACAAAATGGATAAAATCTTTCAAGACAAGTGGCGCGACAAATGATGATCTGGATCAGCCGCAGTCACTCACTGCCAACTGCTGGTTGAGCATCGAGATCAACCTCTGATGACTACCGGGTCATCCACTAACCTCAGACGTATCTAAGTGGCCATTAAGCAACATCAAAAAGGTCCAAATAACAACAGCACAATATTATTGTTCAAAGCAAAAGACAAAACAGACAGCTAGGTGAAGAATGATAGAGTTTTGAATAAAACTGAAGGAAATGGGTTTGCATTGAACTACGGTTGTGTTGACAATGAAGAAGCTTCTCGATGGAATGGGTTGGGAGTGACATGCTACATAAGGTTATATTTTTAGCTCCACATCACAAATAACGTCACTGCTCATGCGGAAGTCCTTTGGTGCCAAGAAGATGTGACAGAAACCCTCTGTAGCTGGTTGAAAATTTCCACCAAGTCTATGTGACCGAGAAAAAAAAAAGAAGCCAAGTCTGCGTGACCAGACTCGTATCTTTGGAGGGAGGACGAGGAGGGGGAGGGGGGTTGAGTCAAAGGTGCTGATACGTTATGTTCATATCGATGCACTCATCTTTGTCACAAAAGTGATGCTGCAATTTCAAAAACATGGCGGGTAGCAATAAAGACAGAAAAACTAGAGCGACACTCGGTAAAGTGCTTACCTCCGCCACACAGATCAGTTTACATCATATTTCCCACTGATAGGCAGAATCTGCATCCGGACCTTACCCAAAATATAATCAGCTTGTTCCGGTCACCTAACAAACTCATCCACCAAGTTAGGAGATATTGTGCTGTATATCGTTTTTGGCCCTTATACCTCAATGGTGAACAATGAGTTGAAAAATTAAAAAATTCACTTCTCTGGATCCGTTTCCGAATCTTCATCAAGATTGAACCAATTCATTCTTGTCACACACCCAACCTGTCCACCAAGTTTCATCCAAATCTGTCCACAACTTTTGAGATGTCCTTCTCACAGACAGACAGACAAACAAAGACAGGCAACAGGGGTGAAAACATAACCTCCGTCCACCTTGAGTGTGGCTTTCGATGGAATGTAATAGTGTAAAACAGATGAATAAAACCACAACAGACAGTGAAGAAGAAGAAAAAAAAAGTAACGAAGCACAGATGATATCAAATGACGGGATGTGAAGAGGAAGCAAATGTGATTCCCAAAGTGACCTTTTCCTGAAGTCGAGTTTCCAGCGAGATGATAACTTTAGATTTGCTCTCAACTGCTCTCTCAACTTTTTCACGGCATTCTCGAAATTCATCTTCCACCTGGTTGTGAAGTGATAGGAAAGACAAAGAAAAAGGAAAAAGAGATACCTTCTAAAGTTCCTGATCTATTACATAATGAGATGGCATGACAGCCACAGCACGGCAATATGCCCGCTTCCGATCGGCTTTCCGATTCTGGATTCAACTGCATATTCTAATGTATTTGAGTAAGAAAGTGAGGCTTGATGAAATCTCAAGTGGTTCACACTGGATTTTTAATGTACCGTTAATTCATCCACTCTGTCGGGACAATAAATATGGGCAAAAACAAAGCCAAACTGTTTTCAACTCCATGTAAAGAGAGGAGTTTGGCCCGTCGCTGTATCGTGCCCGTAAAACGTCTGCAGACGCTGTCGTGAGACAGAGGGAAAATGCGATTCCGATTTGATGCAAATGTAACGAGGCAGAAAATTTCACCCGATGGCTAAGTTTCCGAGCAAATGAGATAGTCAAAAACGTCATCATGAAAGAAAGGCGAGATGAGTGCATGAAGTTATCTTTTATTCAACAGTCGAGTCACACTTTCCATCGAGACACCAAATCTGATTTGTCTGTCAATGCATATGTTGTTGGGAAATGTAATTATTCCAAAGAATCTACGATGCATCGACAGCGAGCGTCTCAGAGAATCGTCATCAACCAATCTGGTCCCTCAGAGGTAAACAAAGGGGATCCTTACCTATCTAGCCCCAAGTCAACACCTGTTCCTGCGTAGAATATCATATTTTTGTAACTTAGAGCAATTCTCTCTCTCTCTCTCTCTCTCTCTCTCTCTGATGGTGTCGAGGGGTTGCGTTAGCAAGTACTTCTGTGAATTTTGGCACTTTAGTAAAGTGAAAGAAGCCGGAGGGAAAATAAGTAACCTTGAAAGCAAAACAATTAGGAAGTTAATTTAAATTAGCAACCTAATGGTCATTTTCAGGAAGAAATGCCACCGTACGTCGACAAAATAAATAGTGTAACCCTGAGTGACGTCTAATCGAAGCGTGATAGCAACCTCATGTTTGTGGCTACAAGGACGAATCGAAAACCCTACGTGGCAGGAAGACAAACTTCTCACCTGATTTTGACGTCTTTGTGCGGCTCTGAGAGCAACGATCTCTGCTTGGCAGGTTTCCAGCTCAAAACGGGTCTTCTCTGCATTGTGTGTCACCTGTTCACATTGGTATCGATTCATCACCAACCCAGCAAATAAACACCGGCATCAAATCATCACGAAACTCACACATAAACACTTTAGTCTCGAGTCATCACAAAACTCACAAATAAACACTTGCGCATCGATTCATCACTTGCACACAGACACTCTTGTGCATCGATTCATCACAAACCTAAACTAGAGGGGGAGCACTCGGTAGAGTGCAAAACCTCCGCCGCCAATACTGCTGGGTCAACTTAAGTGAACCTGATATCCTATTCATTGTAGGTCAAAACGGATCAGACTCTACTGAACTACGATTGAATAAACTAAACTAGATTGACGCGCATGTAGAAATGCCCAAAAAAAAAAATCGAAATTTTTTTGAAAAAAAAGTTGCAAAATTTGTTTTTTTTTCTCTAACAATTTTTTGGGTTGGAAATCACTTAAAACATGTAGAAATGCAAAAAAAAAAATTCAAATATTTTTCAAAATGGCCGCCATAGCGGCCATATTGGACTTTGGACCAAGTCAAAATCTAATGGCATGATCCTTGGACCATACCTAATCCCCCATCAAGTTTCGTCAAAATCCGTCGAGGAGTTTTTCCGAATACTGTTCACAAACAAACAAACAAACAAACAAGTAGTCATAGACTGGTACTTACGAAATCGTCAACTTGACCTCTGACCTTGTCTAATAAAAGCTGTCTCTAGAGAAGGTAGCGACGCAAACCAGAAGTTTCTACGATGATTCTGTACCAAACCATCAAAATCGAATGTTTGACCTCGCCGTGACCTTGACGTTGACCGATTTTGACCAAAATCTAATCAGCACTAGCCATCACCCTCCTGAATCACGTGGTGTAATTTGACATTGGTAGTTTCTTCCGTTTCTCGAGTTATCTGTACCAAACCATCAAAAATCGAATATTTGACCTCACTGTGACCTTGACCTTTGACCGATTTCGACCAAAATCTAATCAGCACTAGCCATCACCCTCCTGAATCACGTGATGTAATTTGACATTGGTAGCTTCTTCCGTTCTCGAGTATCTGTACCAAACCATCAAAATCGAATATTTGACCTCACTGTGACCTTGACCTTTGACCGTTTCGACCAAAATCTAATCAGCACTTTGCCATCACCCTCCTGAATCACGTGGTGTAATTTGACATTGGTAGCTTCTTCGTTCTCGAGTTATCGTGCCTACAAACAAACAAACAACAAACAACATACAAACAAACAAACAAACAGAAACGGAAGTCATCAATATACTTACAAAATCTTTAGATTTCGTAAGTAAAACAAACAGAAACGGTAGTCATCAATAACTTACGAAATCTTTAGATTTCGTAAGTACAAACATACAAAACAAACAAACAACAAGCAGTCATAGACTGGTACTTACGAAATCGTCAACTTGACCTCTGACCTTGTCTAATAAAAGCATGAATCAGTCAGAAGCCCAAGGGAGCTTGAATTCTGAATTCATTGTGGTCTACGATTTACACTGTGGTTTGCAGATAATGAGTCCCAGACAAAAACTAGATTTCTTATAAAAATTCCATTTTTTTTTTTTAAAGTGATTCAGTACCAGCAGGATATGCCAGATAATAGGTGTATTACTTTTCAGAAGAATCTGATAAAAGACTTATTATTTATTATATATCAGTTATTCATCGCTGTTCCAGAATTTCGACAACCGAGTTTAAGCGTCCTAAGCGATCGCAAAAACCGAAGACAAAATTAAAATCGAAGTTAAAACGAACTCGTAACGTCGAGCGAAGCAAAAAATCTCCATTTCTCCATGCAAAACTTAATGTCACTCAACGACGCGTCTGCTCGAGCGCACTGCATCATGGGACGACCCGTGAGTCTGCTCGAGCGCATGCATCATGGGACGACCCGTGACGTGCTCGAGCGCAATGCATCATGGGACGACCCTTGACGCTTCGAGTGAAATATTTTTTTATACAATCTTAAAACGTCTCCAAAACATCCGATTTTCAGAATTTGACAACCAAGTTTAAGCGTCCAAAGCGATAGCAAAACTGAAGACAAAATTAAAATCGAAGTTAAAAGGAACTCGTAACGTCGAGCGAAGCAAAAATACTCACAATTTCTCCATGTTAATTTACGGAATTATGTTTGACCTCACTGTGACCTTGACCTTTGACCGATTTTGACCAAAATCTAATCAGCGCTAGCCATCACCCTCCTGAATCACGTGATGTAATTTGACATTGGTAGCTTCTCCGTTCTCGAGTTATCGTGCCTACAAACAAACAAACAAACAAACAAGCAGTCATAGACTGGTACTTACGAAATCGCAACTTGACCTGTGACCTTGTCTATAAAAGCTGTCTCTAGAGAAGGTAGCGACGCAAACCAGAAGTTTCTACGATGATTCTGTACCAAACCATCAAAAATCGAATGTTTGACCTCACCGTGACCTTGACCGTTGACCGATTTTGACCAAAATCTAATCAGCACTAGCCACACCCTCCTGATCACGTGTGTAATTTGACATTGGTAGCTTCTTCCGTTCTCGAGTTATCTGTACCAAACCATCAAAATCGAATATTTGACCTCGCTGTACCAAACCATCAAAAATCGAATATTTGACCTCGCTGTGACCTTGACCTTGACCGATTTTGACCAAAATCTAATCAGCACTAGCCATCACCCTCCTGATCACGTGGTGTAATTTGACATTGGTAGTTCTTCCGTTCTCGAGTTATTGTGCACAACAAACAAACAAACAACAAACAAACATACAAACACACAACAAACAAACAGAAACGGTAGTCATCAATATACTTACGAAATCTTTAGATTTCGTAAGTAACAAACAACAGACAGGGGTGAAAACAGTAACCTCCGTCCATCTTCGATGGCGGAGGTTAATATTCGCATCGATGCAGTCAGTGACCTCAGACAAACACGATGATATAGATTAATCACCAACCTCACACACAAGCACTTGATTCTGATTTCCTGAATTTCTAGCTTCTTCATGAGCCTTGACATTGTATGCAAAAAAAATAATAAACCTCCCTTTCTGCTATCGACCTCACCTCCAAACTTTACGTCACGTGCAAAGTTGGAAAGCTGACTAATAACCTCACTATCCAAATAATTGATGTAAATAATGAATAGTGATGCTCCGAGTACTGACCCCTGATGTACAACTTACATCCTCCCAGCAAGACATACTCCCACTCACAGCCACTCTTTTCTTCCTATCATAAAGCCAGTTTCCAATTCAGTTAGTCCTCACCTTAGTTAACATCCTTCTCTTATATAATATGTTGTGTATTTTTAATTAATTTTCTGGAATTTGTAGAATTTGTTTTTCACTTGAAAAGTGGATAAAGTCTAATTTAATGTCATTTAATTCAAGGCTATAAAGGCAACAAACAGAAGGTGCAAATTTTGAAAGGTTGTGTAGACGTTCTATCGGCACCGCATGTCCAACTCCAGTCCTGCTATTATATTTTATACTACATTTGGCACATCGGTATGAATTCATCACTCACCGCACACATAAACAATTCGGCATCGATGCATCATTGACCTGAGACATAGATACTTTGGTATACTATTAATCGCTAACCTAACGGATATACACTTTGTTATAGATTCATCGAGAACCTCTCAAACAGATATGTTGGCAATGATTCCTCACCAACATCGCACATAGACACTTCAGTATCCAATCATCTCCAATTGCAAACATAAACACTTCGGCATCATATCCTCATGAACCTCACAAAGACACGTCAGCATCGATTCATCACTCACGTCACATGTACACACTTTGATATCACTTCATCACCAAAACACACACACACACACACACCTCTTTCTGTGTGAGTGTACCAGAATTGTGGGCTCAGTTATCGACTAAATGTACATGATCAAACAAAACACACTCACAGGTAGTGTTGTGACACAAGATTGAACGTTTGTGGACCAGGTGACCAATTCTTGCTCCACAATGCGGTTTCTCATCACAAACTTTGATAGGCACAAAGGCATCCACGTAGGGCACACGGAGAGGGAACAGAAGATTTCAAAAAATACCATTTTGTGATGCATGATGCACCACTCTTGGAAAAACACTGGCGCAAAGGACAGCTCTTCGAACATTCGGGGTAAACATTTTAGTTCCTATCAAAACTGTCAATGTGTAACCGCGTGAAACAGACCAGAAGCAAAAATGGATTGAAAGATGTTTGCACAAGTGAACGCGTTTTGAAAGACAACGTCGGAGCAAAGTATGCGTTCAAACAGATGTGCTGGTTTGTCACATGAGGGTAAACATGGACCGTTCCAGGGTTGAATTAACTTGCAATGTGCACGAAACATCATATTATATCATCGCAAGAATTGCAAAAAGTGCTGCTAACTGGCGCACAGGTCGCACATGGACAACCGGCTCTGTGTACTCTGTAGAAAGTTCATATCAAAGATGTAAACGGCGTGGTTGATTCTACGTGCCCACCCCATCAAGCGCTCCGAACGCCATTTTGGACCCTATCACGCACAAGCAATTTCAAACCGGTCAACCTGGAAGTCATCCTTCTTGACTTAATTACAGCAAAAGAAACGTCGCATTGCGTGTAACTCGTGGGCGCACAAGAGTTGTGGACACTTGCACTACCAGAGCACGGTGGAAATGAAATTGTTTCATGTTTTGACGTACAACCACTCATGCCTTGTGGCAGTGCTGTCGTGGTACTAGTTCAAGGCAATTTTCTAAGCTCTGCGCAATGTCTGTAAGAGTAACGCTCATTGTCCCAAACAAAAATGAAGGTTTGAGCAGCAAAACAAATCCTTCTTGACTTCCTGACTGAAGTAAAGCTATAACCTGTAACACTGCTCTTGTTTGACGAAGAGCTCAGCACATTCTGCTCCTATCAACAGTAAAGAAGAAGCAGAAGGGGAGTGATCATTCAAAAGGTCAGCAGATCGTCCCTCTTTGTACTGTCGAGGTTATTTTGACACAGTCAGAGTTACTCCTCTCATGTTTTCACCTCTCTCTCTCTCTCTCTCTCTCTCTCTCTCTCTCTCTCTCTCTCTCTCTCTCTCTCTCTCATTCTGTTTGTTTGTCTGTTTGGCTGTGTGCAGGATATCTCAAAAAGTTGTTGACCGATCCGGATGAAAGTTGGTGGACAGGTTTGGTGTGTAGCAAAGACGAATTGATTCGATTTTGGTGAAAATCCGAATCTGGATCTGGATACGAGTTATTTAATTTTTAAAGTGATTCTTCACCATTGAGAGATGGGATCGGAGCGATGTATATAGAATGATATTTTTGAAATGTATTGGGCCCGATATGTTCTCGTGGATCAGGCATTACGTGGTGGAGGTATGCACCCCACCGAATGCCCTTCTAATTGATTTATTTTTGCAGAGATCGGGGCTGGAGGCTCATGGAAGTTTTTTTCAACTTCACCTTCATTATTACTCACACCCCCTCAAAACGAATGTTTTTGCTGGAGTTTGTCCACTCCAGAGCCGTGTGTGTGTGTGTGTGTGTGCGCGTGCGTGCGTGCGCGCTTTGAGCAGACGCAATCCATTACTTGATATGTATGTTCTTTCATTCTCACCCGATTATTTTTTCTATACATTGATGCTGGGTTATGAATATCTTAATCAGTTACGTAATTGGGTAATTCCAAAAAAAGGAAAATAATAAATTCAACATGTGCAGACTATTTTAATTATTAAAAAAAAAATCACAACATCAATAAATAATAATAATAATTATCTATCTATAATTCCAGCAATCTGTGTGTGTTTCTGTCTGTCTGTATGTGTGTCTGTATGTGTGTGTGTGTCTGCGACCGCCATTTCTCGACGACCACCGGTCCGATCTGATTGAAACTTGCCAGGAATATTGCGGGGTGAAGTCTGTGCTTTTCAAGGTTTGATATTAATCGGACAAGCGGTTCCCAAGTTACGGCCATTTATCTGTCAACCAATGACAAGACACGGTGCTATGACTCACGAATGACGTCACAATTAATGTTGTTTTTGCACGATTGACGTCACAATTCTTATTCTTCTTCGTTTAGTATGACGTCACAATCGACGCTGGGACCTGAGTATGTGCCTTTTCAAGGTTTGATATCGTTCTTCATCCTTCCAGCTGTTTCCCAAGTGTTTCCAAGGTTTGAAAGCTGTTTTTTTCCCAAGGTTTGAATTAATTGTTCAAATTATTAATTAATCCAAGGTTTGAATTGTCCCAAAGGAAAGAGCTGTTTCCCAAGGGTTTGAAAGCTGTTTTTTTCCAAGGTTTGAATTAATTGTTGTGCTTGGTAGACATTTGTGAATACATTTACAGAGAGGGGCGAGAGAAGGAGGGGGGAGAGAGGAGGGGGAGAGAGGAGGGGGGAGAGGAGGGGAGAGAGAGGGGGGAGAGAGGAGGGAGGGAGAGGGGGAGAGAGAGGGGGCGAGGAGGGGGGAGAGGGGGCAAGAGAGGGGGCGAGAAGAGAGGGAGAGAGAGGGGGGGGTCGAGAGAGGAGGGGGCGAGAGAGGGGGCAGAGAGAGGGGAGGGAGAGAGGGGGTCGAGAGAGGAGGGCGAGAGAGGAGGGGGCGTCACAATTCAAGAGAGCGGGAGAGGAGGAGGGGCGAGAGAGGGTGACGGGAGAGGGGGTGAGAGTGGGGGCGAGAAGAGGGGCGAGAGAGAGGGCGAGAGAGAGGGGGGAGGAGGAGGGAGGAGAGAGGGGAGAGAGAGGGGGCGGGAGAGGGGGAGGGGGGCAAGAGAGGGGGGCGAGAGAGGGAGGAGAAGAGGGGGTCGAGAGAGAGGGAGGGGAGGGGCGAGCAGAAGAGGAGCCGCGGGAGGAGGCCGCGCCGAGGAGATAGACAGGAGGAGCGTACAATCACAGAGAGGCCGGAGAGGCGGGAGGGAGGAGGGGGGGGGGTGTTTGAGGAGGGTGAGGGGGGGTTGAGAGTGGGCGGCGAGAGAGAGGGAGCGAGAGGGAGAGGGGCGAGAGAGGAAGGGGGGAGAGGATACGGGAGGGCGCGAGACCTAGGGGGACGAGAGGGAAAAGAGAGGGGGAGGGAGAGAGGGGCAAGAGAGGGCGAGGAGAGGGGCGGTACACATTTCTTCTTCTTTTCGTTTGTACTGACGTCACATTGACGCTGGGGACTGAGTATGTTCCCCAGGTGTTTTTCCCCAAGTTATGGCTCATTTTGATACGTTGGTCCGATCATATCTGAAGATGCCCCATCCGTCTGTTTATACGACGAGGCGAAGCTGCACATACTGGCACGCACCTACGGGCCCGCACTCGTAATAATAATAAGAAGAATAATAACAAAAAACAAACTAAAGAGTTCATGGAACACATTACCCCCACAGTCTTGAGAAATGAGGACATGGGCGGGATGTTCGAGCGGCAAATTTGATTGGTCGCGATGACGTAAAATGCCACAATATTTTGTTAAAGTGCTGCTAAAGGGAAGTTTTGAAAGGGCCAAAAAGTCAATTTGGATTCTACAGTGTTCAAGTTTCTAAATCAGTTGAAATAAAACAAAGATATCAAAGGTTGTTGAAATTTTTTTTCGGAAGTTTATCCACGTTGATGCAGCGTCTTGCCGCCACCTTATTGAACACATTGTTTGTGCTGTCGTTTGTGTCCTTTATTCAAAGCAGTAATTTTCCTGTTTGAAATGATTTTCAATTTTGCTCGACTGCCACACAGGCAGACAGAGTAAAAAAATCCTCTCTGCGCAAATGCGATCATGTTCCAATTAGTGTTCAAAATATAACACTCAATTTAAATTAACTTGTTCCTCGATCATAAACTGAATTTTGTAGACAACAGACAGAGAGACAAAGTGAACCAATTGCTTAACTCCCCTTTTCGCTTCCCATGTGCACGGTAATAAATTTGGCAAAATGGTGGAACTGTGCTGTTGAACAATTGTTTTTAATTTCTTACATCATGTGGCAAGATTGGTGCAGAGCTACACCAGCTAGCAATGAACAGCCATTTCCAATGCTACTCATGGATCTCTTACCTTATCAAACCACCTGCCACAATCTTCTCATGAAAAGTTGAGAAAATCAGGTCATTAAACGCTCTCACGCCTGAGTAATATAAATGGCATTTAAGTGCCATCACCTTTTCAAAGATGTAGGCTTTCTCAATCACACCACAGCAAGTTAAACCTTGCACTTCACGCCATCATTCAGCAACATTAGTGCTCCATGCTGAGTGCTGCAACATGCAATAACGTCATCAGTGGCAATGCAGTCTCACTTTGGGACATAATCAGTGGCAGCTGTCATCTTCCTTTGGGGAACGGCATGATTAGGGACCAGATTTTCGATGCGCATTTCCATCCGTAAAACTTCCACATGTACTCTCCACACGTGGGAAATCCTGTTCCGTGCGGGAAATGTGCCAAGTTGAAACTTTTTTTTTTTCCAATGACATTGGCTGAACGGTACCGGTTTTCTTATGAAGGGGGTCACACAGAACGACATTCTCATGGTCATTTCGGTGGGATATCATTTCGATAGGATCGCCCATACAGCTTGTTTGTTGATAAATCGTCCAGGAGCCAATTCTTTGAAGGGCCAGATAAATACGGTTTCAGACAACACAGACCACATAAAAGGTTTGATTGATTATTCTGTTCGATCAAATCTTCTGGAACATTTCCAGGGTGGTGTCACTCAAAATTATGGTGTAACTTTTTGTTTTTTTAAACAGGCCCTTCATTGTGAGAGTGGTTCGTATTTGAGTGATCACCTGAATGGGAGATTAGTCTGGGAGTTTGGTTCTTATTAGATTACTGTGGTATATCTTTCCAACTGACATTGGTTCATGCCAACGAACCGATTTGTTGTATTTTGGTGTTATTAATCCTATCGGGTGGTGTGTGGAAAGGGGGGGGGGGTGAGGGGGTGGGATCTTTCTCTTATCAGATAAGAGAAAGAGTCACTCTTATCTGATACCACTGAACAATGCATCATAATGTACCATACCTTTATATCATATCGAGTTTCACTGTATTATTCTGTGTTGCAGGTATAACAGAAAAGTATGGTGAGTACAAGGATTACAAGGAAATTATGCACAGGAGGAGACCATTCGGCCCATCATGCCTGCACCACACCAATTGCAGAATTTTAACAAATCCGTCAATATCCCTTCCGTTCGTGTGCAGCCTTTTTGGCTGCTACACTGGTACTCATTTCGCTGACTTCAGAAGGATGACAGGCTGAATCAACCCCCCTGGTGTTAATTCAGCAGCCAACGGGGCTTGAACTCAGGACCCTACGATCCCAAGCCACCAACCACCCTCACTGCTAAGTCAACACCAGGTTAAGCCAATGAGTAAAGATTTGGAGGACGAGGACAGTGGCACTTGTTGCATATTTTCCCATTTTACCAACAACAAACCAAAAATAAAGCGCAAACTTTGACAAACACCTACTGTGCCAGGATGATACTATAAGTAGCCGCTCAAAAGGCTGAAAAGTCATCCACAGAGAGACACTTCCTTCAGTTCTCCAGTGCAGACAGGACGATTTATTTGAGCAACTCAAGCCTGAAATGGAGACACTAGAAACCTTGGATGCTCATTGGCGTCCCAATTGTTACAAATCCTGCACAAGCAAGCACAACCTGGATCTTACCCGGAAGAGAAGTGGTCCATCTTGTCCTCCTGAAGCTTCAGGACCTTGTGCAACAGAATCTTAAATATATCTGAGAAACAGTCCAGATGCCAGTTGGAAGTTTTTGACGAGTCTAGTTGTATGTTTTGTAGAAGCAAATCTTACAAGAGGGAAAGGGAAACTGATCAATGTCTGAGAGAGAGAGAGAGAGAGAGAAGAGAGAGAGAGAGAGAGAGAGAGAGAGAGAGAGAGAGAGAGAGAGAGAGAGAGAGAGAGAGAGAGAGAGAGGAGAGAGAGAGGAGAGAGAGAGGGGAGAGAGAGAGAAGAGAGAGGAGAAGAGAGAAGAGAGAGAGAGAGAGAGAGAGAGAGAGAGAGAGAGAGAGAGAGCGCGACAGGAGGTTTTGGCCAGATCCGAACAGCAAGGAGTTGTCATTCGTTCCAATATTTCATCTGGTGTATTTGTTCAGATGGCTGGTGACAACAATGACTTCAATGAGGATAATTTATATGGAAAACACACCACACAAGTGACTACCAAAGTTATATATCAACGAGGATAATTTGGACCTATTTCAGAACAAAAGCCTTTGGCTGACCAGTCTCAGAAGAAGACATCACTTGAACATTTGGCGCTAGTCAAAAGTATCGAGGAGTTTGACGTTTTTTGAAAAAGACCAAAGGTCACAGACTTTGTGGGAAATATATCCAGTGATTGCTTAGATTTCATGGGGGAAATCTACCCATCAGCCAGCCTGGTGGATCTGGCTTTGGCTCTTTGTAGGATTTGCCCAGCAAAGCTATTTGATGTTCATATCTCCCCCAACAGTTGATGCAACCAAAGCAAAAAAGAACAAAGAAGCATGTTCTCTCATTCAAACTCTCCACAGTTCCTTTCGCCCTTAACTATGCAGATGGTACAATGAGGAAGACGACGAAGAGTATGCTGCTGTTAGAGTTAAAAAAGCTGGGGGAACAATGTCAAAACTACCCACACCCGATATGCATACAACGTTTGTGATTGATGGCATGGCAGTAGCGCAGATGGTCAAGAGTGGCATTGTGCCAACATTTGGACAAATAGCCTCGAAACTGTATGTGACATTATTACTACTCCACTGGGACAGCATGGCTGCAATAAAGTGGACATTGTCTTCAACCAATACAAAGAAGGATCTATCAAATCTGCCGAGTAAGACCTCAGAGGAACATTACCTGCATTAGAAGTAAAAATCCTAAGTTCACAGACACGAACAACAATGGGTCAATTACATCCAGAATCCACAGAACAAGGAAAATCTGTGTTCCTTCTTGTCAGAGGGATGGTGCGAGATGGTTCAAGCTAAACTACAGCATGGCCTGCAAATAGTACTTGGAGGTTGGTTCCTGTGACCATCACTAAAAGCAACCGAGAGGTTATTGAGATTCACACCACTGATCATGATGAAGCAGACACTCGAATGCTGTTGCATGCTAAGCATGCATGCATCCTCTGAAAATGCCAGACTTATAATCCAATCACCAGACACCGATATGGCCTTGATATGCGTCACCCATGACAGGGAAATTGGATGCAAGGATCTATTGTTCCAAACAGTTCCAAAAAGTTCCAAAAGGGGTGCAGGAGAGCTCCTTGGACTGAGAAGGGGCAGGAGGGCCGGGACAGGCAGGTGAAGGGGGGGGGGGGGCGGAGGAGAGCTCTGCGGATTGAGAAGGGGCAGGAGAGCTGGCGAGGTGGGGTAGTGGGGAGGAGAGCTCTGTTACTGAGAAGAGGCAGGAGCGTCGGTCGGCGTGGCCGGGGGGGGGGGGGGGGCATTGTTCATGGGATATTCATCACAGCCTTTTTAAATGCTGAATTTGGAATGATATACAACAACCACCGAAAAAGGAAGATCACAATAAAAATGCAAAAGCAACTAAAGGGAAGAGTTTTTATTTATTGTAGAATAACAACTCACAAGATGATGAGACAAGAAAATGGACCTCAGATTGTTGGGGAGACTCATGGAAATTGAAACAGAGTTCCAATCAGCCAATCAATTAATCAATCTTTGCAATTGGCTACAAAGTGTTACTTATTAACGTCTCTCGCCGTGCGCAACCCCAGATAAATCTGCGAGTTTATTATACAAATCAACTCCAAATTGTCATAGAACAGTTTGCATGTTCTCGTGATATTTTGTGTTTTAAAACTTTGCCAAATTAGAGGCATTTATAATTCCCCATTAATAAATCATTCCCTCATTGAAATTTCAAATAGCCAAATAACCCCATCACAAACAATGGCCAGCAGAAAAAAAAAAGTTACACTACAATCTTAGGTGAAAACCCACCCAAGAAATGTTCCAGGGAGGTTGTTCAAACACAAAATGCATTCAAACCTTTTATGTGGTGTGGGTTGTGCGAGACCACTTTTCCCAGGGTCTGGTTCCTCGATTAAAAGGCCAGTTGAGAGATATTTAGCACACAAGGGTGGAGAAAATAATGAATTCATTCCCTCACCTGTTCCTCGGCCTTGCTCTGGTTCTTTTCCAACTCCAGACGAGCTTGCTCGGCCTCTTGGTGGCCTTGCCGGGCTGTGCTCAGTTGCTTTGTTACCTCTGCATTCTGCAGACCAGGGAACACGGCCTCGACTCTTCATCACAACATCAACAACCACCATCACCACCAGCTTTCAGCACAATATGCATGTATGTATATATATCTATAACATGAAATGAGTCAAAATGGCCTTGAATGCAATTTATTTTTGTGGTTAATCAATCACATATCTGCTGGCCAAAGAAGAAGAAAAAGTAAAAGAAGAAGAAGAAAAAGAAGAGTAAAAAGAAGAAGAATAAGAATTTACATATGTGCCAAAAGAAACAGGAAAGTGAAGGTGAAAGAGTTCAAGGTTTCAACACCAACAGAAAAACCTCACACAAGGTGTTTGCACAAGCCAAGGAGAACATAACCAAAGTTATTTAATTTTTCCATCAAAATGAAAACAATACATCAATATGTCAATCTGCTTATCGGATAATAGTGGGGCAACTTAGCATAACAATTGTGCATTTTGTGAGGAAAGCACCAAATTTGGCACACTAGTAGCCTATCATATTATGAACAGATTTGGATATTGGGCCATGTCAAAATTTTTGATGGCAGTGGAAAATGGCTGCCACAGCCATCAGCGGCTGAATTTTGAGATGGCCCAATATCCAAATCTGTTCATAATATGATAGGCTACTAGTGTGCCAAATTTGGTGCTTTCCTCACAAAATGCACAATTGTTATGCTATATTTAGCTAAGTTGCGCCACTATAACAATGAGGTGAAATCGACAAAACAGTTCGGTACTGATAAGATTGTTTTTGAAAACGCTATTACTTTGCCTGAACCAGTGTGGGGAAGAACCTCCTGATGAGAGTGTAGGACTCGCCTACATTTTTTTACCCAAAGTGAATGGAAGCATTTATGACGACGTAACATCCACCAGTCACAGCGGAGGAACCAGGCCACCAAACCGATCGACAGCAACCAAAAAGGGTGTTTTGCTTTTCAAACTTGGAATTTGTAATGTATTCAATAAACAGGGATGAAGACTCTGAAGTGGGAACAATAGGTTTAATCCAGACACGGGCACAATACAGCATGGCACAGCACGGCGCCGTTACATGGGTGGGTCACACGACTCTCCTTTACCACGCCCCGGTGCGCCCATGTCTGCAAGCATTAGCACAAACTACTGATACATCTCAGAATTACAACAAAAATCATCTTCAATTTAATAAAAACAGTTTTATGCAATCACATAGCCCAAATGATTTGCATAAAAATGTAAAAATATTAATATTGAAGACCGTAATTAATGGTCACCCTCTCCAAGTCCAGGCTGGTTGCCCACCTATTCACCCCTTAGTCTACCCATTGTGGAATCGTCTCTCTGTGTCCATAGTCTCGTCCTCCTCACCTCAGTCTTCATAATTGGCTAATGTATAATTCACATTCACCCATGCACATATGTTCCTCTCACTCAAGGCCATCGATACTCGTTTTGTGAAATTCCTCCTTGTGGATGTCCACCCACTGATCCCCCAAGCCCTTTTGTGGTTTGTAAAGCTGCGGGCAGTTTAATGCAAGAGGCAGGATATTTATATTAATTAATAATCCCATTACGAGGCTTCGGTAACCAAAAAAAAACGAAGAGGAAAAAGAAGAGTAAAGACAAGAAGAAGTTTTGGAATCCCAGGTTGCTTGGCTGGATCCAAGGGCCCAGGGGACCTTCTCCTTAGTCCTTCAAGATAATTGCAAAATGAGAACAATCACCGTTTCAATACTCTGGTGACATATGTGGAAAACAAAACGACGACGTCCTACATTCATTTGAGGCCTGAAAGACGACAATGGAAGCGGAGCATATTTTTCCTCCCATGTCGGAATTGAAAGGTGATGAACGGAAAACACACACCGGCACAATTAGCGTCCCTGTACTAGTTTCGCTGTCAGAACTCAGAACGGCAAGTCCAAGCAACTGAGAAACAAAAGATTGAAATACAATCAAAGTACTGCACATTGAAGATGTAAACACCCCAACCACCAAACCAACACCCCCACCACCAAACATATCTCGATGGTGGTGCAGATCGTGAGGAATAAAAATGTCATTTCATGGAAATGTCTCAGAGAGCCGAGGAATGAGGGACGCGGGAATCACAGGAATTGGGCTAAGAAGAAGAAAGGAGGGACAGGAAGAGGTGGAGAAGTTAGAGAGGAGGAAGAGGGGGGATAGAAAGATAAAGAGGGAAATAGGAAGATCGAGTAAGAGGGGGGCTAGGAAGAGTAAGAGGGAGAGGAGTGAAGGTGAGAAGGGAGGAGGAGAGTAATAGAGGAGGGGGAAGAGGAGCAGGAGAAAGGAGGAGGAAGAATAAGAGGAAGAGGTGAATGAAAAAGAGGTGTCATTCCTTGGGGAAGAGAAGGATGGTTGGGGAGGGGGGGTGGTGGGGAAAGTATGTAAGAGGGAGATGTGGTGAGGGGTGGGAGGCAGTGGGTAAGAGGGAGGTGTGGAGGGGGGGAGGAGAAGGAAGAGTAAAGAAGAGGACGAATAGAAGGGTCATTCCTTGGGGAGTCGGAGGATGAAAGGAAGTGGGAGGGGTTGTGGAAGAAAAATAATTATATCATGCACTCTCAATTATAATTATAATTGTTGCTGGTGCTTTATAAATCTAATTTTTATGCTATAGTCGAATTGGCTGTCAGTAATGTTTCCCTTTCCAAGAGTCTTTTGACCTAAATATTGACAAAAGGAATGTCTTACTATGAAACAAGGTGACCTGGTTGATAACACTGCAACTTTTGCCATGATTATGTCATTCTCTTTCACCCAGTGGACACGTATTGCAGTTTGAGTTATTTTGCCTAATGCTTATCAGCTAGCCCTATAGTTGTCCCCTCCCATTCTTTGGAATGTCAAGTTGTGTATAACAATAATTGCTTCTGTTTTAGTGAAGCTTTTGTTTTAGTGAAGTCCATTCGAATGTTTCAGTCAAGCATTCAATGTTCTTCCTCCGTATACACGAAATTAAAGATTCTCGTTTGGTATGCTGATCCAACTTGTGGGAATTGAATTATTTTCCACCACAGGGTGAAACTTTAAAAAAATAAAAATAAAAATAAAATAGCTTCTGGTTTTATTATTAGAATCTTCACTTTGCAAACCTACTCAAAGATTTAATCCCATCATTGAGGGATGATGTAAATTAGGCCTGGGTTGGTCGAGTCCGCGTTCAAGTCCCTCCGGACTCACACCCCACCCCTTCTTCCTCCCACCCTCACTCCCCTCATCCCACCTCTCCCCCTCCAACTCCATTCACCCCATCTTGACTCCCACCACTTCACCTCCCTCCTCCCACCACCTCCGAACCCACTTCCATTTTTCTCCCTCCAACCATCTTTTTTGTTTTTGTATACTATGTGGAGGCTCGTGTCAGATCTAAGACACACAGAACATATAACAAGGCAGGAGAAAAGAGGAGCAGGAGAGGGAAGCACAAAATAGTGGGGAACAGAGACAATAGGAGATCTGTGGAAGGGAGGGGGATGGATGCATGGTGGTTGGCTTTAATGGGTTATGGTGGTGGATTGAGGATCCTCAGATCTGAGTTCACAATCCCCCTTGGCTGTTGAATTAATACCAGGTGGGGTTGACTCTGCCTGTCATCCTTCCAAGGTCGGCAAAAGGAGTGCCAGCTTGCTGGTATCCTGTGTTGGAGTAGTGACCTGTCAAGGATTGTACGCAATAGCCAAGGAGACTGCTTCGGCAGCACCAACGCTCTGCACAGAGTATGGTTCCAATGGATGGGAATGGAGAGGGATGGGGTGGGGTACATGGGGTAAACGAGTTGGTACTGCAGGGAGCTTCAGGAAGGAAAACAGGGAATTTGCAGGAGGTGAATTTGGGGTGGATTAACAGGGGTAGTAAAGATCAAGATTTTGGATGGGGTAAGATATGAGATGGTAGTAAACAGTTGTTTTGAAGACCTGGAGGAAGGAGTGGGGTTTGAAGAGGGTGTGGGAGTTTGCTCCAGAGGTAGGAAAAAAGAGAAATGAAAGAGTGAAAGTAAGCAGTGATTCTTGATATTGGCAGTTTCACCAGAAGGGGTTTTTTGGTGGATCTTGAGTGCCCTGAGGAAATATAGGGGGGAGAGATCACAGACAGAGCGGGGGGGGGGGGGGGGGGGGGGGGGGGGGGGGGGGGGGGGGAGGCCAGAGTGGAGATGGTGGAAGACAGATAGAACACCAACCTGCCTCCGGTGAGAGACCCAAAGACTCAGCTTCATCGTGGGGATATCAATGATCCTAAAAGCCTTGTTTCCACAGTGTGAAGTTGAGCGAGGTGTGAGGCAGGAGCACCACCCCAGGGGGCGGAGCAGTACTCCATCAGGGTGGCAGCCAGAATGCTTTGTGTGTGGTTAGAAGCTCAGGTGTGCCAAGGAAGGACTTTGCACAACATAGGATGTTGAGTCGGCGACTGGCTTTGAAGGCCATCTTGAGATGTGCTTTCCAGGAAAGATTGTGGCAGATAGTGAGACCCAAAAGCTTGAATGAAAGACTTCTTCAAAGGAATTGTTGAGAAAGTAGATGGGGGGGGAAGGGGGGTTCCAGCTGGTCCTTTCGGAGAGACATAGTGAGGGTGTGAGATTTGTCAGGATTGAAAGACATGTTTGTTCCAAGTGTTTGACCAGCTTATGATTTTATCCAGGTCTGCAGAGAGTGAAGAGGCTGCTGCCTGCCAATCAGAGGGATGAGACATGGTACGACAGAGGGTGGAGTCATCAGTAAAAAGAGATAAAGAGGATTTTCCAGGGAATTTGAGAGTTCATTGATGAAAACCAGAAAAAGCACAGGGCCAAGAACACTGCCTTGAGGATCTCCAGCCTGGATGGGAAGATGGGATGAGAGAATTTCATTAAGAGCCACACGTTGACCGTGACAGTAGAAGATGTCCACGAGCCATAAGTGGAGATTACCTTGGATACCATAAGAAGAGAGTTTGGTGAGCAGGGAGGGATGCCCGACCGTATCGAAAGCTCGCGATATGTCTTGAGAGATGGCTCTGATCTCATATTTGGCATCTCCACTCTTCCCCTCCCTCCTCCCACAAATGAATTTTTGCAGGGTGTATATTAAAGTGTTGGTGGAAACAATACATAAAAACTCGACTCACCAACCTCTGGGTGTGTCGAGTTTGTGCACGACTTGCTGAAAAAGGTGTAGTCTGTGTTTTGTAAGAAGATTATACAGGTTTGTGTGGTGTGCGCTTAAATGTTTTAGATGGTCTGAAGGGTACATTCCAATTGCAGTTAGTGTCGAAGGGGTTGAAACTCTCAAGTAAGTAAAAAGGGTCCAAAAAGTGGTCTTAAGCTGTAAATGGTCAAGGGTCCAAGCTGTCTCATCTGTCTGAAGGGTGTAAGGGGTCTCAAGGGTCTTATGAGTCGAAAGGGTATTTGGGGTCTTAAGGGTCTCCAGGGTCTTAAAGCATCTGAAGGGTCTTCAAGGTCTTACAGGGTCTTGGGGATCTTAAGGGTCTTCAGCGTCTTAAAGGTCTTTGAAGCCTTGGAGTCCAAAGGGTCTTTGGGGTGTTGGTGGGTTTTAGGGGTCAAAAATGGTCTTTTGGGGTCTTAAAGAGTCAGTCTTCTGGGTCTTAAGAGTCTTTCGGGTCATCAGGGTATTGAAGGTATCAAAGGGTCTTTGAGGTCGTAAAGGGTCTTGTGGGTCTTTGGTGTCTTGCGGTTCTTCAAGATATAAAGTGTCTTTGTGGTCTTAGAAGACTGAGGTGGTGGATGAAAATCCCCTTAAGACAATCCCGGGGTCGGACTTGGTCAGTGTGCCAAATTTGGTGGTTGTCGGCACAGTGGTCTTTACAAAAAACACGAAAAGACAGACAGACAGATCACAAATTTTATTTATTCCTAGTAGGGCACCGGTGGGAAACCAATGGGAATAGCAATAAATGTCTGACATTTGGACATCTTGAGTTAGATGCTGCATGTCGAATCTTCCAAAATGGATACTGGCAATTTATCAGATCCAGAAAAGATGTAAAATGGACAGTTCACAATTTATTTACTTCACATAACATGTGAATACATAACATGTGAATACATAACATGTGAATACATGTCCATGCACATGTGAAATACAATTTGTTTATAAATCCCAGATATCTGAAATGGCTATGTTTGGAGGAAAGCCAAATTGCAACGTCGGATATTGTCTCGGAAGTTGCGGTTTTCCATCTTAAACTAGATAAAGTTGTTGCAGTCGAGCAGGTACAGCAAATAGTGGAGGAAATTGCAGTTTCCTCTTGGCTTTCCCTGTTGATTAATTTGTGAAATGTTTCACAGAACAGTGCACACATGTTGACGTCATTGGACCGCAATTATGCTCTTCAACAATATTATCAGATACTTCATCCGATTCATTATGGATGCTGTTGTATATGTTTGCTGAGCACGCATTACCCTCCAAAGTCTTCGTTGCTGAGCATCCTGTGCAAGTCTGTGTTGAAGTTCATCAGTTGTGTCATTCTCCCGCCTCATTTTTTATTTATTTCTTCTTCCCGTGCAAGTCCATGATGACGTTCATCAGCTGTTTCATTCTGTTCCCTCATTCTTGTATACATTTTGAAAATGGCAGTTCCAAACGCAACACGTCGCGTTCTCTGGTTTAATGTCCCTCCAATTGATGCCTCGCCCTGCATGCCAAACTCCTGGGTGGTAGTTTATAGCTGGGTTGGGATTCTAACCCTAGCAAGGTAGCTCAAAGCTGAATGTGCAATCCTTTGAGAGTCTAAATTATACTAGCAGGCCATAAAATAACAAATGCAATACAATTAATTACTTGAAATCATACTGTCTCCAACAACAATCATCATATGGAGGAATTTCTTGGTCCATGCTTGCTGGTCCATCATATGGAGGAAATCATACCACAAAAATCATATGGAGGAATTTAATAGGAAAGATAGGAATGTATAGAGTTGCTTGGTCCATGGACGTGTAGGAGACACCACAATTTAAATGAAGTAAGGAAATGGTGAGCTGAAGTGTTTGTTACGTGTCACAACACGGGGGGTGATGCTGCGTTAATTAGGTAGGGTTTAAAGATAATTTCTCCCAATATGTGATTGCCCCTGTGACCTTATCCTACGTTTTTGCATTTCAAGACCGGCGATAAAAAAGGAATCACATCCTTAAAACAACAACAACCGAGCTGCATGTCCAAGCAGGCAAGAAACCCTGCCTCCAAAAATGCCAGCTAGCAAACCACACCCCCGGAGTGGACGATTGATGGGCGTGACGTCAGAGTGGAGGAGAGTGAGGTCAGGAGCAGGGTCTGGGTTGGGCGACAACAAGGCAGTTGGGACAAGATGTTCGGAGCGGGACAGAAGCGAGAGAGGCAGGATCGGCGGTTGAAAGAGAAGGGCATTATGGCTGGCTTCCCCTCTACATGGTGAAGAACACTGCATGATTCTTGTGTTCGTGCTGAGGCGAATTGGCTCGTGTGGTGGAGCAAGAAGCTGGCCATTGACTGT
The DNA here is from genome assembly GCA_035128595.1 of Eptatretus atami. Taxonomy (NCBI): domain Eukaryota; kingdom Metazoa; phylum Chordata; class Myxini; order Myxiniformes; family Myxinidae; genus Eptatretus; species Eptatretus atami. The sequence goes on from CM068967.1 coordinate 59,947,575, forward strand.
TGGCTGGATCGTGTGAGACCAGCCTCAAAGCCTCATGTTGTGCCATCGGGGGAAGAGATGGCGCCATTTCGCAGAGCAGCGGCGTCGGCAAGCATGATCGACAAAATAAGGTGCACTGCGGTTTCTAAGCCCTGGTGTTGAATATCGCCGCCTGAATTGCCTCCTGTATGTTTGCCTGCTCAGAGAGTGCCTGGGTGCCATTTTGGGTGCATCTTGAGCAGTTTGCCTGAAAAGCAGTTTGGTGACCTTCAAGCTTGAGAAGCTCATCCCTGGGCACATAGCTAAGTGCTGGGATAAAGGAGGGATTTTTATTTTATTATTCTGTCCCCTTGTTTGTTTCAAAGTCTGTGTGGAGGCGCCTCAAAATGAGATTTAGTTTGACCTCACGTTCCTTTTTGATTATTCCCCTTTGAATTATTACCATTGTAATTATTTGATTTATTTTCATGAAACCCTGGATTTATTTCAGTTGCTTGTGTTGTCTAAGTGTCGTGGGTTGGAGTAAAACCCCTGTGCTGTGCTTCCGTCTCCGTCCTCACGTCCCGCGTGCGCCATAATCTCCCGAGAATCTCGGCTGTAAGCCTCCAAGGGGAATCGTTCGGCTATCCATCCAGGTAGGGGCAAACTCTCCTGGACATGACAATACTTCACTTTTACTCTGCTTAAGATGTGTGACGTCGTCCTGTTTCACAAAGGAGCTTTATACTTGTGTGACTCTGGGATCAAAGAGTACCTCAGACTTGCAACTTTTTATTGTGACTGCATCGAAAGAATGAAGCATTTTATTGTGACGACTGTCGAAAGAATACAGCTCAACTGGAAGAGTCCCTGGGAAAAAGTGTTCTGGTTGGTGTATATGGGCATTACATCCCTCTGTCCAGCAAAAAACGAAATTACTCTTTTCTTTCATGTACAACATACAATAGGACATTTTTAAAATTGAATATTTAAAATAAACTTATTTAAAGTGTACGTGTACATAACTTGTAAAACAAGAACTAAAAAAAATCTCTCAGGAATATTCCCTCTTATGTTTATTTATTTTACATAGTATATGTGAATTACATGTCCATACACATGTGAAATACAGTGTTTACAAATCCTGAACTTGCACTCGATTCAGCCTTGAAAACTTAGTGCGAAAACCAAAAGTTTTACAAATTAAAGACCATGATTTTCTTTCCTCGATCTGCATTATGAAAATGTACCTTCTTTTGGCTGTGTATAATAAATAGACCGCTGCTGCGATCGATGACATGCATTACTTCGTCTTCTTTGCACGAGTTGTAATCAAAATATACCTTTGTTTCTTCAAAAGGTAACTATGATGAAAAGGTAACTTGATGATAACTCCCCCTCCCCACATTGCGTCTGACCAGATACATTGAAAACGGCGATTAGAATGCATTTTTGTATATAAACGCCATTGTTCGTCCAATTTTCTCACCTTTTCCTGAAACTGAAAATTGAATCATCTTCATGACCACAAAAAACATGAAATCAGATGGTGAATTAGAGTTGAGATATAGCCATGAGGGAGTCTGAATGGACTTTATATTGCAGGCCTTAATTACACATAAAATGCATTTTTGTCTAAAAACGCAAATTTTCTTCCTGTATTTTGCATCTGAAACATACACGATCTTAGCGACTACAAAAAAACAGAAATCAGATATAGAATCAGAGTTGAGATAAAACCGTGAGAGTGCAAGAAAGTGTGAGCCGAACAAAAGAGGTTCTCCGGAGTTAACAAAATGGTGGTGATTTGATTTTAAAGCCCCTCCCTGAATGTCAGAGACCCCACGCTGAACTGGGAAGCCTCTCCCCAAACAGACAGAAAGACAGACTGGCGCAGATTATGCACCAGCAAATACAAACCATCGCTTCACTGATGGAGTAATTAAGGGGGAGAGGAGAGTAGCGGTAGAGGAGAGGGGAGAGGAGAGAGGGAGGGGGGGAGAGAGAGAGAGAGAAGAGAGGGAGAGAGAGAGAGAGAGAGAGAGAGAGAAGAGAGAGAGAGAGAGAGAGAGAGGAGAGAGAGAGGGAGAGGAGAGGAAACGAGACGGAGAGGGGGAGGGAGAGGGGAGGGAGACGGAGAGGAAGAGGGAGAGGGAAGAGGGAGAGGAGAGGGGAGAGAGAGGAAGTAGGGAGGAAGGGGAGAGACGAGAGGACGGGGGAGGGAGGGAGGGAGAGGATGAGGAGGGGGGAGAGAAGGAAGTAGGGAGGGAAGGGAGAGGATGGGGAAGAGAGGGGAGGGGAGGATAGAGGGAGGGGGAGAGAGGGGAAGTAGGGAGGGAAGGGGAGAGGACGGGGGGAAGGGAGAGGAGAGGAGGAGGAGAGAGGGGGGGAGAGGCAGACAGAGCAGAGAAGAGAGGGAGAGAGAGGGAGAGAACGAGAGAGAGAACGAGAGAGAGAACAGAGAGAGGAGGAGAGAGCAGAGAGAAAGAGGAGAGAGAGAGAGAAAGAGAGAGAGAGAGAGAGAGAGAAGAGAGAGAGAGAGAGAGAGAGAGAGAGAGACAGAGAAGACAGAGACAGAGACAGAGACAGAGAGACGGAGATGTAGAGAGGAAACAAGAGGGAGACAGAGATGAGACGGAGAGGAGAGGGAGAGGGAGACGGAGACGGAGAGGGAGAGGAGACGGAGAGGGAAGGAGAGGAGAGAGAGACGAGAGGAGAGGGAGAGACAGATAGACAGAGAGGGAGAGGGAGAACAGAGACAGAGACGGAGACGGAGAGGGAGAGACGGAGACGGAGACGGAGAGACGGAAACTGAGACGGAGACGGCAACAGTGAGTCAGCAACAGAGAGTGAGGGGGGGGGTGGTAGGAGGTTAAAAAAAAGAGAGAGAGAAAGGTGAGGGGTGGAGGTGGGGTTAGCAAAGAGAATGATATGTTATGCTTAATGACCGAGCACATACACAAAAATAAACTCATGTCAGAACAGCTGCACACACAACGACACAGCAGAGTTTATAAAGTAATCCGCTGGCTCATCTACAAAAACTTTGATATCCCAGCTCCAGAAAATTTGTGGGAATATCAACCAAAACCGATCACTGAAAATGTGAAGTACCGCTCACGTACGACCTTCTGATCCCATCGAGCATGAACATTGAAAACAAAGCTTTGTGACCAAATATCATACTTAGATACAGAAAAGAGCGAAGAAGGCATTGCTGTTGGAGGTGTTAATTCCAGTGATTTTGGACTAACCAATGCAGAAATCAAGAAAATGACCAAACACCAAGACCTGAAGAATGAAGTGAGAAGATCCTGGAAGCTGAAGAATGCCAAAGTTGTACCAGTGATAGCTGGACCTCCAGGAATGATGACAAAGAACCTCACAGAGATATTAAAAACCATCCCTGGAAATATTATTACAAACGAACTGCTGTTGGAAGCTGTTCAGTGACGATTCTGAAGAGAGCCCTCGGCACAAAACTTTGACAACAAAAACCTTCACCAACCAAGATATTCTCGTTTTGTATTTTTAATCTATTTTCTGAAATTTGTAGAATTTGTTTTTCACTTTGAAGTTGTGTGTTACGGTGTGCAAATAAAGGTGGAAAAAGTCTGATTTAATGTAATTTAATTCCAGGCTATAAGGCAACAAAAGGCGGAAATTTTGAAAGGGGGTGTAGACTTTCTATAGGCACTGTATGTATGTATATATGTATGTATGTACTGTATGTATGTAAGTAATGTTATGTATGTTATGTATGTATGTATGTAATGTTATGTATGTATGTACGTATGTTATGTAATGTACATTATGTTATGTTATGTATGTATGTGTGTATATGTATACGTGTATGTACATCTGAAAATCGTAGGAAAAAACAAGGTCAGGCGAGGAGCACAACCACCCACCCACTCCCTCGCAGGCAACTTATGATTTTCTTGTGTACACACGTCACAGTACAAGTGGTTTACTGACTCGTTGCAGACAGGGGGATTATTATCAAGGGCAAAAAATATATTTGCCCCACCAGCCCACACTTCACCCCCCGGAATAATAAAATCAAAACAAGCCACGTGCCTAAAGAATGGCTGTAATAGTAACCTCCAAAAGCATTGATAATTAATGCAAACACAAACAGGTCCAAGTATAATAAAGACCCCATTACTCAGAGCTTTCGAGTAGAGGAAACCCGACAGGCCACATCTCAACGTGTGGGTAAAGAATTTATAAAAATTGTGTCCTCCTGGAGAATATTCAACAATTGCTCTCAATTCCTATCAGGAATTAGCCTTCTTCCTTGGATAAGCAAGGCATTGCAATCAAATTACACCGGATTGAGTCCCACATCTTCAAATCAAATTTCCCACAAAAAGTTTGACATTCATCCGGGCGACTTGGCCCTACACGCGGCCCTTTTGACAATTCAGGAGTGGATGCACATTCTGAAGTCCAAGTCCGAGGCCAAGCACTCTCATTGGTCATTTCTCGAGCATGCCAACACCACGGGGGCACCCATTATTTGTCACTAACCTTTTTATGATGATAGCATCTGGGGTCAGCTGGTGGCTTACCTGTCTGCTCAAAATAAATGCATCCTCAAAGCACAAAATGCTTTTTACTGCCATAACCTTGAGGCTGGTGCCCCTCAAGGCAGTATCCTGGGATTATCCTATTCCTGGATTACGAAAATGACCTGTCTGCCTCTCTGGAAACCCAACCATATCACTTTGGTGGATGACTACTGTGCAACAGCATAGTCCCTCACCTGATATATGTCATTCGTTGTTAGTAATTAGCACAAAGTCACTCTTGTGTCTTCAGGATGACCACATGACTAACATCTAAATGTACTTTTTAGATCAATCTAAAAAGTACATTTAAGGATGACCCCTAGGTTTTTGCAGGGTGCACACGGTCCACCATCAACCCTCTTCTGGTGAAACTACCTAAATCCAGAATCACTGCTCACCTAAACTCAGTGTTCCTCTATTTTTACCCCCATCTGTGGAATCAACTTCCACATTCTCCTCAATCTCTTTCTTTCCTCCAAGTCTTCAAGACAGTTTTTATCCACAATCTCAGATCATCCCCCATCCATAACCATGATCTTTTCTGCCCCCATTAACCATCCCCACACCATTCTCTTTTGAAAGTTCCAGTTTCTCCTTCCCGTGAGTTTGCTTCTGTATCCCTCTTGTCAACTCCATGCGTCTTTCCCTACTTGTCATTATTCCCCACATCCCTTATTGTCCAATCTCCCTCTATTTTGTTCCTCATCCCTGCTGTTGGTGTGTTTTCCCTTCTCTTGTTCCTGTTGTTCTGTTATGTCCTGATCGATTCTTTGTTCCAGCTCCTCCATGAGCCTTGATGTTGTATCCCCAAAAAAAAGAAATCTCTCAAAGAGGTGTCATAATTATGAGTCTGAGGAGCTCTAATTATAATTAGAGCTCCTCAGACTTTCAATCTGAATTCCTTCCTGGGCTGTTCAGATCCCTCATTTGGCCTCCTTGGAATTCTTCATAAAGTTAGGTCATTCCTTGGCTATTCTCAGCTCTTTCAGCTCCAAAAAGTGTACAGCACATGAATCTGCATTACTCTCAAGAAAAGCTCTGCTCCAAGGGCTGGCACCGCTAAATATTAACCCATACCCTGAGGGACAGTACAATCCAGTACTCTGAGGGTAATTGGTGTCAATCAACTGTAAGCTGAGTTACAAAAAGTGCTCCTCTTCGACAGCAGACAAATTGGTGGCCTAACTGTCTGGCCACCTTCGCCCCATCAATCCTTCATCACTTACGAGTCGCATCGTGTCCTGTGTGCTCAACCAGTCACCCAGAGCTCATTACTCTCCCCAAATATAAGCTAACAACCCCACAACTACTCCTTTGTTCCCCTCTTCCCTCCAGTGTGGAATTGTCTCTGTTCAGTCTATCCGGTCACATTATATCCACCACTCCATTTAGATGGTGAACCTGAGGCATATCCTGCTGTTCCCCCTTATGACTCGATCCTATTTTTCATTTTGACTCGGTCCACGTTTATGTTATTTGTTGCCTATTTCCACACATCACAATATGGCCTCAGGACAACAGCCCCCCTATTTAAATTGTGCTTAGTGCATGGCTAATTAATCAGTTTGTGGAAAAACTGATGAATGATGGAATATTCTAATTAATCAATGATAAAATGATTAAAAGAATTAAATACTTCTGAAAATGGTAAGAAAGAACTTTATTGTTACTGTCGCATGAAATAAGACCAAAGAAAACAGCTCGTCAAGAATCTCATCATTCAAAGAGGTGTGCAGTTTTGTAACAAAGAAGCCAACGACACTGAAACTTCTCTCTCCCTCCACCGAAGTTGGAGGTTTCACCTTCATAGCATTGAATACCTTCAAGGAGTTTCGACATTCCTTGGAGCTTACCAAGATGGCCATTACTGTCTATAAACAAATTAAGATTTCTTGGGGTGAAGTTTCCAGATCCAGCACTTTTGCTTTTGCTTTTGCTTATTTCTTCATTTCTGATATCAAAGCATCCAGTTCCTCTGCCTTGTTCAATTTCTTCGGTGGTTCTGTTTCACTGACTGTTTGATCCTCACCGTCTTCCTTGACCTCATTCTCATTACCATGGTTTTGGAAGCAGTGAATGTAAATGACTTTGGTTGTCTCGGCAAATTCATTCCTAGATGGACGTGGGAGCAAAGAGTCACCTTCCGAGAGTGGGCTGGACTGAAGAGCACTTGGGTCCTCCAGAGAGAATAACAAGCCAGCAAGATTTGCATTTCTTCTTTCCTCTGATCTATATCCAGACACAAGTTGTGCCCTTTCATGCTGTCCTGTTCATTTAATTTCCTCAGCACAAACTCCGATTTTTTTCAACCTTTGTTACCATGTAAAATATGCACCCAAATTTATTACCACGTATAATACGCCCCCTAATTTTTTACCAATTACAATACCCACCCTAATTTGTTAAGACGTATCATACACACCCTAATTTGCTACCATGAATAATACGCACCTGAATTTGTTACCATGTATAATACGCCCCCTAATTTTTTACCAATTACAATACCCACCCTAATTTGTTCAGACGTATCATACACACCCTAATTTGCTACCATGAATAATACTCACCCGAATTTGTTACCATGTATAATACGCACACTAATTTGTTACCATGTATAATACGCATCCGAATTTGGTACCACGTATAATACACACCGTAATTTGTTATCATGTATAATACGCACCCTAATTTGGTACCACGTATAATACACACCCTAATTTGTTACCATGTATAATATGCACCCAAATTTGGTACCACGTATAATACGCACACTAATTTGTTACCATGTATAATACACACCCTAATTTGTTACCATGTATAATACGCACCCTAATTTGGTACCACGTATAATATGTACTCTAATTTGTTGTTACCATGTATAATACGCACTCTAATTTGTTACCACGTATCATACGCACCCTAATTTGTTACCATGTATAAAAAGGCACTCTAATTTGGTACCATGTATAATACGCACCCCAATTTGGTACCATGTATAATAGGCACTCTAATTTGGTACCATGTATAATACGCCCCCAAATTTGGTACCACGTATAATAGGCACTCTAATTTGGTACCATGTATAATACGCACCCTAATTTGGTACCATGTATAATACGCACCCTAATTTGGACCATGTATTAATACGCACCCTAATTTGTACCATGTTAAAAACGCACCCTAATTTTTACCATGTATAATACGCACCTTAATTTGTGCCACGTATAATACGCACCCTAATTTGTTCCACATATAATATGCACCCTAATTTGGGACGTATAATACGCACCCTAATTTGTTACCACATATAATACGCACCCTAATTTGTTACCAGTATAATACGCCCCCCTCATTTGTTACCATGTATAATACGCACCCTAATTTGTTACCAATTATAATACGCACCCTAATTTGTTTACCATGTATAATACGCACTCTAATTTGTACCACATTAATACGCACCCTAATTTGTACCATATAATATAATACGCACCCTAATTTGTTTACCACGTATAATACGCACCCTAATTTGTTACCATGTATAATACGCACTCTAATTTGTACCACGTATAAATACGCACCCTAATTCTTTACCACGTATATACGTACCTAATTTGTAACCACGTGTCATATGCACTATGATTTCCAGATAAAATCCTTAGTGAAAAAAAATGCACATTCTATTTGGAATATGACAGTAGCCAATTTATACACGTAAAAAGGTGCCAAGTCGAAATTCCACATTACAAAAGTTAACGTAAATAGATGCTGAAATTATGGGGAAATTAATAATTTTTCATCATTTTCTAAAAAGATTTTTGATTAACTCATGATTCAGCCTGGTGCTGGCTTAACAGTAAAGGTGGCTGCCTTAAGATCTTAGGGTCTTGAGTTTGAGCCCCTGTCATGCATATATATATATATAACACCAGGTGGGTTGATTTAGCCTCTCATCCTTCCGAGGTTGACCATAAAGCTTACTGGAAACAGTGGGCACTGCATCAGTGGCACAGCTGTGCTCCCAGCAAAGATGCAACCAGTAGCCGCAGGCTGCATTCAAAATAATAAAAGGTACCTTTTAAAAATCGAAACAACGATTAACTAACTGATAAATCATAAACATACCCAAATTGTGCTGTCCAAATGTCCAAATTCACTGTGCTGTCTCTCCATCCCTTGTCCACACGCACTTCTATGGTTTACTTTTGTTATGGTCACCTCTACCCCTGTCATGGAGCTTTTTAATGAGCCTCGAAGCCCATATAATAACAATAATTTAAAAAGTCATTATTTATTGAGCTATGAAGACTCATAAAAGTCGAGAATAACAGCAAGGTACAGGTGAACAGACATAAAAGGAGCAAAAGGAAAACAGTACGACAAGAACATATGGATGCACCACAAAATAAGTCAGGAATTGGCTCAGTGAGTGTATTAAAGCTCTGCAGTGGAAATGGGAACAATCATGATTGGTAGTGGACAGCAGACTTGAAATCCTGCTGGGGAGAGGTAAAGAGGTCACGGAAACAGACTAAAGAATACAGTTGCACAGGCAAGAGAAGAGAGTGATAAAGGAGTGTAGTTGATTACTAAAGTTGGGTTTGGGATGGGGAACAAGGGAAGGGGTTTGTTGTCGATTCTCTCATTCTTAAAGTACTGCTACATGTAGGGCAGCGAATGGGAACCCCCATATGTGCAAGTTAGTGCACATGCGTTGTAAATGAAAGGAAATTCCACATCAGTACATGTTCCGTGTATATATGCACACAAGGTCGGGGATTAATTATAAGTTAGAATTGCTGTATATGTTGTCCATTCCTCCTTCACCCCTCTTTCCCCTGATTTATTATTTGTTATGGGTCCAATGAAGCTCAGTTTCACTGCGCCGGGATTGATGTGGACCTATTTTTGGGCATGCGAAGACAACCGCTGTGCGGCGGCTGGGCTCTAGCAGGTTGCTTTCAATTCCTTTGTCTTTCCAGCAATCCCGGCCATCCCTTCATTTGTACAGATCTGCGGCCATAGTAGAGGCTGGAGGTATTTCACTGTAATCATTAGATGAGTGTTTTGTGTCATCTTTGGTTGAGGCTTCGCCGGGATTTTATGCCTTGTGTCTTCCTTTGTAATTGATTGAATAGTATCATGTTTATTCCTGCTCCTGGTAATTTTTCAGAGTCGTCGTTTGTAATTTATTGTTAGTATCAGTGTGGGGATGTCATCTTGTCACGCCATTGGCAGGAAGAACCTGTGAGGTAACAGGGACAATTAGATCGGGTGATAAAATCCATTGATGTGAATGTCCCTCCCTTACGGTGCCATTGGCCAATCATCGTTCGGTTGTTCGGGGGTGAAACCCCCGTGGATATGGGCTGGTGCATGCGTAGATAACATACATGCCTGTCACATTGTTCCCCCGTAGACACGAGTACAATATTGCCTATGAATAGTCTTATGATCTTGTTTCCATATCAAACAATTCAAACTAGAGTCAAAGCACCACGCTTGATTATAAAAACTTTTACAACCTACCTGGTGGCATGCACTGAATACAAAGGCAATGTCTGTGGATCTGTATGCGTGTTCCTTATCACATTGAAAATGGCAGGACCAATCTGCACCAAATTTTGTGTGTATATTTTGGGTCCCCCTGGCCATAATAAAAATAACCTGCCCCTACACCCTGAAGGTAGGGAAGGGTTACTTTCTTCATACGCTGAGCCTATAAAGCCTGTCAGTGCAAAGTTGTGCCTGAATAAAGACGACACAATAAAAAAAAGACACAACTGGAGATTAGCACATCGCCTGGGCTGTAAATGTGGTTCTTGGCCTGAGTAAACAAATACAGCTGGACTAAAGGTCTCGCGCTCACGTTGCAACACCACATGTAAATCGCCAGTTTTGCTCATACCATGGAGGTGGATGAATAGAAGAACTGACAGTTACCTACTTGTATACTCAGATACAGTACAACTCAAACATTGCTGCTATGGCAATCACAAGGTAGAAAAAGGCAAATATTCACCTTCCAGGGGATAAACATCTTGACACTGGGCGGTAAGGAAAGGAAACACCTGATCAACAATGTCGTCAACAAAGAAATTCTAACCTAAAATGGTGAGTGCGAGAATCCATTGCTAAAAACTCTCATCAACTCGAAAAAACAAACAACAATGTCTTACTTCAGACTCTTCTTTGATGTTACAGCTTCCTTATGTGCATTACTACAAATCACCTGATGATGACAATTGATGAAATGCGCATTGTCAAACATTTCAACTGGAAAGAGTATCAGTCGTAACTTACGGTGCCTTCGGAAGGTCTTCACAACCCTCGACTTTTGTCACATTTTGTTGTTGCAGCCTGAATTTAAAATGGATTAAATATAAATTTTTTGTCACTGATCTGCACAAATACCTCACAATGACAAAGTGAAAACATGTTTTTAGAAAATTTTACAAATCAATTAAAAATGAAAATCTGAAATGTCTTGCGTCAATAAATATTCAACCTCTTTGCTATGACTCTCCAAATTGAGCTCGGGTGCATCCAATTTCCTTTGGTCATCCTTGAGATGTCTCCACAACTTGATTGGAGTCCACCTGTGGCCAATTCAATTGATTGGACATGATTTATAAAGAAACACACCTTTCATTATAAGGTCACACAGTTGACGGTGAATGTCTGAGCAGAACCTCTAGCTTGCAGTCCAAGGAACTGTCCGTAGAACTCCGAGATCGAATTGTGAGGAGGCATAGATCTAGGGAAGGGTATAAAACAATTTGTAGTGTTGAAAAGTTCTCAAGAGCACAGTGAGCTCCATCATTAGGAAATGGGAAGAATATGGAACTATGGTACCCAGACTCTTCCTAGAGTTGGCCGTCTGACCAAACTGAGCAAGAAGGACCGTTTTCAGGGAGGTGACCAAGAACCCAATGACCACTCTGACAGAAATACAGAGTTCCTTGGCTAAGATGGGAGAACCTGCCGGAAGGACACCAGCCTCTTCAGCACTTCACAAATCTAGGCTTCATGGGAGAGTGGCCAGACAGAAGCCACTCCAAAGAAAAAGGCACATGACAGCACGCCTGGAGTTTGCAAAAAAGGCACAAGAAAGACTCTGAGAGCACGAGGCAAAATATTCTGTGGTCTTATGAGACAAAAATTGAACTCTTTGGCCTGAATGCAAAATGCTACATCTGGCAGAAACTGAGCACAGCTAATCACCCATCTAACACCTTCCCTACTGTGAAGCAAGGTGGTGGCAGCATCATGCTATGAGGATGCTTTTCAGCAGCAGGGACTGGGTGACTTGTAAGGATAGAGGAAACAATGAATGGAGCAAAATACAGGCAAATCCTTGATGAAACCCTGCGTCAGAGTGCAAAAGACCTTCGACTGCAGCAAAGATTTACGTTCCAACAGGACAACAACTGCAAGCATACAGCAAAAGCAACACTGGAATGGCTTTAGAACATGAACGTGTAAGTCCTTGAGTGGCCCAGGCAAAGCTCTGACTTGAAAAACCATTGACAATCTGTGGAAAGACTTGAAGATTTCTGTTCACCAATGCTCCCCATCCAACTTGACAGAGCTTGAACAAATCTGCAAGGAATAATGGGAGAAAATTCCCAAATTAAGATGTTCAAAGCTCATACAGACATACCCAAGAAGACTCGAAGCTGTAATCGCTGCCAAAGGCACTTTTACAAGGTAATGACTCAGGGGGTTGAATACTTATTGACGCAAGACATTTCAGTTTTTCAATTTTTCTTAACTTGTAAAAATATCTGAAAACATGTTTTCACTTTGTCATTATGGGGTATTGTGTGTGGATCAGTGACAAAATATTTTATATATAACCCATTATAAATTCAGGCTGTCACACAACAAAATGTGACAAAAGTCAAGGGGTATGAATACTTTCTGAAGGCATTGTGTGTAATCCCATGTCCAGAAAATTATAATGGATGCCATCCTCCTGTTAGGACAGTATAATGGATAAGAATTGCATCCACATACCTCCGTATTACTTCACAAACACTCCTGGATGGAGCGGGTATTGACTAGTTCCATAAAATCCCAGAAGCTTTGTTGAGTTGAGCATTGTCAGTAGTTTGATGTTCTGACAGGATGGTGCAAAGGTAGTATAGTACCCTTAACTTAGAGCTGTCAGGTGCATGTTATAAACGATCAGATTTGTGCTTCACAGGACAGAGCATTGATTGCATCACAAAGTGCACTGGATGGAAAGCTGAGGACTCGTCTACTTACATTAGTTGGTGGGTGTTAAAGGTTTCCGAAGAATAGGCAAATTATGGCGGTACCCTGGCCATATTCCAAATAACTGCCCTAAGCTACACTGCAACAGCAGTGTTGGTGTGCCCCTCAGAAAATTATGCCAAATGTAGGCTGTACTCAATTGACTCCCAGGTAGATACACATATGATGCAAGATGATTACTTGGATGGGAGACCTCCACAAAATCTGCAAGTGTTTTAGGATGAGGGATCGCATGATAGCTCAGTTCGTGGAGTGCTTCCATCCAAGCTGTTTGATCCTGGATTTGGTCCCTTGTGAGGTGAAATCGAACCAAAGCTGCCATCCAGGTATTGTGCTGGCAAGGGGAACAACACTTCAAAGCACACCATCCTTCTATTGGGGACTTAGACCCGGTTATTCTGTCTGCGTGTATGTTGTGGATGTTAAAGATAGTGCAGTATATTTTGAAAAGAGTAAGCCATTGTGTTCATGTACATTCGCCAAATTATTTTGTCAAGAGCCAAAATGGGATAGGAAAGTTACATATGAAAGGATGAGGATGCTTCATGAGATTACGCTAATATGGTGTGAGCATTGCACAAGCAGGATCGGTCAAATAGCCCCCTTCTGTAGATAAGCGCCCTTGTATTTATCTATGTTTTTAGCTTTCTTGAACCTGACTCTAAAATCTATAACTGTCTTTCCAAAGCATCCTACAAAATATGACTGATTTGAAATGGTGGAAGGACTTACAGCTTACTCTGTGCTCCCTCCTCCCTCCTCCCTCCTCTTCCTCTCTCTCTGATCTGGTATTTCCTGTTTGTCCATTCCTTTGCTTATTGTATTCGCATGTGGTCCTACTTCTCCACTGAAAGTTGGTTGTATGAGGCCATGTTGAAAAGTAACGCCTTCTATTCGTTTTCTCCAAACCAGGAAAATATATTTTCATGAAACACAGCACAGTTCACACATTATTTCTTCCCACCACTGGTTGTGAAGTGTCATGAGTCTGACACTGGATGCCTTAGTGCTACATTCGTCAAAATGGCAGAGGGCAGCACAACATTGTCAGTGCCATGAAGCATAAAGTGCTGGAGATGAGATGACGAGAGATGAGAATTGAGATGATTGACTGGAGATGAGATGAGTGGAGATGACTGGTGATGAGAGTTGGGTGAACCATTATGATCCTGAGTGTAAGAGACGGTAAATGGAGTACCACCACTCAGGATTGCCAGCCCGGACTTGGCTCTGTCAGATTTTCATCTCTTCCCCAAACTTAAGGAGCACCTTTGTGGAGAATATTTTTCTTCCAATGATGACATCAAGGCTGCTGTGAAGCGCTGAATAAGTCAGCAACACAGAGTTCTATCATGACATCATCACAAAACTACTTGGATGTTGGTAGAAATGCGTGAACCACAGAGATGATTATGTTGATAAATAAATATGCACCATGGTAGAATAAAGATTGATGTTGGTATCTGTCTTTGTTTCATTCGAATATTTTTTCCTTTTTTGAAGAAGAATAGAAGGCAGTACTTCTCAACACGGTGCTTATTGACCCGTCGTTTCCTCGCTCTTCCATGCACCTCAAACTTATATACATTGAGAATGAAACTAGAAAGGCACTCGGTAGAGCGCATACCTCCGCCACACAATACCTGATCCAGGAGAACATATCAGGTCCAATACATTTTTGAAATGTCATGCTATATATCGTTTTTGGCCCCATCTCTCAATGGTGAAGAATCACTTTTCAAATTAAATAATTCTCATATCCAGATCAGGATGCAGATCTTCATCAAAATCGAAACAATTTGTGCTCGTCACAAACCCAACCTGTTCACCAAATTTCATCCAAATCCGTCAACAATTTTTTGAGATATCGTGTTACATATCGGTTTAGCCCGATCTCTCAATGGTGAAGAATCACTTAAAAAATTCTAGTAGCCGGATAAGGATTCAGATATTCACCAAAATCTAATCAGTTCGGCCTTGTCACACACCCAACCTCTCCACCAAAGTTCATCAGACACAACTTTTTGAGATATCCTTCACACAAACAAACAAACAGACAGACAGGGTTGAAAATATAACCTCCTTCCCCCTTCAGTGGCGGAGGTAAAAAGTCACCTGGTTCAATTAGCTGGTCCTCCTCTTCATCGCAAAGTTTGTTCAAATGCCCTGAATACTTTAAAATATCTCCCCTCAAATCTCGTAAATTCATTGCGACATGAGTTCTGACAAACTTGCATATGGCTTTATTCCAAGCTAAGATTGGAAAATGGTAAAGTGCTGCTATTGAAGAGCAACGTCACAGCATGAAAACGCAGATGCCCATGAGTTTAGAGTGATCACGACTGCGATAGGTTTGTTGGGGAAGACTTCCGGTTTCTTGCACACAAAGCCAAAAGTAGATAGATGTAAACAACCAAGTTGACTCAAAATTCCCCTGTGTTGACATGTATGTCCTGAGTCCATGATTTGTCATGCATAAATGCCATTTCATGACAATTTCCTCCACCATCCCTTTCAACACCAATGCCCAGATTGAGCATTGAAGGCCTTGAAGCTGAATCCATGTAGGCTGTGCACTTATAACATTCAACTCTGTGTTGCATGCATCTCTCATGACCTTTTAAGCCATGGTTCTTGGTTACCCAAATCAAAGCTACTGAAATCACAATTGCAGGAAAGTAAGATAAAAAAAAAAAAGAAATTCAGTTCCTTAACACTGAATGAACTAGAGAGTTCGTAGAACACCTTACCCCATGCAGTGTTAAGTATATAATTCAATTGAAATAAAATAATGATTGCAAAGGTCATATAAAATTTTTTATTTGGGAAGTTTACCGCTGTTGATGCAGTATCTATTACACTGCCTTATTTAACATGTCACAATAGCTATTTGTGATTGTTGTTTGTGTCCTTTGTGATTTCTTTAAAAACAGTAAGTTTCCTGTTTGAAATGATTTTTCAATTTTGTTTGATTGCAAGACAGGCAAAAACAGACGGAAAAAAAACTCACTCCTCTGTGCATTTCTGATTGGAACAAATTCAGAGCCAAAATACTGCTGAACTGCAGGTTCGTGTCCGATTCATGTTCCGATTCATGTTCAAATCATAACATTCAATTGAAATGAAGTAAACAACCAAGTTAAAAATTCCCCTGTGTTGACATGAATGTATTGAGTCCATGATTTTTCATGCACAAATGCCATATCGTGATAATTTCCTCCACCATCCCTTTCAACACCAATTTGTTCTTTTTCTGGTTTTCATCAATGATCTCTCCGACACTGGAAAATCCTCTTTATCTCTTTGCTGATGATGCCACCCTCTGCCATACCATCTACCATCCCTCAGACCGGAAAGCAACAGCTTCTTCGCTCTCTGCAGAACTGGATAAAATCACAAACTGGTCCAATATGTGGAACATGTCTTTCAATCCTGACAAATCTCACACTCTCACTATGTCCCTCCGAAAAGACTGCCTGGAAAACTCCCCCATCTACTTTCTCAACAATCCTCTTGAAGAAGTCCTTTCATTCAAACTTCTAGGTCTCACTATCTGCCATGATTCTTCCTGGGAAAGCCACATTTCCAAGCTGACCTCCAAAGCCAGTCACCGACTGGGCATGCTCCATCATGCAAAGTCCTTCCTTGGCACACCTGAGCTCTTGAACACATACAAAGCTTTCGTCCACAGCCTGATGGAGTGCTGCTCCTCCTTATGTGCTGGTGCTCCCGCCTCTCACATTTCTCGACTTCACGCTGTGGAAACCAAGGCATTTAGGATCATTGGTATCTCCCGCGATGAGGCTGAGTTTTGGGCCTCTCATTCTCTCACCGCAGGCAGGTCAGTGGTCTTTCTATCTTCCACCGTCTCCTCTCCTGCCGCCCCCCCCCCTGCTCTGTCTGTGATAGATGTGCACCCCAAAAACTACCAAAATCAAGAATCACTGCTCACCCTACCTTTCATTCCTTTTTTCCATCTTTGGAACAAGTCCCACTCTCTTTCAACCCCACTTTTCCCTCCAAGTCTTCAAAACAGCTCTTCACCACCATTTCTTATCTTCTCCATCCAAAACTACAATCTTTTCTACCCCCGTTAATCCACCCAAACCCACCTCCTTCAAATTCCCTGCTTTCCTTCCTGAAAGTCCCTATAATGTCCATCTTGTATACCCCATGTTCCCCACCACATCCCTTTCCCTTCCACAGATCTCATAATGTCTCTGTTCCACACTTTTTTTGTTCGCTCTCCCACCCGCTTGTCTCCTGCTCTCCTTGTACGTAATGTGTGTTAGCTCTCAAATGAGCCTCGACAGTGTATACAAAAAAAGTAGTTCCTTGATCATGAACTGACATTGACAGACAGACGGACAAACAGAAGTGAACCTATTGCTTAACCCACTTTCGCTTCGTGTGCACAGCGTAATAAATATGAGGCTCATGTATCCAGATAATTATCTCCAAATCATCGCCATTTTTGATGAGCGAAACTGAGGAAAACGACACCATTAGCTATCTCTACAATGTGCTTTGGATCGCCTACACATCATACCTTGCGGAGCAGGTCGGCATGGTTCTGCACCAGTTCTGTGTACTTCTCCTTGAGCTTGTTGTAACGCTGTTCATTTGCTTGTGCTCGCTCTGCAAGGGACAGAACACCACTCTGTTCATGAAAATCTTTTGACCGAGTCTCTAATAACAGTTTCCCCTTGCACTCAGTGCAGAAACCTAAATATGATGAAAAAGGAAGAAGGAACCTCAACAATGGTCATACTTTCGATTTCGGTGAGGCTTCGGTGCGTTCGTTCCTCATCCTCTCGTTGCCTTTGTAGTTCCTCCATTTCCGCCCGTACAAACTCGGCTTCCTCGACTGCTTGACGCCGCAAATGAACCTGCTCAGCCAGATCGGCTTCCAGCTCGCCCAATCTTGCACGTAGCAAGGCCATGCCACGCTCGGCCTGCAAGCCACATCACCAACTCACAGCAAGAAACCTGGTGGTAACTGCCACATAATCGCTTGCTTTCTGCAGCAAAGCCCCTAATTCTTTTATAATAGTGCCAACAGGGTAAAGGCCACCTTCAAAGCAATGATTATTGACTTCCCCTGAGATACTGTGATATTGAGCAAATTCACAAAGGCAAAAAGTTGACGTTAAGCATCTAAATAAAGGCATGAATATCGTTGTTACATTGGCAATTGAAAGTATTTTACTGTTTTAGTAGAGTTGCCTTAGAATAGACTAGTTACAACAAAGCTGATCGACATTTCCTTCTCCAAAATGATCACCATTCATCATCGCCAAGCAACATTTATCACTCTTCTCAGGTTACCAACAAATTGATTACAATGGACCACGAGGGAGACACAAAATCCCGACGATGTTTTGCCGTCTTGCTTTCTTGCACACCGTTATCTCTCCTCTGTTATTACAACTATTTATTTCGCAAAAGATTGCACAAAAAGTAGGGTGTACATACTACCTACCAATGTACACTTTTATGAGCTGGGCATGTCAGCCGATGATGATTTAGATGTCCCAGGAATCCTATCATGAAATGTTTGGAAATGCCTAATTCCTTGACGAGTGGCAGTACCTTCGACACGCTTTCACCGAAGCAGATAGCAGCATTCATCTTTTGACGATAAACATTCAAACTCGTGAACTCATATTTGTGAATTCGGTGGCAGTGATGCACAGTACGATGTATGTCCATATTGCCCCAAGTCATAACAAATCTTTTGAGAGGCTGGTGCGAGGAAAAAAAAATCAGATTATTCATGAGCTTTGTTTTCGTGGGAGACACTAATGAGGTTGGTCACACTCCACATCCTTTAAATCGCTCTCTTGTGCGCGATTTAAGAGAAAAAAAATTAATTGTTTCAAGCAGACGAATATTCTCTATTAGATGTTGGTTAAACTACAATGAGCTATCGCCGAACGCCCCTGATAATCATCAATGGCATCGGCACGACATTAGTCCCTCATTTTGAGCACAGTGCCTGCCCATCACCATTACTAGCATCACTATGGCCGTCGTTTGTTATGCTGGGACAATATTCTTCATCCAAAATGTTTCCATTTCCACCACTCCCTCCACGTGCAACCAAGTTAAATGGGAATTATTCAAAAAATGGTAAAACCTGTGATGAGATTATATCAAAAGGATTATTTCTGAAATGGCTCCATCAATACGAGTCTGCTTTTGAGAACCGTTACAATAATAGTAATCATAATTGTTTCTCTGTCAGATGTTCGGGACAAAGGTTCATTTCAAACTTGGTGTTTAATTGAATGTAGTTACTTCTCTGACTCACCTCCAGCCGACAGGTATCAAGCTCTTCTTTCAGGCTGCCCAGCTCACGAGCAAACTTCTCCCTGGGTCGTGGGTCATGTATTGCAGGAAGGGAATGCAAGCAAATAAAATGATGGCTTTGCTGAAACTCTAACAAATTAATTAATCATCAGGGACCACTAATGTTAGACAAAGCAAACTCACAGAAAAGTTGTCAAGTGGTACATCAGATTGATATCGTTTTAGCTGTAAAATAATAGCTGGGGTATGAGCATTATACTCTTTCTGATAAAATATTTTGTAAAAGTAGGTACACCTGCTGACTTCACAATGGAGAGTTTCTGCTGCTGCAAAAGAAGCTGTCACTTTTCACTTTAACTGCAGATCCAATCCCAAAGCTCGAATCAACTCAAGTAAGTACAAGGCAATTCCACGGACAACGTGAGCCACACTAACAAGCCCGGGCGTCCATTGGGTTTGCAAACACAATTGTGGGTATTTGGCAAAGATGTCAAAAAAAGGAGAAGTTTAAAGTACCGAGAGACAGTGAAATAAGATAGGTGTACAGCCCCAGGGATACGAACTCTAAAGAGAAAGAATGGTTTCCAAATGGTGAAGAAAGCACACGGACAGAGTAATAATGGGTGGTGCTGGAGAGCTTTTTGTTTGAATAGGATTTGTGGAAATTGTGAAACAAAAATATTCTTCAAAAACCTGTAGCTCTCAGCTTTTTACCAAGATATTGGGGAAACAGGATGGCTGAGAGGTATGCACACTCGCCTCAAAGCTGTCTCATCTGGGTTTGATCCCCCACTCAGCTATAAACTGTCATTCCAGGTTGGGTGTTTCACAGGCAGGGTGATTCATCAATCCATGCGTCATCGCTCGGATGTACGTTAAACGGGTATCCCGTCGGCCTGCATTTGTTTGTGGACCTTAAAGACCCCAGGGTGTCCTTCACAAAGTGTAGGCAAGCTATTGCCGGCACCATGAGCAGATTACAAATTCCTGCCCTAACGAGCAGATGGCACCACATCAGTGGCACAGCTGTGCCCTCAGCCAAATTATGTGACCCCACAACCTTGTGCTGTATTCAAGAAGACAAATATATCCCAAGCTATCCATTTCCAAAAAGTACAAACTTAAAATTGGAGGATTTGCAGGCTATTGAATTGATACCAGGTGGGGTTGACGCAGCCTGTCAACCTTCCGAGGTCGGCAAAATGAGTACCAGTATACTGGTAATGGGGCAATTGCATTAGAAGTACCCCCACACTCGGTAGTAGTGGTGATGCACCGTTGGTCTTTGTGGGGTCCTCCTGGGTCTCCTACCATAGAACCCCCTTTCATTGAGTTGGCGACGGATGGTGTGAGTTGAAACTATCGTACCTTGCCTCTAAAGGTCAAGTTGAATCTGTTTGGCAGTTGATCGAAGTGCTTTCTCCACCATTCAAACAATCCTTCGGTGCAATCTTCGATCAAGTTTTCTCTTGCGGCCACATCCAGGGAGGTTGGCTACAGTGCCATGGGCCTAAAACTTCCTGATAAGATTGCGTATGTTTGACACAGGAACATCAAGGTCTCTAGAGATGGACTTGTAGCCTTGAGATTGTCCGTGCTTGGCTACAATCTTGTGTCTGACCTCCTCAAACAATTCTTTGGTTTTCTTTCTTTTCTCCATGCTCATTGTGGTACACAAATTCACACAAAACAGCAGAATGACTCCTTTTCTCCATTCAAACTGGTTGAATGAGTGATTTTTATATCACAGGCACCTGCAACTCCCCGCTTGTGAGTACAATTCCAAAGTGAAGGAGAATTACCTACTTGAAATCTAATTATTTCAAACAACTTCTTAAAGGTGCCAATAATATTGTACGGGACATTTTTAGGATTTCTGTGTGGAATAAGCTAAGATTTAGTCATTTTTTTCA
>CM068967.1:59976464-59986464 GCA_035128595.1 Eptatretus atami
AAGTGTATATCATAAAGTTGATGATTTCAGTTTCCCTGGAGTCTTGCACACCTTTCCAGGTTGCAATGTACCAATTAAAATGGGTTACAATGTC
The DNA here is from genome assembly GCA_035128595.1 of Eptatretus atami. NCBI lineage: Eukaryota > Metazoa > Chordata > Myxini > Myxiniformes > Myxinidae > Eptatretus > Eptatretus atami. The sequence goes on from CM068967.1 coordinate 59,976,559, forward strand.
TTTTCATCTGAGCTACTTGGATTTGCAAGAATTTATTCAGTAAAGGATGATTTTGTGGAACGTGCTAAGAAGGTTTTTTTTCCATAATGTTAAACAGAGGATATTTGGCTGATTGTTTGATCAGGTCTTGTGAGAATGTCCTTAGACTCCATCATCACCCTTTATTTAAGTTTGGTTGGTTTTCATGTAAACAAGTTCTATTGCATTGCATTTGATATAATAATAATAATTAATCAATTATTTTTGTGAGGTAAGTTGATTAAACATATATATATATATATATATATATATATATATATATATATATATATATATATATATTTATTATTGTATGTGGGATTAAAATAATGGACGTGTTTAGATAAAAATACAATAAATAAATATTATTTATAAAATACATTATAAATTATCATTAATATAATTTATTGGTGGTTGCTAAGATACGCAGTACAGCATGATAAAATTGGTTGTTAATGACAGTTTGAGTTTGGTTAGACGGAGGTGCTGTGTCATGGACATGTCTGCAAAGTAAAGTGTTTGTTGCTTAATATATTATGATATAAAGTGATGTCTGATTAAAGTTATTCAAATGTAGTGATAATTTCAATAAAAGTAATAATTAAAAAAGTTTGAATGAGGATATTGCATTGCTGTGTTGACTGACTCTCTGGACACAACTTTGAGGTTGTGGTTCCATTGATGTTGAGTAATCTACTGATGTGGACCTGCGACCGGGGTTGTGGATCTGCTGTTTGGAGAGCTTCTGGGCTGAAAGGATCGAAACCTCCATGATAAACAGTGCACAGCTGATTATCCGGGCAGTTGGGAGATCAGTAAATTGCTTATAAGTTAAGGAGGAGGAGGAGAGGAGATTGGGACCATACTCTGTGCAGAGCGTTGGTGCTGCTTAAGCAGTCTCCTTGGCTATTGGACACAATCCTGGACGGGTCGCCACTCCGACACAGTATACCAGCATGCTGGCACTCATTTTGCCGACCTGGGAAGGATGACAGGCCGAGTTAACCCCACCTGGTATTAATTCAACAGCTGAGCGGGATTTGAACTCAGGACCGTAGGATCCCAAGCCCCCACCACTCTAAACATTAAGCCAACACCAGGCATTATAAGTTAAGGTTATAACCTCAAATAAAATAGCTTTTGTAAGTACTTACCAGTGCATAATATATCCGTGTTTGTGTCTTTATACGTGTGTTTGTATGTACAGTGTGTGTGTGTGTGTGTTTGTGTGTGTGTGTGTGTGTTTGTATGTATGTGTGTGTATTTTTATGTGTGGCTTTCTTCTTGGGACTATGGTGCAGTAATTGGTCTTTATTTTGATTACAAAGATTAATAACTGCTTACAGCGCAGGGCACACAGTCCACCAAGACAATATCTGACAGCACGAGCTGATGCCAGTGCCACCATCCCTCGCGAAAACCGATGTAAGCCTACACACTGTCAATAAATCATTGCTAGCCAGAGTACAAACCACTGATGTCACTACCCCATCAAATGTGGCTTTAAGTAAGACAACCTGCTTAGTCATTGATGGACAAGCATTGGTGATGGCTCAGGGAAAGCCAACAGACAAAGCAATATTTGGTGAATATGCAGAAACATTTGCCAAAGTGATATATAGAACATGGGAGAAGCCAATGACAGGATGGATGTAGCATTTTATAGATATTGCAAACACTCCATAAAAGTGGGAAGAAGAGTGAAACGCAAACATATCTTACAGCCACGAGCTTCCTCAGCCAAACAACATTTCAACGTTGGCCTCCAAAGCCAGCTGTCAACTGGGCATCCTCCGTCAATAAATGTCCTTCCTTGGCACACCTGAGCTATCCTCCTTCAAGGATTAATCCGCAGCTTTATGGAGCACTGCTCTCCCCTCTTGGCTGGCTCCTCTGCCTCACATCTTGCTAAGCTTGATGTTGTGGAAACCAAGGCCTTCAAGATCATTGGAATTTCCCCCACTGACGTCGAGTGGGGGAAATCTTACTTCACCATCACAGACAGGTCGGTGGTCTCTCTGTCTTTTACCGCCTCCTTTCTGGTCTTCTACCCTCTGCCCTTTCCATGCTTTGTACCCCCAGGTTTCTGCAGGGCTTGCACGGTCCACCATCAACCCTCTTCTGGTAAAACTACCCAAATCCAGGATCACTGCTCACATCCACATATTTGTTCCTCATTTTTCCCCCTCCTGTGGAATCAACTACCACATCCTCTTCAATCTCATTCTTCCATCCAGGTCTTCAAGACAGCTGTTCACCACCATCTCACATCACCCCTAATCAAAAGCCATGACATTTTCTTCCCTCGTTAACCTTACCCAAATCCCTCCTAATTTTCCAGTTTTTCCTCCTTGGAGTTTCCTTCTCCATGCATGCATTGTTTGAGTCCTGTTTTCGTCTGTTACGTCCTCATCCGTTGAGTGTGCTAGCTCTTCCACCAGCCTCGACTCTGTCGTCTGTATGCAAATCAACATGAGAAACACACACCAGTATCACATCACTGGCAAACTTTGGAATTGTGAAAAAGCCTCAGTTGATGTGGTGACAAGAGGACGATGCCTCATCTCTCTGTGTGTGTCTGTACCATACTGAAACATCATGATCACACATACAAGTTGGTCTCTGGGACAGAGAGCTGCATTGGTATTCTCCACATATTCAAGTCATGTCTTGGCCACTCTCAGATACTAATTGTACAAAGCCATGGAATATGGATGTCGTCTGTGGGCTGGTGCTGCCAGATTGCACCCAGGTCATGATGCGGTGAAATTCAATATCCTGTTGTTGGGAGCTGCAATCTCTGAATAGGAGGCTGACGGAAAGGTACGGACTCTACCTTTCTCCCAACACAGACAGATCTGCACCTTCTCAGTTTTCTATTATCTCATATCAGGTGTTGCTCAACCTGCTCTCTCAACCATTCATCCATTCTGAGCCCCCAGGTGGTCATACTCGTTCAGCCGACAACCCATACCTTATACCTTGTTACCCTCCTCAAATGTCGAAGCAAACCGGTCACATACTCTCTTGTGTCCCCGTATTCTCCAAAATATGAAATCACCCCCTTGAGTTTATCCAGTCAATCATGTTTTTCCCTGCACTCTTTGAAAATGGTGAGCCATCAACATCTTGTGACACCCCCTGTTCCTATTCCTGCACTTTTCTACCCTCACCGATTCTCCAATTCACCTGCTTCCTTTTCTACAATTAAGCTGCTTGTCAGCTTTCCTTATCTGCTTGGGTGTCCTTTTCCTACTTATCCCCTTCTATTTCGTCATCACGTACATGTCCAAACCTATCACATTGCTTGTGTATTTACTCCTTGCCCAATTCCAATTGTCTTGTCTGCCTATACAATGATGCTCCACTGTTGGTTTGTCAGACTCTCAGCTCTGTTTAGTTGACCTCCTACAGGAGCCTTGCTCTCTTGTAACAATGGCCATGTTGGCTCGCCATGAAATAAAAATAAAACCAGTCACATCAACTACCATTGTTCATGCTAAACCACACGTTAGTGAGTTATTCATTTCAGCATGACGTGTGGTTAAGAGTACAAAAGTCCTAAAATAAACTTTGTGGAATCTCCATTTCCCAGGAACAACTGATAAATGTGAATCTGGTAGTGATGACAATGGACTGGCATCTCAGAGGTTGTGTGTTCAAATCTGGTTGAAGGTGACAGACAGCATTGCAGGTTTTGATACATGCTGAACTTCTTGAAACCAAGCTTGTCCTTGAATAATTGATGTCATTATGAAGGTGTAATTATGCATGCAATGGGGGAGGCGGGGAGAGCAAATTAAAAAAAGTTCACAAAAGGAAGATAAATTAGGATAGATAGGAGAAGGGAAGGAAATGCGGGAGAGAAAAGGTTGGGAGGATATAAAACTAAGGGCAGGGAAAGAAAAAGGCATGTCCAGGAAAGAAGGGAGTGGGTGGGGAAGGGGGGGGGGCTGTCAAACATTCCACCATGTTTGCGTACGTAACAAATAGATGCAGTTTGTCGTAATTTTTTCAACAAAATTAGCGATTGTAACAATCAGCTCCTTTTGGACGTATGATAGTCTTCTTCTTCTTTTGTATGCAGCACAAGGCTAGCATCATTTGCTGAGGGCGTGGCTGTGCATCTGATGCAATGACCTCTACTGGTGAGAGCAGGAATTTGGCCCTGGTGCTAGCGATAGCTCGCCTCCATGTATGAGTTATGAAATAGCAGCAAACCTGGATAAAATAATGACGTCTGCCTTGGACAATTTTGTCTCCTGTGTGTTAATGTGGAGCTTCCATGTAACTTAAAAGTCTTCCTCTTGTTTTTTAATGGCCACCATTATCCCATCTTTCTTGTGGGGTTGGCTGGGGGAAGCTTGTCTCGAGTCTTTACGAACCGGTTGGGAAGGCCTGACATTTGACTAGTTAGGGCAGGATTTTCGAATTTCGGAGCTTCGTGAAGGACACCGTGAGATCTTTAACATCCACCAACAAATGTTAGCAGATGGAATTCCCGTTTAACATCCATTCAAGGGACGACACACACAATGATGAGTCACCCTACCTGTGCAACACCGGACTGACAGTTTATAGCTGGGTTGGGAATCAAACCCAGGCTAGACAGCTTAGAGGCGAGTGTGTGCATTCGTCGAGGCCGTCCTGTCAGCCCCCATGCAACTTAACAGTATCTGGTGCAAATAAGTGATGGACAGTGTTGCAGAGATGAGGTATCAAGGGACATTGTGCTATATGTCAGCCCTGGAATAGTGCAGCAGGGCTCCTGCTCATGTTTGTTATGTTCATTATGCGAGCTCAGACCATACCCACTTCCGGTCACGTCCCAGGCCGTGCTATGTCGTACCGACTTCCGGTCACGTGACAGGCCATGCTAAGAGCCCTAAAAGAGATGACACTATCTTTTTGTCAATCTATGACGTCTGAAATTATTGGAAAGATCACAATATTTTTAGAAAAAGTTGGAAGGGGGTAAATAAAGTGGCTAGCATCACCAAGTCAGTATTTCACGTGATCCTGAGGCGTGTATCCAGCAGGCCAGTTGGAGCAGATATTGTGCAACGTAGGGTGAATGACTAAATACTTCCTTGGGCCACACTCCATCTCCTGTCCTGCATCGGGTCACACGTAGTTCATGTCTTGTACCCACCTTTCGTTCTGCTCCATGCCATTCATGCCAACACTACGGCTGTTCAAAATGCCAAAAGGTGCACCATCCGTAACTTCACCAAATGTCTCACCATAACTGCTCCTCTGTGACAAGGTGTGGGTGACAAATTCCAGGTGAGGTTAGATTAGAATAACTTACCAGCACTTAATATGAAATACATTGTCTTAATATGATGGAAAATAAAATGCAGAAACAATTTATATATTCACCTAAATGTACCCACCCTGAGCCTCGACTTGAATGATAAAACGTTCCTGAATGGTTTACATACGATTTGCAATTCAGGAAGCTGTCTTGCTACCAGAACGGCATACGTAAGGTATGCCAACTGTAACTTCGATATTTCTTGATTATTATTATTTTTTCCACACGTATTGACCATTCGCCAGCAAGTGATGAAACAGGTCTGACAGCTCGAGATGAATGATTGTGGAATTTTACAGTTGCTCGTATTTCTGCCACCTTTATTTGGGACATTCAAAAAGCTCAACGGATGAGATACTCACGATTGTCCAAGAAAAGACGATATATATATATTCTTTTTCCAATCCAAGTGTGTGTGCATTTATATTTTAATGCTGCTTTTATATTTTCGTAGCATTAGAAAATACCTTCTTCGTACCACTTAATTATGAATCGCCTCCACGTTGAAAATGTATATTTTATACACTGGTGTTTCTTGGACTATTGTGAGTATCTTATTCGTTGAACTATTTAAACACCCTGCTTAAGTGATCATGATGAAGCCAAATGGGAATTGTCGAGGAGAAGTTAGCATGCAGCTCTTCGACACTAGTTGAACAATTATTTCCAATAAATGTGATATTATCGTCAAGTCTGGGGTAATTGATGAGGGGAGAGACAATTTATTGCTCTTTTCAATTGGTGGTGAGATTTATACGGTAGTTGGGCTTTTATGATTCCTGAGTAGAACAAAAAATACAAATCAAGGAAAAGTTTTCTCAACAAAGTGGAAGCATCACTATATATGCATGCAGTCACCTTGTGTAGCTTTTATTGGTTTGCTTTATGCAGCTTTCTTCGGCTAGAAGAGCATGGGAGGAGCCAATTTATATAATCCTCGCCACCTGGGTTAATTGATTAGGTGAGCGCTAATTGGTTATTCCCTCCATTCACAGGTGAGAGATGTGGGTGGGTCTTCATTTTCATTGATATGTCGACTGCTTTTGACGTTTACTGTGGTACATGCTTGGGAGCCTCAGTGGTGTGTGCTTCTGTCTGCGCTGTCGCTGATGATTTGCCAACAAGCGATGAAACCAATCCAGCAGCTGAGCGGGTGTGCAGCATTGGGATTCTCATGCATGTACTATTTGTGAACGTCTTTACAGCTGTGGAGGAACTCTGGGAAGGGTTTGAAACAACAAAGGGCTTACCTTGGGTAGCCTTTCATGGTTGCTTTATGCAGCTTCTTCTTCAGATAGAAGAGCATGGGAGGAGTCAATTTATTTATATAATCCGAGCCACTTGGGTTTAATTGATTGGTGAGACCTGGTTATTCCCTGCATTCACAGGTGAGAGATGTGAGTGGGTCTTTGTTTTTCATAGAAACATAACTATAATTTTCATCCCATTGACTTGAAATTTGAAGAGGATTTACATTTGAGGTTACTGAATTCAACCACCAATTATTTTTGAGGTCAACATAGGCTAAAAGGTCAACATAGGCTGAATTACTAAAATTGTCAATTTTCATCTGATTGAACAGATATTTGAAGAGGAGTTCCTTATTTGGTAATTGAATTCAACCACCAATTATTTTTGAGGTCAACATATGCCAAAAAGATCAACATAGGCCAAATTTCTAAAATTGTCAATTTTCATCCGATTGACCAGAAATTTGAAGAGGAGTTGCATATTTGGTCATTGAATTTGACTACCAATTGTTTTTGAGGTCAACATAGGCCAAAGGCCAACAACTTAGGTGAGATTGACAAATTATGGTTGGGAGAGGGAGGATGAGGACTTGGGGTTGTGAGGTGGAGTTTGAAGTTGAGGAAAGATGGGATCTATGCCTCCTCACAATTCTATCTCCGAATTCTTTCAGACAGTTCGTTGAATTTCATGGGACCTGACATGCACTGTCAACTGTGGGACCTTATATATAAAGGTGTGTTTCTTTCTTAATCATGTCCACTCAGTTGAATTGGTCAAAGGTGGACTCCAATCAAGTTGCGGAGACATCTCGTGGATGATCAAAGGAAATTGGATGCACCTGAGCACAATTTCGAGTGTCACAGCAAAAGGGGTTGAATTCTTATTGTTGCAAAATATTTCAGCTTTTCATTTTTAATTAATTTGGAAATTTTTCTAAAAACATGTTTTCATTTTGTCATTATGGGGTATTTTGTGTCGACAGATCGGTGACAAATTTTTTTAATTTAATCCATTTTAAATTCAGGCTGTAACACAACTAAATGTGAAAAAGTCAAGGGGTGTGCATATTTTCTGAAGATACTGTATCAGGAATAAATGGCCTCGATATCGCTTCGCTCGGCATCGGCCAGATAATAATTATACTTCGATTAATAAGAATAGTAAAACCGCAGCAAGAGCAAGATGTTTTCAGCCATTCTGGCTTGTTATCACACAACTGCATATGCAACTAGAATGTAAGACCCGTCACTTCGCTGATGGGAATACTAATCTTTGCGTAATTCCTAAAACCAAAAAAAAAGGTTGTTGTTAGTGGGAAATAAAATTACCTGGTGTATGGATACCGGTCTTGCTATACACTCAGGGAGCAAGGAGGGGAAGAGTGGAAATGGGATATTCATCACAGCCTTTTTAGATGCTGAATTACGAATGATATACAACACAACAGGAGGAAGATCAAACCAAAAAATTTATTGCCCTCTCCCTCCCCCTCCTCCCCTCTCTCTTCCTTCTTTTGATCAAACTGTCTAGGATACGTATTCGGCACGGGCCATGCCAGGAAACAACCTCTCCTCAGGCGTGTCTGAGGAGCACGATATATGCTGCGTGCACATACAGTATATGTGTGTACGCGTGTATATGCATGTGTTGCTATGCTGCTTGATTAGTGGTATCCCCCATAGGACAATTGTTGACGGATGGATGCAGGCAGGCATGCATGCAGGCACACCGAGACTGAGTTCCTTTTAGAAATTAGATTACCTCCACCTCCGAAGGTGGGCAGAGGTTATGTTTTCCAAGACATTCGAGACAAATGAGACATTCGTACAGTTGTTCGAAGAACACAGTGTGAACAAAGTATGGGTTGACACTCAAAGTGATAGGCACCAATGGTCTTGTATAACTATAAGAGATCATTTGGTGACGGCATCAAGGGGAGAGGATAAACATTCAGGACAGTCAGCAAACTCATTTGAGTGAGTAAACCAGGATAAATAAAGTGAGAATGGTTCCAGCAAGGTGAACCTGAAAAGGGATTCAATTCAATCATTTCGTATGCAGCTTGTGGCTGCTGGGTGCATCATTGCTGGTAGCGTGGCTGTGCCACTGATGCAGTGCCCCCTGTAGGTTAGGGCAGGAATTTGTAATTTGTTCAGGGTGTCGGTGATACATTGCCTACTCTTTGCAAAGGCCATTGTGGGATCTTTAACATCCACAAAACTAATACCGGCAGACGGGACTTCTAGAGGGACGGCACACACATTGATGCGTTGCCCTGCCTGCAAGACACCAGGATGGCAGCTTGTAGCTAGGCTGAGATTCAAACCCAGACTGCACGGCTCAGAGGCAAGTGCACCACCTCCAGGCCATTCAGCTAGCCAGCCCCTGAAAATGGATGACTGAATAGTTCAAATCAATTCACAGGTAGCTCCATTGTGCGCGTAATGCCATGTCCAAATCTTTTGGACGATAAAAGGAGAATAGTCTTCCATTTTATGCAATACCATTCAGAAAATGGTATTGTGGAATACAAAACGTATTTCTCCAATACAAACGCTTATACATATAACAAGCGTCCCAGAACGACGATGGTTCACGAGCGGTATTTGACGTGTTTTTATGTGATTGTTTCAGAAGTCAAGGATGAGACAATGTGATAATTTTTGACCAAGTTATAAAAATGATCAACATGATGTGGTACGAGTGACAGGTTATTAGCTGCAAAATGTCGAAAACCCGGTTTCGTTCAACAACTTTCAAAATTTGACCTTTGCATAACCTTTAAGGTCACAAAACAATGTTGTGGACATTAAAATAAGTAAACAGGATACGTGCAAGCTTATTGGAGTTAGTTCGTCGAAGAAGGTCGAAAACCGGTTCGATTCCCACAACTTTGAAATTTGACCTTTGTGAACTTTAAAGGTCAAAGGTCAAGGATTATGACCTTTGGTGCAAACTTCCTCTGGAACATTCCAGGAACAATATAACGTCATATGGCTATATGGCATTTTGCACTCCTCGGATTATCCATATTTGATGAAATCAGGTAAAACAAACTTGAAGGGGCGCCACGGGCAGGTGTTCGAGATAGAGCAAATATGGTTTCAAGACTTTAGGTGGGAATGACCTCAAGATTATGCATAAAAAATATTGTCATCCTAGCTCTCAAAGTTTGGGCAGTCGTATGATTTTTATGTCAAAATTCGCAATTTTTTAAGTTCGTGACCTTGGGAAAAAAATGAAAAATCGTGCTCCGTGGGCTATGCAGGTGCATTGGCTACAAATACGAAACCCAGCCAGATTCGACAAATCCCTCGGAG
>CM068967.1:59991464-60011464 GCA_035128595.1 Eptatretus atami
ATTTGAATAGGCTGGTAAACCAGCCGCTCGGGTATATGGAGGTTTGAATAGTGGCTGGTAAACCAGCCGCTCGGGTATATGGAGAATTGAATAGTGGCTGGAAACCGGCCGCTTGGTTATATGAGATTTGAATAGCTGCTGGTAAACCGGCCACTCGGGTATATGGAGGTTTGAATAGCGCTCTTAATTCGGCCGCTTGGTATATGGAGGTTGAATAGGGCTGGTAAACCGGCGCTTGGGTATATGGAGGTTTGAATAGTGGCTGGTAAACCGGCCGCTTGGGTATAGGAGGTTTGAATAGTGGCTGGTAAACCGGCCGCTCGGGTATATGGAGGTTTGAATAGTGGCTGGTAAACCGGCCGCTCGGGTATATGGAGGTTTGAATCGTGGCTGGTAAACCCGCTCGGGTATATGGAGGTTTGAATAGCTGGTAAACCGGCCGCTCGGGTATACGGAGGTTTGAATAGTGGCTGGTAAACCGGCCGCTCGGGTATATGGAGATTTGAATAGCTGCTGGTAAACCAGCCGCTCGGGTATATGGAGGTTTGAATAGTGGCTGGTAAACCGGCCGCTTGGGTATATGGAGGTTTGAATAGTGGCTGGTAAACCGGCCGCTGGGTATACGGAGTGTAATAGTGCTGGTAAACCGGCCGCTCGGGTATATGGAGGTTTGAATAGGCTGGTAAACCGGCCGCTCGGTATACGGAGGTTTGAATAGTGGCTGGTAAACCGGCCGCTCGGTATATGGAGATTTGAATAGCTGCTGGTAAACCAGCCGCTCGGGTATACGGAGATTTGAATAGTGGCTGGTAAAACAGCTGCTCGGTATATGGAGGTTTGAATAGTGGCTGGTAAAAACGGCCGCTTGGGTATATGGAGTGTGAATAGTGGCTGGTAAACCGGCCGCTCGGGTATATGGAGATTTGAATAGCTGCTGGTAAACCGGCCGCTCGGGTATATGGAGGTTTCAATAGCTGCTGGTAAACCGGCCCTCGGATATATGGAGGTTTGAATAGCTGCTGGTAAACGGCCACTCGGGTATGTCGAGGTTTGAATAGCTGCTGGTAAACCGGCCGATCGGGTATATGGAGGTTTGAATAGCGGCTGGTAAACCGGCCACTCGGGTATATGGAGGTTTGAAAAGCTGCTGGTAAACCGGCCACTCGAGTATGTGCAGGTTTGAATAGCTGCTGGTAAACCGGCTGCTCGGGTATATGGAGTTTGAATAGCGGCTGCTACACCGGCCGCTCTGTTATATGGAGGTTTGATAGTGGCTGGTAAACCGACAGCTTGGTTATATGGAGGCTTGAATAGCGGTGGTAAACCGACAGCTCGGGTATATGGAGGTTTGAACAGCGGCTGGTAAACCGGCCGCTCCGGTATATGGAGGTTTGAATAGCGGTGGTAAACCGGCCGCTCGGGTATATGGAGGTTTGAATAGCGGCTGTAAACCGGCCGCTCGGGTATATGGATATTTGAATAGTGGCTGGTAAACCGACAGCTCGGTATATGGAGTTTGAATAGGGCTGGTAAACGGCCGCAAGGTATATGGAGGTTTGAATAGCGGCTCTTTATACGCCGCTTGGGTATATGGAGGTTTGAATAGTGGCTGGTAAATCAGCCGCTCGGGTATATGGAGGTTTGAATAGTGGCTGGTAAATCGGCCGCTCGGGTATTTGGATGTTTGAATAGTGGCTGGTAAACCGGCCGCTCGGGTATATGGAGATTCGAATAGCTGCTGGTAACCGGACGCTCGGTATATGGAGGCTTGAATAGCGGCTGGAAACCAGCTGCTCGGGTATGTGGAGGTTTGAATAGCGGCTCTTAATATGGCCGCTTGGGTATATGGAGGTTTGAATAGCTGCTGGTAAACCGCGCTCGGGTATATGGAGGTTTGAATAGCGGCTCTTAATACGGCCGCTCGCGGTATATGGAGGTTTGAATAGCAGCTGGAAACCGGCCGCTCGGGTATATGGAGGTTTTAATAGCAACTGGTAATCGGCCGTCGGGTATATGGAGGTTTTAATAGCAACTGGTAAACTGGCCACTCGAGTATATGGAGGTTTGGATAGTGGCTGGTAAACCGGCCGCTCGGGTATATGGAGGTTGAATAGCTGCTGGTAAACCGCCGCTCGGGTATATGGAGGTTTGAATAGCGGCTGGTAAGCTGGCCGCTCGGGTAATGGAGGTTTGAATGGCAGCTGGTAAACCGGCCGCTCAGATATGTGGAGGTTTGAATAGCGGCTGGTAACCGGCCGCTCGGTATATGGAGGTTTGAATAGCGGCTGGTAAACCGGCCGCTCGGGTATATGGAGGTTTGAATAGCAGCTGGTAAACCGGCCACTCGGGTATATGGAGGTTTGAATAGTGGCGGAAACCGGCCGCTCTGGTATGTGGAGGTTTGAATAGCGGCTGGTAAACCGGCCGCTCGGGTATGTGGAGGTTTGAATAGCAGCTGGTAAACTGGCCGCTCGGGTATATGGCAGTTTGAATGGCAGCTGGTAAACCGGCCGCTCGGGTATGTGGAGGTTTGAATAGTGGCTGCAAAACGGCCGCTCGGTATATGGAGGTTTGAAATTTGCGCAGCTGGTAAACCGGCCGCTCGGGTATATGGCGGTTTGAATGGCAGCTGGTAAACCGGCTGCTCGGGTATGTGGAGGTTTGAATAGTGGCTGCAAACCGGCCGCTCGGGTATGTGGAGGTTTGAATGGCAGCTGGTAAACCGGCCGCTCAGGTATATGGAGATTTGAATAGCGGCTGGTACTACGACTGCTAGGGTTCAAAGGGTTAACCTATGAGTGATTGATGGCTTTTCTGACTGCCTATATCAGCTGGTCTCCACTCCTCCTCGGCGTTTTGACCCTGTTACCCCATAATCTCCCCAAACCGTGCGTCCATGGCCACAGCTGTGTCCAGAGCCAATCAACTAAACAATGCAACCTCACTAATCAAACCTTCCACATGTCTTGTCAAAGAGTTTAATGTCTTATCATCAATTAAAAATGCTAATCATAAATTATAGTAGATTGTAATACAATAAATCATTCACATCACCTTCCAAAAAATCACAACACCTTGGAGATTACACACATTTTGCTTACCAGATATAACACACTACACACCACACACACACACACACACACACACACACACACACACACACACACACACACACACACACACACACACACACAAACACACACACACACACACACACACACGCCTGAAGGACTCGTTTGTGGCGCATGGTGAGTACTCTGGGAGTTGTGGAATCTGAATAAGGCGCTTGAAGTATTGCAGATTGCTCGAACGATGGAAGTATTCACGGAGCCTGAAAGAGCACACATGGAGAGATAACCATGGAATAAAAAAACATGTTCATGGCTCTAAAAGGTCCATGATATGTATTCACACAACACGTGATTTTTACTCAAAATTGAAGATCTTTTTTAAGGAAGGGCTGTATGACTTTGCCACGAGTCAAATGATCTGTCAATAGACATGCATGTAAACCATTGTTCACACAACTTTTTATTCTCCGCTCAACACCTTGTCACTAAAATGAAAAGATCCTGACACAACATTCTGCCTGAGAAGTAATTTCTGTCATAATACATCACTTGAGCAAAATCACCGATTGTCAGTCGAAGCCACTTTTGGCAACCACGGTGTAGAATGTCTCGGTGATTATGAAAAGACTTTGGCCTTATTGTAACAAGGTTACCCTCAGTGTGCCAATTTATGGAATGGGCTGACAGCGAGGTTTGACAAGGCCAGGTCACGGCACAAGGAGAAACTGAAGTTGGATCATTAAACTTTACGTTTTCAAAACCCTTAAGTGTGACATACAACTGATAAATCCAAATCTTGATGTCATTGTAAATCGCTCTGTGCAGTGCTGAGCATCCTCTCAATTATTTTTGTTTTGCTCCTGTGAAGATTGCAAATTTTTTGTCACCTCAATTGCAGTGCATTGGAGTAGTTAGTTATCAATGAAAAAAAAAAACACCCCTATTATAACTACATTGAAAAAGGCTGTGCCATCTCAACTCAACAGAGGAATCCACTCCATTCTCAATGAGCGATTCTCAAGGGATGGGTTGACATTGCTCAAAAAGTTAGCTGACTGACCTGCGGATCGCAGTGTAGCAGCTGAAAGACTGCTTATCTGCAGTGAGCTACACATTTTTAAAAACCCTGAAGTGTCCTCAACAATCACAGTTAGGGGTGTATGATGAATCCGTTTAAAAGCCATGACATTTCAAAGCCACCAAGTGGATGAAACAGCGATGTGTTGCCCTGACGAGCCCCAATTAGGACGAAACTAATCGGTTAGCTTAGCTTTTCATGTGCTTCGTGACAGCATTGGACCTTGACATCTTTGCACTGTGAAACGCCCTTCTGGTCATGGAGCCAATATTCAGGGATGTCGTAGTGAAGCACATGATGTCACATGACTTGTTTTCCGATGCTCAACATGGATTCACCCCTGCGAGGTCTTGCCTAACTCAGCTCTTGTGGCAGTTGGAAGACTGGACTAGATCACTGGATGATGAACTGCCTGCGGAATTCCCTCATGGAATTATTATAACCACAAATTAATCGGTCAATTCTGTCTGAGGATAATGGCATAATAATAATATTAACACGAGGGCTGGCAAGATGGCCGAGAGATACGCACACTCACCACCAAGCTGTCTAGCCTTGGTTTGAATCTCAGCCCAGCTATAAACTTTCATCCCAGTGGGATTCATTGTGAGTGCCGTTCACAGGCATCAATGTGTGTGCCGTTGCTCAGATAAACGTTACACTGGGCATCCCATCTGCTGGCATTATTTGGTGCACGTTAAAGATCCACTGGTGTCCTTGAAGAGTAGGCGAGTGAATGGCGGCAATCATGGACAAATTAAAAATTCCTGCCAGAACCTGAATCGACCGTCAGGCCTGGCCAGCTAGTTGTGAAATACTTGGGCCAAGTTTCCCCCCGGCCAACCAAACAAGAAGGTGGGAATGATTGTGACCGTTAAAGAATACTAATAATAATATTAACACACCGCTATCCACATGGTATGCATATACAGATGACCCCTCTCTGCCCCCACCCCCTCCCCCCACTCCTCCGGCTGCCTGCTCTAGCAGGAAACTGGTGTTTCTGGTATTTATAGTCACATTGTATTTACATTTGTTTTCTTTCTTTAAAAAAATAATGAAGCCTCATGTTTGAGTGTTCACCTCTTGAGTCTGACTCTCCAAGCAATTCTAACATTTACTCCTGCACATGTACCTTGGCTCAGTGGAAACACAAATTAATTTCTCAATAACAATTTTTTAATTATTTCCACATTTTCTGTTGAAGAGCAAATGTACCTGTATTTGGAAAAACAAACCCATAATATGAATACTTGGACTCACTCTTACCTTTTGAACTGCTCCTTGAAACGGTCTCGATGGCCCTGCAGTGTGTCTGCTGGAAGGCCTGTGAGAGAAAGAAAGAATGATGCAGACACCTTTCACTCGTACAAACCCTTGCTTTACACATACCCTCACCACCATCACTTTCAATTCACTCATTCACACATCCCTCTTCTTTATGCACCCTTTCTGTTACCTGCACACTTCTCTTCCCCTTGTTTTTACACCATCTCAATTATATGCTCCCAGTACAAGGTGGGTTACACCTGTAATCTATTAGGCCCTTCCAAGCATCCCATTGCACACACAAGAATGAAGCTTGAAGAGCAGCTTGACGATGAAGTCATAAAGAGGGCTCGAGTCCAGCACAGCCGGGATGAGAGGGGCCAAGCGACATTGGCCTGCCGTGGTCATGGACACAGGTCGAGACATGTCCATCGATCCAAACACTAATGGGACAGAGAGGAGTTACTTCGCATGAAGACCAGGGAAATCAGGGAAATAAAAAGGTAAATGGCATGCACAAGGTTGGGACTGTCTCGTTAGACCTTATGCAAACATGATGTGCACAGCAAGTTATCGCCTGAAGCAAATGTGGAAGCAAGGCATGAACCACATCGTACCGGCACTGAACAGACTCAGCTCACACTCCATGTAGTCAAACATTTCCACCGTCAGCTGGAAGCTGCCAGAAAGAGGCATCGGAACTGTGTGAGCGACACACCATGCCTCATTAAGGCCTTACCCTTGTACAGGCCCGTTCTCTTGTTTTTCCTTCATTAAGGGTGAATGTTATATCCTTCTCTCAAACCTGCTGTTTGTCTGTGATTACATAGTCAATGTTACATTCTTTCAGGAAAACTATTAATACTTGGCTGCTCATTGTTCTTCTGTTTACTGGTGCAATTTTAATTATTCCAATGTCTCCCTTTCTTTCTTTGCTGGATATAGCCCTGACATCATTCCAATTGGCACAAGGTGGTTCTGAATGTCTGTTTACCATAGGAAATAACCTTTCACCGTGTGAGTTACATGAGACTACCGATTCCTGTTGAGTTGGACACCCTGGTGTCAGGATATCTGAGTTGGAAGTGCACTCGGTGTTCGAGTGCCAACGGCATCAGAGGAAGTTAAAAAACTGCCTTTTTGGTGCACTATCATCAGGATGTGCTCCATTGCAGAGCAATACCACCCAACGGAAAGGGGCAAAAAAACATGGCTGCCCTGTCAACATGAGATTCACGGTGTTTAAAGATATCGTGGTGTCATTTGAAAATGATATTCCTTTGTGTCAATGGAAGTGCTGGGATGTGGATATGGGCCCAAATGGCCTCCTCCTGTGCCGAACCTTCCTTGTAGTCCACACGACAAGAGACCGCTTATCATGCGCTGCATGTCTTACCCTGATGCATTGTGATCCCACTGAGCTACGGTTAGCACAGTGTGGTTTGTTTGGCCGTTCTGTACAGGAGAGTTTGAAAGCCAACAGTAATAGGATGTGGAAGCTATTAATAGTCGCCTGCATGAAGAATCATCACATTAATCACTTACCATTACCCTCTGACGTCTAAACCAAAGTACATTCTGGAGCAGAAAATTTGAAATAAAAGGAAAAAATAAAAATAAAAAAGGTTCAGATCGTGGCTGTGAATAATTGTCCGCCATGCTCTGGTTGCACCTCCAAACAGGACCAGCAAAAGTTTTAACAAACCGCTGTGGTTATTACAGGAGACGCAACGGTCGCCCGTTCGTGTGAAACAAACAGCGGTGCGATTCATCAGCCGTGAAGTTATAAACACAGCCTAAATAATGGCTTTTCGCGAGCAAAGCGAACCTCTGCGGGCACGAACAATTTACATCATTTCCTGCAATTTGATTTGGCTTCCCAGCCATAGAAATCGCATAATGCTAGTTTGATGTCCTGCATGAACCTCCACAAACAAGGCTGTATGCATCTTATCAACACTGGCCCATTGGGATACATGCAATCACGGAGGAGGAAATCATTAGCAAATCTTCATTCTCAACCAGTTTTCTGCCCATCTTCAACCTTCCAGGTCTGCTTTACCTCCCTACCATATTATCATGAGCTTCCCTCCTATCTCATCTCCTGCTACATTCAATCCATGATTTATTATTTTCTGCAAAGTGATCACTTAGACCTCTGTCCCCCTTTTCTACCCTCACCAATCCACACCCAAACTTCTCCCCTTCCACCCAGTATTATCGCTCACAAGTTGTTGACGTCATTCTCTCCAGCTCTCTCCAGCTGCTCATCACTCAGCATGAGATTGCAGGGAAATGCAGGATTCTGTAAAACAGATTGCACCCTTTCAACCATCTGTACATCTGTCTGCTTCAATTAAGAGAAGCATAACCTCTTCCGGCTACATGCAGTTTGACAAACGCAGATCTTAGATAGGATCCGCGCGGCAATAGGTCATTCGGCAGACGGTTCCTGATCCCATAACAGTGAATGATCTTACATTTCATGTCCTAGTCTGTACATCTGCTTGTACTTTTGTTTACCTCTATTGTCGTCTGAACACCCATCAATAAATCTACATGCCGAGCTTAGAATAAGTGAGGGGGTGTTGTCCACCAAGCTGTTATAGTTTGTTGATCGTTTTACTTAGGCAATGCAATTTGCCTGCTAATGGGAAGGTCACCAGTTCAAACCTTTTCAGCATTGCGAGACATCTGTCAGATTTTAAAAAGGAAACAAACTGCTGTGGCAGCCACTTTGGAACTAAGCAAGCTTCACGACCCAATGCCATCGTGTGCATTGCATCTAAATGGAGCTATTTCCTCTCGCCACTCTCAAAAAGGTCAAACGTCAAACACTGCCCCGAGCAACTTACAGCATCATAACTCAGCAAATGGTACTTTTCAGTGCTAGAGCCAAATAACTCCACTATTGCATGCCAAATCTGATAATTTACATCGGAAAATCTAGTCTGCACAATAGTTCGCTCTCTCACCAAGGCCTTTGGATAAAATTGCTCTATCAGTTCGCTTTTACACCATGATCTGGAGAACTCCTCGGTCGAGTTTGTCAAATTCACAATCTTTCGAGGATGCAAAAGCAACTTGGTTATTGAACAGCTCAAAGAACGGATAACCGCAATCAAAAATGGCAGAAACGACTTGGAAAGATCACATGCGGCCCAAAAAATATTGGGTTCACAAAATTCAATGAATATATCATGATATTAAAGTTAAGGCTCAAGGAGTAGCTAAAATGATAGTAGGCAACAGATAGTAGATAGTAGGCAACAGGCAACAGCCTGCTGTGCAATGAGGTTCCGTGAGCGAATTGTAACAATGAACAGGAACACGTGGACGAAAGTCATGCCGCAAGATTTCCTTCCCCACTAGAGGGTGAGGATCTTCATCAGGGGGTTGATCTTTCAGCAATGTTAATCGAATCTAGGTCTTGAAAGTAAATTTAAGAAGCACCAAAGAAAGTGAATCTGAGACATGGCGGCGAGAATTAAGGAAGAATAAAATTGCACGATCCATTGAGTGATGAGAACATGATGTACCTTGCAGTGAAAGTCCATCTTGAACACAAGCAGACGCAAGTAAGTGCTGACCATTTTGCCGTATCCTTCATTGAGATGACCCTGCAATGGAGGAGACGAACAAACGATCCGTGAGGTTGACATCACAAGATGACGGTTAAGGAAAAAACACACACAAACACCAAGTTCATTCACATCGGAGCACAGGACAGACACGGCACAAGGTAAATGAGACAGATTAGAGAATGTAACCTAAGCCATGGGTGATTATTTTTTTTTTTACTCTCAGACCCAGCTTTCACCATATAGACACGTGGAACATGAGTGAGGATGAGGGAGTTGAGTGGACAGAGGCTAAAAATATTTTGTGTCTTATCTTGTGACCACAGTGCGGTCATTCTTGTTTTAATGATGTATTTATATGAATATCTCATAAATAATATTTTTACTCTTCTTATTGGATTTTACTAATTATATTTTGTGTCGTTTTATGATCTTAAAGAAAACTTGTTTAAATATGCGAACTGTCGCTCCTTGTTAACATACGTCTGACTAGCTGTTTTAATTCAGTGCTGCGTGTGGTTGTTCTCACGGTCCTAATTAATTTCACCTGCAGGGTCATCTCAATTACACGCGTACACCTCCTTGAACAATAAAAAGCGCCAAATTTTAAAAGCTCTGGCCCGGATTAAATTCCAAACTTTTGGCTGAAGTAATCAAATGCTCTGCACAATCATTTCGCTCGAGCATCCAATGAACTTATCCAAGAGGAAAATGGAAGTGGATGAATGGCTCACAGACGGTAATATCTTCATCATAATCCCAAAATCTGAAGAAACCCAGCTCTCTCACAAGTCGAGACCAATAATATGTCTGTAACAACAACATACAAACTTTTCACCGGAATCATCACGGAAATGATGTACCACCACCTCACACAACAAAGGAGGCCGAGAACAGAAGGGGTGTAAGAGAAGGTGCTCCGGAACAATAGAACATGTATGACTAAACAAGGCGATACTCGAAAATTGTAAAACGAGAAGAACCAAATTATCCACAGCCTGAATAAACCACAAGCAAGCTTGTGATGGTGGCCCACATGTATGGATGATAAAATGCGTGCGAGTGTGCAAGATCAACCCACAAATAACCAAACTCATTAACCCACACCAGTGAAAAGCAAGGTTCGGAAATTGGTTTACTTCTGTCTGTCTGTCTGTCTGTCCTTCTGTCTACAAATGTCAGTTTATGATCCAACAACTTAATTTCAATTGCATGTTCTACAGTATTTTGAACATGAATCAAAAAACTAACCTGTACTTTAGAAGTATTTTGGCTCAATTTGTCACGATCGCACATGCGCAGAGAAGAGTTGAAATATTTTTTTTACGTTGTCTATCTGTCTGTCGTTGTCTGGCAGTCAAACAAAATTGAAAATCATTCCAAACAGGAAAACTATTGTTCTTAGGATGTCATAAAGGACACAAATTACAGGCACGAATAACTAATTTAATGTGTTATTCAAGGTGACATGTACTAAAAAAACAAAAACATGAAGGTGGTGTATGAAAGCAGCTACAGCTGTTAGTTTCCACATTTTATTTTCTATGATGTTTAAAGTTTCTATTGTATTTCAACTTCATTATACACTTTAACACTGGAGAACATAAATCATCTTCTTGCCACTTTCAAAAACCTTCCATTTATCAGTATTTGGACATGTTCAATAAGGCACGAAACACTGGCATCTCCGGGCATTTATAAGCATTGAGGCAAGGGTGCGATGGGCTCTCGGGTCTCTTGGCCTGAGCTGGGATTCGGGGTTTGGACTGCAGGTTTGGGCTTAGTGGCGGGTCTGGCTCCTGGAGGGGTGTTCGTTTGTCCAGTTCGCGCATTCTTTGGCACTCCGGGTTGGTGTGTCACCCCCTCGGAGAGATCCAGTTCCAGAGCAGGCAAACAGGGTGGCAGCTGCAGTTCGAGTCGCAAACCTCAAGGGAAGCCCATGTTATAATCTCTTTAAAAATGGTACATGCTGGTTGAAAGTGATGGGTGGTTTTGCTATCCTGTTATTCCATTTCATTCAATCATGTAATAATGCCGGAAGATGGGCCCATTCCCCCCCCCCCCCCCCCGCTTCACCTCAAGGCCCTCCCAAGACCTGCAGGTCCACCCCCATTCCCCTCCCTTCAAGTTCCACTACCAAACACAAGTCCAGAACAGCCCCTTCCCTTCCCCACTTCACCCTCCTTGCTCCACCATCCTTCTCACTCCCACCCCCTCCTTACACCCCCTACCTCCCGGATGTATAGTGACATGTGGTGAAGCATCGCTCTCCTCCCCCCCCCCCCCCCCCCCCCCCCCCCCCCCCCACCACAAGCTTCTCCTCGCTTCTCTCTCTCCTCTTCTCTTCTCTTCCTCTCTATCTCTTTCTCCCCTCCTCACTCTTTGCTCTCCCCCTTTGCTCTCCCACCTCCTCACTCTCCCCTGTTCTCCCACCTCCTCACTCTCCCCTCTTATCCTTCCTCCTCACTCTCCCCTCTTATCCTTCCTCTCTCTCCTCTCGCCCCCCCCCTCCCCATTCTCAGTATTCCCATCAATGAATTGATGGGTGGTATTTGCTAGGTAATCAAGACAATAATATCCAAAGAGACAGGAAAGGTGACACATCTACTGCACATGGATTATTTAAAGCTCTTCGCACCGGATGATGGAAAATTGTCAGAACTCAAATCCTCATACGGTACTCAAATGACATCCAAATTGAATTTAGCATAAATAAGTGCACCAAGTGCACATTCTTAAAGGTAGACTAACAAAAATTGACAACATAAATATCGACCGAGATACAACCAAACAGGAACGAGAAAACAAAACATCATACAGATACATTGGAGTAAAATAGGGCCACCAAATATGTCACAAACAAATGCACAAAACAATATACCAATGAATGCCTGCGTAGTGCGAGGACGATCCTGAAAACATATCTTTCTCCAAGGAACAAAATCAAAGCCATTAATCAACTCGCAATACCAGAATTCCAGTACAGCTGCGGAATAATAAATTGGCCACAAGCGGAAATCAACAAGCTAGATATCAAAACAAGGAAAAACTTCTCACCATCCACAAAATGTTCTACAAAAATCAATGCTTCTTCAGAATGTACCTGCCGAGACGAGTCAGAGGTAGCGGCCAGATGGAGACCAAATGCACAGAATTACAACTGTATGATTGGCTGCGTATGTGAAAGGTTCAACAGACTACCAAATCCAGTCTGTATATGAAAACAAAGAGACAACAAACCAGAGAAGGTAACCCTAACCCACCGAGCAAAAAATGTCCAAAGACAGGTGTGAATGGAAGATGTCACATAAAACAGAAACAGCAACGAAAATGGCCCCAATGATCGCAAAAAAGACAAAATAAAAAATATAAAGCGAAATACCAACATCTATACACTGACAATTGGGAGAATGACAAAAGAGCAATATTTTATTTCAAAAAAAGTTTGACAGATTGGGCATCGACAAAGAAGGTTCATCGGAATGGCTCAGAATAGGTCAGCTCACCGGGGATGGAGAACAAATCAAAATAAATGTCCAAGACCAATGATGCGACAGGAATGGCTTTAAGAAAACGGCGGGACTGAGTCAGTCAGACAAGTGTAGTCAACCTCAGTGATGTTAAAAGGACTCTGAACATTCAACACTTTTGAGAAGTATTTATTTCTTCCATCGCTCTTGCTGAGCTTGGATTGAGGTGCATTAGGCTCCAGCTTAATCCTTACTAGTTGCATACCTTGATGGAATCAATCCCTTCCTTCAATGCTGCACGTCTCATATGCACTACCATGCCTTCTTCCAAACAAATCTCCTTTTTTAACAGGATCTAAGGCTCATAGTGTAGTTACATCATGCTTGTAAAGCTCATAATAAACGTAGTACTCTTGTACCTCCTTGGCTTTGCTTGCTACCAGTGTTCTTAATCACTCTCACTGCCCAACTAGTCTCCCAATGTGCCTTAGCAAACTTTATATTATCCGTTTCACACCCTGAGGAGAGCCACTTAGAGTACAAGCTGTTCTTTTCCTGAAAAATGGTTCCAAGGTGGCTGCCTCATATCGTTTCTTGAAACAGTAAGGCTGCCTCCTTTCCTCATAACCTAAGCTGTCATCTGCAGCTTCG
The DNA here is from genome assembly GCA_035128595.1 of Eptatretus atami. Classification (NCBI taxonomy): domain Eukaryota; kingdom Metazoa; phylum Chordata; class Myxini; order Myxiniformes; family Myxinidae; genus Eptatretus; species Eptatretus atami. The sequence continues at coordinate 60,004,585 of CM068967.1, forward strand.
GTCAACATGGATCTCATAGCGGTCCATTGTCTTTCGTAGCGTAAATGTTCGATGTTGGCCAATGTTCTCTCAACCTGAGACATAGTTGCTCCTGAAATCTCCTCCTTAGAGTGTTCTCCTTAGCCATCATGGCTGTCACATAGCATCTTCACAGCACATCTTCCTCCCATTCGCAGATAGCTTGGGTGTAGCTTCCACGTCTTTGTTAGTCACACTTCAAGACACAGCAGTTGATGATCAATATGACATTCCACACATCTCATCAGGGATACATCCAGACACGACTTCATATTTTTCTGTCGCATCATTGCGCAGTCAATGCAGTTCCACTCTTTAGATCTCAGATGCTGCCAGAGATGCTTCTTGATCTTCCTTTTCACAAACCAGGTGTTGCAAATTGCTGTCATATTTAGGGAAAGGAATGCCAGATGCTCTTTACCGGCATCGTTGGCTTCACTCGACCCGTGGGGATGACATACACCGGCCCACTGATCATCATTGTCTGGGACTGCTTTTGACCCAATACAGTACTTACATCGATATCACCGAGGAGGAGATAAGGCGAACGAACGCACACGTGGAAACGCTCAGAGTTCTTTCTCGAACACATGGCATTGCAACCTAACATCTTAAATACAGGATGTCATTCCACTGCTGTTTACTCATTTGTTTTTTGCATTCACATGGGAATCGACAAAAACATTATAAAACCCTCAGACAATTGAAATATCAGGTTAATTTAATCAGGAATGGAAAAAAAGGCTTACCAATTCATTTGGTTCACTCTGTACTTTTTCATGGCAAGTTTGAGGAAACTTCAAAATAAAAAAATGACAGTACCGTTATACTTTGGGAGGATGTGCAAACGATGTGTCCTGCATGAAAATGTGGGAGCTTCGTCCACACTTCAGCACCACCTCATTCGCTGAATAACCACTGAAGTACAATTGTGTAAGCTTCAACAGCATAATCACAAATAAATTTCCCTTTTGTTTCAGGCTCAAATAGGAGTGTCTTAGAACACACTCGAGTGAAATACAAACGAAGTTTGGAAGTAGGTCCTCGATGTTATTTTCCCACATTTCTATTAAAATTAAAATTAAGGCTGATAGCACAACTCAACTCTTTCGTTCCTCACTTCCCAACATGTGGAACTACCGTATATTCCTGATGTTGTTCAAATTACACTCCTCCATATGGAGCAGCAGTTCTGAACTTGGGGTCCGTAGACCCCAAGGGGCACATGATGCCTCATCAGGGGGTACATTACATACATTTCATTTCGAGGCATGGAAAGAGAAGCTGTTTGTACACATAGTACAGAACTAGCAAAGTACCCGCCCATGGGGGGGGGGGGGGGGTACAGTTATCTGTTGAATGGCGTTGGTCCCGTCTCGATCGGATGAAATTGAGAAATTGACGTTATCCGGTGACCTTGACCCCTGACCTTTGACCTTGACCTTGATCCCCTTATGTCCGTTCCAAGGATCACATATGCCAAGTTTCATGTCATTCTATCCAAGCGTTTGGCCGTCTATAAAGACAAACAAACATGAAAAATTGACGTTTAGTCAATTTATGACGTCATAACTCGAAAACAGAAGTCGGAAGTGAATGTCGTCAATCAACTGTGTCATTTAATTTTGATTATCTGTGAATGCGTGTGGTCCGTCTCGATCGAGAGAAATTGAGAAATTGAAGTTACCCGTACCTGACCTTGACCCCTTGACCTTTGACCTTGAACTTGACCCCCCATGTCCGTTCTCATGTCCCAAGGATCACTCATGCCAAGTTTCATCTCATTCCATCCAACGGTTCGGCCGCCTATAAAGGACGAACAAACAAACAAACAAACAAACACACATACATACAAACATATTCTATTTTTTAGTAGAGTAGATAGAAATGACTGAGTCAGCATTGAGAATGGGTATATGACGTCTCACACTGAGACCAAGGGTCTCACACGCTGACCAAAAAAGGCTCAGAACCACTGCTCTCGGGCTTCAAGCAGTTGGTACATCACCATCTCGTTTCACCCCCTCCCCCCCAACTTTACCTGCAATATTTTCTACACCCATTAACCTTACCTAATCCAACCTTCTTACTAACATGTATTTTACCTTTGTTTCCTTCCCTTCTCTTTCTGTCGCTCCTCTTTCCTGTTCCTCTTCCTGATCATTCATTCCATTGCTTATTGTGTCCAACTGCTTCCCCCACTGCACAACTGTCAATCTGTTGCCATTTTACCACCACCACCCCTCCCCCCCCATCACCTCGCTCTTCCATCAGCCTATATCTTGCAGAGAAAAATGTAAAATAAAATAAATTACCACTTTTGTGATGCATAGTGTATTGCAAGCTCAGCATATTCAGAGGTCTGATATTTACATCTCGACATAAGAAAGATTCATATCAAGCTGAAGATCTTCCTCTTCACTCTATGGCATAATGGAAGAAATAGAAGAAAAAAACAACAGGAAAGAACAACATTTACTTTAAACAATAGAAGTGATTTAAAAAGAATAACTTTGAATACTTGTGTGGAAGATGCAAATGATGTTGAAAGCTTTGGATTACACAGGATCCGTTGGTGTGAGGTCGGAAGCAGGAACATCAGCTCCTGCAGGACACGTCGTACTCCATAGAGGTTTGGACAAAGGCCTTACAAGCTGTGAGAAATTGAAATTGACCGAGGAAGGAGATTATCCAGTCTGCGATGGGCTTTGGAGGCCAACTTTGACATATTGGTCTCCCCAGGAAAGGTTGTGGCTTATCGTGATACCGAGATGTTTGCCGTTCTCAACCTCCTCCAACGGCGAATCAAGGAAAATAAATAGGTGGGCTTGCTGGATGATCCTTTTGCAGACAAGATGGGAATGTGAGAATTACCTGCATTGAATGACATGTTCCATGTGTCAGACGTATATCTAATTATCTCTAGGTCTGTAGACAAGAATGAAGCAGCTGCTGGTCTGTCAATGGTCTGGAGCGAAATATATAATACAGAATGTATGCAAAGTGCTGAAGAGGGTTTTCTAAGGCATAGTCCCTCCCCCCCCACCTTCGCCTTTGCGCTTAATCTCTTCCTTGACGTATGCAGTCAGTACCTACAGTATATCTTAATGGTATGTGCATTTATCTCTCTCAGTGGAGGTTGGAGTGCCCAATGTAGTCTCTTGGGCCAAGTTTTTTCTGCAAAACTATAACTTCAAGCATGCCTTAGAAAACCTCTTCAGCACTTTGCATACATTCTGTATTATATATTTCGCTCCAGACCATTGACAGACCAGCAGCTGCTTCATTCTTGTCTACAGACTAGAGATAATTAGATATACGTCTGACACATGGAACATGTCATTCAATGCAGGTAATTCACATTCCCATCTGGTCTGCAAAAGGATCATCAGCAAGCCCACCTATTTATTTTCCTTGATTCGCCGTTGGAGGAGGTTGAGAACGGCAAACATCTCGGTATCACGATAAGCACAACCTTTCTGGGGAGACCAATATGTCAAAGTTGGCCTCCAAAGCCCATCGCAGACTGGATAATCTCCTTCTGGGCCAATTTCAATTTCTACAGCTTGTAAGGCCTTTGTCCAAACCTCTATGGAGTACGACGTGTCCTGCAGGAGCTGATGTTCCTGCTTCCGACCTCCACACGGATCCTGTGTAATCCAAAGCTTTCAACATCATTTGCATCTTCCACACAAGTATTCAAAGTTATTCTTTTAAATCACTTCTATTGTTTAAAGTAAATGTTGTTCTTCCTGTTGTTTTTTTTCTATTTCTTCTTATGCCATAGAGTGAGGAGGAGATCTTCAGCTTGATATGAATCTTTCTTATGTCGAGATGTAAATAAGACTCTGATATGCTGAGCTTGCAATACACTATGCATCACAAAAGTGGTAATTTATTTTATTTTACATTTTTCTCTCTGCAAGATATGGCTGATGGAAGCGAGCTGATGGGGGGGGAGGTGGTGGTGGTGGTAAAATGGCAACAGATTGACAGTTGTGCAGTGGGGGAAGCAGTTGGAACAAATAAGCAATGGATGATGATCAGGAAGAGGAACAGGAAAGAGGAGCGACAGAAAGAGAGGGAAGGCAACAAGGTAAAATAACATGTTAGTAAGAAGGTTGGATTAGTAAGGTAATGGGTGTAGAAAAATTTGCAGGTAAAGTTGGGGGGGAGGGGGTGAAACGAGATGGTGATGTACCACTGCTTGAGAGCCCGAGAGCAGTGGTTCTGAGCCTTTTTTGGTCGGTGTAGACCTTGGTCTTAGTGTGAGACGTCACTTACCCATTCTCAATGCTGACTCAGTCATTTCTATCTACTCTATAAAAAATAGAATATGTTTGTATGTATGTGTGTTTTGTTTGTTTGTTTGTTTTTCGTCTTTATAGGCGGCCGAACCGTTGGATGGAATGAGATGAAACTTGGCATGAGTGATCTCTTGGGACATGAGTAACGGACATGGGGGGTCAAGTTCAAGGTCAAGGTCCGGGGTCAAGGGGTCAGGTCAACGGGTAATTCAATTCTCAATTTCATCCGATCTGAGACGGACCAACGCCATTCGACAGATAATCAAAATAAAGACACAGTTGATTTGACGACATTCACTTCCGACTTTGCTTTTCGAGTTATGACGTCAATAAATTGACTTAAACGTCAATTTTTCATGTTTGTTTGTCTTATAGACGGCCAAACGTTGAAATAGAATGCATGTAACTTGGCATATGTGATCTTGGGAACGGACATAAGGGGATCAAGGTCAAGGTAAAGGTCACGGTCAAGGTCACCGGATAACGTCAATTTCTCATTTCACCCATCGAGACGGGACCAACGCCATTCAACAGATAACTGTACCCCCCCCCCATGGCGGGTACTTGCTAGTTCTGTACTATGTGTACAACACTTCTCTTTCCATGCCTCGAAATGAAATGTATGTAATGTACCCTGATGAGGCATCATGTGCCCCTTGGGGTCTACGGACATCAAGTTTCAGAACTGCTGCTCATATGGAGGAGTGTAATTTGAACAACATAAGGAATATACGGTAGTTCCACATGTTGGGAAGTGAGGAACGAAAGAGTTGAGTATGTGCTATCAGCCTTAATTTAATTTTAATGAGAATGTGGGAAATAACATGAGGACCTACTTCCAAATTCGTTTGTATTTCACTCGAGTGTGTTTCTAAGACCCCTATTTGAGCCTGAAACAAAGGGAAATTTATTGTGATTACTGTTGAAGCTTCACAAATTGTACTTCAGTGGTTTTCAGCGAATGAGGTGGTGCTGAAGTGTGGACCGAAGCTCCACATTTTTATGCAGGAACATCGTTTGCACATCGTCCAAAGTATATACGGTACTGTATTTTTTTATTTTGAAGTTCCTCAAACTTGCCATGAAAGTACAGAGTGAACCAAATGATGCTAAGCCTTTTTTTTCTCCATTTGATTAAAATTAACCTGATATTTAAATTGTCTGAGGGTTTTATAATGTTTTTGTCGATTTCCCATGTGAATGCAAAAAAAATGAGTAAACAGCAGTGGAATGACATCCTGTATTTAAGATGTTAGGTTTGCAATGCCATGTGTTCGAGAAAGACTCTGAGCGTTTCACGTTGCGGTTCGTTCGCCTTATCTCCTCTCGGTGATATCGATGTAAGTACTGTATTGGGTCACAAAGAAGTCCCCGACAATGATGATCAGTGGGCCGGTGTATGTCATCCCCACGGTCGAGTGAGCCAACGTGACCGGTAAAGAGCATCTGGCATTCTTTCCGTAAATATGAAAGCAATTTGCAACACTGGTTTGTGAAAAGGAAGATCAAGAAGATCTCTGGCAGCATCTGAGATCTAAAGAGTGGAACTGCATTGTGCGTTGCGAATGATGCGACAGAAAAATATGAAGTCGTGTCGGATGTATCTGATGAGATTGTGTGGAATGTCATATTGATCATCAACTGCGGTGTCTTGAAGGTGTGACTAACAAAGACGTGGAAGCTACACCCAAGCTATCTGCGAATGGAGGAAGATGTGCTGTGAAGATGCTATGTGACAGCCATGATGGCTAAGGAAGAACATCTAAGGAGGAGAATTTCAGGAGAACTATGTCTCGGTTTGAGAGAACATTGGCCAATCGAACATTTACGCTACGAAAGACAGTGGACCGCTATGAGATCCATGTTGACGCGAAGCTGCAGATGACAGCTTAGGTTATGAGGAAAGGAGGCAGCCTTACTGTTTCAAGAAGATAGAGGCAGCCACCTTGGAACCATTTTTCAGGAAAGAACAGCTTGTACTCTAAGTGGCTCTCCTCAGGGTGTGAAACGGATAATATAGTTTGCTAAGGCACATTGGGAGACTATTGGGCAGTGGAGTGATTAAGAACCTGGTAGCAAGCAAGCCAAGGAGGTACAAGAGTACTAGTTTATTATGAGCTTTACAATCTGATGTAACTACACTATGAGCCTTAGATACTGTTAAAAAAGGAGATTTGTTTGGAAAGGCATGGTAGTGCATATGAGACGTGCAGCATGAGAAAGGGATTGATTCATCAAGGTATGCAACTAGTAAGGATAAGCTGGAGCCTAATGCACTGCATCCAAGCTCAGCAAGGGATGTAAAAATATGATCTTCTCAAAAGTGTGAATGTTCAGAGTCCTTTTAACATACTGAGGTTGACTACACTTGTCTGACTGACTCAGTCCCGCCTGTTTCTTAAAGCAGATTCCTGTCGATCATTGGTCTGGACATTTATTTTGATTGTTTCATCCCGGTGAGCTGACCTATTCTGAGCCATTCCGATGAACCTTCTTTGTCGATGCCAATTGTCAAATCTTTTTTTGAAATAAAATATTGCTTCTTTGTCATTCTC
>CM068967.1:60011489-60022991 GCA_035128595.1 Eptatretus atami
CGCGCCTATAAAGACGAACAAACAAACAAACAAACACATACATAAACAACATATTCTATTTTTAGTAGAGTAGAAGAATGACTGAGTCAGCATTGAGAATGGGTATATGACGTCTCACACTGAGACCAAGGTCTCACACGCTGACCAAAAAAGGCTCAGAACCACTGCTCTCGGGCTTCAAGCAGTTGGTACATCACCATCTCGGTTCACCCCCTCCCCCAACTTTACCTGCAATATTTTCTACACCATTAACCTTACTAATCCAACCTTCTTACTAACATGTATTTTACCGTTGTTCCTTCCCTTCTCTTTCTGTCGCTCCTCTTTCCTGTTCCTCTCCTGATCATTCATTCCATTGCTTATTGGTCCAACTGCTTCCCCACTGCCAAACTGTCAATCTGTTGTCCATTTTACCACCACCACCCCCTCCCCCCCATCACCTCGCTTTCCATCAGCCTATATCTTGCAGAGAAAAATGTAAAATAAATAAATTACCACTTTTGTGATGCATAGTGTATTGCAAGCTCAGCATATTCAGAGTCTGATATTTACATCTCGACATAAGAAAGATTCATATCAAGCTGAAGATCTCCTCTTCACTCTATGGCATAAGGGAAGAAATAGAAGAAAAAAAACAACAGGAAGAACAACATTTACTTTAAACAATAGAAGTGATTTAAAAGAATAACTTTGAATACTTGTGTGGAAGATGCAAATGATGTTGAAAGCTTTGGATTACACAGGATCCTGGTGTGAGGTCGGAAGCAGGAACATCAGCTCCTGCAGACACGTCGTACTCCATAGAGGTTTGGACAAAGGCCCACAGCCTTGAGAAATTGAAATTGACCGAGGAAGGAGATTATCCGTTCTGCGATGGGCTTTGGAGGCCAACTTTGACATATTGTTCTCCCAGGAAAGGTTGTGGCTTATCGTGATAGCCGTGTGTGCCGTTCTCAACCTCCCCCGGCGAATCAAGGAAAATAAATAGGTGGCGCTTGGTGATGATCCTTTTGCAGACAAGATGGGAATGTGAGATTACCTGCATTGAATGACATGTTCTATATGTGTCAGACGTATATCTAATTATCTCTAGGTCTGTAGACAAGAATGAAGCAGCTGCTGGTCTGTCAATGGTCTGGAGCGAAATATATAATACAGAATGTATGCAAAGTGCTGAAGGTTTTTCTAAGGCATGTTGAAGTTATAGTTTTGCAGAAAAAACTTGGCCCAAGAGACTACCTTGGGCACTCCAACCTCCACTTGGAGAAGAGATAAATGCACATACCATTAAGATATACTGTAGGTACTGACTGCATACGTCAAGGAAGAGATTAAGGGCAAAGGCGGAGGGGGGGGGGGGACGTGCTGTTCTTGTTTTCCATAGGCAGAACTTGGCAGGCAAGGAGGTGCCAGACAATCTCAAAGTAGTGAGTATGTCCAGAGACATATGCCACATCTTTACGATTCAAGGCCTGCATCTTTAAGAGAAGCTGCAGCAAATCAGCGTGATGACAAAAACTATGATTAGAGATCAGGCCATTCCACAAGAGGGAAGATGATGTCATCTATGATTTTTACAACTGTGTACAAGCTGGAAACAACCCTAGTGTACAACATGCTCAACTCTAATTGTGTCCAAGCTGCTTGATGCTAATGCAAGGAGCTGTTTTTGCACCTGTTTGCATGGAGTTGATATTGGCTGTTTGGAGCAACCAGGAGGCAACAAGTGAAGTACAACTGAAAAGCGAGCAGGAGTGAGAGTAGCAGAACAAGGACTGCAGAACACGGAAATAGTGCGACTGCAACAACCATAAAGGCAGAGTTAGACTGTCTGAATATTCTCTAATTATCAGGAGAAACCACCGTGTCCAGAAGGTGGTATACGACGATGATCAAAGTTGAGTTTTGGGGTGGGTGGGGGGGCGGGTAGTATTTGAGGTGAAAAGAAGAGTCAAATATGTCCAAATCGATTGAAAATTGTAATTAGGAGAAAGTACCAAACACATTATTGATATTCTTGATCAACACCTTTGTAGTCTTCGAGTTAAAATGACAATAAAGGGAAGATGATGGTGCAGTTCAGCTTCATGGAGTACAAGGCACATTGCAACAAAGTGAAATGATCAACTGCACTTGCAACTAATTAAAACACACACAACAACACACACACAACAACACACACACACACACACACACACACACACACACACACACACAACACACACACCATACACACAGTGCCGGCAAAGTATTCACCCCCCTCCAACGTTTTCACATTTTGATCCATCTGAGCTTGATCTTTCAATCAAATGATGCTTTCAAATCAAACTTAATGTGGGCTATAGAGTCTTCCACAAACCACTCCAAATGACAAAGCTCAAGAAATGCAGATAAAATGTGAATAATAGATCAACAGAAAAAAAATCAGATGATTCTCAGTTATATATTTCAAACCCTCTTGCCTATTAACCATAATCACTTCAGGAGGATTGTTTATTTGAAACGTTACAAATAACTGAAGAAGAATTTCACTGTATTAATGAGTGTTTTAACTGAAAAAAAATAGCTCTCCACTTATCTGGGGTTTTAAGGTTCCAACTCACTTGTCAAACTAAGGCTAAACATGAAGACCAGGAGCTTTCCAATAAGTCAGACATAATATAGGAGAACACCATCAGGAGAGGGGTTATAAGAAGATTTCAAATTCCTCAATTATCATTTGAGTACGCGTGAATCCATCATTAAGAATAGGAAATGTTCATACATCCCAGCCTCAACCAGATAGGTCAACATCCAACTCAGCAGCGCAGGCAAAGCGGAAACTGGTTCAGGATTGTCACTGCAAATTCAACAATGACTTTGGAAAATATCTGCAAGACTCTTTGTCCAGGATGGGAGTCAGTGTTTCATCATCAACAATATCCCATTTCCCTTCACAAAGCTGCCTCTCTGCAGGTTTGGCAAGAGAGAAGCCATCTGAAAAAGACACACATCTAAAGCTGCATGGAGTTTGCAAAAAGCATCTTATTATGACACTACAAGGCATGTGGCGAACTTTTCGTCAGATGAGACAACAATTGAATCAGTGGAGGACATCTGCGTTTACTTTTGCTCGAAGTATATATATATATTATATATAATAATATATATATTATATATATATCTATATATAATATGTAATTAGAAACTTTGCTAGAAAACTCAGGATTCATATTAGTAAAAGGTAGCACACTGAGCCTGTAAATAATATATTATTTATTAAGCCTGAGTTTCAAGAACAAGCTAGTACTCTCCTCAGGGCATTGAGTACCGCATTAAGTTTCATTGGGGGAGGCTTGCGGCGTGGATTGGTTCAAGTCATTGCCAATACAAGGCCTCTCTGTATTCAAATTATTCTGCACTATTTGTTGACGTTCTAATTGATTGGTCATGTTTGTAGTGGGATGCAAGTTATCTGTTGGTTGAACGAGTGTTTCAGGAGCAATCAGGCCTCATAATCTCGCGGTCTACATTAAATGACCCTGATGCACAAGGATAGTGGGCTAATTCCCTCGACAACGTGTGTTGACTGGGAATATATCAGGGCAAAAAGCAGTCCCTTGGGTTGCAACACACACAACACAACCACACACCACACACACAACACCCACACACCACACACACACACACACTAAAATACTGAACTGAAGTGCACAAGAACACTGGACAGAACAGTAGCAAGAGTAAAAATGGTAATTTCCACTTGATTTATAATGCACTAGGCACAACACATAGCAAATTCTGCGAGATAGCGGATCAGCCCTGTTCATTGTATGATTTTTCAAATGTACGTAATACTAATATGTACATACCAGTGTCAAAATAAAGTTACACCGCTTTCAAAATAACAACTTTTGTTGCGTATATCCTGAAATTAAATTTACATTAATCAGACTTTTTCCACCTTATTTACACATGTAACACAATTCAATGAAAAACAAATCTAAATTTCAGAAAATTAATCAAAAAATACAAAAGCTAGAATATCTTGTTGGATAAGTTCCACTCCCTGATAATAGCATTGTAAATTAAGTAGGTGTTAATCAATCACTTCAAAACACACACAACAAGTTTAATTGGCACCTGTGTTAAATTGGTAGCGATTTTTGATTATTACCTCCGCCACGGAAAGTGAGAGGTTATGTTTCCATCCTTCTGTCTGTTTGTGTTTGTTCTTGCAAAATGAAGATTTTCAAGTATAGTCAGTCGAATTGTTATTCTGTTGGTCTGTAGTTTGGTCTGTCTGTTTGTGTTCATCACCCTACAGGTACAATTTACAACGATCTTCGCAAAACTTAAGTTGAAGTGTCGTCTCAACTGAGAGCCTATTCATTTTCAGGTCACAGGAAAGGTCATCTGAGGTTCGAATTTCATAAAATTGTTCATTTTCATCCGATGACTTTGAATTTGAACAGGATTTGCATATTGCAATACTGATTGGGAAACTTATAGTTAGTTCCCTTACCGAAAGCATTTAGGATATTGGTAATCCGCGATGTGGCTCGCGTCTTTGGGTCTCTTACTTCTCATCATACACAGGCAGGTCGTCGTCTTTCTGTAATTCTACCGTCTACTCTCCGGTCTCGCCCACCCCCCCCTGCTTGTCTGCATGATGTCCCCCCCACCCCATATTTCACAGGGCACTTAAAGTCTGCAACAACCGCCTTTGGTAAAACGACCAAAATAAGAATCACGCTCACCTTACTCTTCATTCCTCATTCTCCGCACTTGGAACAAATCCACACTCTCTTCAATCCCACCTTCCTCCAGTGTCTTCAAAATAGGCTGTTCACACCATCTCTTATCTTCCACCATCCAAACCAGATCTTTTCTTACACACCACTAATCAACCCCAAACCCACCTCCTTCAATTCCCTGCTTTCTTTCCTGAAAGTCCTTGTCTGTCGTGTTTAAGACCTGAACGTCCTTGTTGTGTCATCTTGTTTTTACCCTGTGTACCTCCCCCATCCCTTCCCTTCCAACAGATCTACTCATTGTTCTGTTCCCACTGTTGTTTACTTCCCTCTGCCCTCTTGTCTCTGCAACGATTGTTATATGTCTCTTGTGTTAGCTCTTATACGAGCCTCGACAGTGTGACAAAAAAGAAATTATAAAAAATAAAACGCCAATGTCACGCCATCACTTGGGATCCATGTGGAAGGCCAGTGAGCCAAGACATCTTCTGAAACAATCCAATGATGGGTTTTGTGTCGATGGACTTTCATCTGAAGTTTGAGACACTTCATAATCTCCCAGTTAGTCATGTCGAGTGATGCTCACATCGTCCTCGAACTGTCATGAAAACGTGATCGAACAATTTTAACTTGTAATCATGACCATTAATCATATCACTCTATTTAAATGAAACTCTGCTTGACACTTGACCTCACTTCAGTGCCAATGAGGGTATTGCGGCTGGTTCACCACGTGTCGGGTACTTACTCATCAGTGTTAGAAAAATTATTGAACTTAGCAGCGGTTGTTGCACCCACATTGCTAAGAGTGGATAAGCATTTTGAATTGTGAGACACCTTAATTGACTGGTCTCATAAACATTGATCCCACTGTGTTCATCCAAAAAATAGACAAACAAGTTACCCGAGACAGCGCAGCGTAAACCAAGACCAAAAACAACACAGCCACAAGCCAACTATCTTTTCGGGTCTGGTTTATTAAAGAATGAAATAAACAAAATTTCCCTTCAGATCAGTGTTGACTGATTGCAAACAATGCAAGCAGAGTTTCATTTAAATAAGTTGATATGATGAATGGTCAATGAGATTTTACAAGTTAAAATTGTTTCAATCAGCGTTTCATTGACAGTTTCAGAGAGCGTGGTGAGCATTTCAACTCCTGACAGAATAACTGCCGGAGATTATGAAAGGTGTTCATCAACTTCAGATATGAGAGATGTCCATCGACAAAACCATCATTGGGAATTGTTTCAAAAGGATGGCTCTTGTGGCTCACTGGCCTTCATCCACATGGGATTCCCAAGTGATGGCCTGACATGGCTGTTTTTTAATTTCTTAAATTTTTTTGTTCACACTGTCGAGCGGCTCGTATAAGAGCTAACACAGAACATTAACAAAGCGTTGCAAGGAGACAAATAGGACGGGCAGAGGGAAGTAAAAAACAGTGCGGCGAACAGAGACAAAGAGAGAGATCTGTGAAGGGAGAGGGATGGGGAGAGGTACCCACAGGTTAAAACAAGATGGACAAACCAAAGGACGTTACGGTCCTTACACGATCAGACAAGAGTTCAGGAAAGAAAGCAGGAATTTGAAGGAGGTGGGTTTGGGTTGATTGTGGGTGTAGAAAAGATCGTTGGTTTTGGATGGTGGGAAGATAAGAGATGGTGAGTGAACAGCTTATTTTGAAGGACCTGGACGGAAGAGTGGGATTGAAGAGAGTGTGGGAGTTTGTTCAAAGGTGGCGACAAATGAGGAATGAAAGAGTGAAGGTGGCAGTGATTCTTGATTTTGGTCGTTTGTTACCAGAAGGGGTTGTAGCAGACCTTTAGTGCCCTGGGGAAATTATGAGGGGGTGGGGGGGGGCATATGCAGGACAGCAGCAGGGGGGGTGGGGCGAGACGCGAGCAGGAGAACGGGTAGAATACAGAAAGACGACCGACCTTGCCTGTGAATGAGAGTATAAGAGACCAAAGACGCATCAACATCGCTGGGAGATTACCAATATCCTAAATGGCTTGTCGGTAAGGGAACTAGACTATAACAGTTTGCCAATTCAGTGATGCAATATGCAAAATCCTGTTCAAAATTTCAAGTGCAATCGGTATGAAAAATGACAATTTTAGGAACATTCGACCTCAAGATGACCTTTGCCTGTGACTGAAAATGAATAGGCTTCTCAGTTGAGCACTTACCACTTCGACTTAAGTTTTGCGAAGAAGAATCGGTTTTAAATTGTGACCTGTAGGTGATTGGACAAACAAACAGACAGGACAAACTAACAGGACAAAACAGAGATAACAAATTTCGACTGACCAAATACTTAAAAATCTTCCCTTTTGCAAGGAACAAACAAACAAACAGACAGAAAGGGATGGAAACAATAACTCCTTCACTTCCGTGGACGGAGGGTACAGTAATCAAAATCGCTACAATTAACACAGGTGCGAGGGCCAATTAACTTTGGTGTGTGTTTTGAAGGTAGATGATTAGCACCTGAGCTAATTACAATTGTATTACAGGGAGGTGGAAACTTTATCCAACAAGAGTTATTCTAGCTTTTGTATTTTTTTTGATAATTTTTCTGATTTGTAGAATTGTTTCTTTCACTGGAAGTTGTGGGTTACGATGTGTTAAATAAAGGTGAAAAAGTCTGAATTTAATGTAATTTAATTAGATATTACGGCAACAAAAGTTGTTATTTTTGAAAGGGGTGTAGACTGTTTTTGACACTGTGTATGTACTATTATATTGTTTATGTACGTACATTGAAAAATCATAAAAATGAACAGGGCTGATCCGATCTCCGAAAAACTTTTGCATATTGTGTTGGTGCCTAGTGCAATTAAAAATCGAGTGGAAATTACCATTTTTTTACTCTTGTACGTATGTCCAGTGTCTGTGCACTTCAAGCTTCGTATTTTAGTGCTGTGTGTGTGTGTGTGTTGTCGATTGTGTGTGTGTGTGTGTGTTGTGTGTGTGTATGTGATGTGTGTGTGTGTGGTTGGCAACCAAGGACGTCTTTTTGGGCCCTGATAAGTTCCCAGTTCAACCACCGGTTTGTCGAGGAATCTAGCCACTATCCTATGCACAGGGTCATTAATGTAGAACCGCGAGAATATCGAGGGCCCTGATGCTCCTGAACACAACTCGATCAACCAACAGATCAACTTGCATCCCACATTAACAAAAGCACGACGCCAATCAATTAGAACGTCAACAAAAGTGGCAGAATAATTGATACAGAAGGCCTTGTTATTGCCAATGACTTGAACCAATCCACGACGCAAGCCTTCCCCATAAACGTTAATGCGTGTACTCAATGCCCTGAGGAGAGTACTAGCTTTGTCTTGAAACGTCAGGCATTTAATAAATAATATATTATTTTACAAGCTCAGTGTGCTACCTTTTACTAAGATGAATCCTGAGCTGCAAAGTTTCTGACCATGTAATGATATATACTATATATATATATATCTATATATATATATATTATATTATATATATATATACCCTTCAGAGCAAAAGTAAACGCAATATCCTCCACTGATTCAATTTTTGTCGTGCATCTGATCGCAAAAAGTTCCCCACATGCCTGTAGTGTCATTAAGATGCTTTTTCGCAAACTCCATGCGTTAGCTTTTAGAATGTGTCTGTTTAGTATGGCTTCTCTCTTGCCACCTGTCCAGAGAGCATCTTGTGTGAAGGGAAAATGGATATTGTTGGATTTGGATGAACACTGACTCCCATCCTCGGACAAAGAGTCTTGCAGATATTTCAAAGTCATTGTTTTTGAATTTGCATGACATCCTGAACCAGTTTTCCTGCTTGCCTGGCTGCTGGGTTTGGTATGTGTGACTGATCTGGCTTGGGCTGGGTGGTATTGTACATCTTCCATTTCTTAATGATGGATTTCACCGTACTCAAAAAGATAAGTGAGTGAATTTGAAATCTTCTATAAACCTCTCCTGAATGGTGCTTCTCCACTCTTATGTCTGACTTATTTGGAAAGCCTCTCGGTCTTCTATGTTAGCCTTGATGGTTTGCAAGTTGAGGTTGACACCTTAAAATCCTCAGATAAGTGGCGAGAGCTTAATTTTTCTTTAGTTTAAACCACTCATTACATACAGGTGAAATCTTCTTCAGTTATTTTGTAAGCGTTTCAAATAAACAATTTTCTCCTTGAAGCTGATTTTATGGTATAATTAGGCAAAGGAGTTTGAATTACTTATACACTGAGAATCATTGATTTTTTTTACTGTTTTATCTAAAATTATTCACATTTTATCTGCATTTCTTGAGCTTTGTCATTTGGAGTGGGTTTGTGAAGACTCTATAGGCCCACATAAGTTTGATTGAAAGCATCATTGATTTGAAAGATCAAGCTCAGATGGCAATCAAAATGTGAAAACGCTTGGAGGGGGGTGAATAACTTTTGCAGTGCCACTGTGTGTATGTGTGTGTGTGTGTGTGTGTTGTGTTGTGTGTGTGTTGTGTGTGTGTGTGTGGGTGTGTGTGTGTGTGTGTTGTTGTGTGTTGTGTGTTTTATTAGTGTGAAGTGGCAATGTTGATCATTTCACTTTGTCTGCAATGTGCCTTGTACTCCGAGTTGAAGCTGAAACTGCACCATCATCTTCCCTTTATTGCTTCGATTTTTTTACCTCGATGATACAACAGGTGTGATCAAGTAATATCAAATATGTTGTTTTGGTAGCTTCTCCCTATTACATTTTACAATCGATTCTGGACACTATTTGTACTCTTCTTTTCACCTCAAATACTGACCCCGCCCCCCCACCCCACCCAAAACTCCAACTTTGATCATCGTCGTTATTACACCTTCTGGACACGGTGGTTTTCATCTGATAATGTAGAGATTTCAGGGACCAGTCCATACTCTCTTTATGGTTGTTGCAAGGTCGCACTAGTTTCCCGTGTTCTGCAGTCCTTGTTCTGCTACTCTCACCTCTGCTCTGCTTTTTTTCGCTGTTACTTCATCTTTGGTTCCTTCCTGGTTCTTGCAAAACAGCCTATCACTCCCGTTTTGCAGAACAGGGTGAAAAACAGCTCCTTTCAATTAGCATCAAGCAGCTTGGACACAATTAGAGTTGAGATGTGTAACACGTAGGGTTGATTTCCAGCTTGTAACACTAAGTTGCTTAAAACGATCCATAGATTCACATCATCTTCCCTCTTGTGGAATGGCCTGATCTCTAATCATAGTTTTTGTCAATCACTGTGGGATTTGCTGACAGCTTCTCTTAATAACTGGCATGCAGGCCTTGAATCTTGTAAGATGGTTTGGGGCTATGTCTTGGACATAATCCACATACCTTTGAGAATTGTCTGGCACCCTCCTTGCCGTGCCCAAGTTTTCTGCCATATGGCAAACAAGGCACGTTCCCCCCCCCCCTCCGCCTTTCTCCTTAATCTCTTCCTTGGACGTATGCGGTTCAGTACCTACGAGTATATCTTAATGGTATGTGCATTTATCTTCTCCCAGTGGAGGTGGAGTGCCCCAAGGGTAGTCTCTTGGGCCAAGTTTTTTGTCTGACAAACTATAACTTCAATCGTTCTTGTTTGCCATAGGCAGAAAACTTGGCAGGCAAGGAGGGTGCCAGACAATCTCAAAGGTATGTGATATGTCCAGAGACATAGCCCAAACATCTTTACGATTCAAGGCCTGCATGCATTATTAAGAGAAGCTGCAGCAAATCCAACGGTGATTGACAAAAACTATGATTAGAGATCAGGCCATTCCACAAGAGGGAAGATGATGTCATCTATGATGTTTTACAACTTAGTGTACAAGCTGGAAACAACCCTATGTGTACAACATGCTCAACTCTAATTGTGTCCAAGCTGCTTGATGCTAATTGAAGGAGCTGTTTTTGCACCTGTTTGCAAGAGAGATCAGGTGAAATCTTCTTCAGTTATTTGTAACGTTTCAAATAAACAATTTTCTCCTGAAGTGATTTATGGTTAATTAGGCAAAGGGTTTGAATACTTATACAACTGAGAATCATCTGACTTTTTTTTCTGTTTGATCTAAATTATTCACATTTTATCTGCATTTCTTGAGCTTTGTCACTTTGGAGTGGTTTGTGAAGACTCTATAGCCCACATTAAGTTTGATTTGAAAGCATCATTTGATTGAAAGATCAAGCTCAGATGGAATCAAAATGTGAAAACGTTGGAGGGGGGTGAATACTTTTGCAGGCCACGTGTGTGTGTGTGTGTGTGTGTGGTGTGTGTGTGTGTGTGTGTGTGTGTGTGTTGTGTGTGTGTTTATTAGTGTGAAGTGCAATGTTGATCATTTCACTTTTGTTGCAATGTGCCTTGTACTCCATGAGCTGAAACTGAACCATCATCTTCCCTTTATTGTCATTTTTAACTCGATGACTACAAAGGTGTGATCAAGAATATCAAATATGTGTTTGGTAGCTTTCTCCTATTACATTTTTCAATCGATTTGGACATATTTGTACTCTTCTTTTCACCTCAAATACTACCCGCCCCCCCACCCCACCCCAAACTCAACTTTGATCATCGTCGTTATTACACCTTCTGGACACGGTGGTTTTCATCTGATAATGTAGAGAATATTCAGACCAGTCCTAACTCTGCTTTATGGTTGTTGCAGGTCGCACTAGTTCCCGTGTTCTGCAGTCCTTGTTCTGCTACTCTCACCTCTGTCTGCTTTTTTTCAGCTTGTTACTTCATCTTTGGTTGCCTCCTGGTTGCTTGCAAAACAGCCAATATCAACTCCAAT
>CM068967.1:60038749-60056741 GCA_035128595.1 Eptatretus atami
AACAGGTCGAGGTGAAATTTTACACGTCCATGACCACCTGTCCATGAGGAACAAAAGACACATATGATGTCATAGGTCACATGGTTTGGCAGCCAAATTGGATTTACCATTAAAACCTAAATACACCACTCAAAAGAAGTACTGGTGAGGGTCTGCAATGTCTGATTGCTCTTTTTCTTGTTTGTATTGTTACACTACGTTGTTTCATATAACATGACAGTTCGCATCATCTTTGTGATATAACAGTATTTGCTCGCACATGAGCTTTCTGTTTGAACTATTTTAAAGTGACCCTCTTTTGTGCTGACGTGCTTGCTGGGCACAGAAAGCATGTGTGATGAGAACCAGAAACAAAGGAATAGCTATATCCTTCTGGTTTGGAACAGTTTTATAATTCAACCTTTCTATTACCTGGCTACCCTTCATCAGTATTACATTGCATTTCATTATATCACCCCATTTTCTCCCACGTCTCACTTTTCACCCCATGCCTTCCCAATTGTGTTTTGTTAACTGAGTGGTGTTTGTTTGCATCCGTATACTGATAATCTATTTTAGTGATGATGATCGCTGGCTTAGTTTTGAAACCACATGGCTTGGACATGCAAGGATATGATTGCAGATAATGAGGATTGTTCAAAAATAATGGTGTTATTACTACATATTATTATTACAAGCTGTATAAAGAGGCAAGCTATTTTTGACATGTATTATTAATAGCCAATTTAAATGTAAAGCCCTGTCACACCTTGACGTTTTAGCCAGCATATGGCAAGGTATCAAAATGTATGTAAAACGCTGGCGTACCTGAACTATGATGTTTTTTTCCAGTTTTGGACGTATTCATAACGAGTTGGACGTATGCATAACGTATTAGTAACTACACAGAACGTTTCGATAACAAAGATAAATTATATCAAGAATGCTGAGCGTGTTGTCGGCGTTCACAACCTATGCCCAACGATAGTCTAACTTATGCATAGCGCGCGGCAGCGTATCGCCGACGATCCGTGGCGTAGCTATTCATAGCTGCGGCTCGAGATTCAAATCTAACCGCACTAGACAGAAGTGTCAAGCCGCTGTCACACCTTGACATTTTAGCCAGCGTATGCCGACGTATGAAAAAATTTCCGAATTACATTATGGGTAAGTTTTGTATACGTTAAGCAGCTGAAGCACGCTGGCATATCGTAGTACGCCGAGTACGTCGACAAATTTTCAGCATGTTGAAAATTTTTCGACGTATGCAGCGTATGACACGTTCCGCATACGCTGGCCATAAGTTTAGGCACGTTACGCGATCGTTGACACACGTCGACACGTTACTGTATAGTTACTCATAAGTCGAAACACATGAGTAATGGTTAGCGTCAGTGTTCCAGACTCCCTGTTTTTTTTTTTCTTCGGTATGACGGTGATGTTACACTTCGATTTCTAGTGCGGTTATGATTTAAATCGTTGAGCGGCAGCCTATTAATATATTATATTATAACCGCACTAGAAATCGAAGTGTCAACATCACCGTCATACCGAAGAAAAAAAAAAAAAAAAAAACCAGGGAGTCTGGAACACTGACGCTAACCATTACCTCGACGTGTTTCGACTTATGAGTAACTTACAAGTAACGTGTGTCGACGTGTGTCAACGATCGCATAAGTGCCTACAACTTATGGCCAGCGTATGCGGAATGTGTGAGTCATACGCTGGCATACGTCGAAAAAATTCAAGCATGGAAAATTTGTCTAACAGCTCGGCGTACTACGACATATGCCAGCGTACTACGACGTATGCCAGCGTGCTCTTAACGTATACAAAACTTACCCATACGTATTCGACGTGTGCCAGCGTTTTAGGCAAATTTTTCATACGTCGGCATATGCTGGCTAAATCGTCAAGGTGTGATCAGGCCTTAAGATTGTTTGCTGTATAGAGAGAGAAGGGGACAGATCATTGCTCACCTCCACTCATTTTCTCTCCCCCCCCACCTGTGAATCAACTTCCACATTCTCTTCAATCTCATTCTTCCCTCCAGTCTTCGAAACAGCTGTTACTGCCATCTCCGATCATCCCCAATCCAAAACCATGATCTTTTCTACCCTTGTTAATCACACCCAAATCCTCCTCCTTCAAAATTTCCAGTTTTTCCTCCTTCGAGTTTACTTTTTTATCCATCTTGTCCACCCATGCATCCTCGGTATCCAACTTGTCCATGCTATGCATGCTTATTTTGCGTCCTGTTTTGTCTGTCCGGATCCTTCACTGTGCCAGCTCTTCCATGAGCCTCGACTACGTGTACAAACAAAAAAGATCACTGGGGTTTAGCTTTGAGCAAGACAATCAGCTCTTTCTCAGAGTCCAACAAACTTCCTTTCACCATGAGTTGTCCCATTTCCACGCGACTCACCACCAATCATGGAGTTAAAGGTGACCTATATTGTGCAAAACATTTCTCTTACTTTATGTTTGTAAGTGTTTGGTTATGAAACATGTATGAAAAGGTGTATTTTAGTCAAAAGGTTTTGTTGTTTTTTTCATGAGTTATGAGCTATATTGTTAGTTATTTTGACTTTTTTTTCCTACAGAGCGAGGCTCATGGAAGAGCACAGGTTAATTTGACAGTGGATTGTGGGCAACAATTGTGCATAAACAAATAGGAAGAGAGACAGAGACAGAGAGACAAAGTGTGATATATATATATAATATATAATGAATGCTGGGGTAGCAGATAGGGGGCAGGATGCTGGGGAAGCAGAGATTAAATTCAACTCAACATAATACACCAAAATAACATATTGTGCAATCAGGGACAATAAAGGATCTGTTTTGCGATAAACATCCAAACTGAGTCACTTGTTGTTCTGGATGAATTTATTCTATTTACTTATTTTTCCCCTCACGGGTGTATTTGCCCTCGCTTAATCGAAACAAAATATTCTCATCCCTGATATATGCAGAGTGAGCACACATCTACCATAATGTGGTTTCACCCACTCTCGTGCCAAGGGGTCAGACTAAGAACAAATCTTGCGACCCAAAATTGGGCATCCATAATGTTCCATCGACCTTAAGAAGTAAATCCTCCTTGTCGGGCGCATATCACAATGGATTGTTCTCAGACCAAGAGACAATCGAGGTTTTCATTTCAGAATGCAGGAAAGGAAGGAAGCAAAAGCCATCTCTGGCATAAAACATTTTGCTCCTTGATATAGTCCTAGTAGGGTGAGTGTGTGTAGTAATAATCGCGTGCTCTCACAGCAGGTAGCATCATGTGTGCAGGTTGCCTCGCTGAGGATCCTGCTAGGATTATGTTATTAAACACAAAAGAAAGGTTTTCTTGAGATTATGTTTCTCTTTAATAATCTCATTGCAGGCACTGAAAGGTTTGCACTGTGGGGGTGATGTTATCGATCTCTCGTTAGCTTTAAAGTTCTGTATCACCTGTGACATCCAGTGATGCATTAGAAACATGTTCCTTGTTATCTTCACAGTTCTCTCCCATTGCCTTAAAGCAATGGATTACTTTCCATGCTGCGAACAGCCGTCGTCCCTATCTCACACGGAGTAATCCTATACTATATTAAATTTTTGTTTGTGACCTTGTAACCTGTTGTGACCTTATTTCATTTGAAATCATATTTTTGAGTTTTATTTTCTGTTCAAGCCCTGCCATTTTGCATGAAAAACATGTGTAATACATACCATCGGAATTGAAATTATTCAAGTTTCGGTGACACTTGTTCCCATACCCTTAAATTTAAAACAGGAACATATTTAAGACAAGGGGTCACTACACAAACTTGCCTCTAATTGGGAATCTACCCACATCCCAAGACTTCCACCATAGATAAGTAATCTTAATGTCATGGGCTAAAGGAACATGCTCGTGAAAATTGTACGGATGTCTGAATTAAAACGAAAATGGAGCACTTTAAGGGCCTTGGCCTTTCACGTATCAGAGATCAGATGCATGTGAGCAATGGAATTTCATAAGTTTGAGGAAATGTTTGAAAAGATGTGGAACAAGTGCACTTGATCTGCAGGTCACAAGAAAATTGACTTGAATTTGACATACATTGAGAAGTCAGTTGAATGATGTGAGATACAGAGTCGACCTGCTGGAAAAGCAAGTGATAACGATAGTGATCGTATAACAAGATACTGCCATTCCTGTCCAACTTGAGAGATTTTTGTCATCTTCACAAAACAAGGAGAGGCTACAAGCAGCTGCAAGTATATTCTCCATCAACAAAGCCCAAGTTATGGAAATCAAGACTATTTTTAATGGCTATGTGAGTGATAACAATGTCATGACCGAGGCATCAGAAGTGCAAGACTACACAAAGGAACCCTGTGAAGACCGAACACCTATTTCTTGAGAATAAGTCAATTTACCTGTCATACCAAATCTTCACGAAGTAGTTGGTGTCAGGTAAAACAATTGTCGTGCTCGAGAAGGACACATATATGCGTGAGGCTCCTCATGCACTATTTATCTGTTTTGGTTGATCAATAACAGTAAAAGTAGGTCCAACTAGTGAATCGTCTGAATCGATTCCCCTGCACATGTTTGGAAAGAGGTCTGGCAGTTTTACACGCAACGTGGTGCATAATGCTCAAATTCTCATGGAATGTAACGTCATGAGCAAGGGCGGCACGACAAACAGCAGCATTGGGAGCAGAAATAGAGAGGCATCTACAAAACTGCAGTGTCCAGTGAAAAGACCACTCCTTCAGGTGTGACGTTAAAAAAGGTAGAATAATATTTACCTCTGCGACCGAAGGTGGAGGGAAGTTATGTTTTCACCCCTGTCTGTCCGTTTATGACTGTGAGCAATATATCTCAAAACATTAATGATAGATTCGGACTAAATTTGGTGGACAAGTTCAGTGTGTGACAATGACGAATTGATGAGATTTCTGTGAAGATGAGTTTTTAAAACGATTCTTCACCGTTCAGAGATGGGGCCAAAACCAATTTACTTACAGTATAACATATTTCAAAATGTTCTGAACGGATTATGGAAAAACTTTGTGGATGAGTTGGGTAGGTGAGAAGAACAAGCAGTTTGAATTTTGGTTCAGGTCCGAATGCAGAACATACATAAACTACCAAAAAAAATAAATAAATAAATAAAAAATATCAGTGGGACACAAAAAGTAAAGTATTCAACCTGGCGGAGGTAATATTGCTCCACCATGTTCTGTTCTAGTTAACTTTGTCACCGAAGGTGTATGGAGGTTATATTTTCACCCCTGTCTATCTGTCTTTCTGTTTGTCTGCCTGTCTGTGAACACAATATCTCAAAAAGTTGTGGACAGATTCGGACATAATTTGGTGGAGAGGTTCGGAGTGTGACAAGGATGAAATGGTTTAGATTTTGGTGAAGATCCAGATCTGGATACTAGGATTTTAAAGTGATTCTTCACCATAGAGATAGGGCCAAAAACGACATGTAGCATGATATTTCAAACAGTTATGGACGGATTCGGATGAAACTTAGTGGACACGTTTGGTGTGTGACAAGGACAAATCGATTCGATTTTGGTGAAGATCCTCATCTGGATCTGGATACTAGAATTTTTTTATTTTCTTAAGTGATTCTTCACCATTGAGAGATTTGACTAAAAACGAGATCGAGCATGATATTTCAAAAAGTTATGGACAAGTTGTGACAAAACTCGGTGGATGAGTTGGGTATGTGACAAGAACAAGGTGATTATATTTTGCTTCAGGTCCAGATCCAGATCTGGCCTTTCAGTGGGATGCAAAATGTAAACTGTATAGCCTGACAGAGGTATGTGCTCTACTGTGTGCTGTTCTAGTTTGTTCATGTTTTGCAACCTAACACCTCGAAAATCGAACAAGAACACCATTCGTGATTTACCGCCAACATCACACACACGACATTGGCATGTGCAGTGATGTTTCTTCAAGGTCAGGCAATGCACATTTGTTGAACATGTTGAGCTGTCTGATCCACACAACTTTGAGTGCCATAAAATGATGAATATGCTCACCTCAAAAAGGGTTTACTCAGTTTACCCAGCAAACTAGTTGTTGGGTGTGGCTGCCTGAAGAAAGGCATGGCAAGATGTTCATGCAGAAAAAAGTTCAACTTGCAGAGAATGATGCAAATATTGTGAGAATGTCTGTGATAACATTTGAGTGAACAACTCAGCAATGCACCTTCAGAGTTCAATAGGGTATTGTGTCGTCATCTGTGTCGGTGTCGTCGTCTGTGTCGGTGTCGTTGTCTGTGTCAGTGTCGTCGTCGTCGTCGTCGTCTGTGTCGTGTCGTCGTCTCTGTGTCGGTGTCGTCGTCGTCTGTGTCGGTGTCGTCGTCGTCTGTGTCGGTGTCATGTCTGTCTGTGTCTGTGTCGTCGTCTGTGTCTTGTCGTCGTCTGTGTCTGTGTCTGTCGTCTGTGTCTGTGTCGTCGTCTTGTGGTCTGTGTCGTCGTCTGTGTCTGTGTCGTGTCTGTGTCTGTGTCGTCGTCTGTGTCTGTGTCGTCGTCTGTGTCCTGTGTCGTCGTCTGTGTCTGTGTCGTCTCTGTGTCTGTGTCGTGTCTGTGTCGTCGTCTGTGTCTGTGTCGGTCGTCTGTGTCTTGTCGTCGTCTGTGTCTGTGTCGTCGTCTGTGTCTGTGTCGTCGTCTGTGTCTGTGTCGTCGTCTGTCGTGTCTGTGTCGTCGTCTGTGTCTGTGTCGTCGTCTGTGTCTTTGTCGTCGTCTGTGTCTGTGTCTGTCGTCTGTGCTGTGTCGCGTTGTTGGTCTGTGTCGTGCGTCTGTGTCTGTGTCTGTGTCGTCGTCTGTGTCTGTGTCTGTGTCGTCGTCTGTGTCTGTGTCTGTCGTCGTCTGTGTCTGTGTCTGTCGTCATCTGTGTTTGTGCTGTGTCATCGTCTGTGTCTGTGTCTGTGTCGTCGTCTGTGTCTGTGTCGCCGTCTGTGTCTGTGTCGCGTCTGTGTCTGTGTCGCCGTCTTGTCTGTGTCTGTGTCGTCGTCTGTGTCTGTGTCAGTGTCGTCGTCTGTGTCGTGTGTCGTCGTCTGTGTCTGTGTCGTCGTCTGTGTCTGTGTTCGTCGTCTGTGTCTGTGTCGTCGTCTGCGTCTGCGTCGTCGTCTGTGTCTGTGTCTGTGTCGTCGTCTGTGTCTTTGGTCGTCGTCTGTGTCGTCGTCTGTGTCTGTGTCTGTGTCGTCGTCTGTGTCTGTGTCTGTGTCGTCGTGTGTCTGTGTCTGTGTCGTGTTGTGTCTGTGTCTGTGTCGTGTCGTCTGTGTGTGTCTGTGTCGTCGTCTGTGTGTGTCTGTGTCGTTCGTCTGTGTCTGTGTCTGTGTCTGTGTCTGTGTCGTCGTCTGTGTCTGTGTCTGTGTCGTTCGTCTGTGTCTGTGTCGTCGTCTGTGTCTGTGTCTGTTTTGTTCGTCGTCTGTGCTGTGTCTGTGTCATTGTCATCGTCTGTGTCTGTGTCTGTATCGTGTCGTTGTCTGTGTCTGTGTCGTCATCGTCTGTGTCCGTGTCTGTATCATCGTCTGTGTCTGTGTGTCGTCTGTGTCTGTGTCGTCTTCGTCTGTGTCTGTGTCATCTTCATCTATGTGTGTGTCATCTTCGTCTGTGTCTGTGTCATCTTCGTCTGGGTCTGTGTCATCTTGGTCTGTCTGTGTCTGTGTCATCTTCGTCTGTGTCATCTTCGTCCGTGTCATCTTCGTCCGTGTCATCTTCGTCCGCGTCATGCTTCGTCCGCGTCATCTTCGTCTGTGTCTGTGTCGTCTTCGTCTGTGTCATCGTCTTCGTCTTTGTCTTCTTTCACAATTGTTCTCATATTCTTGGGGTTGGCCGAAGAAATTTTTTGCCCAAGTGTTTCACAAACCAGCAAGTCAGGCCTGAAGCTTGACTTAGTAGTTAGGGCAGGAATTTATAATTTGCTCAGGGTGATGGCGATAGATCGCCTCCTCTTCGTGAAGGACAAAGTGGGATCTTTATCGTCCACCAACTAATGCCGGCAGATGGGCTGCCTGGTTTATCGTAAATTCAAACTCGTGGAAGGGTTTGAAACGGCAAAGGGCTTACCTTTGGTAGACTTTCATGGTTGCTTTATGCAACTTATTTTGGCAGACTGAGATTAAAGTGCCCTGATGCCTCATCAAGTGACGGAGTTCAATTCAGTTTTTTATCTTGGGGTTTTTTTGTATACCTTGCCGAGGCTCGTATGAGAGCAAACACACAATGCACAGCAAGGGGGCATGAGACAAGAGAGGGTGGGAGTGGGAAGGACAAAACGGGGGGAACAGAGACATTAGGAGAACTGTGGAAGGGAGAGGATGGGGCGGGGAATACGGGTATACAAGATGGACATTACAGGACTTACAGGAGGAAAGCAGGGAATTTGAAGGAGGTGGGCCTGGGTGGATTAACGGGGTAAAAAAGAACGAGGATTTGGATGGGGATGATAAGAGTGGTGGTGAACAGCGTTTCGAAGGTCGGAGGAAGAATGGGATTGAATAGAGTGAGGGAGTTTATTCCAAAGGCGGGAAAAAAGAGGAATGAAAGAGTGAAGGTGAGCAGTGATTCGTGATTTTTGTTAGTTTATGTATGTATGTATGTATGTATGTATGTGATGTATGTATGTATGTATGATATATATCATATATCATCCGACCTATCATATCGAGCCTATCATCATCATATCATTAAAAAATGTCGCTTACATCACTCCTCGCAGGCGTCATATACATATATGTATATATATATATATATATATATATATATATATATATATATATATATATATAGTATATATATATATAATATAATATATCATATATATATATATATATATATATATATATATACACGAGGTGTGTTCAAAATGTATCCAACCTTAATGAAGGTGAACAAATTAAGCTAGGGAGGCGTGGTTTGGTGCACGTATGTAGGCGATCCTAATTCGTATCCGTGAATATTTTCCGCGCTGCAGAAGCTGTCAGTCGCCGACAGACCGCCATGAGTGAGGAAGTGTAACGTGAGCGCCGTCGGATTTTCGTTTTTTGACAAAATGACGGATCACTGTGGTCTCATCGCCAGTGATCACTGTGTTGAAGAAGTTGGGATCACTGTTACAGTCTCCAGCATGTCCTGTGCGATCTCCAAACGGAGTTGCTTCTGCTCGATCGTTAGCAGTTTGGCACGAACTTCGCTGAGATTCTCCTTAAGCCCAAATCCTCAGTCACAATGGAATGAACGGATCCAATGCTGACGGCCCGCCTCGTCTGCAAGTTCTCTGATCGTGATTCGACGATCCTGCATCAGCAGGCTCCTCACTTGGTCAATGACGCTCATTTCGGGATGTTGAGGGCCTACCAGAACGTGCTTATCTTTCCACTGATGTGCGACCATCTTTGAAGTGGTTGTACCACTCTTTTATCTGTGTGGTGCCCATTGCTTCGTTCCGAAGGCCTGTTGAATCTGCGGATCGTTTCACTTGGAATCGCCAAGCTTTACACAAAATTTATGCAGTAGCGTTGTTCAAGTTTTTCCGTCATTTTGTCAAAAAACGAAAAATCGACGGCACTCACTTACACTTCCGACACTCATCGGCGGTCTGTCGGCGGCTGACAGCTTCTGCAGGCGGGAAAATATTCACGCATACGAATTAGGATCGCCTACATACGTGCACCAAACCACACTCCCTAGCTTCATTTGTTTACGCACGAAAAATTAAGGTTGGATACTTTTTGAACACACCTCGTATATATTATACATACATATATATACACAATTACAAATATGTATATATATACATACATACTATATATATATATATATATATATATATATATATATATATATATATATATAATAAATATATATACATATATACACGAGGTCCGTCTCAAAAGTAACGGGACTAACTTCACGTAAATTTTATTCCAAAAATTATATTGAAATCACAGCTTGTCCCCTTCAAAGTAGTTTGCCTCCAGTCTCACACACTTGTCCATCCTCTTCTTCCATGCTTCGATGCACCACGGAAGACTTCGTCTGGAATCCTCGGAGCTCCGTCATCACAGCCCTTTTGACGGCCTCCACATCAGGAAATCGGTCCCCTTTATCACCCCCTTGAGCTTGGGGAATAGGAAAAAATCACAAGGGCCAAGTCTTGCGAATACGGGGTTGCTCCACAATTGGCACGTTCCTTTCCGCCAGAAACTGTCAGAGGCTCATGGCCCTGTGAGCAAGGGTGTTGTCATGGTGGAGCACCCAGGCGTTGTTCTCCCACAGATCCCTTCTCTGTCCAGACTGATCTCATGAGGCACCGGAGGATCTTCCTTTACGCGTATTGATTCACTGTTTGACCCTGTGGTAGAAACTCGAAGTGCACGATGCCCTTGATGTCAAAAAAACGCGATGAGCATCACCTTGACATTCGACTTAGACATCCTTGCTTTCTTTGGTCTTGGTGATGCCAGACTTTTCCACTGACGACTCTGCCATTTGGTCTCAGGATCGTATTCGAATATCCATAATTCATCGCCAGTAACGACTCTCCCAAGCAGGTCTGGATCGTCCTCGAGGTGCTCGATAATGTCTGAACAGGACAGTAACTCTTTGCTGTTTCTGGTCCTTGGACAACAGCTGGGGACCATCTTTGTGCACACCTTGCGCATTTCGAGATTTTCAGTGATGATGCTCCAGACAGTTTTCTTGTTGATGGAAAGTTCCTCAGCAATCATCCGCACCACGGGTCGATGATCTGCGTGCACCATCTGCTTCACACGCTCGATGGTGTCTGCCACACTGCTTGTTGAAGATCTTCCAGACCGTGGATCATCTTCAACCTCCTCCTGCCCTCTTTGAACCTCTTGTGCCATTCAAATGCACGTGTACGTGACATCATTTCTTCCCCGTAGACTTGCTGCAGCATTGCGAAGGATTCGGAATTGTTTTGCCAAGCTTGGCAAGAAACTTCAGATCGGCTCTCTGATCACGACTCATAGCGCGATGACTCAGACTAGACAACGTGTAATGCACGACCTGTAAAAAATCACACAATGAGCACAGTCAACCATCACCAATCATATATAATTGCTGGAATGTTGTAAAAGACTGTGACGCAACCCGTTCATTCAAGTTGTGTCAGTGAAGCACACAGCAGGCTCAGTCCCATTACTTTTTAGACGGACCTCGTATATTAGCTTGGCCCTATCTCTCAATGATGAAGAATCACTTAAAAAACTATCGTATCCCGATCCCGATCTTCACAATAATCGAATCAATTCGTCCTTGTCACACACCCAACCTGTCCACCCAGTTTCATCTGAAACCGTCCATAACTTTTTGATAAATCCTGCTCACAAACAGACAAATACGGATGAAAACATAACCTCTGTCCACCTTCGGTGGCGGAGGTAATGACTCAACTCGCCAAACCTGCGCTCGGCACAAAGTTTCTAAAGTGAGGGTTCGTTAGGACGTCAATATATCCAGTGTTCACAATGTGATTTATAGAATTTCTTTATATACAATGTTTCTTGTTACATTTTTTGTGTCAAATGCACCTGCTGAGGTCGTCAGCATGTGCAGAAGAGGGTTTTACATTGCAGATGCTGTTTTCAAGGAGTGGCATTACTACGCCTCTCAGCGGTGACGGTCTGTCGACGACAGATGTAATGACGTCAGAGAATGACGGATGATGTCATGACGTCATTACGCCTCTCAGCGGTGACGTCACACGTCGCCATGCAAATGAATGTAAAAATTAGAAAATCGCCAAAAATTCCCAAACCTGTCCGTCTGGCGCGATCTCACACAGCCCATGCTGTACATTCGATCACATAGCACCCGCATACCGAAAGTGGCGACAATCCGTCCTGCAGTTTCGGAGGAGATCCATCCACAAAATATGGCTTAGCGTATTAATATAATAATATTTATTAAATCTTTAAGTTGTATGGAAGTCGAATGACACAATCCTGACCTCAACCTGTGTATGAATGAGGTTATGCCCACATGGAACGTTTTTCGTGTCATTGAAATGCCAAAGATGATCGTAGGTATAAAAAAAAGAAAAAAATTGGAAAAAATACAAGCATATTTCTTGAGTGTGCATGAAGCCGCTGTACTCCATCATAATGCTAATTTAATTTAAGTACAATATTACTTTCAAAATCATGTTGCGTTGAGAGATAAAATTGTTGGCACATGCTGATACATTTCAACAGCTAGGTTCATTGAAACATCAATGTTGCTGCTGGAGGGTGTTTGAAAGGTCATTGCCTGAGTGGTAATAAAAATTAGTAAATTCCAGGAGATCCTGTCTTGAGAGATCACCCTATTAGTGCCAAGCTCAGGGCAGTCTCTCAAAAGATTATTTCATTTGAGAGACACTCAAGACAACATGTGCTTTATTGTGACATATACTTTACCCTTTGCATGGTAACTACATTACGAGTCAATTTAAGTTCTCACATTTATTCTTTTTCCTTCTTGACTACTTGTTTGGTTGGCTCTAAAGTCAGTCTGCTTTGTTATTGAAAACACTTTGTAATCATTACATCCCGACAGCAAGGATGAAAAAGAGAATTCCAAATTTTGTTGAACCGCCGATTCCAACAGCAGATGGAAAAAAAAACAAACAACCACAACAGATGTCGTCAATGTATAACGAGTGTATGAAAACTATGGTACCCATCCCGTCTCTGAGAGCTGTGACTCGTATTAAGCCAGTAAGTCACTTAACACACTGCACGCTTCGTATGCTTAACTTGTTAAAGCAAAGTATTAACAAGAGGCTCTCCTGTTCCTTGTAAGAGATACGTCTGATGTTTGTAGCTTTGAAGTTTCGTGATTGATTACTCAACGTCACTGATGATTTGCTGAGCAAGAAATTTGTTTGCTGGTTGAATGGTTGTGTAGCTTGAATTTGCTTGCATTTATGCTACGTCTTAATAAATTACCACAAAACAACTTGAGTGGCTTTGTAAATCTTGTGAACCAGACAGAGAGAAAACACACACACACACACACACAAACACACACACGCACACACACACACACACACACTTTATAGAATATAGAATATATACGTAGAAGGAAGCAAATACATATTTTGGGGGGCAACTCCGATGTAGAATCCCTGAGACCCCAATTTTTTTCATGTCATGAACAAACTTTAGTACATCACGGGTGATGAAGGCAGTGGTCAGGTTTCATTGCAACTGTGTGTGTAGTTTCTGAGAAGAATGAAAGCAAATACCTCATTTGGGGGCAACCCTTATGCAGAGTCCCTTATACACCTGGAGGGCCCATTTGCCCCCATCCCTTCCACCCCCCCCCCCCCAAGAGGAGTTCATCTTGTAACTTCCATGTTTAAAGACCGATTCTCATAAATTATACGTCATAAGATTGGTCTTCTCAAGCCCAAACTATCCTCAAAAACGCACCAAAAATTTGCCTCCCTTATACCCTTGGAGAACCCTTTTGCCCCCCATGGCCCCCCAAGACATTTCAGAAATAAGTCAATCACTGATTAAATATAAATATGTATTGAAAATGATTCTGAGTTCGAGGAAATTTCAGCGGCTCTCACTCTTATTGCCTCTAGTAAGTCGGATTTCCTTCATTGGCTGCTGGCTGAAAATCCCTTCATTTCTTCAGACACAGGGCCATCCATCTTTGACACTGTCATCATCGATGGAGGCTTGGCTCCGTATCACATTCGACCGAACACCAATTCAACATTCAAGGATCAAGCAGATAAGTTAAGCTCCTTCATCCAGGCCTAACTGTCAAACTGCATGCACTTGGATGTGATCTTCAATCACTACTTTGAGGACAGTGTGAAAGGAGTGATAAGAGACATGAGAGGAACCGGAATGAGACGACGCATAACAGAGAAGGCTGGAGTTCCACCCAACTTTGTGGGGTTCTTGAGAAACTCAAACAACAAGGAAGAGTTGAACAATCCACTTACCACAGCTGGATCCAAGATCCAAATCCCAACACCAAAAGACCTCTTCATTACTTCTTCCTCATTGGTCATCCACATTGGATCAAGTGTCCAGATGGAGGGAGACTGGAATAATGAAGAGGCAGACAGACAGATTATGGTCCTCCTCATGGATACAGTCTGAGAGGGAACAACTTCCATGAGAATCCGAACAAGGGACACTGATGTGGTACGATTGTGTGCGGTTAGTACCAATGGATCAACGAAGGGGTGACGATTTGGATCCAGTTCATCGCTGGTGGAAACGTACATGGATCAACATCGAAGAGTTCTGCAATTCTCTTGGACTGATGGTGAAAGCTATCCCTCTCTTCCATGCATTCATTGGCTGTGATGGTACGTCTTCCTTTTGAGGAAAAGGCAAGGTATCCTTTGCCAATGCCTTGAAAAGGAACCCCTGGTTCACCAAAATGTTTCAGCAGGTGGCCCACTTCGTGGAGGTTGAGGAGGATTATGATCTCTTTAGAGAAAGCCAGAAGTTTGTCGTCATGGTGTACAACTCAAGATAAGAAGAGACACATGACATCAACATCTTCAGGAAGAAAGCATTCTGCCAAGGAAAGAGGGATATTTCTCAAATTCTTCCCACAAAACACGCCCTTCTCCAACACACCCAATGCTCCATCTTTCAAGCCAGCATTTGGATGTCCTCCCATGAAAAATTGCTCCCAGCCAAGTTTGGGTGGAAGAAGAAGTAAGGGGAGAAGGGATGGGCACCACAGTGGATAACGAAACCGACTCTCTCAAAAGCGGCAAAGGCGTTCATCCAATGCACTTGTAAGATGGGGAGCGACACAACAAGGTGTCGCTGCAAGAAGGAAGAAGTGGCATGCTCGGACCTCTGCCGAAGCCGATACCATCAATTTGTGATCAAATTTCTAACACCGATTTCCCTTTTGTTGTCCGAGACTATGTTACAAAATTGAAATTCATCCAAAAATTCATGAAAGCAAATTATGAGTTTTGCTAATTTCTAAATAAGTGATTTATTATCTTGTTTGGTCTTGAGAAGAGCTTTCGTATGACATATCATTTGTGAGAATCAGCATTTAAACATGGAATTTACAAGATGCACTCCCTCTCAGGGGTACCTGGGGGAAAAAGGGCCCTTCAGGGGTATAATGGGGGCAATTTATTGGGGGGGTTTTGAACCAATTTTTTGTAAGCATCCTCAAGAATACATTTCTGAAGAAAAATCGCTTTTGGCACATCCTGTAAATGTCCCATCGTCCTGATCCCCCACTATTGTCGATCTGTCTGTCTGTTTTTGAACAGGATATCTCAAAAGTTGTGCACGGATTCAGACGAAATTTGGTGAAGAGGTTTGTTGAGTGACAAGGACGAAATGATTAGATTTTGGTGAAGATACGAATCCTGATCCAGCTTCGATAATTTTTTTCAGTGATCCTTCAACATTGAGAGGTCGAGTCAAAAATGACATGTCGCACAACACTTCAAAAAGTTATGGATGGATTCGAACGAAACTTGGTGGATAGGTTTGGTGTGACAAGGAAGAATTGATTAAATTTTAGTGAAGATCCAAATCCAGATACGAATCTGAGAACTTATTTGATGTTTTAAAGTGATTCTCCACCAGAACAAACCAATTTGATTTTGGTTCAGGGCCGGATCCAGATCTAGCCGATCAGTGGGAAACATAACGTGAATTGTTCAGCCTAGTGAAGGTATGCGGTCTAGTTAGTGCCATTCTAGTTTCACCTGCAACCATACCAGAGAATAGCTTTTCAGGAATTTTGGTCCAAGAAAGGCATTTCTACAATGTGGAATGGAAAAGCATCTCGTTTATCAAATAATTTGGTGTGAAATATATTATTATTGATATCGATTTGTAATTCTAAAAAAGAGACTGAAGTGTGAGTTTGGTTTTCTTTTTTTAATTCGAATTATTTTGGATAGATATCATGCAGCTGATCAAATAAAAACCCATCATTAATGGCTAGTAAATCATCAGTGAAACCAAAGATGTTTCCACATCTTCGCACAGTTGTTAGTTCATTATTGCACATGTTCTGGACCCAATCAGACTCGTACATGTGCAGGAATAAATTAACAAAAAAAGGTGCCGGATCTGAACCCATGGGTATCCCTACTGTCTGTTGGAGTACTTTGTTGCCAAATGTAAAGAAACTTGTTTCGGAGAAATCTAATACTTTCTTTAAGTTAATTTTTTGAAAAACTACATGAATATTGATTTTACTTTATAGATGAGTTTTATCTTTTTTGATAGACTTCAATGTATGCATAATTATCTCCTGCAAATGCTTTATCTACCACTCTGTCCAATGCGGTTATGAGCTTGTCATGTGGAATGTTTGTGTATAATGTAGAAAAATCATAAGGTGATAAACATTTAGCCTTGCCCTTGTTATTAATGTTGTGGATACTGTCGATTCCAGGTTTGGAATTATCAATGATCCAGAATTTTTTTAATACCAGAATAAAACCTCACCTTTTCATGGTAGTTTTTCAAGCATTTATAAGTTAGTTTCATCTCCCCTGTAATACTCCCTGACAATGGTTTCAAACAGCATTTTCCACTTGCAATGATGAACTTCATCTTACAAGGGGTTTTGTTCATTTTTGGGATCCAGTAAATGAATGGTAATTTATGCTGTTTATCTGGAACTAACACGAACAGTAATCTCGATTTTGAGTGATTTACACGGAGTTGTATCAAGTCTATTTTATTATTGTTTCTTATTTTGTAGGTCTTTGAGGGTCCAGTCTGTAAGCCCAATTCTTCCACAAACAAACACAATATTATTTTTTGCTTTGTCCATTGGAACAATAATCACATATTGTGTTTGAAGCTGTTTTAAATAATTACTTGTCTCCAGATTGTTTAAAATTATTTTCGTATAATTGATACGAACTTTTCTTTTCAAATCAACAATTCTCCTTTTTACATGTTTCTCAACCTCCTCCAACCAGAAAGCCATTTGTGTGTTTGGTACTTTGTGTTTATCAATTTGTTCTCTCATCCCTTCTCAGTCCTATCATTGTAAGTTCCATTGCTTTATTCCAGTTAATCCTTTGATTTTCTGTATAATTTGGTCCTTTTGTAAGTAATGCATGTAATTTTCTATCTTTCACTCTTCTAATTCACCTGTGATAATGTGTTTATGATGTGGATCTTTAAATTCGGAATGTTCACAATTACAATGATGTGTGTTATTCATCCATTCCTCGACATCTGAGGCGAGTGGTAGACCTCAGAAAAAGGCCTTATTTTAGCAGTTTCATCAATTGGATGTGCACAAAGATACAGTGGGTCTCATTTGAAAATAGGACATCGCAGGAACACATTCATCCCTATTATACTCAATATTTCTTGTGCAGTCTATGAAATATTTACATTTGAATGATATCGCTGTCCTAATTATTTGAACATTTCCAAAAATCACATAATTTGACCTAACTTCGATGAAAAGCACCCCATTCATACATATTTGGTATCAAAATGTTCAAAATGGAGAGGAGATTAATATTGTACAATGTGATCGCTGCATCAATATGCGTACAGCTCAGTGCTTTTGACGTCAACAATGACTTGATTTGCTCCAATTTCAGGATTGCCGCCTCCGAAAATAGTCGGCTACAGCATATTTTCACAGCCAATATAGACTTAGAACATCACCATGTTCAGTATTCACCCTTCAAAAGAACAAGAAAGACATAATGACAAATAACCATCATTGTTATATCTTACAAAATGTGCAAGCACAAAATCTATCCTCAATATTCGTTCAGAAATAAAAGAAAAACAACTGGAAGCTTATAGTTCGGCAATTAGTTGAAACAAATTCATCTCCATTCTCTGAATAATTTTCTTCACTTCCAGGGTTGTAGATTGTGCCTGGGGACTTTCAAAATGAAACAAATGTAACCTTCTGAATCAGAAATAGGATACATAAATTGAACACTTGTCAACCATTACCATTATATGGAGACATCATGATTGATCGATCAC
This sequence comes from Eptatretus atami, assembly GCA_035128595.1. Classification (NCBI taxonomy): domain Eukaryota; kingdom Metazoa; phylum Chordata; class Myxini; order Myxiniformes; family Myxinidae; genus Eptatretus; species Eptatretus atami. Next base: position 60,056,731 of record CM068967.1, read on the forward strand.
AAATATATATG
>CM068967.1:60057459-60077086 GCA_035128595.1 Eptatretus atami
AAAGAAGACAGATGGAAGAGTACATCAAAGAATCGCTTTGTACTGGAGGGCAGAGAAGCATGTACCAGCTGATCCCAAAATCCAAACATTCTCAATTGCCAAAAACGAAGCAAAAATCATACTCTTGAGTCGGAAAGCAGTGGTTGTCATCAACCCAGAGGTGGTTTTCTGCCATGCTTTGCTATTGACCCAAGTCCGCCTTGAGCTGAGCATGAAGCACGTGTTGAATTATCCCATTACGTCTGTTCGACATCTATCTTCCATGAAGACGGAGCTCCAAGAAAAACTCCAAAGCTGAACTAGAACATATTCTCGAGGGCTTAGTCAAAGAAGAAAACGAAAATGCTGTATGCAATAAGCGCCAATGCAAAATGTGTATGTCTTGGATGGAATGGCAGAACTACATATACTTGTAGGAAATGGTGGCCTGTTTGGAAACCTGGCACAGTATTAAACCAGTTGCTCCATTGCATCAAAACGCATGTCACTGTCATCGATGTCTTTGCTCAATACGATGATGACAATGCCGTGAAAACAGAGGAAAGGACAAGACGCCTTGCTGCTGCTGGTGGAGCTCAAAGTAACCAGGTCATTGCTGGCCATGCAGTAACACAATGGACAAATTTTATGGCTGCATTGTCAAACAAATCCACTCAGCTGAGACACACTTCATCTGTCGTCACGTTACACAAAATTAACTTGAATCTGAAATGCTTTCACAGAACCAAGCAAAGTGGCTCTACCACTTGGCTGGAGGCTTAGTGTATGGGACATTCACAGCATGTATTTCATCTGAAGATATGGAGCATGCCAGTCAGCTTGTAACAATGCAGGAGAAGGCAGATTCCAGGACATTTCTTCATGTGAAGCAAGCTGATGATCCGTTTCGAAGTCAGAATATACGTGGATCCATTGCAATAAAATCTGTAGATACTGATGTGCTTGGCATAGCAGTCCATTACTTTCCACAGCTTCAGCACAATGACAAACTATGGGAAGAGAAAACAACATCAGCTGGAGGATGCAAGCTCATTCCAGTACATCAGATATGTAAAAGCCTGCCTTCAGAAATGTGTGCATGGCTTCCTGCATTTCATGCACTGACTGCTTGTGACAGTGTATCAGCTTTCTTTGGCGACGGGAAAAACAGAAAGCATGGAAAGCTATGAAGATGTTGCATCTTAACAACAATGGTCCACACCTCAAAACACTGCCAACTGGTGATTTGCAGGAGGCTGTTACCACTTCAAGATTCTTAGTCAGTGCCATGTATGATCCACAAAGAAATACGCTGAGGCTCACACCAACTTTAATGATCTTCGAGAAAAACTAGCAGCAACAAAGGATGTGCCAGTGCATAAGTTACCACGTTTGAAACCAGCATTCCTCGAACAAGTGAAGAGATCTGTACACCAAAAGCTGAGTATGGATGAATACCTTCATCACAAATGCAGAAATTCCAACAACAGAGGGCCATGGATGGTATATAGAAACAAATGTACTGCATCCAAAATTCTTCGAGGGACCCACAGCAGCTGAGATTTAACCCCCACAGCAGTTAAATGGCCTTGTATGTTCGTGTTGAGGGAGTGAACCATGTTCAAATAGCTGCAGTTGCTCACATCACAATTTGCCTTGTGCTAACGAGACAATGTGGCAATTAACTTTCTCATGAAGAAGAAAATGAAAGTGACAGTGAGCATGATGACTAAACAGATGCAGGACGTTCAGTCACTTCGCTCTATCTGCCAACCGAACAATTGGTAATCGCAATGTTAATATTGGTTACAATGCTTGTGAATAATAATGTCTATTATTGCATTTAACTGAATTGTTCTGTTTTAGTGTGTTTGCTAAATGTTCGGATTGAGATAAATGGAATATAAATGTCGTCAAGCTCGATGCATTTTCCTTTTTTTGATCATAGTGGAATGTGGATCGGTGTATCATGGAGGGGTAACATGGTTAATTGCAGTTGGAATGTGGTACAATTTCGTATTATTATTGAACTGTAGGGATGTCCTATTATCATGATTATCGTAAAGTTTGAAAACAGGACATACGTTGATATTGGCTGTGAGAATTTACTGATTGTTGATCATCTTCGGAGGTGGCGGTCCAGAAATTTTTGAAAATCAACCCATTTTTGGATTTAGAAGCACTAAGCTGTACATCTATCGATTTACATGTCACAGAGTACAATTGTCCTCTCCATTCTGCATATTTTGATACCAAATATGTATGAATATGATTGATTTGCATCAAAGTTAGGTCAAATTATGTGATTGCGAAAACGGTCAAAGAAATTTGGATGGGGGTATCATTCAAATGTAAATATTTCATAATAAACCACACAAGAAATATTGAGGGCAACAGGGCTAAATGTGCTCATGAGATGTCCCTTTTTCAAATGAGACCTGTTGCAGCTTTGTGTACAGCCGGTTGATTAAGTCGAAAAAAATCAGAGCGGTGCCTCTCAGAGGCACCGCTGGCCTAAAGATTGTATTGTTTCCTTATAGTTGAAGATTATTTTCCCCTCATGGCATTTTGCAAAGTGTACACAACCCTTGGTGTCGGTCTGTCTGTCGTATTGTTTCTGGAAATTTACTCCCCACTTCCTTCTGTTGTACTGTAATACAGGGTGGGGCAGAGAAACGGGAGATTTTAAAAACTCAGTAATTAAATAAAGATTTTGTATTTGCCAAATTACAAATATACAATCTTAAAGTAAATAGCAAGCCATTTATTAATTGAAGATGATATCCTCGAGGTGTCCTCTGTCTTTGCACAGGCATTCCTCTTGTCTTCCATGCATGTTTCCCATGAGGCGGCATAGCATCTCCAAATAAATTCCGGCAATTTTGTGACGAAGTCTTTCATTCAGCTCTAAAACAATATGTGGGTGATGCTTTTTAAGTGCCCCCGTAAAAAAAGTCAGATGCTGAAATGTCTGGAACCATGGAGGCCAAGTAATGTCACCATTCCTGCAGATGATGTGGTTATGAAAAAGCAGTCGCATGGCAGCCATTGACACTCTGGCGGTATGAAACGTCACGCCACCTTGTTTAAATCACCTGGCCTCATTAACTTGAGGAAACATCGTAGCTAGATGATCAGTCAAAAAAGTTGCGATCATGTGGGCATAACGGAGATTGGTTTATAAAATCTCCCATTTCTCTGCCCCACCCTGTATTTTCTCTATATTGATCATTTACACCCCTTTGTTATCAAACATAATTTTGATGAGATCATTGTCTTTTCTACAATTAACTTCTTTATATTTCTCTTTTTACATTCTATGGTCAATCATATCTAGAATTACTTGCATGTGTTGGATTGGGAGTTCCTCTTGATCATTCTCTTCTACCTGTTAAAGATTTGCTAAACCTCTTTCAGTTGTTTTTTAAAAGTAATGATCTTAATTATACTGCTAAATAATCTATAGACATTTGATTTGTTAAGATCGAACCAATAATTTACGATTTATTGTGGAGCGTCTGGAACTGGATGTTTACGTCCATAATTATGTACTCCGTGTCTCTGAGAGTCTCGTGGTAAGATGTTAAAATCAGAGGCGATTATGTTTTGGCCATTATGTCGCATGTATGTATCTTTAATTATTTAATTGAATCTGTATGAGGAAGCGGTTCTTCATTCTTTCATCCAGAAAAGTTATCTACACTTATGTAATTGTGTGATCAATTGCTTTATCTTCCATCCCATCCATTTTTCGGCCATTACCGCTTATCTCTTGCACAACCTGAACATTGAAGCTCACATTTTTACAGTATCCATAAGTATAGTGAGGAGTGAGTCGTGGACAGCCAGTAGTTGCATCTGGGTTGCTTGTACTACTCCTGTGTGCATTCATTCTTATGTTACATCTCTATATTGTTTCACCAACATATTTCATCGCACATTTGCATTCAATAAGCAAAACTCTGTTTGAGGTTTACATGTAATTAATTATGTGGTTTATTTCAACCTGTAAGATCTCGCCGTCACTGTACAATTAATTATACTACTTGTGTCAAATATAGGACAAGTTTTGCAATGGCAAATCCCACATTTACACACTTTACATTCGGATAATTGTTCCCCATTGGCGAACCAAGAATGGCCACCACCTAGAGTCAGGTTATCCGAATTAACTACAGCATTACCTTGTCGCCGAACACAAATCCTCGGCGGAGGGTTGGTCTCCAGGGAGGCTAATTCAACTGGGGGCTGGCCTGCTTCACCTTTTCATTTTGTTTAGTATTTATTTTTTTCATAGTTTTAAATGTAGAAGAACCACATAAATACATGAGAAACATGTAAATAATGTCACGTGACAGTTCCTGTTAACAGAGGATTTCTCACACAGGATTCCTCAGAGCCAGGACCTTTCGTCCCAAAAAGATGGTCCAAACAGTCTTTTATGGCACTGCTTCAAGTATTACCCCCCTCTCCCGACACCCAAATGAGCCAAAATAGATGGCACACGCATACACGGGAAGCAGATGGTTTGAACATGTTTTCTTACCTTTTAAAGGATTTATTTGAAAAGCAAGATACAGGGAAGAGGGTCGAAAAGAAGCTGTCATAAATGATGTAAACCAAGCGAGTCTAAAGACACAAAGAGGAGAATGGGGATATGCAAACGTGTATACAAAGAGAAACAATACGCACACTTGTACAACAAGACATAAATGCAGGTGGGACTTCCCTTTGTCTACAGTGTGCATGGTGGACACAGCACTCGATGCAGTCTGCTTTAGAAACCAGATGCATGATGAGAGCCAGTGACGGTGTCCAAAGATGAAGTAACACAGCCATGATCAGGGCCAGCGATGAGTAGGTCTTCAAACATGCCACGTGATCGTCTTTGTCCTCTTTCCCAAGGCCTGCTGGTCGGGACTTCTTCTTCCTCCCCAAAGTGCTTCTCTGCCCTCCGTGCATGTGGAGCTCTCTTGTCTGAGGTCTTTCTTCCCCTCTCGAAAGGCAGGGTGATAATAGCTTGGGTCTATTGCAAAACTTCTGCAGAGCAAACCACAATAATTTCTGGCCTCACGAACTGCCTCACAGCTCCTCTGTGGACAACTTGCTCGACCTCCTTCCACACAAGCCTCTTTTTGTTGTCCCCTCTCATCTGCATGGGCGGAGTCTTCCTCTGGGTCCTGATCACAGGGTGGCTCCAATAAAAATAAACGTACTATTTTTCTTCCGGGCTCCACAACCCACCAAACCACCATGACTGGCACAAACTAGCCAGAGAGATCATAGTCTGCCTTTCACACATGAGGCACATGCACCTCTGTGTTTGGGAAGTGTACACCTAGCCCCACCTACAAACAAGAGGTATTTACACATCCATAATTAATCTTCCTAACCTGTCTGTAAATTCCATATGCTGCCTCCTCAGCATCAGGTGTAACAAACGACTAACTCTGACAGGTCCTTGTTACTTGGCAATCTAACCTACTCGAAACACACAGACCATACGACCATTACCACAGTTCAGCTGTGGATCCCCCTCCCCCCTTCCACATAACAATATATAAGAACCAGTAAAGTGGATTTTTCCACCAAAAGAAGCAACACACCAACTCGCAATACCAGTATTCCAGTACAACTGCAGAATAATAAACTGGCCATAATCGGAAATCCATAAACTGGACATCAAAACAAGGAAACTCCTCACTATCCACAAAATGTTTTTACAAAAATCAATGCATTCCGAGAATATACATACCAAGACGAGAAGGAGGTAGCGGCCTTAAGGAGCTCAACCAAGTGCACAGAATGACAACTGTAGGATTGGCTGAATACGTGAAAAGTGCAACAGACTACGAATCCAATTTGTTAGCAAACATGAAGACAACAAACCAGAGAAGGCATCCCTAATCCATCCAGCAAAAACTTTCCAAAGACAGGTGGGAATGGAAGATGTCACACAAGAAACCGAAACAACAACGAATCCAGCCCCAATGATTACAAAAAAGACAAAAGAAAAATATAAAACGAAATATCAACAGATATACACGGAAACAATAAAAGAGCAGGAAGGTATTAAAAAACAAAGAGTTGGACAGATTGGTAATAGACAAAGAAGGCTTATTGAAATGGTTTAGAAGAGGTCAGCTCAACTGGGATGGAGAACGAATAATAATAAATACCCAAAACCAAGCACAAGGCACAAATGGCTTTAAGAAAATGGCAGGACTGAGTCAATTGGACAAGCGTGGGTTCTGCAAGGTGGAAACAGAAAGTACGAGCCACCTCCTATTGGGATGTAAAAAAAAACTTACGGCAGAGCAGCTGTACACACAAAGGCAAAACAAGGTATGTCGACTAATCCACCGACACATCTGCAAAAGTCTCAATCTCCCAGTTCCAGAAAACTTATGGAAACATGAACCAAAAGCAATCACTGAAAACAAGGAAGTTAACGCTCAAACACGACCTGATGATCCCATCGAGCGTAAACTTAGAAAATTAAACGGAAGACCAAGAAGGAACCTGAACAAGTCAAGGGCAAAGATGGAGTCCTCAGGAGGAACCTGGATAGAATTCCGGTTTCAGCCACTACTCCACAACCCTCAAACCCATACAGGCGCAGCCAAGTGAGACCGACAGAAATCTTTCTGCAAGAATTCACTTCTCCTTCGACAGATAGATAAAGAAAGAGAGGAATATCGAGTAAAAGAGATGAAATCATTACGACCGGATATAGGACTGAGGCACAAAAAAAAAGAAAATAAGGCATTGCTAATTGAGGTATCCGTTCCCAGCGATTTTGGCCCAAACAAGACAGAAATCAAGAAAATAACAAAATACCAAGATCTCAAAAATGAAGTGAAAAGATCCTGGAAGTTGAAGAGTGCCAAAATTGTACCATTGGAACACCAGGAATGATAAAAAAAATAAAAATGTTACAGATATCTTAAAAACCATCCCTGGGAATATTAATACAAACAAACTGCAGTTGGAAGCTGTCGGAGGCTCGGTGACAATCCTGAAAAGAGCCCTCGGAATAAAGGCTTGAGAACAAGAAAACTTCACAAATTGGTTCATGAATCATGCCCCCTTACTGTGACGGAGGTGGATACTTCGAGACCTGGAAGGACCCAGTTCCACCTTATGAATCCCGCATATGGAGATAACAACCAACAAAACACACACACACACACACACACACACACACACACACACACACACACACACACACACGTAAAACATTCAATCGATTTCATATCCTGAATGTGACAGTCCTTTGTGACGTTTAAATACAGATGCATGAGAAGTTATGGACTTACCCACATCCGCCCCACATCATTGAGCTCTTTCTTGTACCGAACGGAGTCTTGTAACACCTGTAGGTCAAACAAAACTCGATGTCAGATGCACAATGAAAACAAAAATGAAAGTTGTTTGGAAAAAAAGAAAAGAAACTGGTTAAAATAAGTGTTCATTTCAATTCACAATGATACAGACTTTTGGAGGAGCTTCCACACTTTCATTAAAGGAACACGGTAAAAGATTAAGTGAATTCAAAGCTTTATCATGAGCTTCATCATTTGTATTTGGAGGAACAAGAAAATAAAGGCATTTGATGGACAAGTTTCTAGTAAAAAAAGAAAAAAAAGGGAAAAGTGAATGGGGGGACTCCAATACTCAATCCAAAGAACCTTCTCTCTGTATCTCTGACCATATCCTGTTCATATAGAGAGACCGATAGAAAGCAGGGTGACCAACTTGAAGGACAACCATCCTCTGCATGCAGAACGATTCCGGGAAGAAGTTGCTTTGAGTTTACTGGTAGGCCAAGTCCTTCCTGACTGACTCAAACTTTATGCCAGGGGAGCTGGTCAAGACAATTTATTGCATGCTGTCTGTTCCTAAAACAAATAAACAAACCTGAGGCAGCGAGAATAGACGCCACATTGCTCAGACTTTTATCAACACTTTCTATACAACTCTGATTTTATCACAAATTTGTTGTTGTTGGCATTTTCTTTTGTTTACTTGCTTTAAGATCCTGTCATGCCTGTTGGTGCAAAGAGTCTCTTGAGGAACTAGCGCCACTATTGTCTGTCTTGGGGCCACTGACTGATCACTGTCCAGGTGGTTTCTAGCTCCCTCTTCTCATTTTCCACCATATGCCGCCAGGTTTCTGCCAGTTCTCCAACTCTCCTACGACCTTCAGGCTTCCAGCGTATTGTTCGTTTTGTGATATTGTTGTTTTCCACGCACAGTCCACGTGGAATCCATCTCCATTTTAATTTTTTCTGCGATGTTTTTCATTCCAGTCCTTCGTCCTCACTGTATCTGGCCAGAAAATTCACAATATATTTTTGTGAGAGGTGTAAATTAAGGATTGTAGCTTCTGTGCAATGGCTTTGGTGGCTTTCCATGCTTCACAACCAAATAGTAAGACAAACATTCAATTTAACTTCTTTGTAACCTCCCAATCTGTATCGGTTAGTTGAATTTTATCGAAGCAGCTCCACCACAACGCTGCGGGGAAATCTCACAGAATTCCGTCAAATAGCAAAGGCCTTACAAAGCTCCACCATGATCATCACATGCACAAATTCCAGAAGTACCAATCCTGCCAGCACTGTTGAACAAGACCTACAATATTTGGCCAATTTGAAAACAAGCCTCTCATTGACTGAAACACATCAACCTACTGCTCATTTGATTATATCATTGGAGTGTGCTGTAGCATGGTTACCTTTAGCACCATAATTTTAGTTACATTGACATGGTGCCTCACCATTACAAGCATGTTTCAAAATGACACTGACTTGGCCATCATACTCTCAGTCCTTTGCCAGCTTTGTGAGCTGTAAGGTTGGAATTTGAACAGAGTACAGAGCCAAAAGTCTACTTTTTGTGAGATTATACCATAGAATGTCTGTCATTGCCACTATGAAAGTGGCAGAAAAGGGGAAAGCAACCTTTAAAAGAACAGTGTATTCGACGAAACCAGCACAGCACAGCTTGCGGTCAGACCATGTTTATTTGTCAACAAGCCCAAAATTGTCAGGTGTGGCACTCGGTGCAATTAATAAGTCCTGTTCGCCACCAAATAGCGACAAAATTTAAAGGTTGGTTTCACTTCTTGCTACCCTTGTAACAGTCTCGCAGTGTCTTCAGGTCACAGCGAGTGATGTCGAGAGAGAGAGAGAGAGAGAGAGAGAGAGAGAGAGAGAGAGAGAGGAAGAGAGAGAGAGAGAGAGAGACAGAGACAGAGACAGAGACAGAGAACAGAGACAGAGACAGGACAGAGACAGAGAGAGAGAGAGAGAGAAGAGAGAAGAGAGAGAGAGAGAGATGAGAGAGAGAGAGAGAGAGAGAGAGAGCGCTCTGTGGCTGGAAATGGAGAGTTGCTTTGTACATCCTTTCAACACAAGCTTTGATATCCCATCCATTAGGGGAGAGTTGCTTGACCTTCCATGGCTTGAGGGGTGAGTGTGATATGCTCATCATTGAGCTACCAGGTTGAGCTTCAAAGCAAATGTAAAGAATGAGAGCACATATACAAAACCACCTTAAAAAAAAAAAGACAAGGAGCTGATACTGTCAGTCCCCCGCCTTTTGAGTGATATGAGGAATCGATCCATGTAATATGAAAGCTAAATCTTGAACGGTTTTTGAAATATCATGCACACAAGTCAACTTACTGAGATGGTTGTCACGGCAACATAATTCACCTCCAATCAGGTTGAGATAATGTCTTAAAGAATAGATATCTGCAACACAAAAGCTAAATGTTCAACGGTTTTTGAAATATCGCGCAAACAAAAGGCCAAAAAGGCTTATTTTAGGAAGACCAAGAAGAAGGCTTATTTGGCCAAAAGCTTGTCTCCATAAATATCATCCAGAAGCTACGTCTGTGACTCATTTCATTATGTATGTATGTATGTATATATATCTGTACACACACACACACACACCAGATCCTCCCTCCCACCTCCTCCTCTTTTTCCTCTTAAAGGTACAAATGCAAGTTATGATAAATTTGTGATCCAAAAATTAAACGTCATTTTCTGTCCATCAGTCTTTTTTGTGTCTGTGTGTATATCTGTCTGTCTGAACAACCAATCGTGCCAAAACGATTGGGCCAATTTCCACCAAACTTGGCACTTGGACCAAGTTCAACATCGTGATAAACATGGGTTACTTGGTTTCATCTGTAGTTGCGGGAGTTCGTCGGGGAATGTCGACAAAAATTCTCTATGTAAATGTGCATCACGTAGAGCCACCCGGTGGTGGTAGCAGAGGGTATTACAAGTCAGCTGTGGAGATAACTTGCACTTTTGCACTGTACACGTCCCCAAAGAGTGGGAAGCCCCAAAGCCAACGTCCACTCATAAGGGGAGGCAGGGGAAAGGAATGGGAGTCCAGAGGGAGGGGGTGGGTGGGAGGAGGCAGTGATAGGGGCAGAATGAGAGAGGGGAAAGGATGGGAGGAAGGAGGGGAAGAAAGTGGGGGGTAGAGACCGGCATTGCTCGGCAACACCAGGCACCCTGCTAGAAAGTTATAAAGAACTTCAGTCAACATTTTAAAACCGGGTGACATTCATAATCACAGTTATCCTTTTCTTTGGGTACATCTTTGTAAACACTTTAAAAGGTGTAAGACATCATACAGAAGGTGTATCTATAAAGGGATATAATGTAGTCACACATTGTGAAACTCGACCAAAATCGATGATCTTTTTAAAGCCAAGAACTGATCCAAATACATCGCATTTATGAAAGGTGAAAATAATTTTACTTAAATTCCATTTCCATAATGTGTATTTAGAAATCTATAAATGAAGAAATATAAAACATAAAAAGCTTTCTCAAAATTATTTTATGACCAGCACCAGGAAATTATATTAAAAGCAATTGAAAGAAAAAGAAAAAAAGAAAAAGGAAAAGAGCACCGTGATTGAGTTCCTCTCCATGAGGAAACCTGGAGTCGGTTACGTGATGGTGATTGGAGGCAGAGAACCGGGAAATCCATCCAGTTTGTCATCACACACAGCAGTATCACTGTCCTCACAAAATGAAACGCGAGTGGAGGTTAAGTTAACCTCACCAATGTGTGTAACCGGTTGTGACAGGAAAGGGAATTGTAGAATCTCAAAACACCGATCCCAACAGATCACCTTGAATTGGTGTGTCCAATGTTCGGTGATGGTGTAGGTTTGTGTGGAAGAACAAGCTCAGTGAAACATACCGACTTCAAAAATAAATAAAAAATAAAGTATAATTCTATCGACGTTCTTCACTCACCTCTTAAACTTGAAGTATTGCCAATAAAATGAAAAAGAAAACCTTCTACCCTTGCGGAAAAATGCTCCAGGAGCCACCGTAATGCCAATACCCACATCTCCCAATAGACCTTTTGGGATGTTACAGTATTTGGCAGGACAATACCGGATATCAATGAAGCTAATGAGACATTGCATTTAGCGAGACCAATTACAATGATCAGGTGTCATAATAAACATCTGGGGCTGGCAGGATATCCAAGAGGTACGCACACTCAGGGCCGGCGCTACCATAAGGCCAACTAGGCAGCCACCTAGGGCGCAGACCTCAGAAGGGCGCATTACTGACCTTTAAGGGTCACAGTTTTATGCAAATTATTGTTTTAAGAAAACACATATAAATAAAAATATAATATTTCATTGTTCAGAATATTTATAGTGTCATTGTTATTTCATAACCAGTTTATTGTTTTCAACACAACAATACTGTTTCTTTCTTTATCTATATATTCTTCTTTCTTTATTCTATTCTTTCATTCTCAGCTTGTGACCAAATTTGCAAAGGAAAGGCAGCAAAGTGAGATTTTTATGTGCTGAAATTGAAACTTTTATGAGACGTTTTAACTCTGTTTGCCTGTTTTTTGTTTGTTTCTCTGTCTGACTGTAAGGAAAATATTGTGGTAAAATAAATTTAGCAGTTCAAGTGTGTGCTTTTAATTTTTTTCTACAAAACATGTTTTTAAAAAATCGAAGTTGGAATTTTTTTGGGGGGGGGATGCAAGTAACTGGCCTTGCCTAGGGCGCAAAATAGTCTGGCGCCGGCCCTGCGCACACTCGCCTCTAAACTGTCCAACCCAGGTTCGAATCCCGACCAAGCTATAAACTGTCGTCCCATTATTTCACAGGCAGGGTGATTCATTATTGTGTGTGCCGTCCCTTGTATGGACGTTAAACTGGGTGTACTATCTGCTGGCATTATTTGTGGATGTTAAAGATGCCATGGTGTTCTTTGCAAAGAGTAGGCAAGCTATTACCGGCACCCCAAACAAATTTGTGCCGCTCCCTCTGTAACTAATGGTTCTACCATGCAGCTTTGTGCTGCAAACAAAAGAAGAAGATAAACATCCCTACCCCCCATCCCTTTCACAAGTATACAATGACAACTACTTGTGAGATGTCAGATTGAGTGTATTTGATGCATACATGCATACATACATCTTGCATTTTTTTTTTAACCATAAAGATGTTCTTCGTGACAATTATCGTCATTCAACCAGTATCGGCCACTCCGAATGTGTATAATTTCAAACATTTAAAGGACGTTGCAAATGACAACACCAGTCAATTAACTTAGATGGTCATTGTAAACCTCAAAATAGTTGATTGCCCAAAATGCTTTGTTAATAAGAGAGTGACCAATTTTCACAAAGTCTGGACCATGAGATGGGCTCCTTTCTTCATAATGGTTTCAACAATTTCAGCAAAGAACCTCTGCAAACAGTGAGTCCACAACGGAGACTGTGGCTCCACATGAGTAAATGCACGACCTCAGCTGCATCCAATAAAGTCAACAAGGACAACAAGGAAATCCAACACAGGCGGAGGCCATTCAGCCCATCATGCCTGCACGAACACCACACCAACCCAAGATCCAAGAAAGAAAATGCAAAAGAAAAATGTTTTTAACTAATGAAAGAAAAAATAAAATTTGTATTTTTTTGTTTGTTTGTTTTTGTATTTAATTTTTTTTGTATATTTTTTGTTGCAATTTATTTTTTCTATTTTTTTTTTCTTTTCTTCCCCTCGAAGATGGGGAATGGGCTTGGTTAAACACACATCAACCACACAACCCCCCTTAACAAGACCCCCACCAACAGCACTCCATACACAATCACTCATCAATACTCAAACTACCTAAAAGTCTTATCAAATCCCCATACCCCTCTATCTCCACAACTTCCAGGTACCTATCTAATTCTAATTTAAACTTGTCTACTTTTTGTGCTGCCACTACCTTTCCAGGGAGACCATTCCATGCATTAACTACTCTCTGAAGGAAAGTCCCCTGCCTTGCTACCGTCTTAACTTTCCTCTTCTTTACTCTCAGGCTATGGCCCCTGGTTCTGTCGCTGTCTACTCTGTTGAATAATTAATCTGCACTTATTTTATCAATACCTTTCATTATGTTAAACATCTCTATCATATCTTCTCGCAAACGCCTCCTTTCCAGTGAATAAAACCCTGTCTCCCTCAACCGCTCCTCATAGCTGAGTCGAGCTAGGCCCGGAATCAATCTAGTAGCCCTACGCTGAACCTTATCTGTGGAATCTATGTCCTTCCGGAACTGTGGTGACCAAAACTGCACACAATATTCTAGATGTGGCCCTCACTAAATTCCTGTACAATGTTAACACCACCTCTTTTGATTTATAAATGATCCCCCTCAGAATACAACCTAAAACCCTGTTTGCTTTACCTATAACTACCTGGCACTGTGCTGCCTCCTTACCTCTCATATCTATTACCACCCCCAGATCCTTCTCCTGTGTGACACGCTCCAAAATTACCCCTTGCCTACGGAGAAATAGACGCCATTGCTCCAGACTTTTATCAACACTTTCTATACAACTCTGATTTTATCACAAATTTGTTGTTGTTGGCATTTTCTTTTGTTTATTGCTTTAAGATCCTGTCATGCCTGTTGTGCAAAGAGTCTCTTGAGGAACTAGCGCCAATTGCTGTCTTGGGCATGACTGATCACTGTCCAGGTGGTTTCTAGCTCCCTCTTCTCATTTTCACCATATGCCGCAGGTTTCTGCAGTTCTCCAACTCTCCTACGACCTTCAGGCTTCCAGCAGTATTGTTCGTTTTGTTGATATTGTGTTTTCCACGCACAGTCCACGTGGAATCCATCTCCATTTTAATTTTTTCTGCGATGTTTCATTCCAGTCCTTCGTCTCACTGTATCTGGCCAGAAAATTCACAAATATTTTTGTGAGAGGTGTAAATTAAGGATTGTAGCTTCTGTGAATGGCTTTGGTGGCTTTCCATGCTTCACAACCAAATAGTAAGACAACATTCAATTTAACTTCTTTGTAACCTCCCAATCTGTATCGTTAGTTGAATTTTATCGAAGCAGCTCCACCACAACGCTGCGGGGAAATCTCACAGAATTCGTCAAATAGCAAAGCCTTACAAAGCTCCACCATGATATCACATGCACAATTCCAGAAGACAATCCTGCCAGCACTGTTGAACAAGACCTACAATATTTGGCCAATTTGAAAACAGCTCTCATTGACTGAAACACATCAACCTACTGCTCATTTGATATATCATTTGGAGTGCTGAGCATGGTTACCTTTAGCACCATAATTTAGTTAATTGACATTGGTGCCTCACCATTACAAGCATGTTTTCAAAATGACACTGACTTGGCCATCATACTCTCAGTCCTTTGCCAGCTTTGTGAGCTGTAAGCGTTGGAATTTGAACAGAGTACAGAGCAAAAGTCTACTTTTTGTGAGATATACCATAGAATGTCTGTCATTGCATAGAAAGTGGCAGAAAAGGGGAAGCAACCTTTAAAAGAACAGTGTATTCGACGAAACCAGCACAGCACAGCTTGCGGTCAGACCATGTTTATTGTCAAACAAGCCAAAATTGTCAGGTGTTGGCATCGGTGCAATATATAGTTGTTGCCACCAAATAGCGACAAATTTAAAGGTTGGTTTCACTTCTTGCTAACCTTGTAACAGTCTCGCAGTGTCTTCAGGTCACAGCGAGTGATGTCGAGAGAGAGAGAGAGAGAGAGGAGAGAGAGAGAGAGAGAGAGAGAGAGAGAGAGAGAGAGAGAGAAGAGACAGAGACAGAGAGAGACAGCAGACAAGCGGACAGAGACAGAGAAGAGACAGAGAAAGAGACAGAGAAGAGAAGAGAAGAGAGAGAGAGAGAGAGAGAGAGAGAGCGCTCTGTGGCTGGAAATGGAGAGTTGCTTTGTACATCTTTCAACACAAGCTTTGATATCCCACCTTAGGGGAGAGTTGCTTGACCTTCCATGGCTTGAGGGTGAGTGTGATATGCTCATCATTGAGCTACCAGGTTGAGCTTCAAAGCAAATGTAAAGAATGAGAGCATATACAAAACACTTAAAAAAAAAAAAGACAAGGAGCTGATACTGTCAGTCCCCCGCCTTTTGAGTGATATGAGGAATCGATCCATGTAATATGAAAGCTAAATCTTGAACGGTTTTTGAATATCATGCACACAAGTCAACTTACTGAGATGGTTGTCACGGCACATAATTCACTCCAATCAGGTTGAGATAATGTCTTAAAGAATAGATATCTGCAACACAAAAGCTAATGTTTCAACGGTTTTTGAAATATCGCGCAAACAAAAGCAAAACGCATTTTTAGGAAGACCAAGAAGAAGGCCTATTTGGCCAAAAGCTTGTCTCCATAATATCATCCAGAAGCTACGTCTGTGACTCATTTCATTATGTATGTATGTAGTATATATATCTGTACACACACACACACACACCAGATCCTCCTCCACCTCTCTCTTTTTCCTCTTAAAGTACAAATGCAAGTTATGATAAATTTGTGATCCAAAATTAATTAAACGTCATTTTCTGTCCATCAGTCTTTTTGTGTCTGTGTGTATATCTGTCTGTCTGAACAACAATCGTGCCAAAACGATTGGCCAATTTCACCAAACTTGGCACTTGGACCAAGTTCACATCGTGATAAACATGGGTTACTTGGTTTCATCTGTAGTTGCGGGATTCGTCGGGGAATGTCGACAAATTCTCTATGTAAATGTGCATCACGTAGAGCCACCGGTGGTGGTAGCAGAGGTATTACAAGTCAGCTGTGGAGATAATTGCACTTTTGCACTGTACACGTCCCAAAGAGTGGGAAGCCCCAAAGCCAACGTCCATCATAAGGGGAGGCAGGGAAAGGAATGGGAGTCCAGAGGGAGGGGTGGTGGGAGGAGGCAGTGATAGGGGCAGAATGAGAGAGGGGAAAGGATGGGAGGAAGGAGGGAAGAAAGTGGGGGGTAAGGACCGGCATTGCTCGGCACACCAGGCACCCTGCTAGAAAGTTATAAGAACTTCAGTCAACATTTTAAAACCGGGTGACATTCATAATCACAGTTATCCTTTTCTTTGGGTACATCTTTGTAAACACTTTAAAAGGTGTAAGACATCATCAGAAGGTGTATCTATAAAGGGATAATGTAGTCACACATTGTGAAACTCGACAAAATCGATGATCTTTTAAAGCCAAGAACTGATCCAAATACATCGCATTTATGAAAGGTGAAAATAAATTTACTTAAATTCCATTCCATAATGTGTATTTAGAAATCTATAAATGAAGAATATTAAAAATAAAAAGCTTTCTCAAAATTATTTTATGACCAGCACCAGGAAATTATATTAAAAGCAATTGAAAGAAAGAAAAAAAGAAAAAGGAAAAGAGCACCGTGATTGAGTTCCTCTCCATGAGGAAACCTGGAGTCGGTTACGTGATGGTGATTGGAGGCAGAGAACCGGAAATTCATCCAGTTTGTCATCACACACAGCAGTATCACTGTCCTCACAAAATGAAACGCGAGTGGAGGTTAAGTTAACCTCACAATGTGTGTAACCGGTTGTGACAGAAAGGGAATTGTAGAATCTCAAAACACCGATCCCAACAGATCACCTTGAATTGGTGTGTCCAATGTTCGGTGATGGTGTAGGTTTGGTGAAGAACAAGCTCAGTGAAACATACCGACTTCAAAAATAAATAAAAAATAAAGTATAATTCTATCGACGTTCTTCACTCACCTCTTAACTTGAATAATTGCCAATAAAATGAAAGAAGAAACTCTACCTTGCGGAAAAATGCTCCAGGAGCACCGTAATGCAATACCCACATTCCCAATAGACCTTTTGGGATGTTACAGTATTTGGCAGGCAATACGGATATCAATGAAGCTAATGAGACATTGCATTTACGAGACAATTACAATGATCAGGTGTCATAATAAACATCTGGGGCTGGCAGGATATCCAAGAGGTACGCACACTCAGGGCCGGCGCTACCATAAGGCCAACTAGGCAGCCACCTAGGGCGCAGACCTCAGAAGGGCGCATTACTGACTTTAAGGGTCACAGTTTTATGCAAATTATTGTTTTAAGAAAACACATAATAAATAAAAAATATAATATTTCATTGTCAGAATAGTTTATAGTTCATTGTTATTTCATAACCAGTTATTGTTTTCAACACTAACATACTGTTTCTTTCTTTATCTATATATTCTTCTTTCTTTATTCTATTCTTCATTCTCAGCTTGGTGACCAAATTTGCAAAGGAAAGGCATGCAAAGTGAGATTTTTATGTGCTGAAATTGAAACTTTTATGAGACGTTTTAACTCTGTTTGCCTGTTTTTTGTTTGTTTCTCTGTTCTGACTGTAAGGAAAATATTGTGGTAAAATAAATTTAGCAGTTTCAAGTGTTGTGCTTTTTATTTTTTTCTACAAAACATGTTTTTAAAAATCGAAGTTGGAATTTTTTTGGGGGGGGATGCAAGTACTGGCCTTGCCTAGGGCGCAAAATAGTCTGGCGCCGGCCTGCGACACTCGCTCTAAACTGTCCACCCAGGTTCGAATCCGACCAAGCTATAAACTGTCGTCCCATTATTTCACAGGCAGGGTGATTCATTATTGTGTGTGCCGTCCCTTGTATGGACGTTAAACTGGGTGTACTATCTGCTGGCATTATTTGTGGATGTTAAAGATGCCATGGTGTTCTTTGCAAAGAGTAGGCAAGCTTTGCCGGCACCCAAACAATTTGTGCCGCTCCCTCTGTAACTAATGGTTCTACCATGCAGCTTTGTGCTGCAAACAAAAGAAGAAGATAAACATCCCTACCCCATCCCTTTCACAAGTATACAATGACAATACTTGTGAGATGTCAGATTGAGTGTATTTGATGCATACATGCATACATACATCTTGCATTTTTTTTTTAACCATAAAGATGTTCTTCGTGACAATTATCGTCATTCAACCAGTATCGGCCACTCCGAATGTGTATAATTTCAAACATTTAAAGGACGTTGCAAATGACACACCAGTCAATTAACTTAGATGGTCATTGTAAACCTCAAATAGTTGATTGCCCAAAATGCTTTGTTAATAAAGAGTGACCAATTTCACAAAGTCTGGACCATGAGATGGGCTCCTTTCTTCATAATGGTTTCAACAATTTCAGCAAGAAACCTCTGCAAACAGTGTAGTCCACAACGGAGGACTGTGGCTCCACATGAGTAAATGCACGACCTCAGCTGCATCCAATAAAGTCAACAAGGACAAACAAGGAAATCCAACAAGGCGGAGGCATTCAGCCCATCATGCCTGCACGAACACCACACCAACCCAAGATCCAAGAAAGAAAATGCAAAAGAAAATGTTTTTAACTAATGAAAGAAAAATAAAATTTGTATTTTTTTGTTTGTTTGTTTTTGTATTTAATTTTTTTTGTATATTTTTTGTTGCAATTTATTTTTTCTATTTTTTTTTTCTTTTCTTCCCTCGAAGATGGGGAATGGGCTTGGTTAAACACACATCAACCACACACCCCCTTAACAAGACCCACCAACAGCACTCCATACACAATCACTCATCAATACTCAAACTACCTAAAGTCTTATCAACATCCCCATACCCCTCTATCTCCACAACTTCCAGGTACCTATCTAATTCTAATTTAAACTTGTCTACTTTTTGTGCTGCCACTACTTTCCAGGAGCCATTCCATGCATTAACTACTCTCTGAAGGAAAGTCCCCTGCCTTGCTACGTCTTAACTTTCCTCTTCTTTACTCTCAGGCTATGGCCCCTGGTTTGTCGCTGGCTACTCGTTGAATAATTAATCTGCACTTATTTTTCAATACCTTTCATTATGTTAAACATCTCTATCATATCTTCTCGCAAACGCCTCCTTTCCAGTGAATAAACCTGTCTCCCTCACCGCTCTCATAAGCTGGGTCGAGCTAGGCCGGAATCAATCTAGTAGCCTACGCTGAACTTATCTGTGGAATCTATGTCCTTCCGGAACTGTGGTGACCAAAACTGCACACAATATTCTAGATGTGGCCCTCACTAAATTCCTGTACAATGTTAACACCACCTCTTTTGATTTATAAATGATCCCTCAGAATACAACCTAAAACCTGTTTGCTTTACTATAACTACTGGCACTGTGCTGCTCCTTACTCTCATATCTATTACACCCCAGATCCTTCTCCTGTGTGACACGCTCCAAAATTACCCTTGATCCTGTAATCTCTATTTTCATTGTTCTTTTCCCATCCCCA
>CM068967.1:60086073-60114849 GCA_035128595.1 Eptatretus atami
CCCTTAAATGCATGTTTAGCCAGGTTGTTTGGTAATATAATCGGACGTTAAATGTGTGTCAGAAGGTGTCGTAGGCAGTCCAGTGCTCATACAGTGGTGGTGTACCGAGAGGCGCCTTCTTTTTCCTTCCCCCCTCCTAACCAGCCCCCCCAACCCTAGCGCCCTGACAGAGTCCAGTCAAGAAGACGTGCCAGCAACCCATTGGCGGAGAGCTGCTGCAAACTCGAACGATGGACCAATCACGTGTCCCCGGAGGTGGTCCGAAAAGCCCGCCCCGAAAGGCAAGAGAAACTGCTTTTGCCTGTCTGCCATCTGCTTTATGAGGAGTGACTTGACGAGCTGTTCCTCCTTGGCCATAGATCCAGCATGCAAGTCATCCCAGGTTCATCCTGAATCCAACCACAAAGCCTCTGACTGTCTTTACTCCCTGCACAGCTTGACCACGTCTTGTCATCCCATCGATCCACCTGCAGAGTCCAACACCCAGATTTGGCCTAATCTGGTGTACAGGCCAGGCCTGGATTGCAGACTGGACCTTGCGAAAAACCAGCTGGAACAAAACAGCTGGATCTTTCTCTCCTGTGCCGTCGACCTCACAGGGGCTGGACGCACCGAGGCTGCATGCGTGAGCTGTGCCGATAGGAGTACGTCGCCGCCGTCTTGCCACGCTGCATGCTCGGGCTGGGTGCTCGAATCCGGCGACATCGGCTTGTCACGAGCCGCATTCGTGCCTTCGACACCTTTCCTCTCGTCCATGAGGCACCACCAAGTACTCCGTGTCTTGTATGCATGTTGTCGAGGCCTAAGACTTATTTTGCTAGGGCCCCCCTGCGAAACCCGTATCCGTAGCTCCCTAGGTAAGGGCGGGTTATAGATTAATTATAACGTTATCGCGAATGCTTTGCTTGTGTCGTGTTCCCCGATGTTTCCCCATTAAATCTGGCTGATTCATACGAAATTTCCTGCCCTGAATTTATTAGTGTCGCGTTGAAGAACAATCGCTCGATTTGTATTTAAAACCAAACTGGCTACGGACTGCGGCAGACTTCGCTCGGTCTCTGATCAAACCCAGTCTGTAGCCGGGGTGTATCCCCAACTGGCAAGGCACAGGGGTACTTTGGTATCGTGATCTTAGGCGCGTGACCCGAGACCTGTGCCGAACTAGCCGGCGATATAACCCCTGAGACGGCAGTGCTGTTAAGCGCCGCCGAATCTAGTACAATATCAGTGAGGATGGAGCAGCGTGGAAGAAGGAAGAAATAATGAAGAATATGAAGATGGGAAGGGATAGTAGTTGGAGTTGGAGCCTGGTGTGGCTTCGTGGTTAGGGTGGCTGGTTTGGGATCTTAGGGTCTGAGTTTGAGCCCTGTATGCTGCTGAATTAACACCAGGTGGGGTTGACTCAGCCTGTTATTCTTCTGAGGGTGGTGAAATGAGTACCAGTGTACTGGTATAGGGGCACAGCATCAGCGGCAAAGTCGTGCCCCCAACAAAATGATAGCTACCTGGCAGCCAGGCTGTCATACGAGAGAAGGAGATAGAGAAGAAGAAGAAGAAATAAGAGTGGGTGAATGAAAAATCGATCTTCCTGTGTCAGTCTCACCATACCTGTTACTCCCAGCAACGACAGAGTATAACTGTCATATAGATGTTGAAATGGTATACCACCACCACTGCAATTATATGGAGACAAACATCCAGAAAATGAACAAACTAGAGTTGGCCAGTGGAAAAAATAAGAACAGTGAAATGTCTGAAGTAAATGTTGACAGATGTACGCCGACCGCCATGGGGAAAGAGGATGAAGCAACATTTTGGGCGAGAGCTCTTCTCCAAAGCAAGCCTTCACTCTGATGAAGGGTTCACACCTGAAACGTCGCTTCACCTTCCTTCTCACAAGGAGAGGTCTTGAGTGAGAAATAGGCACAAAAGAAAAAGAAAAAAAGGAGTAAAATGAATCACAGATTTTAAAATGGTGCAAGCAAAGGTAGAATAAAATAAATAAATAAATAAATACATCAAGCAAGCCTCACTTCATAAGCGCCGATGATTGAAGGATGCACTCACATTAAAGTGTGGCTGAAATGAGGAAGAACTTCAACAAAATATGAGCATCAACCCAGGGAGAGATCTCAAATGACAGTAACTATAATATGAGTTCCATAACAAGGAACGTCAACGCAGGGTGACGCCATTAGGCCCATCAAGCCTGCACTATCGCTGGTTGTCCGTGGTCTATTCATTTTGAATGCTGAGCATCAAGCAAGCACGTGCCATTTTTCAGTCTTTGGTGTGACTCGGACAGGATTGGAATGGCCGGCGTCTGAGACTCAGAGTGGATGCTCCAACGACCACTCAAAAGGAGCGGTACGTCCTTCTGTCATGGGATAAATGACTTGATTATTTTCGCGCCACACAGCAGATGACTTGTGACAATCTAAACCGATTTGTTGATCAATGCATTGGAATGTAAAATGAGTAAAATCTGCTCCTTAAATTGTCAATGTTTACAAAAATTCCATAAAAAAACATCTTTCCTAAAAGAAGGAAGATCATATTGTCATTTCCCCACAGATATTCCTGCTCTCGCAGAGAAAACACCAGAAGGTTCCTCCCACGTACCACCCTTGCACAACATTGACAGGGTGGCGCAGCCGTAACGCAATCGCCTCTCAGCTGCTCAGCTGTCTAGCCAGGGTTTGATTCATGACCGGACAATTAGCTGTAGGATTGGTGCTATAATGGCAGGGAACTGCATTGGCGAGTACCCTGCCCGTCAGATGGACATTAAACTGGGCATCCCATCTGCTAGCATTAATTGGTGGACGTTAAAGATCCCACGGTGCCTTTTACCGAAGAGTAGGTGATTGTCTGCCCACGGCATCCTGAGTAGGAGGTATACCCTGGCTCGATCCAATACGCACTTGAAACAAGACAAGGGGTAAATGACCGTAATTTAGGCTGGATAGCTAAAGCAATGATACGAGCAGCCCTTGTTAAAACCTTGGCCTCCATTTGGTGTGATGCAGCAACTGGATAAGCAAACGCCTTGTGATCTCATCAACTTCCGACCAACTCCAAGCTGATGATCCCCGAAAGGTGAAGCATCCGTCCTTGGATGGATTCTGCTCATCTGACATGCTACGAGTCCCCATCACTCATTGTGTTGTGCGAGAAGCACTTCCTGGTGGCTTGTTGGCGAAAGCAACAGGACAGTTTTTGGAGCAAAAGTGCCTGCAGAAGAGACAGTCAAGATTCTGAAAGACAGCTGTTGACATTATTTCAACACGAGTGTGTGTAGACTCGCACACTTGTGAGTTGTGCAGCTGTAGCTGCCCATGCATGTACTTTTCCTTTCAATTCAATGTGATATTTCCTCCTTACTTTGTCACGGGCATGATCCACAGACGTGTGTAGAATCTTCATTTTGTTTGTGAAAGGAAAATAAAAAGATAACGGCACTCGGAAAAGCGCATACCTCCGCCAGGCTGAATAGTTTACCTTTTTATCCCACTAATCTGTACCATTTGTCCTTGTCACACACCAAACTCTAATCGGCTTGTTCTTGTCACCTACCCAATTCATCCACCTGGTTTTGTCACAACTTGTCCACAACTTCTTGAAATATCATGCTGCTAATATATCATTTCTGGCCCCAACTCTCAATGATGAAGAATCACTCTGCATTTTAAAAATCCTCGTCTCTGGATTCAGATCTTCACGAAAATCGAATCACTTCGTCCTTGTCACACACACCCAACCCATAAACCAAGTTTCGGCCGAATCCGTCAACAACTTTTTGAGATATCGTGCTCACAAGCAAACAACAGAAAAACAGACAGACAGACGAGGGTGAAAAGCGGCAGAGCTAATAAAACAAAAGCATTTTTTGTCATAAAAGCAATTTCAAAAAAAATAACCAGGAAAGGCACCTGAAAGGACAAGTAAACAAAACCAGAAGTCAGTTCACTTGCATCATTAAAGTTTTTGCTTGCAACACATTTATGATGTGCAGAGAAAGCTGATACTTTAATTCAAAAACAGAACACTGTACTTGGAACGTCTGGTGCACTGGAATTATAAACAGGAAATACAAAAATCCACAAAGAAACATTCAATGAGCAGCCTTTTGCTTTTAAAGAGCCAAAACTTGTTTTGAATAAATCGCATCGTGGTGACTCATTATACAGCACCAGCCAGAAAGAACCGGCATAAGGACAGTTAAGCAAGCGGATAATGAGCTCAGCCCTCAAAGCAAAGCTGTGTTTCAGGCGGTTTGATAAGGAGCAGTACATTATTCTCACCAAAGATAAAGAGCAAAAATAAACAGAATGAACGAGAGAAAATAAACCTCATCGCAATGACTATTGCTCCCAACACCTGGATTCATTGGCAAAGTTGATATTCCTGAATTAAATACACGAGCCATCATCACTGTGCCATACTCGTTACAGAACGACGGTGCTGACGAAATAGTTACTGGGCAAGGGTTTTGGGTTATGCTGGGTTGTTTGCCATTGCCTTCCCAGGTGTCAGTCCAGGCAGAGATTTATAATTTGGTCACGGTGCCGGTGGTAGCTGGCCTACTCTTCGTGAAGGACACCGTGGGATCTTGAACGTCCAACGACTAATGTTGGCAGACGGAACGCCCAGTTTAATATCCATCCGAAGGACGGTTTGGGATGACATTTTATAGCTGTGTCGGGATTCAAACCCAGGCTGAACACCTCAGAGGGGAGTGAGCATTCATCTATGCTTACAATTACAGTCCGAGGAAATGCCCTAAAATTGAAAGTCTGTTGCTTCTCACAAAAAAAGCTGCGATGCTGAACTCAGCAGCAAAATTGAAATGCAATTGTGATAATTAATCATAGAAAACCCTTACAATTAATGGACAAAAAAAACAAAAATTCTCATGATAGCCCACCTATAATAAAAAAAAATAATAAATGGCAGTGTGTGTGTGTGTGTGTGTGTGTGTGTCCTCCATAATTCCAAACCCATGAAACCTAGTGGCCCAAAACTTTGCATGCATACTAAGAGAAAACCAAAGGAGTACAGGGATGAAAACTAGTTGTTTGGGTTAATTAAAACACTCCTTTTGAAGATAATTAATGGGGGTGTTCATCATGAAAAACAAAAAAAACAGGCTTATCCTTCAGCCCGCTTTCTCTCGCAGGGGTCTGAAGCCGCTATTTGCTTCGGCCTGCTTGAAAATGTCTTGCCTTGCAACCACATTGTACTCTCATGGGCTAACTAAAGTCTATAATTGCACTCGGTCTTCAGATTTGAAGTTCGGAGCAGGTGGACTAATTAATGGTCGAAATCTCAAGTAAAATCTGAAAATTTTAGAAAATCAACAATTGTTTTACCAAGCGTATTTACATATTTACTTTAGGCAAGTAAGGTTGTGATCCCTCCTTCTCCACATTAACACAAGAGAATGTGAAATTGCCAAAGCAAAGCATTGAACTTTACTTTCCGTGCTGTTTGGAGAATGATATTGAGTGAAGAAAAGATTAAGGAATGTGCCAAAATGTAACATCATTGAGTGCAATTAAAGTGCAAAAAAAATCAGAGGGATCGCTGTGAAGGCTCTGGCGGTCACTCATGGGCTGGCTTCTCCGTGGGGAAATTTCCAGGGTTAGGAAGGCAAAATAAATTTTATTAAAGGTCAAATTAAAAGAACAGTGAACATAACAGAAGGATTAGAATGAGTAAATCAACGGGACACGTGAACTACGAGTTCAAGAGAGAATTGGGAAAAATATTGTAATAATATTTTAATTCATTTCCTCGAAAAAATTTCCACTCAATTTTTGAGGCGTCACTCTCCCCACCTCCCCCATTCTCCTCGCTCTCCTTGCCCACTTCCTTGCTGCCTCCTCTCTCTCTCTCTCTCTTTCTCTTTCTCTTGCTCCAGCCCCCCTCCCCCCTTTCTCACACCCACTCCATCTCAGAGTGCATAGCAACATGTGGTGAGGCATCACTCTCCCTGCCTTCCACACTACCCCCTTTCCTCGCTCCTCCCCCTTCTCTCTCTCCCTCCTCCTCTTTCACGCTCCTCCTCCCTCCTCCTCCTCTCCCCGCCCCTCCCTTAATATTCCCGTCAGCAAAGCAATGGATGGTATTTGTTAGTTATCAATCCAAACGCAGCAAAATGTGTGACGATTTCATCTTTGAGCATAAAATGAATAACGATGTGAAAGTGAATGAATTGCAAACAAACAGCAATGTAGTTGGCTGCAAACAAAATCAATGGCAAGCCAGTTCCTAAAGGACAGTGATCAAGTTCAAAACGAGTTTACCTTTTAATGATGTACAGATATTATGGAATGAAGCTCAAAAACACTGATAATGATTATCCCAAATCAGTCCAAAAATTACAAACCACAGTTGACACGTCCATGTTTTTCACTCGTGCGTCCATTTCCATTATCTGCTTTGCCTTTAAAAGCAAATCTGAGCTGCCAAATGGCAAATCTATTCGATTTCTAACCTCATTAGTAACTGAAGATTGTCCTGCCATTGGTAAGACACCAATTATATTAATGCTGCCAAGGAGTAAGTGATCACAAGAACAGTAAACTCCTTGGAAAAGGCACGATTTGCCTTTGGCCTTCTCAAACAAGCTCGGTCCAAATAATTTGCATTAACGACCTTCCCCAACAAAGTCATGTCTACAATAAGTCTTCAAGATGCATGAAACATGAGCTATAACATGAAATTTTTACTCCCCTCAAAAATAAAAATCACAAAGCCAAGACACCTGGATTTACACTCTCTGCGAGAGGTTGCTGTCCATGCATTAAAAAGCCTCCTCTTCGGGCACACACAAAACTTTTTTTTCCGAAAGGTCCACGAGCCCTCACTGCAAATCTGAGTCACAGCATGTCATGGATTCAGAGCAGGCGGTGCAATAACCCGACAATCGAATGTCATTATTTGAACTATGGAACATCACCTGTAAAAAAACGATTTTAAAGTTTAAAAACACACACCACAATGAAGTCAAACAAGAATCCATGTTGTACTTACATTAGAGTAGCCCTGAAATAACTTTAGTGTAGGTTTTCAAACTTGGAGCACAAGTCGTAGCCGTTGCCGTACTCGTAATCGTATCGTCAATTATTGCAAATCCTTGAAAACAACAATGAACAAATCAATCTACGAACGAAGGTTTGCTGTGTGAATGAGAAAATGAGTGTGAAAATAGAGGATCGCCACATGCTGAGCTGATGGTGTTGATTAGACTTGAATGGAGAAGACGGTAAATACAAGACGTGAGATTCTCCCTCGACACCATGGAAAAATTATATAAATGAGACTAGGCTGACGTGACGAATGTATATACATGTAAACCTTATCACCACTTCATGACAATTCCAAGCAACAGTTCGATGGTAAAGGGTTTATTTGTCTGTTCATTTGCACTTTGCTGATGTGCACTTGGTGGTATTAAGGTAACTGTTTGAAACAGCATGTGATGTCACTTTCAAATGGAAATGAAAGTAAAAACACAAGCAATACTTCAAACTTTAGACATCAGAGAGCTGTTAGTTCAGCCCCTACTGAGAGAGCATCGGCGGAGACAATGTGTTCAGGTGGCAGATGATGTTTCTTGCTAACAGGTCGTGCAGCACTTGCTGTTATGGGACTCCACCTGTGCCTTGCTGCCTCATCAAGTTAAAGGGGTTCAATATCCATTTAACCAATTTAGCATTGTCACAAATTAACCATTTAGCAGTATGCCGGCCTGATGAGACCATAACAATGACGAAATATGGATTGGCGGCTCTGCCTTCATTTATTTGTGACCATAAATCTCGGTCTTCAAAGACATGAGTGTAGCATGGATGCCATGCTCGTTTGGAGGTGATGGGTTGGCATAACTTACGTGCATGACATAATTGTCACGTCACATGTAGGGTCAGTGTTGCTCCTACAGATATTATTGTGGTTCTGCAAGAATGGCACTCCCCCGAGGCAATGACACACAACATATAGTGGTATGTTGTATTCATTTTAGACAGCCCTTCCCTGTTGCGTAGTGGGTTTATGGGTTAAATGTGGTGCGTGTGCTTTTAGGTAGGTCTTTAATCTCATCCTCTGTCTATTGTACTTACTTTACTACACCCACCCGCCTTCCCTTCATGCATGCATCCACGCATAGCAACAGAGTAGCTCATTTGCATATGTGCGCCATTTCCTGTTCAGACCATGCGCCATTATCAAACGCACACTTCACTTCAACCTTCTCCAGACACGAATCACACTGCTACACCATTCCTCGGACCATGCCTTCATGATAATTCCCCCTCACCGTCGGATCAGAACCTAAGCTTGCTTACCATTGCCATTAACCACCACTACCACGATGACTCAACCACCGCGAAACACCACGCCATAACCAACCACTACACTACACCACCACTCAACCACAATCACCACTGATACCAACACTGCCTTTTGGGACCAACGAGACAAGAGAGTGCCCCATACCATGATAAATACCCGGGTATGGATGTTCTGGCATCGAGCTGGGAGCGCAAGATTGTGCCGAGTTCCATTTGATATCATGTGGATAGCCCTCATAGGGTGTCTAGCACATGTTCATGGCTGAAGAGGGTGATTGAGTACATCGCTCCGTGTTATCATTGGAGCTCCATTGGATGGCAAGGTGCAGAACGACTGAAACCATTTCCAGTACCAAATCCACGCCTGGGTGGGGTCAAGGCAGTGGAGGTGTCTGCGCCAATGGGGGTGTGGGGAAATGCCCGTGGCTAGCCTGTTCCACCTTCCAGACTCTGCCCTCGATAGAGGATCATAAATGTACTGTGTTCCACAAGATGACTCTCTCTCATCTGGCCCACCCTTCCTATTCTTGTTTTCGGGGTCAGGGAGCGGTGGGATGGAGTGGAACAGAATCCACGGAGCATAGTACTGGTCGATCAAGAGAACCAGGCACCAGGCCGAGTGTAGATATTAGAGCAGTAGCAGTAACATTTATAGACTTCCTCACACATCATTTCGTCTATCCTCTCATATGTTCTTTCCTTTGTTTCCAAAACCCCCTGACCCACATCTTTATACCTTCCTCTTCGCATTTCACCAACAATCACTGCACCTCCTCATTTTGCACCTCCTCTGACCATGCACCTTGGATATCCTCAGTTTTCCTTCCCCCTTCCCCCTCCTCAGCTACTGGGTTGTGTTGGTCCATCGACCATGCAAAGTAAAAGGAGGTCACAATTACCTCAAACTTTCTCTCCTTTTTGCTCTATAACCTTCCTGGGGAATTATTCTGATTGTGCCTGTCATGGTAATATAAGTTAAGAATGCAGCAGTATAGCAGCAGTATAGCTCTGTCCTGTGTCTCTTTTACTTTGCAAATATTAGCATGTCCTTTTGCTCAGTCACTTGTAATAAAACTGCCTGTTATAAGTGTACCCAGTTTGTCATGTCTTTTCACAATTGATTTAGCATAGTTCGCACATTGTGTTATCCGGGAAGTTTAACCCACCAATTGGCTCTTGTTATCCAGTGCATACTTGGCAGCTCCGCTCGGCTGCACTTGATACGGTAAGTTACACGCAAGTACGCATCGAAGAAATGAGACACTCCTTTGTGCGGCTGTCCACAGGTAAGGTACCACACGAAGCAGTGAAACCCTGCCAGGATTGGCAGTACCATTTGGCATTCATGGTTGCTTAACAACCTGCTGGCACGCAGAGTTATCCGTGCTCAGTGGCCTCAGAACCAGGAGTTTGGGAGGAACTCGAGTGCTTGTTGTGCCTTGTTGTGCCTTAAACCCCGGATCCGTAAATATATATATATATATATATATATATATATATATATATATATATATATATATATATATATATATGCGATACCCGTGCACATGCACGGGATAGCAGTACAACATAGCTGGTAGCAGACGACAGACCGTACACGGGGAATGACAAAAATACGCATTGTGCAAAATGCAAGTGGTACTATGGAACGCCAAGACTTCCCAAACATTGTCGGCATGTCCGCTAAGTGCCACAGCAATTTCATAGGGATCGTGTGACGGCGAGCCGAGTTTTTAGTGTGCAAGCTTGGTATTATAATAGAGATGAAAATTACTAAAAATAGGCAGCTCAGGAGACATATTGTATGGAGAGCGAAAGCACAATGAGCCGAAAAGAATAAAATTATTTGTTAAAATCCTGACGTTTCAGAAGAATACTAGTTTGGTTGAGTGAATCTTGTTAAAAAATCAATGGGACACAAACAAAATAAACGTGCAAGGAGATACTGCAGCATCATGCAGTTCCTAGTGGAAATCGTTTAATCGGCCAAAGATTCATTTCCCTACAAGATAATGATCCAAAACACACTTCCAATATAGAAAAACAGTATCTAGAGAACAATGTGACAGCTGATGTGCTGTATTTGTTAGAATGGCCACCCAAAAGTCTGGACATGAGCCCCATCGAGGCCACATGGGATTACCCAGAAACAGTAAAACAAGAGGAACCCAACTAACCTCACAGAACTGTGGAATTTACTCCAGGATATTTGGCACAATTTTCCTGCAAGGCTGATTCAGTCATATATTGGAAGCACAGGTAAAAAAAACTGATGGCACTCAAAAAGGCAAAGAGCGTACACACCAAGTACTGATCGATACTATAAAATGACATTGTTGTTATTACCTCGACCACCGATGGTGGACGGAGGTTATGTTTTCACTCTGTCTGTCTGTTTGTTCGTTTGGCTGTGAGCAGGATCTCTCAAAAAGTTATTGACGGATTCGGACAAAATTTGATGGACAGGGTGGGTGTGTAACAATGACGAATTGCTTAAGTTTTGGTGAAGATCCTCATCTGGATCCAGATATGATAATTTTTGAAGTGATTCTTCACCGTTGAGAGATACGGCCAAAAACTACACCGAGCACGATATTTCCTGAAGTTGTGGACAAGTTACGACAAAACTAGGTGTATGATTTGGTTAGGTGACAAGAACAAGCCGATTCGATTTTGGTTTGTGACAAGGACGAATGGTCTGGATACAGAACCGTTCCAATCAGTGCGATACAGAAGGTAAACTCTTCAGCCTGGCGGAGGCATGCACTCGACCGAGTGATGTTCTAGTTCACTTAAGCAGTTTGTTTCACACACATTTATAAAGGTTGTTAATTTACAATAATAAACACACATGACTGTTATCAGTGATGATTTGATGAATTTAGCGTAAAGTATGAATATCAGTGGAATAACCCAAATCTTTGCACAATACTGTATGTGGAATAAATATGTCTTTAAAAAACGAAAACTCCAGGGTACAGATACTTTGAGCTGTCGAGGTGTTGAAGGAAGTCCTACAGTGTAATAAAAGCAGATATATTCAAAAAGAAATTGTTGGAAGAATCCCAATGTTGCAAACGTATTGCTTGTTATTTTAGAGGTGGAAGGGGTGAGGGGGTGTTCATGGAAATGAGCTAAGAATTACAGTTCGGTAAATATAACTTTGATATTGTGGCGTCTGTTCAAAACAACAGCCATATAAACCTTAATCGAAAGACATTTGCAATTTGTTTACACAAATTAAAATTTTGCACAATGTTGTGATACTTTCTTTAAATCGTGTCAATTTATAGCAAGATACAACAGTAGTGTTTGATTATTTCTTCACAGATCTGCAATATCGTGAGTGCCCTGTGATGTAGTTTGTGAAACAGGAACAGCATGCAGTACTCATGATTCAAAAAGCACTTCGTCGTGATGCAAGAGTGTGTCAAGAAGGACTTGTCGTGTCTTGTTGAGAACAAACAATGCCAGACATGGCAGTGATGAGATGTTTGCATCATTCCAGGTTGACAGAATAACAACACAAGAGGACAATTACTCTGTGTGACCATGAAGTGCATGAGATCCTTTCCATGGTCTTCTTGCTCAAGTACATCCATTCCCTCTGCACAAATGACCTGTAGATACTCGGTGTCATTCTGCTGCTAATGCGACAACCTGCAAGACGGAGTGGCAATGGCAGCCACTCGAACACTCTCCGTACTTTGCCTGACATACGTCTGTGCGAGTGCCACCCATTTCCAAAGCTGAAAGAGGATGTAAGAGGAAAGAAATTTCAGATCCTGGTCGAGCTTCAAGTGGTCACAGGATGCACCATTAAACGAATGAACTCCAAGAATGGTGCACATATAATTATCTGGCTTACAGCTGTGACAACATGTTGTTTAACACATTGGAGATTACTTGAGGGATTGGATAAGTTTGCATTGAAATAAAGCATTGGCTCCAATTATATTAGCGTCACCATTAACTTTTATTTGTCAGCAACACCATAAGCTGCATCATATCGCCCTTAAATTCACTTGACTGGAGATGCTGCGGGGGTGTGGTGCCAGTAAAGAAATTGTGGGGGACAGTGGTACCTCTGAGGTCAAGCCATCCTTCAGGTGATTGCATGAAGCTGACAGTCCCATCTGCATTGAGCTTGTGAATGTCAAAGCTCGTAGAATATCTCTTGAAAAGAATAGGCCACTGCATGCTGGCACTGTGGTCGAATTCCCTGCCTGGGTGAGTTATCGTCACATTGAGTGAGTTGTGATTTGTATTTTCAAAAGATGGTGGAGAGCGAAGATGATAAATTGGTTTTCTCCATTTGTGGATAACACGATAAGCTGCTGGGGAATATAAACGGCTTCACAATAAAGAGATGGAAAAAGTTTTGAGGCAGGAGGTAAATGAAACGATGGCGATGTATTAATTGTATGAAAGTGTGGTTACAGAAAGACGAAGCACAAAAATACCTGGATTACTTTCTTCATCGAAAAAAGACGTTTATACAGAAACAACTGGCAATGCAATACAAATAAATTATGACACCAACCTGAGCCTTGACAGAGGTTCCCTGTAGGTGAGCAGTCGATACATCTGAACCATTATATTCGAATGGACCAGCAATAAGCAAGTCAGTGTAAATTAGGGGACAAAGTGTAAAATTACATTTCATTCAAGCTGTGCACACGTGCAATCGAAAATTAATTAAATTGAACAAAAAACAAAACAATTAATTTTGTTTCAGTATTTTTCAAATTGACCACTCATGAAACCACCATGATACAGTGACTGCAATGTGCCGATCCATCTCCCTTCGGTTTTTAATCACAATTAATGACTTCTGTGAAATGTTTGGAATTTAGTAAGCTTTTGCAAAACAATGGATCTAATGTGTATGAAAATTTGATGACATTTTAATTTACACCAACGCGTGGTAACCTATAAAGCACTGCAGGTCGTTTCACTCTTGCGACGTTCTCCACAAATCATAACGGCAAATGCGCTGCAGCGGTGGGATGATCGAAAAGGTCTCGATGGATTTAATGCTGCACATATTGGACAATAAACCACAAGGAGGAATGAAACACAATACAGTATTCCTGTTAAAACTTCACAACTGACGGTGGAAGTTCATGTGGAGAACAACATCAAAAGGCCATTCCGTCCGGTGTCACGAGTTTCTGCTGTGAGATAACGTACACAGAACCTCAACCTAATCATTTCACCGAAACCTACAAGTATATCATCATATAAAACCCTTAGAGTGAAGTAGAGCTCACAGAATGCAAAGCAAGCCAAAATGCAGAACCGAACAGGAATTTCTGGAGGCTTTCAATTCCGGAACAGAGTCGGTTAACTCGCTCAATTTTGACAATAATCCATGTTAGTAATGGAATATTCTCAATAACAACGAATGGGCTGGCAGGATGGTCTAGACTAGAGGTATGCATATTCACCTCTAAGCTGTCTAGCCTGGGTTTGAATCCCAACCCAGCTATGAACGGTCATCTCAGTGTTTCACAGGCAGCGTGATTCATTAATGTGTGTGCCATCCCTCGGATAGACGTTAAATTAGGTGACCTGTCTGTCGGCATAAGTTGGTGGACGTTAAACATCCCAACGTGTCCTTCACGAAGAGTAGGCGAGCTATCCCCGGCACCCTAACCAAATTACTAATTCCTGTCCGAACCTCACGATGGAATTGCATCAGCAGTGCAGCTGCACCCTCAGCCAATGATTTCACCCCACAGCCTGGTGCTGCATATGAAATAATTAGGGTTAGGGTTAGGGTGATAATGAACATGGATTCTCCTTAAACTAATGCACATATACACACACACCCTAACATACACCCTAAATAATGAAATAATGAACATACACCCTGACCAACAGGGATAGTAAAACAGTGCCAATATCCCCATAATTGTACCATGGGAACTTCAGCTTTCAACAAAGAATCAATATTTTTGAGCTAAACTTCACTCAATGGAAATGTTTCCTTTGACGAGGTAATCTGATCACTTGATAGGGCCAGTGTGACCACTCCTTGGCTTTTTTCACAAGATCTTGGCTATTCATTGTCCACAAGACCGTCCCCACAAGACCACCGGTATAGATTAAAAAAAAAAAGCCTTTATACATTAATTGGGGTCATGCTGATCGTATGTTGCAAGTCTGGATGGAATCGGCCCAGAAGTGAAGGAGTACCGCAACAAGCAAACAAACGAACACACAAACATCGGTCCATGAATTATAGTGAGGACTAATTTTGACATAATATCAGATTCTTCCTCTTTCTCTTCTGCTTCTTCTTCTCGTGTTGCTGCACTTTTCCCAGCCACTGCAAAACACAGGCTCCAGGCAGGAGATGAAAACGCTCAGATCGTCTAGTTCACGAGGCTCTGGTAAGAGAGGGCAATCCAGCAGATGCTCCATTGCTTGAGGAACCTATCTCAACTGGGCCATTTTGATTATATCCCCACTTTTGCACAAGGGCTCTGCAGCATCCAACCCTCGGTCCTGACGTGATTGAGACAAAGCAAAGTTGGCCGGCTTGTGAGGTCTTGATTGCAGATGTATTGACCAAGCATTTATTCTGCAGCTGTGGGGGTTAAGATCCAGGGGGTGAACAGCATGAAGGAAGCTATTCCTGGACTTCAACATCTTGGGTGCTGGCTCATGTTGGAAGAGTGGGCGGCGAGACTTACATTCCTGCTTGGTTCTTTATATTTGTCAGAGACTGCCCTTCTGATCAGAGGGGAAATAGAGGTTGTCCACTTGCCTTGGTTTAAGGCAACCAGAAATAACTCTGCAGGTCGTGTTGAGGAATGGATCCATACATAAGATAAGTGACACGGATATATTTGCTAAATTTTAAAATACAAGTGCGCAAAGTGTATCATTTCTGACAGACGAGCAAGACAAATGCAAATGCTTCAATCAGACATGAATTATACCTTTTCTCTCAAAATTCAGAAAGTAAGCAAAATCAAATGCTTAATGACAAAATACCTGCCTACTACTACTACTACTGTTGATCATCCTTGGCATCCAAAGAAGGTTATTTACATAAAGTATATGAACTACCTGTTCAATGTCTTTGTAGTACACAAGCTGCTGCCCAGACAGCAACAACACTCTAAGACAGTAAGCAATATAACCTCATGTTAATGAACAATCAAAAAGACTGGACAACTTGCTCCATGCAGTGCAGGAAGGAATTTGGAATTTGTTCAGGGTGTCAACGATAACTCGCCTAATATTTGCGAAGGACATGACATAATCTTTGATAATAAACCACCAACTAATGCTGGCAAACGTGATGCCCAGTTTAACGTCCGCATGAGAGATGGCACACAGTCACAAAAAGAGCTTTGGATGCAGGAGGAGGCAACTCAGCCCATCAAGCCTGCACGACATCTGCACCATATCAATTAAATCAAACAGTTCATCAACTTAAATTCACTGGGGGAGGGGGTGTGCGGTTGTGGAGAAGTGGGAAGTGGGGATGAGAATAATGGAGTCAACCACAGACATCACCAGGGTGTTTATACATCTAGTGTGTGTGTGTGTGTGTGTGTGTGTGTGTGTGTGTGTGTGTGTGTGTGTGTGTGTGTGTGTGTGTGTGTGTGTGTGTGTGTGTGTGGGTGTGTGTGTGTGTGTGTGCCTATAAATACATCTACATAATCTATGTAATAAAACAGGACTGTCTGTCTGTCCATTCCTGAACTACTCCGTCAGTTTTGGGGCATTCTGTGGAATGTTTTGAGGTCCCATCAGGTGTCCTATGGTGAGTGGGATGTTTCATAAATTTCTCAATATAATTATGATTTTGATTTTTCCAAAACTGCTGTGTCTGTCTCTGTGTGTGTGTGTATATCTATCTCTCTCTCTCTCTCTCTCTCTCTGGACATATCCAGATGGTGGTTATCTCCATATGTGTCTGGACAGTGATTATGTTTGTCTCCGGACAGTGTCGAGGCGGTGTTTATGTCTGGACAGGAGTTTGCTTCAGGACGCATCCAGGCAGTGCTTGTCTCCGGACAGTTTGGCTCCGGACGTGTCCGGGTGGTGTTTATGGCCAGACAGAAGTTTGCCTCCAGACGTGTCCAGGCAGTATTTGTCTCCGGACGGCTTGGCTCTGGACGCGTCCGGGTGGTGTTTGTCTCTGGACAGCTTATCTCCAGACGTTTCCAGGAGGTGTTTGTCTCTGGACCGCTTTGCTCCGGACACATACGGCGGTGTTTGTCTCGTGGCGGTATTTATGACATGATGGGAACAAAATGGATGTCAGATATTACTTTGTTTCCATCTTCACCGGTTATTCCATGCAAAACCATTTCAATGAGACAGTATGAATCATAATTAACGCTCCACTGCACGTCTGCCTTCCCCTCTCACCTCACGCTGCCTTCCCTTCGCCTACCCCTCCTCATTCTCCCTCCCTCCTCTCTCTTTCCTCCTCCACCTGCTCACTGTCTGCCATCTCTCTCCACCACCCCTCTCTCTCTCTCTCTCTCTTCCCCCTCTTTCTTTCCCCACCTACTATTCCAGTCAGCAAAGTGACAGGTGGCATTTGCTCAACAATAATGAATCGCCCTGCCTGGGAAATACCAGAATGACCGTTTATGGCTGAAATCAGATTTGAACCCAGGCTAGACAGCTCAGAGACGAGTGTGCATACCTCACGGCCATTCTGCCAACCCACAAATACTACTACTCCTTTATCAGTTGCAATTATTCCAAATGCTTGGTGTTAGTTTAATGGCTAGAGTGGTAGACTTGGTATCCTAAGGTCCTGAGTTAAAATCCCACTCGGCTGTTGAATACCAGGTGGGGTTGTCTCAGCCTGTCATCCTTCTGAGGTCGGCAAAATGAGTGCCAGCTTGCTGGTATCCTGTATTGGAGTGGCGACCCATCCAGGATTGTGTCCAATAGCCAAGGAGACTGCTTAAGCAGCACCAATGCTCTGCACAGAGTATGGTCCCAATAGATGAATTATTCCAAACGTTTTTGGCCCGTCTTTCAGGAACCAGCTTGCCAGAAGTTGGCAGGAATTTGAAATTTAGCCAGGGTACCTTCTAAAGCAATACAATAGTGGTGAAATGGTTTGCACCGTACAGCTTCTGGAACGACTGCCAACAAGGACAAAATAAAATTAAATATAAAAATAAGAAAAAAATACAAGCCAAGATACATTTAAGTATTTAAAAGGCACAAAGCCACAAAGAAAGACAAAATGAAGAATGAGGGAAGAAAAGTGTAAGAGTAAGATATATTCAGCAGTGTAAATTGGAACACAACTACAAGACTTGTCCTGGACTTTCAATAACGATTCACCAAACTAAGAAATGACGATTGAAAACACTCAACAAAACTCAACAAACCTTTAGCTCCTGTATCACGGTGGTGAAATAAAATAGTAATCTGACGATAATTCACCATCTGTCCGACTGTCTGTTCCCAGGTACCGCAAAAACGGCTGAATCGATCACAACCATTTTTGGGGTGTGTAATCCTGGGACCCCTTTGAGTAAAATAGGCATAAATATAATAACATGACCCCCTTGACGGCTTCCGAAGGGAGCGGGAGCTTCTAGTAATAATAATGTACAAGTACACCAATGGAATTTCCTACCTCCCTAAATTGCATGACGACCAACAAGTGCAATTTCGTACATGTCACTTGTAATAAATTTCACTCATCAACCTCACTGAGTGACGCTGTGATGCGTGACATCAAACGATTGGCGTAATGGCGAAATGGTGGAGGTCAGTCGATCCGGCGATACTTTTCCTGGCTTTTATTCATACGTTTTTGACCGTGCACCAATAACACTGAATAATCAATTAATGTGTTCACATGTTGGCAAATGGAGATTTATTTGTTCTAAAATTTGGGTTTTTTTTAACTTGTGCAAAAACAAGGTGCTCAATAATGTGGCACAAACTTTTCTGATGAGGCTAAAACTTAAATTGAGATGTTTCACCACTGTGGCTTGGGTTTCGTGGATGCCATCCATATTATAAAGGAATGGCAGCTCAACTCCAGCCCTAGCAAACACCCCTCCTTTTGGATCACTGCATGGTCCTGGCTCCACAAAGGCAAGAGCACATGAGTGGGCTCTCTGGGTCACTCTTGGGAGATCGATTGGATATCTCCATGCCACGGGCCTGTTCGAGCAGAATTGACCAGGGTGAATCAACATCAACAACGACCACCCCTCCCCCCTAACCTCCACAGTCCACAATGAGGAAGTGAGGCAGAATGATGATGCAGGCATAAAGAGCTGTTGAAATGGTTGGCAAAATTCACTAAACTGCAGAAACCAACAGCTCTCATATGAGCCTCGACAATGTATACAAATGTTGTTGTTTTTTTTTTTTTAAAGCTCACTGGCAAAATACTGCTGCCAAGATACTGGTGCAGAGCCATACAGGTTCAGGAACAAACATAACCTTCCAACAGGAACACCATTTAGCTCATTGCCATCTGCACAAAGGGTAAAACAACCTGCAAGTTGATATAGTGGAGGGGTACAAGAGCTACGTTTTGCTTTTCTACATGCAGAGGTGAGCTCGGGGAAGTTTGGTCGAACATTCGGCTTATTTGAGAACATCCTCAACTCTGCAGGTATGTATTGGAAGTGTTATCAAACTCTAAGGTGAGCAGCTGTGACAACCATGGCGTAGCAAATACTTCCAGCCATTCCATTTGAGGAGTTACATTTGTATCATGAGCAATGGAGGGAGGGCGGGGGAGGAACAATCTCCATGAGACAAACACAACAGACTGAATCGAGGTAGGATTAGAAATCTACACGAAAGCCTCAATCAAGTAAAAATCCAACACATTCCTGCATTTATATATCAGAAATGCACTTAAAGGAAAAGCCTATTGCAGAGGGTGGGGTTATTGGGGAAAAATAATTTTGAAAATACAGAGGATTAATTGGTTATTACTTTATAAAAATTAAGGGGACTGGAATGGAGAAGGGAGAAGGAGGGTTGGGAGGTGATGAGAGCAAGAGGAATGTACAGTGAAGGAAGAGGGTATGTGTTAAAGGAACGTTATAAAAATCAAGCAACGAAATCCCAAATCCCAATTCTGAGCAGAAATAAAAATGATCCGCAGGTGTGCGGACGCATATGCTTCGCTTCATTCCGGTTTAACAAGCGGGGAAGACACTTCAATATGATGTTTCCCCCATAAGAGCCGTAACTCTGTTCGGCTACATCACGTCTTTGTATCGCATGCTAGCCAAAGGGTTACTGCCCAAGGCCACACCTCTGGTCATGAAAGCACTCATCATTTTGCTTCTGGCAGATGATGCCCAATCCAAATGTTTACCTCCAGGCAATCCGTTTCTTCATCACTGGAAATGACTTCCACCGGTGTTTTATCCTGCTCATTTTCAAACACGAGCAGCAGCCGGATTAATGCTCAGTTCTTAT
The DNA here is from genome assembly GCA_035128595.1 of Eptatretus atami. NCBI lineage: Eukaryota > Metazoa > Chordata > Myxini > Myxiniformes > Myxinidae > Eptatretus > Eptatretus atami. Next base: position 60,105,879 of record CM068967.1, read on the forward strand.
GTCTGACTTCTGTGTGTTGATCCCCTTCCCCCTCCCTTACTGGAGGGTTTCCTCTCATTGTTTGAATTCCAAGTAAATTTCAATTGGAAATTAGTCCTGCAGTTTCACGAAAATGTGTGGATAGAACTGAACAGGAGAGAAAAGGTAAAACAAAACAAACAAACAAAAAATGATCCTTGTGGGTAATCATGAAAATCGTGAGACGACAAAGAAATGAGATGAATAAGAAATTGTGTAAGCAGGCAGGGAGTGGACAGACACGACGCCAACGGGAAAGGAGGTCGGTGTCTATGTCATACGAGCTTACGTAAGGATGTCCATCACGGAGGAGTTTGTGGAACACGTGACAGAACTTCCAGTTGAGCACGGCATTGCTGGTGAGAGGAAGACGACTGACCACAGCCCAGAAGGTTTGAGCCCCTTTCTCCTGGTAAGTCCCAAGAATACACAGTGATACTGTCAAGGCATCAACAATTGTTGGAAATACTCAATGTTTGTGAGAGACTTACCTTAGTCCCCGCTGATGCAGTGACCCCTGTAGGTTAAAGCTGGACTTTGGAATTTGTTCACGGTTCCGGCGATTAACTTGCCAAACCTTCACAAAGGACACCATAGGATGCTTAACATTCACCAGCTAATGCTGACAGATAGGACACCCAGTCTAACATTCATACGCGAGACGGCACACACATTGATGAATCATACAGCCGGTGAAACACCGGAATGGCAGTTTATAGTTGGGTTGTGATTCTAACCCAGGCTAGGCCACTTTGAGGAGAGTGTGCATACCTCCAAGCTATCCTGCCAGCTCACGTACCATGCAATTTTGGAAAATTAATGTTCGTTGCACAGTGATGTTTCTTATTGGGAGCACCACATTTCCATGCCTATACCGAGAGATTTCAAAAACCGATGTGAGAATTGACTACCCAGGATGCATGTTGATATCGATGACCCCTCAAGCCCCAACTGCAAAAGGATATCCCTCGCGTGTTTCTCCTTCACAGGAACCTCCTGGCTGTTGATGGCCTTGTTTATGCTCACGTTCTTCCACACAGCATGGAGGCAGGGGGTGAGGGTGTGTTTGAGAAAGATAGTCATAATTTACAGGCAAACTAGAGAACACAGCTTGCATTGACCAGAGGCAAAGTTCCAAGGTTACAGAAATTCTTTCACATAGAGGAATGACAGAACAGTCAAAACAGGCTGGTGGAGAAAGCAGTTTCTCTTAGCCAACGATTGATTTATTTTTGCCAGTAATCCTAATGGAGATAAAGAAAAAAAAGTCATGGAAAACTGAGAATTTTAAACAATAAAAGATAAGGGATCGACTGGATAAACAGCTACAGGATAGACAAGCTGGCAAGACGAACAATTTGCTTTGATCAATCGATTTGTCGCATCGGCTTTATATGTTTAGATGCAAAACAACATGTTTCCTATCAACAAGTTTAACACAATTACATTTGGTAACCATTTTTGTGTAATTCCCATGTGCTGTACGACCTTGATAATCATGTAAACACAAGAATCAGTGATTTGATCAGGAACATTTCATCCAAAACACTGATGTGATATGTTTGATAAATCACACAACTTTGTGACTGACAGTTCAAGCCTGTAGCGAGCTTTTTTTTTTACTGCCCTGGTGTTTCCGAAGCGGTTAGGGTGGTGGCTTGGGATCCTAGGATCCTGAGTTCAAGCCCCGTACCGCTGAATTAACACCAGGGGGTTGACTCAGCCCGTCATCCTTCCGAGGTTGACGAAATGAGTACCAGTGTAGCAGCCAAAAGGCTGCACACAAAGGGAAGGGGTATTGATGGATTTTATTAAAATCTGGTATGGTGTGGTGCAGGCATGAAGGGCCGAATGGCCTCCTGTGTAAAATTTCCTTGTAATTCCTTGTAATACCCTCCCTTACCCCCGCTCTTCTCCCCTTAATCTCGTTCTTCCCCAAGTCCTTTATCCTTCAAAATTCTCCCTCTATTTTTGTCCCTCTCCACTGCTGTTGATGTGTTCATCCTCGCTCTTCCCCCTCCCCCAATCCCAAACCACCCTTTTTCTACTGCTCCGTTATATCCTGGAAGTGTTCTGTGTTCTCGCTCCTCTACGAGCTTAGACTTTGAAAACAAAAAAGGACATCATACGGTGACCTAACACACACCATACAGTGATATAAACTCTAAAGCACACCATACAGTACCGAAAATCAAACCATATAGTAAAAAAAAACCCATACATCGACTGAGAGCACATTATACAGTGATCTAAAGCACACCCTGCAGTGATCTAACACCAACAGAGGTGATCTAAGGCATACGCATAACGGTACATCGATGGTATTAAAGTCCCTCACAAAAAAAACAACAAAACAAAACAGTGAACATCACGTTTGGTGGATGTTAACATTGAAATCTCACCAAATCAAAGACTAAAAGAGTAAATTCAAGAAGGCTTCACATTTCATAAAATAGTGAAAGTCTCAAAACTCAAAAAGGTGAAACCATAAAAATCTCAAAAAAATCCAAGCAGGACAGATGACAGGGTCAGGCACGCCTGAGTGCAGTACAGTGCAGTGCAGTTATCAGTGTGTGCAGGAGTGGGATAACAATGGTGTGTTTTTACTTTGGTTTCCTCATCTCCTCACCATTTCCTCTTCTGGGTTCAATGCCTCTTCGGCTGGCCTTTAAACTTCCGTTTTGGAGCTTTTATCCTCTTGGTAGGCCACAGCCTAATCTAATCATGCCTCACGCGGTAAAAATGCTTGGTCCAATGGTCCAAATGTCCTATTTTGGAATTAATTTATTTTACGTTCGTCTCGTTGTGATCATTCTAGTTCCACTGAACTTTCACATATGCAGCAACCAATACCTCTTCAGATGTGACGTGTTCTTGTGAAAACAAAAATAAAGTTTTCTCACCGCGTGGCATTTCTCCGTGCGGATTGGCAGGGAAAAAAAGCCACCGTCACAAGACAACATTGTGACTCTCTATAATGATACAATAAACAGAAATAGAATGTTATCAATCAAAGTAGCAGTCTGTTTGCCATCTAGGGATAGATCACTTGTCTTGACGACACGCTGTGATGCCACTGTCGTAACGGAAGTATTATATTTACATAGAAATTGTGAATCATTTCCGAATTACATTGTGCAGTCTTCTCTGTGAGCGTTTGATATGGTTAAAAACAAAGTGTGAGCGACATTACAGATCTCTCAAAGCTATTAAATGTCGAAATCCTCTCATCTTGAAAAGTACCCTTGGGAGGAATGCTACGCTTGATAACTTAAACACCTTCAAGTGCAGCAACAGTTTGCATGCCATTATCTCTTCTGAATCAATGAGATCCATTTGCTGAGGGCTCGGCTGAGCCACTGATGCAGTGCCCCCTGTAGGTTATGGCAGGAACTTGTAATTTGTTCAGGATGCCGGGGATAACTCGTCGACTCTTCACGGAGGACGCCGTGGGAACATCAAGGTCCACCGACTAATGCCGGCAGATGGGATGCCCGGTTTAACGTCCGTCCGAGTGACGGCACACACATTGATGCCTCGCCCTGCATGCGAAACACTGGATGACAGTCCATACATAGCTGGGCTGAGATTCTAACACAGCTTCGACAGTTTAGAGGTGAGTGTGCATACCTGTAGAATCTAGACTATCCTGCGAGCCCTGTCCACGTTGTGAAAGTAGTCTGTCCCTCTCTCCTCCATGATTGCAATTCATACAAGGATACAAGGAAATCGAACACAGGTGGAAGCCATTCAGCCCATCATGCCTGCACGAACACCAAACTCATTTATCTCCACAAGATCCAAGGAAGAAAATGCAAAAATTAATTAACTATTTTTTTTATTATTATTATTATTATTGTTTTTTTAAAGTTTTTGTTGTGTTTGTATGCTTTTTCTTTCTTCTTCCCCTTAGGGGACTTCGGAGGACAATTCGACCAATGGCAAGACTTGACACACAAATGAGATTGGTGCTCAAATGTTGTGTACCAAAATGTTTGCTTCATTTAAAGTCTTAATTCTGTTTCCATAAACCTGCACTGGACATTCGCTGAGCCACGATACTTTATAGCAGCAAGGTCACATGCATCGACAGGTTTATGGACTTCCTTTTACAGCAGTTGTCATGAAATCAGAATGCACATTTTCAAACCGTGATCATGAACCAAAAATGACATCCCTGCATCCGCTCAAATAATAATACTCTCCCCTAAGGTCATCATCTCTCTCCCAACAACGTCACGAACATCACGTCGGGAAATGAGCACAGCCTCAAATCCGACCCCATCAGATATCGGGCCATTTTTTATTTGAAAAGCAATACGCCAGAGCAAGTACGCCATATTACCGAGAGTAATGGGACAGGAAGGACATGCATGGTTATGAATTCGCAACCGCTCGTTCGATTTCTCATTGGGGTGTCCGGTTACCAAGACTTTGCACCAAATATTGGTAAATATGATACATGAAATGTTGCACCATTCATCCTGCAGAGCAAGTGCTGGTTTATTGGTGGATTGTGCCATGTTGATTAAGGCCCTCGGGTAGCGTTCCAGGACAACCTCGAGTGGTTCCATGATTGGGTTGAGGTGAGGGCTCTGTGCTTGTTACTGCAGATTCTAACAATATGTATTGTTATCCTTGAACCATTGTTCAACAGAGAGAGAGAGAGTAGTGGGGCAAGGTGGGTGATCATGCTGGTATATACTACCTGTTGCAATGCATCAAGGATCATAGTACACAGCAATCCAAAATTTGAAAATATCTGCTTCTGTGCATTGCTGGGAGGGAGCCAGGGCATTGTTTCCAGTTTCCACATACAGGTTGAGATGGTTCATGTCATGTTTGAATGTGGTTCCAGTACCTCCGGCAATATCGTGATCAGGCACGCCTCCCACTCCAGAAAAAAATGGTCACTTTGCACCATGAAAATGTCACCCATTCTAGTACAAAAAAATTAAAAAAAATACTTCACCTTGTATAAAAAGAGTGTCTTTCTCCACTTGAGCGACTCATTTGAGTATTTTGCACTTCTCCTTTCAATCGCTATCTTTCTTTCTTCTCCCCCTCCCCACCCTACTTCCAGTGCCCTTGATGCCTCGTTCACTAAAAGTACACCGATGGCGTTCCTTGTTCCTCGTCATGTATGTACATTCTCTTCCATGAGTCATCATCAACTGTTTGCAGGACGAAGGCCTCCCTCGACTCACGTTGGGGGTATTTGAGTGAAGAACCAAGTCTTCAAACACTCACCCCATTCACAGAAACTCTGAAATTTGTTTTCACAATCAAATATTTCAATAAAGGATGAAAAGATGGGATTCAAACTCACAACCTTACTAGCCAGAGGAGTGTGTAACATACTCAACCAACCTGCTAGGTATTTAAATTAAATAATTTTAACAATCAAGTATTTAATAATCCTTAATTTAATAATCAAGAGAAGGGCACCCATTCTCTGGTATTAATAAATAAATGAATAAACAAGCAGTCATAGACTGGTACTTACGAAATCGTCAACTTGACCTCTGATCTTGTCTAATAAAAGCTGTCTCTAGAGAAGGTAGCGACGCAAACCAGAAGTTTCTACGATGATTCTGTACCAAACCATCAAAAATTGAGTGTTTGACCTCACTGTGACCTTGACCTTTGACCGATTTTGACCAAAATCTAATCAGCGCTAGCCATCACCCTCCTGAATCACGTGGTGTAATTTGACATTGGTAGCTTCTTCCGTTCTCGAGTTATCGTGCCTACAAATACAAACAAACACACAAACACACACACACACAAACAGAGGACGGAAGTCATCAATATACTTACGAAATCTAAAAACTACAGAATGTAAATACTTCCTTTCTCCACTCTAGATACTTGGAGAATCTTCTGTTTTTTTATCTCTCCGTATGTCTCTGGGTTTTTTTTGGGGGGGGGGGGAGGATGGGGGAACATTTTGCCCCCTTAACAAAAATGTTATGGGGAACTGGCCCTCCCTGCCCCCACCCGCACTTCCAGCATCCTTGATCGTTCTCTACATACCTGTTCTCTACATCTGCCACAATCGAGTGTCAATTTAACTTATTAATCAATTAATAATGGAGTCACCAAATATTAAACTGTACCTCAAGCAGAAGGCCAAGTAAGCATCCTAAACTTTGGAAAAAGCGACGTGTCGAGCTCTACAAACCACTCTTTCTGCTATTGGCAGTGAGGGACAATTGACCTCCTCTATTGTTACAAGATTAAAAGCAGTGTTCCGCTTGACGGTGTGATAAATACCACAGTTCACTTGCCAGCTACAGTCCACAGGGTGGGATTTCCATTCCACTTCTCATGCAACACCGTCAGCGACCTATCCATTTTCATTGAATATCTCTGCGTTCATCAATGCACATGATTTCCCTTCGAGGATGTACAATTTCAGTTCACAATAACAACCCATGACTGTCAACTTGATCAAAATCAAAAGCTGATTTGAAATAAAACGAGGAATTCGATATTTATTTAACTCGAGCATCAAGTCTAATGTTCTCCATCTGTGTGCAATAAGGCAGCAGAGCAAACCTTCAAATTACAAAACCACTGGACTGTTTCTTCAAATGACAATCTACAGATTGGTCTGCGGGAAATCCAAACACCAATGAAGCATTCTGATCCATCAATCCATCAACCAGCATGCTCATCATCAATAGGAATCGAATAGTGCACTGGTCCTACCAAAGAAAGGACTTAAAACTGATATAACAAAAGCAATATCAAACAGAGGAGATAAAAAGGGCTGTGATTGTAAAAATAGCACAAAAGTAAGTATGAAATGGAATGGTCGATGAGACGGTGAGAACATGAATGTTGGAGTTTGGAGGCGAATGCACGAAGAACCCTCAACCACTAAAATTTATCTTATGCAGGTTCCTTATACTCACGTGTCGAGATTTATGTTTCTGTGTGAACTGCTCAACCAAAGTACAATGAATGAAAGCAGTTTGTTACAAGTATGATTGTGTATAACGGGTTACCGGGGTGTGAGAATGTGGTGTGTTACTGGTATGATTTAAATGTGGTGTGTTACTAGTTTATGATAAATGTGGTGTTACTATTTATTACTAATAAAATCGACGATTTTTTCAAGGATATTGGTTAGTCGATTTTGCTATTCTGTCTCTGTCTGTTTGTCTGTCAATCACCTACAGGTCACAATTTTAAACCGATCTTCACGAAACTTCACCACGTGGTAGAGTTTGTCATTAGGAAGAAGCCAATTGTTTTTGAGGTTAGAAGGTCAACATAAGCACAAGGTCAACAACTAAGGAGGTATTTCTTAAATCCTCAATTTTCATCTCTTTTTTTTATTTCTATTTTTTGTATACATTGTCGAGGGTCATATGAGAGCGAACACACAACACAAAACAAGAACAGGGGGCAAGAGAGAAAGGACAAAACAGTGGAACAGAGACCATTAGGAGATCTGTGGAAGGGAGAGGGTGGGGCAGGAACACGGGGTATACAGATGGACACACAGGGACTTTCAGGACCTTACACGACAGGGAACTTTGGGAAGGAAGGCAGGAATTTGAAGGAGGTGGGCTTGGGGTGATTAACAGGGTAGAAAAGATCGTGGTTTTGCAATGGGAAGATAAGAGGTGATGGTGAATATCTGTTTTGAAGGCCTGGAGGGAAGAATGGATGAAGAGAGTGTGGGAGTATATTCCAAAGGTGGGAAAAAAAGAGGAATGAAAGAGTGAGTGAGCGTGATTCATGATTTTGGTAGTTTTACAAGAAGGGGGTGGATGGCGGACCTTGAGCACCCTGCGTAAATATGGGGGGGGATATCGCAGATAGAGAGACAGTAGAAGAAAGAAAGACCACCGACCTGCCTGCGGTGAGAGAGGAGCCCAAGACTCAGTCTCACCGCGAGAGATACCAATGGCCGAAATGCCTTAGTTTCCACAGCGTGAAGCCAAGAAAGGTGAGGCAGAGCACCACCAGAGGGGAGCAACTCCATCAGGCTACAAAAGCTTTGTATGGCTCAGGCTCAGTGGCCGAGGATCCCATTCGGTGACTGTCTTTGGAGCCAGGTTAAATTTGCTTGCCAAAAGATCATGGCAGGTAGTGAGACCCAGAAGCTTGAATGAAGGACTTCTTCCAGAGAATGTTGAGAAAGACATTGAGGGGGGGGGGGGTTCCAAATGTCCTTTTGGAGAGACATAGTAGAGTGTGAGATTTGTCAGGGTTGAAAGACATGTCCCAGTTCGACCAGTTCTGATTTTATCCAGATCTGCAGTGAGCGAAGAAGCTGCTGCTTGCTGGTCTGAGGGATGACAGATGGCACAGCAGAGTGTGGAGTCATCAGCAAAGAGATAAAGGGGATTTTCCAGAGAGTCAGAGAGATCAACGATGAAAACCAGAAAAAGAGCAGTGCCCAGAACACTGCCTTGAGGGACTGCAGCCTGGACAGGAAGAATTCCATTTAGGGCCACACGTTGGCTGCATCTTAGTGATAATGCAGACATGTGGAGAAAGGTTTTGTGTTCAGATTAGACAAAAACTTGAACTTTTTGGTCTAAATTAAAAGCGTTATGTCTGGCGTAAGCCTAACTGCACATCAATGTTCTCTTCGACTCTCTGGAAAATCCTCTTTATCTCTTTGCTGATGACTCCACCCTCTGCCGTACCATATGTCATCCCCCTGCCTCTCACCTTCTTGGCTTCAGCTGTGGAAACTTATCATTTAGGCACATTGGTATCTCCCAGATCAGGCTGAGCTTATGGGCTCTCACTCTCTCACCGAGGCAGGTTGGTGGTATTTCTGTCTTGCACCAATCTCCTCTCCGGTCTCACCCCCCCCCCCTCCGCCTGTCTGCGATTAGTCCCACCATATTTCCGCAGAGCGCTCAAGGTCACACAACAACCTTCTTCTGAAAACTACCAAAATCACGAATCACTACCCACCTTAACA
>CM068967.1:60123021-60162142 GCA_035128595.1 Eptatretus atami
AAGGACAGGATTACGTTTTTACGCATAAGCGCGTGACCCGAGGCCTGTGCCGAGCCCGGCCGCGTTAATAGACTCCCTGAGACGGTGTGGCGATGGTGGCACCAGGGACCGGATCAGATTCCCGCCACCGACCAACAAATATATATATATATATATATATATAATATATATATATATATATATATATATATATAATAATATATATATATGAGGGTGTGGTTCAAGTACCAACCTTAATTTTTCGGCCGTAAACAAGAAGCTAGGGAGGCGTGGTTTGGTGCACGTATGTAGGCGAGACCTAATCCGTATGCGGAATATTTTCCCGCCTGCAGAAGCTGTCAGTCGCCGACAGACGCCGATGAGGAGAAGTGTAAGTGACGCCGTCGGATTTTCGTTTTGACCAAAATTCCGGGTCACTCTGGTCTCATCGCCAGTGATCACATGTGTTAAGAATTAGTGATCGCTGTTCACAGTCCCAGCATTTCCTGTGCAGATCTCCAAAAGGAGTTCTTCTGCCACGTTACAGTTTTGCAAACTTCGCTAGATTCTCCTTAACCAAATCCTCAGCTCACAATGGGAATGAATGGATCAATGCTGACGCCCGCCTGTCTGCAAGTTCTCTCTGATCGTATTCGACGATCCTGCTCAGCAGGGTCCTCACTGGCGTCAATGACGATCTCAGTCGGAGTTGAGGCCTACCCAGAACGTGCTTCACTTTCACTGCATGTGCGACCATCTTTGAATGGTTACCACTATTATCGTTGGTGCCCATTGGCTTCGTTCCGAAGGCTGTTGAATCTGCGGATCGTTCACTGGGAATCGCCAAGCTTTACACAAAATTTGATCATGCAGTAGTGTTGTTCATAGTTTTTCCGTCATTTCAAAAACGAAAATCGACGGCGCTCACTTAACTTCCTCACTCAACGGCAGTCTTGTCCCGGCGACTGACCAGCGTCTGCAGGGGGAAAATATCACGCATACGATTAGAATCGCCTACAATACGTGCACGCCTCCCTAAGCTTCATTTGTTTACGCACGAAAAATTAAGGTTGGACACCTTTGAACACACCTCGTATATATATATATTATATATAATATATATATATATTATATATATATATATAAAATATTATATAATACGATATATATAATATATATATATACGTATATTATATATAATATATAATAATAATATATATATATTATATATATATATATATATATATATATATATAACCGGCGTAAGTGGCGTGCGCCTGCTAATCCGCTACTCGGAGGCTTGGGGGAGGATCGTGGAGGACGAAGCTCTCGCTGGCCGCGCTATGAGAGGTTAGGGGCACCCAGATCATGGCGAAACCAATCCTATATCCCTGTGTCGTAAGAGGCGCAGAGGTTGCTCAGAAGGGCATCCGGGCCAAAACCGATGCCAAATCAGGATGCGGATCATAACGAGATCGCGTGTACCCCTAACGGGAGCAGCCGAAAGCGAACAACATATATATATTGTTACGAATTTGGGAATTCATTGGCACACAACATTCAGGCCTGTAGTCAGCTATGTCTAAAAGTGACTGTTCCCTAGATAGCTCACCTTCCATTGTATTTAAATGTTCAGAAAATCTTGATGCGCTGCGATCGATTTAAAGTTAGGAACGAATAATGGACATCCCTCCCCCTCTTCGGCGAAGAAGCAAGAAGAACCCTGCCGTCCCGTGACTCATGATGTCAACAAACTCCTCCCACCCGTGGCTGAGGGGGGGGGATGGATTCCACAGGCATGATCACGCCGGCGTGGGGAGGGGGCGGAAAGGATAAGCGACGAGATCCCTTTCTTTGTTGTTTTGGAGTAGTAAGCTTTTTGCTCGCAGAGAGGAGTCGCTCACAGACCTTCGGTCCTGTTTGCTGTGGGTTAGGGTTGAGGCCTTCGGAAGCTTTTTGCTTTGCGGCTCATGAGCTTCGCTGAGGCCTGCTCGGAGCAGGCTTTTTGGAGCTCTTTGCTTTGACGTTCCGCATAGCTTCAGCTTCTGCTTGGCTCGGAGAGCTTTTGCTTCAAGCTGCCCTTGTTGGAATGGCAGTTAAGCCGGATCGCTCTGCTCGACTCGAGGTGGCTTCTTTCTTCTTGGTTCCTGGAGCTCTTGTTCGCCATTGGTTCCCGGCTTTGGTGCACTATCGACCTCTTCGTAGGTGGTTCCTGGGGAAGCGACCGCTCACGGAAGGTCGGCACTGCGTCTCACGCAGGCACTGTGAAGACACGGGAGTGTCCGGGAAGCGCGATCGACGGGAAGGTGGCGCCTCGTCTCACCAGCACTGTTGAGAGCGGGAGGGTTTCCTCTGGGAAGCGACGCATCGATGGAAGGATCGGCGCCTCATCTCACCCAGCACCGTGTGAGAAGGCACGGGAGATTCGCGCGAGTCAGGAAGCATCCGCTCGGTATGGATCCCAGCCGTCTCGCGAAGCCCGTTGTCCGAACACTTGAAGACCACACGAGGTGGAGGGTCGAGATAGGCTCGCGTTCAGCTCACCTGTCCTCCGGCTGAGTCCTTATTAAAGGCCTCTGCCACCATCTGGGGTGTGTGTGTGCGTACGTGTGTCCGTGGGCCCGTCTAATAAGTAGGACTGCTGTTAAGTGCAAGTGACTGTACATAATAAGTAGACGTTGTATTATTTTGTGTGCTTTTGGTTGCTGTGTATAAGTGTACAGTGATTTTGCCTTGTTTAATTGCATTACGGCTTTTTTATAAAATGTCGCTGTGTGAATTTGTTAAAACTGTTCGTGCGTCCATCCCTCAGTGAACTGCCCATCTTGTACTCGAATATAGTTGGTTTTTTAAATAGCCGGAATGATCGGTCCAACGGGACTCCCCCCTACCGATAATACCCGCTCGGTATATCCAAAAGTAAGCGAGCTGCTTAAGCGGCTCGTTACCAAAGCGGTCCCATTGAGTACAATCTTCGATAACCTACCGCCGAATAATTAGGTAATCGAACATTGGCGATCGACCCGTAGCGCGGGGAGTGCGGACAAGGTTTTGTGGTGGATTATAAAACCCACCCTGACTGGTTTCTGGCGGTTGTTCCAGAATAGTCCACCGACTGGATTGTCCGTTCGGTGGCGAAGTGACCGCTATTGGTTAGACGGTGTCTTCGCACGCCGACGGGCGGGGAATTCTACACAATATATATTTATAATATAATTATATATATATATAATATATATATATATATAATAATCTACTTATATACACACACATTATATTATATAATATATATATATACAGTTCAACCCCCGCTTCATCGCGGTTCACCTATCGCGCCCCTTTCACGCGGTTTGCCCTGGAACGTAACTAGATTTTTCTGCGGATTTCCCCGTACATCGGCCGGTATAATGTAATAAATATAAAATATTTAAGCAATAAATTATAACGCTGGTGGCTCGACCAGTCACACCCAACGCACGAGACAAATTTCGCTTGTGAACTTAGAAATTTTCTACGTTTTTTCTCCAACCCCACGATGCCGCCCAGACGCCCTGCACCTTCGAAGGTTTCTGCAAGGAACCGAAGGGCCAGAGGAAGGTGCTGGGACGCTCCAGGAGAAGTAGGGTATAAGGTGTCATATTATGCTTCGGAAGGAAAAAGGTTTGCCGCCGTTGGACGACACTGCTCATACACAGCACCTCAAAACGACCGACCAACTGTCGATGCTCCGGCACCTCAAAAACATCACTGCCAACCGCCCAGACCAGACTAGCGATCTCGCACCCAAAACCCAATCACTGCCACCGCCCAGACCAGACTAGTCATCTCGGCACCTCAATACCCAATCACTGCCCAAACGACCGAGACCAGACCAGCGATCTCGCACCTGCAACCAACACTGCCAAAGCCGATCAACCAGTCGAATCATTTTTTGGGAGGCGTCCTTCATCGCGGATATTTCACTTAGCGCGGGAGGTTGGAACGTAACCCCGCGAAAACGGGATACTGTATATATATATATATTGTTGCCGGATTCTGCGCGCCGCCGGCGTGCGAACGACCACGTGACTCGGAATCGCGGTACGTCGCCCACCGGCAGACCATCCGTCGTGACCTCCCGGACTAACGCCGGGATCCAATCCGGGGCCTTTCGGCCTCACCACGAGTCGTGCCAATCGGCCACCCGCGTGGGGATAGTTTTCGCCAAACTCGACTACCTAAGTACCCACACCGATGTAAACAGGGCGACCAGCACCTCGCCGCAGGTCGACTTCGGACACGGGCCGCTTAAGCGATCCGTTCGTGTACGGGGATAACCGAGCGTGTTATCGTCGGCCCACGGTTCCTGAAATACGGGCATCCCGCGCCCACTCAAACCCTTACGTAAAGAAGATGGAGACTCACAAAGGAAAAGGCGCACGAAATGGGCAACAATTCAACAAGAAAGCACATTTATTCACGCTCACATAGAGACACATATAGCACGTATTACACCAAACAGTAATCACAATTCACATTATATCATTAGAACAAAAAGGCGACAGCGAGATGAAGTCAACGCAGAGCTACGACCGACTAAACGCGAACTCGCAACACTTATACTATACTACTTTCGACATGGCGCCACACACCAACACGTTCACACAGAAACCCCAAAGAAAATGGAAGTGCGCGACCTTCTGCGTTAGAGTCTCTTGGCGACCGTCCTCCTCTCGCGGTCTGCGATCTCTCCGCTCCACTCGACGCGAGATCCCTCCGCTTCCACGTACGACGGCGAGATCCTCGGCCACTGGACGCGATCCGCCGCTCCACTCGGACGCGAAATCCTTTTTTGCCGCTTCACCGGACGCGAGATCTCCGCTCCTCGGACGCGAATCCTCCGCTCCGACGGTCGGACGCAGATTCCTCCCTCCACTCGGACGCGGTCCTCCGCTCCACTCGGACGCGAATCCTCCGCTCCACTCGGACGCGAGATCCTCGCTCCACTCGGACGCGAGATCCCGCTCATCGGACGCGAGATTCTCCGCTCCACTCGACGCGAGATCCTCCGCTTTCCACTCGGACGCAGATTCCTCCGCTCCACTCGGACGCGAGATCCTCCGCCTCCACTCACGCAGATCCTCGCTCCACTCCGACGCGAGATCCTCCGCTCCACTCGACGCGAGATCCTCCGCTCCACTCACGCGGATCCCGCTCACTCGGCGCGAGATCCTCCGCTCCACTCGCGCGAGATCCTCCGCTCGACTCGCCGAGATCCTCTTTCACACAGACGCGAAAGATCCTTTTCCTCCTCGCCTTCGCGTCCCTTTCGCGCTCGATCTCCTTTTTCTCTCCTTCTCCTACTCCGTCGCTTTTTTATCGCCCGGGGGCCCCGCCCTCCACTCCGCCCCCGTTTCGGCTCACCCCTCTTCCAGACATTCTGAACTTCCAGAAGGGGCGTGGTCCTCCGTCCAATCGTGCCTTCGTTCGGGGGAGTGAGGAGGAACGTGGCCGGGGCGCCTGCTTCCCTTTGAAGGCCAGGCCTCTGGCAACCGTGTGCCAGTCTGAACGCCGTGGTGTTGCAGTGGTTGCGTGGTTGGCGTTTTTGAATGGCGGCGTGGTTTGGTCGTGTGTAGTGCGTGTTGGCGTGTGTAGTAGGTGGGTGGTGGCCATTGTTTGTAGTGGGCCGTGGTTGGCGTTGATGGTGTGGTGGCTGGTTGGCAGTTGTTGATAGTTGGTTCGAAAATAAAGCAGAAAAAAACGCCTCTAACCAAAATGTCGCAGCCCGAATGAAATACGATTAATTCCCCATCAACAATGGGTTTGGGGCTACTACAACATGTACTTCAGAAATATACCTCAACCTACGGGAAGCATGAATGGTGTTTCGAATTTCGCACAGCCGTAACACACCCCCCTCCCTTTTACCAGACTCGTCCCGAGTCGTCAAAATTATCGTGTGCATCATTGTTGTATAGTTCCTCGCCTTAGTAAACGTTTTACCTACGGATCCCTGATGCGAACATTCATGGTATTCGTTCCCAAAATAAATAACCTGAGGGCTGAGTAACTAACTAACAAACGCCACTCATCAGACGACTTAAATAAAATCCTAGCGCTAAGGACAGACATGCCGGGGCGCACTCTATTTACCTAATACACCAACTTAACAGCCTTAACTTACAATTTACACTAACTCATGGCGCCTAGGATCAATGACTCTGCAGGGAGAGCAAAACAAGAGTCAAAAGAAAACCGCGTTGCACGGGCCGCCAACTGCAAGGCGCGTGTTGCAAGCTCCAACAGGACATTCCTGCAGCTGCAAACTGTTGCTTTGATCCTGGCAGCACATGGAAATGAACAGGGGTGCGGCAAATGCAGAAACAGAACAGGGCTGAGTGAACTTGGGCAATGTGGGCAATCGGCATGGCAAAGGTGAAGGCAGGCAGCAAGCATGGACAAGCGCTGTACGCATAACAGCCGGCAAGATTGATGACACGGCACAGGCCTTGCAGAACAGCAGCTGCTGACGATCCGGCCTGGCCACAGGCGCTTGCAGCAAAACAACAGGCTGCCGATGAAGTGGCGGCGCTCATATTGCCGTGCAGAGGTTGGTGGAGGGAGTGCGGTGGTTGCTCGGCCACTACGCAAGAAGGCGGGCTCGACGGCTACGCTACATGTCTCCCTCCCCTCCTATCGGCCTTTGGCCTGTCACTTAGCATACCCACCCCTTAAATGTTAAAAAACCAATTTGCCCCAAACTTGTTTTTTTGTTGTTTTTATTTTTACCGACTTATCCCGCACTTAATTCGTCCCCTAACCCCTTTACTTCTCTGTTCGGGGCTAACCTATCGTCCCCATTAGCCTACTCCCAACCCTACTTCCCGCTCCGAGAGGGGAATAAGGGGAAGGCTAGCAGTCCTGTGTTCGAGCCCAACCAAGCCTCAAGATGGCCATCCCCAATTCCAGCGATCTCTAAACCCAAAAGTGGGTCCAGCGGCCACAACGAGAGAAAGGGATGGATGGTGCGGAGGGGTAACAACTTCCTAGATCTACCTATCCATTTAATGATTAAGACTACCCCGGGCTTTCAAAAAGCGCCTCTTCGCTTAATCTAATTGGTTCATAAAAACCCCAGAATTCCCGGCGCCTGTGTTGGTTCCTCACCAATTCGGGCCCGCCCCTGACACAATTTCGCCTCGTGCCCTTGCACGGTTTTCGTGGCTGGGACGCGTGGCTCCCCTGCAGGCACGACCGCTCTGCCGAATCACCCTACAATGGCACCCCCGGGCACTACACTGGCCTCCGGAGCTACCACTCCCTAAACACCGGGGTAGTGCCCCCCATGGCAACTCCCCTGAAACGCACACGTTGGCAGGCTGGCTTCCACGGGCCCCTTTCCCGAGGGTCACCCGTGCCACGACAGCACTGCCCCAGTGGCTAATCGGCGCCTCGCCCCCGCACCCAAGCGGGCCGTACCCGTGCCCACATACGGTATCCCGGCAACCCCCATGGCCTTGGCCTACCACGGCCGACTAGCCGTGCTGGCCCGGGGTACCCACTCAAGCGATACTCACCTTTTCGCTAGGCCCACGCATGCCAGCCCGTCACAGGGCTCACTGCACCCCTCCCAAACAAGGTATCGCAGCCTACTTTCCACACCAACAGCAAAACGACCTCCATTTTTTCAATTTGTCGTAACCAAGCTAACTCACTCTACACTTGACCCGGGTCCCCATGGCGGGAGTCACTCCTCCCCCACAATCACTCATCGCACCATGCATTCCCATATTCGCTCCTATACACATCGACCCGCTGGCCTCAGCTCACTCACCAAGCACATGTTTCCCACTCATACTCACAACTCTTAAACACGCACACCGCTGAACTCTGCCATCCTTCAACTACCTCCGCCCTAACTACACTCGGCTCCACGTCGTCCCCTTAAACTACAGCACGTTCCTTTTAACACTACGTAGCTAAGCTACGTCCCCTTACAACACTCAAAGTCTGTCACGTCTCCAAAAATCTCTAAAATCATTTCCCACACCTAAATCTCATCTAATCCCTCTTACCTAATCCATTCCAGCGGACTTCCATGAGGACTTACCCAGCCTGCCCCAAGGGGGGGGGGGGGGGGGGGGTAAGTCGGTCTAACTAACACTACCTTCCCCTAACTAGTTTTATCCTGTGCCAGTAAGGGGGTCTTTCACCCCGTTGCCCAGAGGAATTCCTGTTAAACATCCGAAAGGGCCGAGGCTTGCTATTGTTATTTTTAGTTTTCTCAATTATGCCCGCAGCTCAACCAAGCCGCAACAATTCGCAGCTCGCGCATTGGCAACCTTGCCCGTGACGATCCATGCAAGCATGCACGTGTACCTCGTCCCTCTTGACGTACCATCGCGGCAGGGTATTCACCCTCCTGACCGGATTCCAAACCCTACAGTGCAGCCATGACGTCACCCGCTGCCACCCCAAAAGCAAACCTCGCACTCCGTAGGCTCCCGCACGCGAAACACATTTGCTCTCCCGTTGGAGCTTCACACAGCTCGCGTGGAGAACCATGCCGTCCAAATTCCGAGTTGTCCTGCCTAAAACTTTGTCCGTCCTGGATGCGCAAATGCCAACAGCTGGCGTTTCGGACCAGGGCTTACACTCCCGCAAGCGAGCACGTGGCTGCCTGTGCGTTGCACAGCCCGGACTCGCGCGTCAGCTGTGGCTGAACCCGGGCACGGCCCCACAATAGCTACGCCGCTATTGCCCATTGTCCCTACTGTCAGCAAGTCGTCTCGCCATCGACCACGACCCCCACAACCACACGCACACCTGCGTGTCAACGACGCACAGACCCACTCCCAACACACTCACATATCACACGGAGACGCGCGGCTGCATGCTCACAGCATGCCGACCGACATCTCCCTCACATACAGAGACTCACAACACCGACGTCCCTCAGCTACGGACCACTCTCACTCACAACCGCCAACCTTTCACCTGCACAGGGGTCTTCAACTCCACACATGCTGTCGCCGGAAAGCACGCATGCTCCGCACATCGCAACACACACCCCTGCACACCACACACTGGGATGATTCCGTGTCCCCACAAGGTTCCGGGGCCTACTATACCACAAGCCTGCTACGTGCACCTATCCACAGCACTCAGTCCTTCACTGTGCCGCTTGGCACGACGCAGACCCACCTGTCGTGTTCAGCCTAAGGGGGCTTACTCCCTGCCCTCGTCTCTGGAGGCCGGCCATCCAGCCTGCTCGCACGCGTGGTCTCTCACCGCTCCGCGAGCATGCACCCCCATTTCCTCACACTACCATCTGTGTGTGTGTGTGTTCTTTCCTTTAACCCCGTCCTTATCTGCAGTCTTCTCCTCTATTTTCCTCTATCTCCGAGTCTCTATAAACATTTTATTTCTATTGTCTCTTTCGTGTCTATTAGTATTCTTCCTGATCTTTAGTCTCTTTTGCTTTGTTCCGAACTCGTCACCCGTACGTCTTGGTCCACACGCTCAGTCACCACGGGCTCCCTTATTATTTCACTGTCTCCATTTTCAGGGTTTTGCCAAATTGTTGTTTCATCGACGAGTGATGCTCTATCAAGTCCCGACACTATGACATTATTCCCGTGGTGCTTGTCACACATCCCAACCTCAATTGTGCTGTTCCATTCTCGGCTCCTACTAATTGAAGCCGTTCCTACCTCTCGGAACTTCTTGAGTTCTGTCATTCTCGCACTCCCGGAGGTTTTAACCCGTGGACGCCAATAGCTCCCGATCCCACGTTTTAGCTGTCAATTTTCAACCACATTGTTCTTGTTTTCGCCCCACAGTTTCTCCTGCTTCGTCATTTCCAAATTCTCATCGTTTCTCTCAATTGGCTTCAATTTCCTTCTGTGTTTCATCTCGCGTTCTCTCATCCTTCACTGTTTCTCTCCTGTCCTTCCTTCTCACAGTTTCAAATGGTTTTGCTATTGGTTAATCTCCTTTTGTGTTTCAGTTGCTGCTGTCTCATTTTCTACCTTTATTCTCCTGCCCTTCCTTCTGCCAGTTTCATGGTTTTCTTCATGTGGTTAATTTCCTTTTGTGTTTCATCGCTGTTCTTTGTCTACCTTTCGCAACTCCAGCCTTGCCTTTTTCTTTCAATTGGTCAAACCTCACTTCATGTTCCTTCTGTTCTATCCCATGTTCCTCTCGCTCTCCCTCCTCAATCTCGTTGTGTCTTCAATCTCCTGATTTCTGCTTCCTGCTCTATTCCTGCTCCTTCAACTTCATCGTATTCCACCTATTTTTTCTCTATTTGTCGTCAATTATCAAATTCATACTCTTTCAGTTTTTTATTCCAGCGTCTTTTTGTTCCTCATCTGTAATCTCGTTTATTTCTTTCAACTTGACAATTCTTCCTCCTGTCTCATTCCTTGTTCTTTCATACTCTTTCTGTTCCATCATGTCTTTCCAATCTCGTGGTTTCCTTCCACTTGATCGATTTCTTCTTCTGTCTACATTCTTCTATCACATCATTACTCTTTCTTGCATCTCATCTTTAATCTGCACTTGCTTCCAGCTGTTCGATTTGTACAGTGTGGTTTCTTAACGTTTCATTTTCCGTTCTCTTCCTTTCCTCTTTAACACTTCCAGTCGTTCTTGTAGTTCCGTCTCTTTGTTGGTGTTTCTATAACTCTGAAGCTTTCTTTTCCAATCCTTTCTCATCTCCCAACTCCAACTTTGCTTATGGCTCTCTATATGTATTTCTTACCGGCTTGCCCTTGTGATTGTCAATCCGTCTTCCCAGTTCCTCTGTCTCCGTTTATTACGCTCCCGTCCCAAGCTTATCAAACTCTCTTCGTCATTTGTCTTGCAGTCTTTTTCTCACACTCCACTATTTTTATTTCCTTCGTGCACGATTCCGTCACCCAATTACATTTTTTCCTCTCGGTTTACCGTCACTTTTTCCGCACCTCCACACTTCTCGCCAACAGTCTCCCGAATTATTTTTTACCTACACCCCGCCTCACCTGCGGGCACTGACAACCGTTTGCAAACCCCCGCCCAGCTCGTTCGCTCCACACGGTGGCGTCGCCATTAACGCACATTCGCTGTGTAGCCATTCATGCCCGCACTGCAGGCTCCGGCCCATTTGCTGCGTTTCACCCCGCATTTCTTTTTATTTCTTCCTTCATACTTGCGCATTGTTTCCATATTCTCCGTTTATGCCTTTTATTTCGTTTTTCACTTTTTGCGTATTTGTTTTCATTTCTCTCATCAATGCCTCAAACATTTCCATCGTCCGATCTGTGGGCGAATTCGCACGTGGGGGCGTTCGTCCGCCACCCCAGCCACTGCGCCCATATTCGATCTGGGTTCAGTTGGGGGGGAAACTGTTTCCTGCACACCAAATGTCCTGCTCGGGGTTTCCATCTGGGCCATAGATCCTACTTACTATCACACATATACATTCCTAATACCCCCGGCCCCGCTCGCCTTGAAACGCATCTTACGCCACGTAAGGGTTAATTAATCGCTCGTAATTTAGAGGGAATCGGGGGTCGCTCCTCTCACCCCTGGACCATTCCCTGGGAATTTAGCTGGAGCCAAGAGAGTCCGTTTTCCCCTCTTCTGACACCAGTGTTGCGGATTCGCGCCCGCCGGCGTGCGAACGACCACGTGACTCGAATCGCGGTACGTCGCCCACCGGACGGAAAATTCCGTCGTGACCCTCCCGGACTAACGCCGGGATCCATCGACGGGGCCTTTCGGCCTCACCACGATCGTGCCAATCGGCCACCGCGTGGGATAGGGTTGTTCGCCAAACTCGACCTACCTAAGTACCCACCGGATCGGTTAAACCGGGCGACCGCACCTCCGCCAGGTCGACTTCGGACACGGGCCGCTTAAGCGATCCGTTCCGTGCTATCGGGATAACCGAGCGGTTATCGTCGGCCTCGACGGTTCCTGATTATATCGCGGTCCCGCGCCCACTCAAACCCTTACGTAAAGCAAGATGAGACCCACAAAGGAAAGGAGCAGCGGAACGGGGCAACAACAACAAGAAAACAATTTATCACGCCTCACATAGAGCACACATATACACGTATTTACAGCCAAACGATAATCACAAAAGCACATATTCAATTAGAACAAAAGCAACACAATGAAAAGCAACGCAAGCTACGACCGACTAAACGCGAACACTCGCAACACTTATAAATACTACTTCGGAACATGGCGCCACACACACACGTTCACACAGAACCCAAAGAAAAATGGAAGTCGCGACTTCCCTGCGTTAGAGTCCTTGGCGACCGTCCTCCTCGCGGTCTGCGAGCTCTCTCGCTCCACTCGACGCGAGATCCTCCGCTCCACTCGACGCGAGATCCTCGGCTCCACTCGGACGCGAGATCCTCCGCTCCCTCGGACGCAGATCCTCCGGCTCCACTCGGACGCGAATCCTCCGCTCCACTCGGACGCGAGACCTCCGCTCCACTCGACGCGAGATCACTACCGGCCGCACTCGACGCGAGATCCTCCGCTCCACTCGACGCGAGATCCTCCGCTCCACTCGGCGCGAGATCCTCTTTCACACAGACGCGAGATCCTTTCCTCCGTCGCCTCGCCGTCCCTTTTATCGCGCGCAATTCTCCTTTTCTCTCCTTCTTCCTACTCCTCGCTCTTTTATCGCCGGGGCCCCGCCTCCCTCCTCCCCCGTTTTCGGCTCCACCCGCTCTTTCCAGAACATGCTGGAACTTCCAAGGGGGCGGTCCTCCGTCCAATCGGTGCCATTCGTTCGGGGGAGGAGGGGGGACGGGGCCGGGGCCGCCTGCTTCCTTTGAAGGCCAGACCTTCTGGCAACCGTGTGCCGAGTCGGAACGCCGTGGTTGTCTGCATGGTGGCGGTGCGTGTGGGGCGTGTTGGCGTCGTTGTAGTAGTGGCGTGGTGGGTTTTGTAGTGGTGCGTGGTTGGCGTTGTTGTAGTGGTGGCGTGGTTGCGTTGTTGTAGTTCGTTTCGAAAATAAAAGCAAGAACAGAAAACGCCTAAACTCAAAGGTCGCAGCCCGAATGAATCACATTAATGCCCTCTAAACACATTGGGTTTGGGGCTAACTACACATGTACTTCAGAAATACCTCACCTACGGGACCTGAATGGTGTTTGGCGAAATTCCACAGCCGTAACAATATATATTATATATATTATTATATATATATATATATATATTATATATATATATATATTTATATTCTCAAATAAAAGGATCAATGAATCACTTTTGTGAGCAAACAATTCCCCATTCGTCTGCAACTTTGTCATCAAAGAATATAAAATATAAAATAAAAAATTTTCAAAAGTTTACTTTGTTGTTTCCTTGGTCTGCCAGACCATACGATTGGAAAAGTGTAGTTTTTGACAATGATGTGGATATATCTTCGAGATAAAAGGATCAGTGAATCATATTTTTTCAGCAAATACTCCTCCATGAGCCTCAACATTAAAGAGAAAAAAATATATATATATTAGTTTTTAATTTCAAAAAAAGTATACAAAACCTGCATGGGCTTCTTCTAATAATAGGATCAATGAATCACATTTTTGAGCAAATACTCATTCATGAGCATTGACTGGTTAAAAGAACAACAAAAAATCAAAATTTAAAAAGCTATTTTTTTTTAAAGTTGACTCTGTTACATTTGCCGGGCTTTCAAAAGTGGAAATTTGTTTTTGCCTGCATCATCGGGTGAATTTATATCATACCTTTCTGGGTTAAAGGTCACGTCAAATTTATATATCTGAATCAAATCCCCTAACTTGACGAGACAGCAGGGCACAAATCGAGTCCCATCACAGTGCTTGCTGCACGACCTGACAGAAATGTGTCGCTGCCATGCGAGCACATCGTTTCTGCCCTGCCTGATCACCAGTCAAGAGGTTTCGCCAGGAGTGTTAAATTCAACCAAAGAAGCACACCAAAGGAGCATACTGGTGGTTTGTACTTGAGGTGTGCATAGGAACGTTCTATGAAGTTGGATGACCTTAAAGTACCCCACTCCCTCCCTTTCCTTCTCCATCGGGAGTGGGGCGTTTCTCGTGATATTAATTTGGTATCATCGTGTGGAGCTATAAGGTACTTCATGTACAAGTATGCTCACCTTTACTGCTCATCTTTTTTCTTTTTTCAACGAAGTGTGAACACCTGGTGTGTTCAAAGCCAGAGAGACACGTGTAAGACAGCCCTGCTCCTCTAATGTGTGCAACCCTAACATGCAAAATGATGATCCTGAAGCTGAATCGTTCTCTGCAAACACACTTGATTGAGCTAACTATTATCTCATGATTTACAATCTCTTCTCCGTCTCATTCTGAATTTCCGAATTAATTACGAGGTGAAATGAAGTAAAAAAGATCTAGTTTCAGGTTGTTGTTTTCTTGACACAAATGCATCTCGAGTTCTGTTGGACTTCCAAGAACCATGGTAGAAGATCCTCCACCTGGAATTAAACTTGTGAAGCACACCTCGGTAGCAAGGTATCACGAAAAGTTCCACATCTGGAACCGGCCTTTGAGATCCAATTCTGAATGCTTGGGTCGACTCTACGTCATCCTGCGATGTAACCAAGTTTGAATGTAAAACGTATGTTCATGCTCTGCCCATGTTTTGTGTCATGCATACCATGTTCCACCCATGTTTGCCTCATGCATATCATGCTTTGCCTTTTGCATATTTATCCTCCGCCCATGTGTGCATCATCTCTGCTGCAAGCGGGGGAGCGCGGCCCTGTCGCAGGACGCGTGCATGTTATCGGAAAAGGCATGGTTTTTACCAACACACTTGTGGGTGTTTTAAATAAAAAAATGTGATTTAAACCTCTGCAAGTGTTGGTTAAAATACCTGGAGAATTCTTATTTAAGAATTGGCACAAAGGCCATCCAGGATAGTCCTTGCTTCTGTAGGCTGCATCAGTGATAAGCACAAGCATAATACCTGATTCAGTCACGGCAGGTGAACTTTCTGGTACTTGCGCCAGCTATGGGATAAGAGAGGCAGGTGTTTGGTTTTGGCAAACATCTGCCAGCTTGAGGGAGTGTGAGACAATTTCACATTTTCTAACAGCCTTATAAGCCTTGTAATGTCATGCCCTCTTTCAACATTGTATTGTAATGACAGTCTGGTACTCTGCTCTCTTGCAACTCTGCCTGTGAAAATACGAGCCACCTTCTTTCCTGGTTTGCTTACATTCTCGACTCCACTGTCGTGCACAGCATCAAGGGGATCCTCTATGCTCCCAGTGGATCTGGAATGCCCCCAATGCAGCAACTTGGCCCATCCTTTTCTCAGATACGTTAACGACCTCATGTGCATTCATGGTGATTTGATTCCCAATTGATGATCCTGGTTTTCATTGAATCGGGAAGTCAGTTAGTTGAAGGAATCCTTCAGTGTCTCTCTGTGTCTGTCTCTCTCTCTCTCTCGTCTCTCTCTCTCTCTCTCTCTCTCTTCTCTCTCTCCTCTCTCTCTTCTCTCTTTCTCTCTCTCTCTCTTTCTCTCTCTCTGTTGCTTCTCTCTCTCTCTCTCTCCTCTCTCTCTCTCTCTCCTCTTCTCTCCTCTCTCTCTCCTCTCTCTCTCTCTCTTCTCTCTTCTCTCTGCTCTCTCTCTTTGTATCTCTCTTGCTCTCTCTCTCTCTGTCCTCTCTTTCTGTCCTCTTCTCTCTCTCCTCTCTCTCTTCTTTCTCTCTCCTGTCTCTCTCTCTCTCTCTCTCTCTTCTCTCTCTCTCTCTTCTCTCTTCTCTCTGTCCGTCTTGCTGTTTTCCCTTCTCTTACTGTCAATTGGGAGTTGACCCCTTTCTTCTTTCATTACTCTTCCATGAGCTGTGATTTTTTATTCAAAGAGGCCAGAATCAGAAGACTCAAAAGTGACGATCCTACTAAATGAGTGACCTACTCCCAGAATGTCAGCTGTTTGAAATGAACTTCGGTGTCATTTTGCATGCAGCTGACAATTTTGACTCGTCCTCTAATTTATAATACTTCAATGGACCAAATGAATCCACCTTTTTGTGAGGTTAGCCCGGGGACGATTTTGGCGCAAGTCTTTCGGGAACCGGCTGGCCAAACCTGGCGTTCGATTGAACGTGATTTGGAGAAGAATTTGTAATTTGTTCAGGGTGTGCAATCTCACCTCATTTTCATGAAAGACACCGCGAGATATTTCACACCTGCCAACAATTGCTGGCAAATGGGTCCTCTGACTTGATGTCCTTCAAATGGACAGCACACTTTGTGATGCAACATCCTGCCAGCCAAACACTCCATTCCGGCAGCTTATCATTGGCTTGGGAATCTAACCCAGATTAGAGAGCTTGAAGGTAATTGTACTACCTCTCTTCCATCCTTTCGGACTTTGAAACGATTGTCGAGTAATATGTCTTGAAGGATTTGAAGGTCTTGTGTGATCTGTAACTAACAATTATTAATCCTTTAATGTTCGTGATTGTTGATGATAAATTGTTTGTTTGTTTATTTACTAAAATGGTTGTGTAGGGTACTTGTCAAAAATAAAGTTTTTTAGTGGTCTTTAATTGAGAACTGAACTCAGATCTGCTTTAGACAACAAAGGTTTTTTTGTATACGTAGTCAAGGCTCATGGAAGCTAGGATAACAGGAGGCAAAAGGACAGTCGAGAGAGAGGGGGAAACACCAACAGCAGAGTGTAAGGCCAGATTGAGGGGAACTTGGACAAGCAAGGGTGTGGGGAGGAATGGGAATGAGGTGGGGGGGGGCAGGAGAGGAGGCATGGGGTGGATAATTTACGTATGGAGTGGTCTGGATGGATACAGAAGGAAACTCCATGGTGGGAAAACTGGAAATTTAGACTTAGGAGGGATTGGGTTGGATCATGGTTTTGGATTGGGGGTGATCTGAGATTGTGGTGAAAGCTGTCTTGAAGACCTGGAGGGAAGGATGAGGTTGAAGGGAATGTGGAAGTTGGTTCCACAGGGAAAAGGAGGAACGAATGAGTGGAGGTGAGCAGTGCTGTGGCCGTGTCCACGCTGGAGTGGCCATGTCCCCGTCTCATGTGGCCGCACTCCAGCCTTGTTGTGGCCCATATCCAGCCTCGTGTGGCCGCGTATCCAGCCTCATTGCCACATCTTCAGCCTTGGTGGCCACATCTCCAGCTTGGTGTGCCGCATCTCCAGCTTTGTGTGGCCGCATCCTTAGTCTATAGTGTGTACTCGTCTCCAATCGCATCTGACCGCATCCTTAGCCTACAGTGTGAATGCATCTTCAGCCTTATGTGGCGGCGTCCTTAGCCTATCATGTGGCCGTGTCCTTCGCCTATTGTGTGACCACGTCTCCAGCCTCATGTGACTCCATCCATGCCTGGTGTGGCCATGTCCCCGCCTCATGTGGCGGCATCTCCAGCCGTGTGGCTGTCGACTCGTGTGGCATTCCAGCCTTGTGTGGCCGCGTCTTCAGTTTGTTGTGGCCGCGTCACAAGCTTTGTGTGGCCCGTCTCAGCTTGTGTGCTGGTCCTTAGTCTATTGTGTGACCACGTCCCCAGCCTTGTGTGACCGTGTCTATAGCCATAGTGTGACCACTCCTTGTTTTTTTCACAAATCTTGGATATTCGTTGTTCACCTTGGAGTCTTGGTTTTCTATAGGTTTTTTTGGCATATAGGTTTTCTATTATCATCGCTTTTCCGAAACCTTGTAAATTCTTGGCTTTTTTCAATTGGCTCACCTTGGCATTTATGAAAATAGAAGTGGTCACACTGAGTGTGACCACATCTCCAGCCTTTGTGGCTACGTCTTTAGCCGTTAGTGTGACCCGTCTCCAGCCTCATGTGGCCGTCCTCGCCTAAAGTGTGCGCCTTAGCCTATAGTGTGCGCATCTTTGCCTAGAGTGTAGCCGCATCCATCCTCGCGTGGCTGCGCTCCTTTTCACGTGGCTGTGTCTCCTAGCTCGTGGCCACATCCTTAACTTATAGTGTGGCTGTTGTACTTAGCATATAGTGTGGCTGTGCTTTGACCTAGAGTGTGACCGCATCCCAACCTCGTCTGGCCACATCCCCAACCTACATGCCTTGAAGGGAATGTGGAAGTCGGTTCCACCACACTATATTGGTGAGAATTTTATCACTATATCAACGATATTGGTGATATCGTTTTATATAATTTTATTTTTATTATTTTATATTAGAATTTTTTTTTGATATTTTAATTATTTTTTAAATAATTTATCTTTATAATTTTATATAACAGTACGTGCCCGTACGTATTGGCGTACGTGCAAAAAAAAAAACTTTCAAACGCGAGCCAGAAACAACAACCACACAAGCCGTTCCTTCGCTCTCGCGTGCCAGGTACTGCGTGCCGTACGTGCAAACCAAAAAAAAAAAAAAAAAACTTTCAAACAACCAACAGGTTCCTCGCTAAAAAAAAACTTTCACAACCGCATGCCAGAAACAACAACCACACAGCCGTTCCTTCTCTCTCGTAAACGACGACTGGAATTGGCTTGTGTTATCTATAAATGCGCATAAGAAATCGAGAATTATTAGAATACAGTAAGTCATCACTATCCGGAGAAGTGGTGCTGCCCGTACGGAATGTTCACATGCATTCCACGAATTATCGCTGCATTGAAGTAACAACTGCTGTGATACTTCACACACAAGTTAATTAAAATCAAATTAAAATCAATTTACCTCCCTGTCTTTGCTTGCCATGACATTCGCTGCATTGACCATTGCCACTCCTACGCCACGGTAATAGGCACCAATCCCGTCTAACCGGCACGCCCGTGCGTCATCGTCGGCCGCCGCGCACGGCCTACGCAGCCACGCCTACGCAGCAACGTGTCTTCTTTAAAAATATGCTGTTGGTAAAATAATGCCATATGGGAAGCACTTGTCCGATAATATCAACCTTGAAAAGGCACATCTCAGGTCCCCAGCAATATAGCTGGCAAGTTCAATTAGATCGGACAGTGGCTGTTCGAGAACACGGTCACCACAGCACACAGCACACACACACACACACACACACACACACACAAACAAACACACAACACGACATCGACACAGACACAACACAACACCACAGCACACATTGCTGGAATTATAGATGTTTCACTATATTGGTGGAAATTTATTCACAATATATCACTATATTGTTCCAATAAGCTGGAAATGGAGAACGAATGAGTGGAGGTGAGCAGTTGCTGTGGCCGCGTCCCCGCCTGATGTGGCCACATCTCAGCCTTGTGTGGCGCGTCTCTCGGCTTTGTGTGGCCACGTATCCAGGCTCGTGTGGCCACATCTCCACCTTGTGTGCCGCTTCTCCGGCTTTGTGTGCCATGTCCCCGCCTCATGTGGCCATCATCTCCAGCCTTGTGTGGCCGCGCTCTCTGGCTGGTGTGTCCATGTCCCGCCTCATGTGCGCGACATCTCCAGCCTTTTGTGTGCCACATCTCCAGCCTTTGTAGTGCCTCGCATCTCCGCTTGTGGCCACTTCCAGCCCTGTGGCCACATCTTCAGCCTTGTGTAGCCGCTTCTCCAGTTTTGTTGTGGCCACATCTCCAGCCTTGTTGCCACATCTTCAGCCTGTTGGCTGGAGATGCCGCCACATGAGGCGGGGACATGGCCACACCAGGCATGGATGGAGTCACATGAGGCTGGAGACGTGGTCACACAATAGGCGAAGGACACGGCCACATGATAGGCTAAGGACGCCGCCACATAAGGCTGAAGATGCATTCACACTGTAGGCTAAGGATGCGGTCAGATGCGATTGGAGACGAGTACACACTATAGACTAAGGATGCGGCCACACAAATCTGGAGATGCGGCCACACCAAGCTGGAGATGTGGCCACACAAGGCTGAAGATGTGGCCACATGAGGCTGGATACGCGGCCACACGAGGCTGGATACGGGGCCACACAAGGCTGGAGATGCGGCCACATGAGACGGGGACATGGCCACTCCAGGCGTGGACACGGCCACAGCACTGCTCACCTCCACTCATTCGTTCCTCCTTTTTCCCCTGTGGAACCAACTTCCACATTCCCTTCCACCTCATCCTTCCCTCCAGGTCTTCAAGACAGCTGTTCACCACAATCTCAGATCACCCCCAATCCAAAACCATGATCCAACCCAATCCCTCCTAAGTCTAAATTTCCAGTTTTCCCACCATGGAGTTTCCTTCTGTATCCATCCAGACCACTCCATACGTAAATTATCCACCCCATTGCCTCTCTCGCTGCCTCCCCCCCCCACCCTCATTCCCCATTCCTCCCCACACCCTTTGCTTGTCCAAGTTCCCCTCAAATCTTGGCCTTACACTCTGCTGTTGGTGTTTCCCCCTCTCTCTCGACTGTTCCTTTTGCCTCCTGTTATATCCTAGCTCTTCCATGAGCCTTGACTACGTATACAAAAAAACCTTTGTTGTCTAAAGCAGATCTGAGTTCAGTTCTCAATTAAAGACACTAAAAAAACTTTATTTTTGACAAGTACCCTACACAACCATTTTAGTAAATAAACAAACAAACAATTTAATCATAAACAATCACGAACATTAAAGGATATATAATTGTTAGTTACAGACTCACACAAGACCTTCAAATCCTTCAAGACATATTACTCGACAATATCGTTTCAAAGTCCAAAAGGATGGAAGAGAGGTAGTACAATTACCTTCAAGCTCTCTAATCTGGGTTAGATTCCCAAGCCAATGATAAGCTGCCGGAATGGAAGTGTTTGGCTGGCAGGATGTTGCATCACAAAGTGTGCTGTCCATTTGAAGGACATCAAGTCAGAGGACCCATTTGCCAGCAATTGTTGGCAGGTGTGAAATATCTCGCGGTGTCTTTCATGAAAATGAGGTGAGATTGCCAGCACCCTGAACAAATTACAAATTCTTCTCCAAATCACGTTCAATCGAACGCCAGGTTTGGCCAGCCGGTTCCCGAAAGACTTGCGCCAAAATCGTCCCCGGGCTAACCTCACAAAAAGGTGGGATTCATTTGGTCCATTGAAGTATTATAAATTAGAGGACGAGTCAAAATTGTCAGCTGCATGCAAAATGACAGCACGAAGTTCATTTCAAACAGCTGACCTTCTGGGAGTACGGTCACTCATTTAGTAGGATCGTCACTTTTGAGTCTTCTGATTCTGGCCTCTTTGAATAAAAAATCACAGCTCATGGAAGAGTAAATCAAAAAGAAGAGAAAGGGGTCAACTCCACATTGCAGTAAGAGAAGAGGAAAACAGCAGACGGACAGAGAGAGAGAGAGAGAGAGAGAGAGAGGAGAGAGAGAGAGAGAGAGAGAGACAGAGAGAGAGACAGAGAGAGAGAGAGAGAGAGAGAGACAAGAGAGAGAGAGAGAGAGAGAGAGAGAGAGAGAGAGAGAGAGAGAGAGAGAGAGAGAGAGAGAGAGGAGAGAGAGGAGAGAGAGAGAGAGCAAAGAGAGAGAGAGAGAGAGAGAGAGAGGACAAAGAGAGAGGAGAGAGAGAGAGAGAGAGAGAGAGAGAGAGAGAGAGAGACAGACAGGACTAACACGACAGACAGACACAGAGAGACACCTGAAGGATTCCTTCAACTAACTGACTTCCCGATTCAATGAAAACCAGGATCATCAATTGGGAATCAATCACCATGAATGCACATGAGGTCGTTAACGTATCTGAGGAAAAGGACTGGGCTCAAGTTGCTGCATTGGGGGCATTCCAGACTCCACTGGGACATGAGAGGATCCCCTTGAATGCTGTGCACCGACAGTGTGAGTCGAGAATGTAAGCAAACCAGGAAAGAAGGTGGCCTCGTATTTCACAGGCAGAGTTGGCAAAGAGAGCAGAGTACCAGACTGTCATTACAAATACAATGTTGAAAGAGGGCATGACAATTACAAGGCTTATAAAAGGCTGTTAGAAAATGTGAAATTGTCTCACACCTCCCTCAAGCTGGCAGATGTTTGCCAAACCAAACACCTGCCTCTCTTATCCCATAGCTGGCGCAAGTACACAGAAAGTTCACCTGCCGTGACTGAATCAGGTATTATGCTTGTGCTTATCACTGATGCAGCCTACAGAAGCAAGGACTATCCTGGGATGGCCTTTGTGTCCCAATTCTTAAATAAGAATTCTCCAGGTATTTTAACCAACACTTGCAGAGGTTTAAATCACATTTTCTTTATTTAAAACACCACAAGTGTGTTGGTAAAAACCATGCCTTTTCCCGATACATGCACGCGTCCTGCAGACAGGGCCGCGCTCCCCCGCTTGCAGCAGAGATGAAGCAACACATGGGCGGAGGATAAATATGCAAAAGGCAAAGCATGAATATGCATGAGGCAAGACATGGGTGGAACATGAGTATGCATGACACAAAACATGGGCAGAGCATGAACATACGTTTTACATTCAAACTTGGTTACATCGCAAGGATGACGTAGAGTCGACCCAAGCATTCAGAATTGGATTACTCAAAGGCCGGTTCCAGATGTGGAACTTTTCGTGATACCTTGCTACCGAGGTGTGCTTCACAAGTTTAATTCCAGGTGGAGGATCTTCTACCATGGTTCTTGGAAGTCCAACAGAACTCGAGATGCATTTGTGTCAAGAAAACAACAACCTGAAACTAGATCTTTTTTACTTCATTTCACCTCGTAATTAATTCGGAAATTCAGAATGAGACGGAGAAGAGATTGTAAATCATGAGATAATAGTTAGCTCAATCAAGTGTGTTTGCAGAGAAGATTCAGCTTCAGGATCATCATTTTGCATGTTAGGGTTGCACCATCATTAGAGGAGCAGGGCTGTCTTACCACAATGCAGTGTCTCCTGGCTTTGAACACACCAGGTGTTCACACTTCGTTGAAAAAAGAAAAAAGATGAGCAGTAAAGGTGAGCATACTTGTACATGAAGTACCTTATAGCTCCACACGATGATACCAAATTAATATCACGAGAAACGCCCACTCCCGATGGGAGAAGGAAAGGGGATGGGGAGTGGGGGTAACTTTAAGGTCATCCCAACTTCATAGAACGTTCCTATGCACACCTCAAGTACAACCACCAGTATGCTCCTTTGGTGTGCTTCTTTGGTTGAATTTAACACTCCTGGCTGCAAACCTCTTGACTGGTGATCAGCAGGGCAGAAACGATGTGCTCGCATGGCAGGCGACACATTTCTGTCAGGTCGTGCAGCAAGCACTGTGATGGGACTCGATTTGTGCCCTGCTGTCTCGTCAAGTTAGGGGATTTTATTCAGATATATAAATTTGACCGTGACCTTTAACCCAGAAAGGTATGATATAAATTCACCCGATGATGCAGGCAAAAACAAATTTCCACTTTTGAAGACCCGGCAAATGTAACAGAGTCAACTTATAAAAAAATAGCTTTTTAAATTTTGATTATTTTGTTGTTCCTTTTTAACCAGTCAATGCTCATGAATGAGTATTTGCTCAAAAATGTGATTCATTGATCCTATTATTTAGAAGAAGCCCATGCAGGTTTTGTATACTTTTTTGAAATTAAAAATAATATATATATATTTTTTCTCTTTAATGTTGAGGCTCATGGAGGAGTATTTGCTGAAAAAATATGATTCACTGATCCTTTTATCTCGAAGATATATCCACATCATTGTCAAAAACTACACTTTTCCAATCGTATGGTCTGGCAGACCAAGGAAACAACAAAGTAAACTTTTGAAATTTTTTATTTTATATTTTATATTCTTTGATAAAGAGAGAGATTAGTGTGACATATGGTATGGGAAGTTGGTGTAGTGGGAGTTCGAGAGGGCTTTGGGGGGTCCTGTGCAGGTGAAGGTCGTCAGAGGTGCCAGGAGAGCACGGTAGTTAGTGCTATGGGAAGCACAGATGTAGGTGCTATGAGAGGCACAGTATGGGTGCTGATGAAGAGCATCAAGTATGGGGGCGAGAGAGAGCCAACCCTTCGTTAGGAGCGGCCGCAGAAGCAACAGCTCAGGTGAAACCCGAGGTCGTGGGGTGTCCTCCACCCAGCCGATTGGAAGCAGGCAAAGAGGCCTAAGTAGTGTCACACTCCCCCAGCCAGCGATATGCCTGGCACACACCAATGGGAAAAAGACAAAAGAAGAGCTTGGGTGCCAGGTTTAATAGAATGGAACAGTGTGCCAGGTCGGGAAAAATGGGTCATTAGGATCATTCTAGCCATAGCAGGTGTTTGTTTGGCAGTTGTCTAGAACTAAAAGTAAGCTGGTTAGGTTCGTATGGATCTCCTCTGCCCCATTCATGCGATGACACCATGGTAGTACGAGTAAATGTTGATGGTGAGATTTGTTAAAGGGCGCAAGGACTAAGTCAACCGCTCTCCAAGGTGCAGAGGGCCACCAGTATGTCATGGCACGCATCCACGAAGATAACAGTTGAGTAAGATACACACCGTCTGTCTGTAAGAGAAAAAAATTGAAGTAGAAAGAAAAAAAATGGGGAGAACCTAACCAAAACAGTCAGCAAGGAAGGTTAAGGGTAACCATCTCCTCCTAGTCTAAGGTCATCACACCCATCTTGGGTCCTCGAAGAAACGCCTCGATATGCATTTTTTTAACATCGAATATACCATGCCACCTACTGGTGTTGTCATCTGCTTGTCAATGCAGGGCTTGTTGCTCCGCTACTGTTTGTGGTTAGGCCATAATGTGGCCGGAAGCTTTTTGTGGGCCATTGAGGCCAAAGTGCTTTTGTGGGCGTTGCCGGCGAAGATTTTAGATGCATTTTGTTGTCATCAGTCGAGCCGAAGGACTCTTTGTGTTAGCACGGGCGACGCGAACTCACCTGGAGACGAGGCCAATAACGCCAGAATGAAGGAAACCCTCAGGGGTGAATGGACAACATTGCCGGGAGGGGGCATGAAGGAGCGAACACGTGAAGAACTTTGAAACGTTTGAAATGTTCTGCTCCTATGCAAATGTGGGGTTAAAAGTAAAATTGAATCTCTCCGTTAAACCCATAATTAGAAGTTAAGTACTGTGACATAAAGATGTAAATTTGGTTTGTTAGATTGGGACCGACACACTAAGTAGGGACATGCCAATCTTACTGTGACCTTTGAATTTTTGGGAGTTTAAGTGCTTCACCAATGTTTGTGGGTTAGGGTAAATGGGAGATCTTGCTGTTAACAGTTAGACAGGGCATTGCCATGGGCTGCCCGGATGGAGGCTCGGAGAGCCTCGGGAGAAGGTAGGGGGTAGTGTTACGGAAATGGCCTTACGGGAATACTAAATATAGAATTGCTAGTATCCCCCATTAAATTCATGTATAGATAGGTTGTGTGGTATAAGGGAGATTGTGTGTGTCGGGAGGTGTTACAGACTGTTTTCGTGTTCGTGCTTTGGTGGTGAAACGAGTGATACGAGAGATGCTATTATTCCTTCCTCATTCCGGAATATGGCCTCCCAGTCGGCTGAGAGGAGTGGCCTAGGAACGAGGGGTGTGGCCTGGACAGGAAGTGACGTGAAGGGGAGGAGCCTTTGGTCAAGGGAGTCGCCGAAGACAGAACGTGTGTCGAAGGACTCGCGTGTCGAGCGTGAGAGAAAGCAAAAGGCAGTGGTGAAATCGGCCCGCAGAGAAAGCGAGACCAAGCACATCGATTCACTCACGACTCGAGGAGAAAGAAAAGGGGACGAAAGGGAGTGCTGTGTGGGTGAGGAAACTGGCCGGGGTTTGCGAGGCGTGCTCGGAGTCGCTTCGGGCGAGCGACGAAGGAGGCCGTGTTGGGTCTGCCGGGAGAGACGCTGAACGACCTGCACGTCGGTGATTCGACGAGAGAGGAACTGAGGGGACAGCGGGAGTCGGGCTTCGAGGCGGGAAGGCCGGAGAGATCCGCCGGAGCGTCTGACGGTCCTTGCTCACCTCACGGCTTCGACACGTTGTGATCCGCCTGTGGAACTCGGAGCTCGACTGGCACCTTGCATGAGAACAGGCAGGCCGGGATTCGTGTGCTGAACCCTGGAGAGAGATCGGCGATCTCGCATCGTCGACGGTGGGCGGAGCCGGAGCGCGCTGAGGAGAACCACGCACGGCGTGACTTGGGCGGGGCTGGAGTGCTGCGCCGCCATTTCTTGCTGCGCGGCACATTCGAGCGGGATTTCGAACCCGTGGGAAACCCGCTGGTTTTTACGAGCCGACCTTCGTGCTTTTGGGAACATGGTCCTCTCGTTCATAGAGCCATCACCAAGTCACTACTGTCTTGTCCTGAAATGCATGTTTGTTTGCACGTGTTGTAATACGGCATATTTCGTAGTAATCCCCTCGAAACCTTTTTAGCCGTGGTTTCTCTAGTTAAGAACGGGTTGAGTTGTTAATAAAACCATTGTCATTTTTTATGCTTGTGTTTGTGATCCCTGATGTCCCAATAAATCTGGTTAATTCTGATGAAGTTGCCCGCTATGGATTAAGTGCGTGTCGCGTCGGGAACGATCCGTTCGATTGGCATACAAGACCAAAATGGTTACAGACTGGACAACTTCCGCTCGGTCACTGACAAAGCCAGTCTGTAACTAGGGTCTATCTCCCCAACTGGTAAGGTACAGGGTTACGTTGGTATCCAGCGATTAAAAGACGCGTGACCCGAGGCCTGTGCCCGAGCCGGCCGGCGTTATAGACTCCCTGAGACGGTGGTGGCGAGGGTGGCACCAGGGACCGGATCAAGATTCCGCCACCCCGGCATCCGCAACAATATATATATATATATATATATTATATATATATATATATATATATATATATATATATATATATATATATATATATATACGAGGTGTGTTCAAAAGTATCCAACCTTAATTTTCGTGCGTAAACAAATGAAGCTAGGAGGCGTGGTTTGGTGCACGTATGTAGGATGAGACCTAATCCGTATGCGTGAATATTTTCCCCCGCCTGCAGAAGCTGTCAGTCGCCGACAGACCGCCGATGAGTGAGGAAGTGTAAGTGAGCGCCGTCAGATTTTCGTTTTTGACAAAAATGACGGATCACCTCGGTCTCATCGCCAGTGATCACTGTGTTGAAGAAGTTGGGATCGCGTTCACCAGTCTCCAGCATTTCCTGTGCGATTCCAACGGAGTTGCTTCTGCTTCGATTCGTTAGCAGTTTTGGCACGAACTTCGCTGAGATTCTCCTTAAGCCCAAATCCTCAGTCACAATGGAATGAATGGATCCAATGCTGACGCCCGCCTTGGTCTGCAAGTTCTCTGATCGTGAATTCGACGATCCTGCGTCAGCAGGGTCCTCACTTGGTCCAATGACGATCTCATTTCGGGATGTTGAGGGCCTACCAGAACGTGCTTCACTTTCCACTGATGTGGCACATCTTTGAAGTGTTGTACCACTCATTTATCTGTGTGGTGCCCATTGCTTCGTTCCGGAAGGCCTGTTGAATCTTGCGGATCGTTTCCACTTGGAATCGCCAAGCTTTTACACAAAATTTGATGCAGTAGTGTTGTTCAAGTTTTTCCGTCATTTTGTCAAAAACGAAAATCCGACGGCGCTACATTACACTTCCTCACTCATCGGCGGTCTGTCGGCGACTGACAGCTTCTGCAGGCGGGAAAATATCACGCATACGGATTAGAATCGCCTACATATCGTGCACGCCTCCCTAGCTTCATTTGTTTACGCACGAAAAATTAAGGTTGGACACTTTTTTGAACACACCTCGTATATATATATATATATATATATAAATATATATATATATATATATATATATAAATGAGCTAGGGAGGCGTGCACGTATGAGGATTCAAATCGTATGCGTGAATATTTCCGTATGCGTGAATATATATATATTATATATATATATATATATAATATATATATATATACATATATATATATATCGTATGACGTGAATATATATATATATATATATATAATATATATATATATATATATATATATAATAATTATATATATAATATACTGTATATATATATATACCCGGCGTAGTGGGTGCGCCTGTATCGGCTACTCGGAGGCTTGGGTTGGAGGATCGCTTGAGGACGGAGCTCTGCGCTGGGGCCGCGCTATGAGAGGGTGAGGGGCAGCCGGAATCATGGCGAAACCCAATCCTTATCCCTGTGTCGTAAGAGGCGACCAGGGTTGCGTCAGGAAGGGCATCCGGCGTAAAAACCTATGCCAAATCAGGATGCGGATCAATAACGGATGATCCGTGTGGTGACCCTAACGGGAGCAGCCGAAAGACGAACACAACATATATATTGTTACGAATTTGGGAATTCGATGCACACACAACATTCAGGTTCCTTTAGTCAGCTATGTCTAAAAGTGCTTGTTCCCTAGATAGCTCACCTTCCATTGTTTAAATGTTCAGAAAATCGATTAGATGCGCTGTCGGATCGATTTAATAGTTTGGGGAACGAATAATGGAGACATCCTCCCCCTCTTCTGCGCAAGAGCAAAAGAACCCTGCCAGTCCCGTGACTCATGATGTCAACACTCCTCCCACCCGTGGCTGAGGGGGGCGGGGATGGATCACGAGGGCATGAGTCACGTCGGGCGTGGGGTAGGGGGCGGAGAAGGATAAGGACGAGATCCTTTTTTGTTGTTGAGTAGTAAGCTTTTTTGCTTCGGCAGAGAGTAGTCGCTCAGCAGACCTTCGGGTCCTGTTTGGCTTGGGTTAGGGTTGAGGCCTTCGAGAGCTTTGCTTTCGCTGCTCAGTGAGCTTTCGGCTGAGGCCCTGGCTGCGGGAGGAGGCTTTTTCGGAGGCTCTTTGCTTTGACGGTTCCGTGAGCTTCGGCTTCTGCTTGGTCGGGTGAGCTTTTTGCTTCAAGCTGCCTGTTTGGAAGGCAGTTAAGCCGGTCGCTCGGCTCGAGCTGCGAGTGGTGGCTTCTTCTTCATTGGTTCCTGGAGCTCTTGTTCTCCATTTTGTGTTCCCGGCTTGGTTCGACTCATCGACCTCTTCGTGGAGGTGGTTCCTCGGGGAAGCGACGCATCGACGGGAAGGTTCGGCACCTCGTCTCACCAGCACGTGTTGAGAAGCACGGGAGGTGGTTCCTCGGGGAAGCGACGCATCGACGGGAAGGATCGGCAGCTCGTCTCACCAGCACGTGTTTGAGAAGCGCGGGAGGTGGTTTTCCTCTGGGAAGCGACGCATCGATGGGAAGGATCGGCGCCATCATCTCACCAGCAACGTGTTGAGACCAGCACGGGAGGATTGCGCGGGAGTTTCAAGGAAGCATCGGGCGGCTGCGGTGATTGGAATCCAGCTCGCTCTCGCTGGAGCCGCGGGTCCGAACACTTAGACCACACGAGGTGGAGAGGTTCGAAGATAGGCTCTGCGGTTCAAGCTCACCTGTCCTCTCCGAGGCTGGTAGCTCAATTATTAAAGCCTCTGCCCGAACATTTACAATTGGGTGTGTGTGTGTGCGTACGTTGTGTCCCGTGGGCCGCATCTAATAAGTCAGGAACTGCTGTTAAGTGCAAGTGACTGGTACATAATACGTAGAACGGGTTGTAGTTATTTTCTGTGCTTTTTGTTGTTGTATAATTGCATACATGTTTTCCTTGTTTAATTGCAATTGTGTTTTTTATAATAAATGTCCTTGTTAATGTAACCTGTTCGTTGCGTCCTTCCCTCATTGAACTGCCCCATCTTGTAACCGGAATATAGTTGGTTTTTAAATAGCCGGTAAAGTGTCGGGTCCAACGGACTGCGCGATAATAACCGCCGCTGGTTATCCCAAAGGAAGCGAAGCTGCTTAAGCGGCTCGTTTCAGCCGCCCGTTGAGGTAGCAATCTCTCGGTAACCCTCCTGCGCGAATAATTAGGTAAATCGAAATTTGGCGATCGAACCTGTAGCGCGGTAGAGTGCGGACAAGGTTGTGGTGGGATTATAAACCCACCCGTGAACTTGGTTTCTGGCGTTGTTCAGAAAGTCACGACTGGATTGCCCATCGTGGGCGAAGTGACCGACTATTGTTAGACGCGGTCGTTCGACGCCGCGGGCGGGAATTCTACAACATATATATATATATATATATTATATTTTATATATATTTATATATTTAATAATATTTTATATCTATATACAGTATATATATATATATCTACTGTATATAACACACATTATATATATTGTTTGGCGGATTGCGCCGCCGGCGTGCGAACGACCACGTGACTCGAATCGCGGTTACGTCGCCCACCGGACGGACAATTCCGTCGTGACCTCCCGGACTAACGCGGGATCCAGTCAACGGGTGGCTTTCGCCTCACCACGATCGTGCCAATCGGCACACCGCGTGGATAGGGTTTTTCGCCAAACTCGACCTACCTAAGTACCCACGCGGAATGGTAACCGGGCGACCGCACCTCGCCGCAGGTCGACTTCGGACACGGGCCGCTTAAGCGATCCGTTCCGTGCTATCGGGATAACGAGCGGTGTTATCGTCGGCCTCGA
Organism: Eptatretus atami; assembly: GCA_035128595.1. Taxonomy (NCBI): domain Eukaryota; kingdom Metazoa; phylum Chordata; class Myxini; order Myxiniformes; family Myxinidae; genus Eptatretus; species Eptatretus atami. Next base: position 60,153,445 of record CM068967.1, read on the forward strand.
CGGTTCCTGATTAATTAATTATCGGGCGTCCCGCGCCCACTCAAACCCTTACATAAAGCAAGATGGAGACCCACAAGAAAGGACGAGCGAAACGGGCAACAATTCAACCAAGAAAGCACATTTATTCACGCCTCACATAGAGCAGCACACATATAGCACGTATTTACAGCCAAACAGTTAATCACAAATGCACATATATCAATTAGAACAAAAGCAACACAATGAAAGCAACGCAGAGCTACGACGACTAAACGCGAACACTCGGCAACACTTATACAATACTACTTTCGGACATGGCGCCACCACACACGTTCAACAGAACCCAAAGAAATGGAAGTCGCGACTTCCCTGCGTTAGAGTCCTTGGCGACCGTCCTCCTCTCGCGGTCTGCGAGCTCTCTCCGCTCCACTCGACGCGAGATCCTCCGCTCCACTCGACGCGAGATCCTCGGCTCCACTCGGAGCGCGAGATCCTCCGCTCCACTCGGACGCGAGATCCTCCGCTCACTCGGACGCGAGATCCTCCGCTTCCACTCGGACGCGAGATCCTCCGCTCCACTCGGACGCGAGATCCTCCGCTCCACTCGGACGCAGATCCTCCGCTCCACTCGGACGCGAGATCCTCCGTCCACTTCGGACGCGAGATCCTCCGCTCCACTCGGACGCGAGATCCTCCGCTCCACTCGGGCGAGATCCTCCGCTCCACTCGGACACGAGATCCTCCGCTCCACTCGGACGCGAGATCCTCCGCCTCCACTCGGACGCGAGATCCTCCGCTCCATCGACGCGAGATCTCGCGACGGTCCCGCCCACTCGACGCGAGATCCTCCGCTCCACTCGACGTGAGATCCTCCGCTCCACTCGACGCGAGATCCTCCGCTCGCACTCGGACGCGAGATCCTCCGCTTCACTCGACGCGAGATCCACGCTCCACTCGGCGCGAGATCCTCTTTCACACAGACGCGAGATCCTTTCCTCCGTCGCCTTCGCCGTCCCTTAATCGCGCGCGATTCTTCCTTTTCTCCTTTCTTCTACTCCGTCGCTCTTTTATCGCCCGGGGCCCGCCTCCACTCCGCCCCGTTTTCGCTCCACCCCTCTTTGCAGAACATGCTGGAACTTCCAGAAGGGGCGTGGTCTCCGTCCAATCGGTGCCATTCGTTCGGGGAGGAGGGGGAACGGGGCGGGCGCCTGCTTCCCTTTGAAGGCCAGGCCTCTGGCAACCGTGTGCCGAGTCGGAACGCCGTGGTTGTTGCAGTGGTGGCGTGGTTGGCGTTGTTGTAATGGGGGCGTGGTGGCGTCGTTGTAGTAGTGGCGTGGTTGGCGTTGTTGTAGTGGTGCGTGGTTGGCGTTGTTGTAGTGGGGCGTGGTTGGCGTTGTTGTAGTGGTGGCGTGTTTGGCGTTGTTTGTAGTTGGTTCGAAAATAAAGCAAGAACAGAAAAACGCCTCTCAAAGTGCGCAGCCCGAATGAATCACATTAATTCCCTCTAAACAATGGGTTTGGGCTAACTACACATGTACTCAGAAATACCTCACCTACGGGACCTGAATGGTGTTTTGCGAATTTCCACAGCCGTAACACTACCCCTCCCTTTTTTACAGACTCGTCCGAGTCGTCAAATTATCGTGTGCCATCATGTTAGTTCTCCCCTAGTACGTTTTACCTACGGATCCTGAGTGCGACATTCATGGTATTCGTGTCCCAAAAATAAATAACCTGAGGGCTGAGTAACTAACTAAAACAAACCCACTCACACGGACGACTTAAATAAAATTGCCAGCGCTAGACAGACATGCCGGGGGCGCACTCATATTTACAATACACCACTTAACACCTTAACTTACAAATTTACACTACTCCATGGCCCAGGATCAATGGACTCTGCAGGGAAGCAAATCAAGAGTCAAAAGAAAACGGTGCACGGGCCGCCACTGCAGGCCCGTGTTGCAGCTGCAACAGGACAGTTCCTGCAGCTTGCAAACTGTTTGCTTTGATCCTGGCGCACATGGAAATGAACAGGGGGGGCAAATGCAGAACAGAAACAGGGCTGGTGAACATGTGGGCAGTGGGCATGGCATGGCAAAGGTGAAGGCAGGCAGGCAAGGCATGACAAGGCTTGCTGTAGCAACAGCGGCAGATGATTGACCGCACAGGCCTTGCAGAACACAGCTGCTGACGATCGGCCGGCACAGGCCTTGCAGCAAACAACAGCTGCCGATGAGTTGGCCGGCCTCTTGCCGTGCAGGTTGGTGGAGGGAGTGCGGTGGTGCTGGCCACTCGCAGAAGGCGGGCTCGGACCTACACCTGTCTCCCTCCCACCTATCCTCTTTGCCTTCTGTCACTGTACATACCCCCCCTTAATGTGTAAAAACCCAATTTGGCCCCAACTTGTTTTTTTGTTGTTTTTATTTTTTTACCTTACTTCCCCATATAATTCGTCCCCTAACCCCCTTTACTGTCTCTGTTCGGCTAACCTATCGTCCCCTAGCCTACTTCCCAACCCCTACGTTCCCTTCCAGAGGGGAATAAGGGAGAGCTAGCGTCCTGTGTCGAGGCCAACCAAGCCTCAAGATGGCCTCCCCAGTCTCAGCGATCTCTAACCCAAAGTGGTCCAGCGGCCCACAACGAGAGCGAAGGGATGGATGGTGCGGAGGGGTACACTTCCTAATCTACCCTATCCAAATTTACTGTTAAAACTACCCGGGGCTTTCAAAAAGCGCCTCTCGCTTAATCTATTGGTTCTAAAAACCCAGATTCCCGTGCGCCTGTGTTGGTGTCCTCAACCATTTCGGGCCTCGCCTCCAATTTTCCCTCGTGCCCTTGCACGGTTTCGTGCTGGGACGCGTGGCTCCCCCTGGCAGGCACGACCCTCTGCCGAATCCCCTACAATGGCACCCCGGACTACACTGCTCCGAGCCTACCAGCTCCCTAAACACCGGGAGTGCCCCCATGGCAACTCCCTGAACGCACACGTGGCAGGCTGGCTTCCGGCCCCTTTCCGAGGGTCACCCGTGCCCACGGCACTGCCCACGTGGCTAATGGCGCCCGGGCCCCCGCACCAAGCGGGTGCACCCGTGCCCCCTACGCTATCCGGCCCCCCATGGGCCTTGGCCTACCACGGCCGACTAGCCGGTGCCCGGGGTACCCACTCAGCGATACTCACCTTTCGCAGCCACGTCCCAGCCCGTCAACAGGGCTCCTGCACCCCTCCAAACAGGTATCGAGCTACTTTCCACCAACAGCAAAACGACCTCCATTTTTCAATTGTCTAACCAGCTAACTCACTCTACACTGACCCGGGTCCCTGGGCGGGAGTCACTCCTCCCCCCAATCACTCATCGCACCATGCATTCCCATTCGCTCCATACACATAGACCGCTGGCCTCACTCACTCACCAAGCACATGTTTCCACTCAACTCACCAACTCTTCAACCCGCACACCGCTGAACTCTGCCATCCTTCTAACTACCTCCCCTAACTACCTCGTCTCCCACGTCGCCTTAACTACAGCACGTTCCTTTAACACTACGTAGCTAAGCTACGTCCCCTCTACACATCAAAGTCTGTCACTGTCTCCAAATCTCTAAAATCATTTCCCCACTAAATCTCATCTAAATCCCTCTACCTAATCCATTCCACACGGACTCATGAGGACTTACCTGCCCCATGAAGTCGGTCTAACTAACACTAACCCTTCCCCTAACTGTTTTATCCTGTGCCCAGGTAAGGGGGTCTTTCACCCCTTGCCCAGGGAATCCTGTTCACCCGAAAGCGAGGCTTGCTATTGTTAGTTTTGTTTTTCAATTATGCGCAGCACCAGCGCGGCAACTCGCAGCTCGCGCACTTTGCACCTTGCCCGTGACGTCATGCAGCTGCACGTGTACCTCGTCCCTCTTGGACGGTACCATCCGGCAGGGATTCACCCTCCTGCCGGATTCCACACCCTACGTGCAGCCATGACGTCACCCTGCGCACCCCAAAAGCAACCTCGCACTCGAGGGGCTCCCACGCGAACACCATGTGCTCTGCCCGTTGGAGCTTCACACAAGCTCGCGTGGAGAACCCATCCGGTCCAAATTCGTTTGTCCTGCCTAAACTTTGTCCATCCGCGAGATCGGCAAATCCACCGCTGGCGTTTCCGGACCGGCTTCACTCCCGCAAGCGAGCACGTGGCGGCCTCGTGCGTTGCACAGCCCGGACCTCGGCTCGCTGCTGGGTGAACCCGCACGGTCCCACAATAGCTACAGCCGCTATTCGGCCCCTTGTCCCTCTGTCGCAGTCGTCGTCGCCATTCGACCCACGCACACCTGCGTGTCACGACGCACAGACTCCACTCACACACTCACATTCACACCGGAGACGCGGCTGCATGCTCACGCATGCCGACCGACATCTCCCTCATATACAGAGACCTCACACCACGGTCCTCCTCACATGGACCCTCTCACTCACACCCAACCTTTCACCTGCACAGGGGTTCACTCACCCATGCGTGCGGAAAGCACGCATCTCCGCAACTCGCAAACACACACCCTGCACAACCACACTGGGGATTCGTGTCCCACAAAGGTTCCCGGGGCCTCTATACCCCCCAAGCTGCACGTGCACCTATCCACAGCACTCGTCCCTTCACTCCGCTTGGCACGACCGACCCACCTGGTGTGATTCGCCTAAAGGGGGCATACTCCCTCCCTCGTCCTGGAGGCGGCCATCCAGCTGCTCGCACCGGGTCTCCACACGCTCCGCGAGCTCACCCCCATTATCCTCCACTACCTCTGTGTGTGTGTGTGTTCTGTTCCTTTAACCCCGTCCTTATCGTGCAGTCTCTCCTCTATTTCTCTATCTCCCGAGCTCTATACATTTTATTTCTATTGTCTCTTCGTGTCTATTAGTTTCTTCCTGGATCTTTGTCTCTTTTGCTTTTTCGGACGTCGTCACCTCACGTCTCGTCCACACGCTTCAGTCACCCGGGCTCCGTTATATTTCACTGCCATTTTCAGGGTTTGCCATAATTGTTGTTTCATCCGACGAGTGATGTCTATCAAGTCCCGCACTATGAACATTATTCCCCGTGGTGCTGTCACACATCCCACCTCATTGTGCTGTTCCATTTCTTGGCTCCTATTGAGCTGTTCCTCCGGAACTTTCTGAGTTCTTCATCTCCCTCCGGAGTTTTTCAATCCCCGTGGACGCCAATCTCGCTCCCCGTTTTAGCTGTTCAATTTTCAACCCACATTGTTCTTGTTTTCTGCCCCACAGTTTCTCCTGCTCTTCATTTTCCAATCTCATCGTTTCTCTCAATTGGCTCATTTCCTCCTGTGTTTCATTCGCTGTTCTCTCATTCCCCTTCCTTGTTCCTCTCCTGTCCTTCCTTCTCCAGTTTCATGGTTGCTTCATTTGGTTAATCTCCTTTTGTGTTTCAGTTGCTGCTGTCTCATTATTCTTCCTTGTTTCTTCTCCTGCCCTTCCTTCTGCAGTTTCATGGTTTTCTTCATGTGGTTAATTTCCTTTTGTGTTTCATTCGCTGTTCTTTGTCTACCTCTTCGCACTCCAGCCTTGCCTTTTCTTCAATGGTCAACCTCGGCTTCATGTTCCTTCTGTTTTCTATCCCATTGTTCTCTCGCTCTTCCCTCTCCAATCTCGTTGTGTCCTTCAATCTCCTGATTTCTGCTTCCTGCTTCATTCCTTGCTCTTCAACTTCTCGTATTCCAACCTATTTTTTTCGTTTTGTCGTTCAATTTCAAATTCATACTCTTTCAGTTTTTTATTCCACTGTCTTTCTTGTTCCTCATTCTGTAATCTCGTTATTTCTTTCAACTGACAGATTCTTCCTCCTGTCTCATTCTTGTTCTTTCAGTATCTCTTCTTGTTCCCATTCTGCAATCTCGTGGTTTCCTTCCATTGATCGATTTCTTTCTTCTCTCATTCGTTTTCCATCATTACTCTTTCTTGCATCTCATTCTTTAATCTGGCCTTTGCTTCCAGCTGTTCGATTTGTACAGTGTGGTTTCTTAACGTTTCATTTTCCGTTCTCTTCCTTTCCTCTTTTAACACTCTCAGTTCGTTTTGTAGTTCCGTCTCTTTGTTTTGGTGTTTCTGTAACTCTGAAGCTTTCTTTTCCAATTCCTTTCTCATCTCCGCACACTCCAACTTTGCTTTGGCTTCTAATTGTTCTTCCGGCTTGCCCTTGTGTTTGTCTATCCGTCTTCCCAGTTCCTCTGTCTCCGTTTTTACCTCCCGTCCCAGCTTATCAACTCTCTTCGTCATGTCTTGCAGTCTTTTCTCACACTCCACTATTTTTATTTCCTTCGTGCACGTCTCCGTCACCCCAATTAATTTTTCCCTCTCGTTACCGTCACTTTTTCCGTCACCTCCACACTTCTCGCCCAACACGTCTCCCGAATTATTTTTTCCTCACCCGCCTTCACCGCGGGCCTGACAACCGTTGCACCCCTCCCAGCTCGTTCGCTCCCACACGTGGCGTCGCATTACGCACTTCGCTGTTGTAGCCTTCATGCCGCCTGCAGGCTCCGGCCCATTTGCTGCGTTTCACCCCGCATTTCTTTTATTTCTTCCTTCATTCCTTGCGCATTTGTTTCCATATTCTCGTTATGCCTTTTATTTCGTTTTCATTTCTTGCGTATTTGTTTTCATTTCTCTCATCAATGCCTCAACCATTTCCATCGTCCGATCTGTGGGCGAATTCGCACGTGGGGGGCGTTCGTCCGCACCCCAGCCACTGCGCCCATTTCGAGCTCTGGGTTCAGTTGGGGGGAAACTGTCCCTGCACACCAATGTCCTGCTCGGGGTTTCCATCCTGGGCCATGGATCCAATACATTACTACAATATACATTCCTAATACCCCCGGCTCCCGCTCGCTTGAGACGCCATCTACTCCACGTAAGGGGTTAATTTAATCGCTCGTAATTTAGAGGGAATCGGGGGTCGCTCCTCTCACCCTGGACCGATTCCCTGTGAATTTAGCTGGAGCCAAGAGAGTCCGTTTTCCCGCTCTCTGACACCAGTGTTGCGGATTCGCGCCCGCCGGCGTGCGAACGACCACGTGACTCGAATCGCGGTACGTCGCCCACCGGACGGACAATTCCGTCGTGACCCTCCCGGACTAACGCCGGGATCCAGTCACGGGTGGGCCTTTCGGCCTCACCACGATCGTGCCAATCGGCCACCCGCGTGGATAGGGTTGTTCGCCAAACTCGACCTACTAAGTACCCACGCGGGATGGTAAACCGGGCGACCGCACCTCGCCGCAGGTCGACTTCGGACACGGGCGCTTAAGCGATCCGTTCCGTGCTATCGGGATAACCGAGCGGTGTTATCGTCGGCCTCGACGGTTCCTGATTAATTATCGGGCGTCCCGCGCCACTCAAACCCTTACGTAAAGCAAGATGGAGACCCACAAAGGAAAGGACGCAGCGAAACGGGCAACAAACAACAAAAAGCACATTTATTCACGCCTCACATAGAGCACACATATAGCACGTATTTACAGCCAAACAGTAATCACAAATGCACATATATCAATAGAACAAAAGCAACACAATGAAAGCAACGCAGAGCTACGACCGACTAAACGCGAACACTCGCAACACTATAACAATACTACTTTCGGACATGGCGCCACACACACGTTCACACAGAACCAAAAGAAAATGGAAGTCGCGACTTCCTGCGTTAGAGTCCTTGGCGACCGTCCTCCTCTCGCGGTCTGCGAGCTCTCTCCGCTCCACTCGACGCGAGATCCTCCGCTCCACTCGACGCGAGATCCTCGGCTCCACTCGACGCGAGATCCCTCCTCCACTCGGACGCGAGATCCTCCGCTCCACTCGGAACGCGAGATCCTCCGCTCCACTCGGACGCGAGATCCTCCCTCCACTCGACGCGAGATCCTCCGCTCCACTCGACGCGAGATCCTCCGTCCAACTCGAGCGAGATCCTCCGCTCCACTCGGCGCGAGATCCTCTTCACACAGACGCGAGATCCTTTTCCTCCGTCGCCTTCGCCGTCCTTTTATCGCGCGCGATTCTCCTTTTTCTCTCCTTCTTCCTACTCCATCGCTCTTTTTTATCGCCCGGGCCCCGCCCTCCACTCCGCCCCCGTTTCGGCTCCACCCCTCTTTCCAAACATGCTGGAACTTCCAAAGGGCGTGGTCCTCCGTCCAATCGGTGCCATTCGTTCGGGGAGGAGGGGGAACGGGGCCGGGGCCGCCTGCTTCCCTTTGAAGGCCAGACTTCTGGCAACCGTGTGCCGAGTCGGAACGCCGTGGTTGTTGCAGTGGTGGCGTGGTTGGCGTCGTTGTAGTAGTGGCGTGGTTGGCGTTGTTGTAGTGGTGGCGTGGTTGGCGTTGTTGTAGTGGTGGCGTGGTTGGCGTGTTGTAGTTGGTTCGAAAATAAAGCAAGAACAGAAAAACGCCTAACTCAAGTGTCGCAGCCCGAATGAATCACATTAATTCCCTCTAAACAATGGGTTTGGGCTAACTACACATGTACTTCAGAAATACCTCACCTACGGGACCTGAATGGTGTTTGCGAATATCCACAGCCGTAACAATATATATTATAATATATATATATATATATATATATATATATATATATATATAATAATCTTCCAAATAAAGGATCAATGAATCACTTTTGTGAGCAAACAATTCCCCATTCGTCTCAACTTTGGTAACATCA
>CM068967.1:60167192-60195016 GCA_035128595.1 Eptatretus atami
TATTACGACTAATTACATTCATATACATATATACACATATATATATACATATATACACATATACTATATACATATATATATACACATATATACTATATATATATATTATATATATATATTGCCCCTAAATATATTGCAAATATATTGAGAGAATGATCATACATTTCATCTAATCACTTCCATGCGTGTAACATTGCAGAAGTGTTGTGGTTTGAAACATCGGCATACTGGGTGCTTCTCTCTTTCCACTCAGTTTTTAACTAACAACATGCCATAAACTCCCATTCCCTTCGGCTTCCTAACCTTGCGCCGAGACCCGTCGCCTCTTTCCTCCTTCCCACCCACTCCTCCTCTTCCTTCAGCCCCTTCCTTACCCAGTTTGAACAAACAATCCGTTCATTTACTTTCACCACCACATTCCATCTAACTCAAAGCCAGAATTTACGTCTTCTATCCCAAACTGACATCTCAATCCTTTCTCAGGTCATTACCAAATCACCCGATATTCTGGAATTCATCATCTCGTCGCACACAGCCCTCGAAGAGGATGGCGCAGTCTGCTCGTCATGCTGGACACGGGACTCCATGGCGCCTCTTCCAAATGAGTCTCAGCGGGACATACGTAACCAGGTATCTGTCCCAGCCCCCAGCAGCTCCCAACTGGTGAACATTTGCATCCCTCGGATTCCCCCTTTTGTTGTCCCATTCCCATTCTTCTACATTTAAACCTTTTATCAAGGCACGAATGATCCTTATTATTCCCCTTTTCTTGAAGTCCTACACATTATATAATCTATACAGTTGTTCTTCTGATTGAAAAGTTTCAACTTTCCATGATGGGAAATGACAGCCATAGTTTGATAAGTTTGCCCGATGAGTTCAGTTTGCAAACAAATACGTTTGGATAACGGTTAAATTGAGGTTTTTCTTACATGGAATGAGTCCCTATCTGCACCTGACTCATGTGTGAGGAGCAAGGGAAAATGACCCATTTATCGGCCGATGATCAAAGGCTGGACGAAGTGGTGTCCTGGAGTACATATCCCAGGCAAGAGCATTCCAATAGTATTACTGTCATCATTATAACATATTACAGTACGGACAGCTAAATATGATAGTATTACTGTGGTACATCTTGAGTTGCACTAGAGTAACCATAAATACTTTACTACAGTTGTACTGCAGTACAATTGTATTCCACAAGTTCCAGCACTGATAAATGGGGAAGAAATGTAATTGAACCGGCCTCAATGGTGGTGTAGAGAACGTTTAAAAACAAACAAACAATAAATACAAGGTGCAGGGAGGTGAAATTCGCTGTACGTGATGTGTAATGCTTCGGGAAAGAAAAAGGGAAAGAAATGAATTATTTTATTTGAAATATTCAGAGACTGAAGAATGATGTTTTGTAGCAAGGAAAAGCATGATTTTAAAACACTACATGTGCAAATGTAACCCTATTTCTTCATCTTCTGGGACCATTCATTTTGAGGGTACAGTCTTCGAGCGTGCCAAAGCCTGAAGCCTCGGCGACTCAGGTGTACTTATATTTCTTTATTATTAGACATTGTAGTATGTAAATGAACACTTCGTTTACTCTGCGTGCATTACACTCACGTGCAGCGAATTTCACCTCCCTGCACCTTGTATTTATTGTTTTTGTTTTTTAAAACGCTTCTGTACACCGCCATTGAGGCCCGATTGCAATCCACCGTCTCCATTTCCAAAAGAAGAGACATAATATTAGTCTTCAATGAAAATGTTTTTTGAGTTTTCCTTTTATCCTGACAAAATAGACCGTGGTGAACACACAGTCGTATGTTAAAAGATTGGCCTTTAAAACCCTTCTTAAATCGTCTTTTGAAGGGGACAGACATCACACAAACAAATGCCAAACACATTGTTTTTATATGTTCGATACCGAACTCTGTTAAATGGCAACACGCTTCACTTCACGATACAAAAAACTACAGATCACTACAGTACCATTGTAGTTATACTTTAGTTAACTACATTTGCACCATAGTCTTGCTTCACCTCACAATGGTATCAATGCTGTTTTCCTCTCCTCGCAACAGTTATTATTATTTTACTGTCTAAAACCCTTCCCCTGGCACAACCCCAGTACAACCAGCAATTTGTCAATTTATCTGTCAGCGTTTTGAGTGCATACAAGTCAAACCACAAAAAACAAACAAACCAACAATCGATATATTATATATTTATATATATATAATTATTATATTAATATATATATATAAAACACAATGATATAATACTGTATATATATAATATATATTATATATATATATAGTAGATATATACATAATACAAAGACAATATATAACTGCAGTTCGTTAATGTATTCTTCCGCAGTCAACTATTACAGTAGCTGCAAAAAAATGTACACCACAATGGAACCACAGTGGGTTAAGAATTACTACAGTTCGTTAAGCATTGATTCAGTTAACTTGAGTTAATGTAGAGTTACATACGACCCTACCATTGTGTAGCTCTTGGCTGGACAATATGAACAGTTCGTGAGCGCAGGGGCGCCAAGTTTTCAAATCCCTCGAGGAGGGTGGGACACGTGCTATTACAATCAGTGTTAGCATGCGATAAATATTAAAAGTTATTTTTCTGGAAACGCATCTTGCACCAATATTTAACGAAACACATTAACTTTAAATATTTCTCTACTCATATCAATGGCTGACCCATGCCTCACTTCACGTGCAAGAAACTTTTGAACGTCTCCCTTTGGATCCTGGTGTGTCTCATTTATCAATTTGGAGAGGTAATTCGAGGTATACAAGCACACGGCATGCTTGTACACCATCCGCCATTGGTAACTTTGACCTTAATGTTTCTGAAAGGTTGTTTATATTTAATAATCAACAAAAAAAGCCATAATTTCAAGCTTTGCACTCCATTGTACCTTTTATTACCTTTGTAACACCGTCTTATCCATGCCATTGACTTGTACAAGGTAAGGGAAGGAAGATATGACAGAGTGTTTTGCGTTAATGTCCTTCAGCAGTCCACCTCTGTTTCGGTCCTGTAACGTAATCCACTGATCGTCTATTGGTATTTGGAAAGAAAACTTGCGTGAGAGCCTAAATGCGTTAACAGTTTGAGTTCACAATGTGGAGACAATTTTCGATTTTGTTAATGCCCAGACATCATCAATGGTTATGTACCGTCAGACGACACTTTGCTCGGAACCATTTTTTTTTGCTCTGCAGCCATGTTTGCTGCTCCCAAAATATGACACAGAATACGACCAAAGTATGGCCAAAATACGACCAAAATACGGCCAAAATACGGCCAATATAGGCCAATATAAGGCCCATATTACAGTCAATATACTCATGACTCCTGCCATGCCAGCAGATCTTTCTTTTATCCATTACTTGTCACGAGAGTGTAAAAACTCCTTAAATGAATCTTTTAAGAGTCTCCATTGCTCAGAAACATCCATCAAATGAGTGGTTACGACCCATAGGCCCCAATCGGCTTCCTTGTTCACGTTGTTGCATGATTTTGATGCCAAAGGTTGAATGAAAGTGCGACCTGTGTCCAATTGTTAACATAATGTAGTCTTGTTGGCCCGGAGAAATGGAATGGTAAAAGCTTCTGCTTTCCAGTGATTTCTTCTTTTCAATAGTGACCGTTTTTACAGGTATGAACTAGTTGTTCTGATATGAGGTACTATGTTAGAGAGTGTCATGTGCCAAAGCAGTTATCAGCAAGGTTATATGCTGGGTGTTGCCTTTGCCTTTCCAGCAGTAGTCAGGGCTGGATTGTGAATTTGTTCAGGGTGCCGGCGATAGCATGTCCACTCTTTGCGCAGGACACCAGGATCTTTAACGTCCACCGACTATCCGTTTAACATCTATACGCATGGACGTCACGCATTTATGAATCACCCTGCCTGTGGCAACACTGGAATTGCAGTTTATAAGTGGGCGCTATCAAACGCAGGCTGACGGCTTAGAGGCGAGTGTTCGTACCTCTTGGCCATCTATCGGCCCGTGAACCAGTTATAAAGGAAAATAACAAAACAAGCTATTGAGCAAAAATGGACTGCCCCAAAGAGTTAAAAACAAGTTTCAGTTGATAATGACATGATGGCCAACACTTTGTTCTGTGAGATTTTTGCTTTTGTGTTTTGTTTTTGTGTTGTTGTTTGCAAGTGAGGTGTTTTCCCAATACAACCAGATTTGTAGTCCTAATGGTGTTGTGAGAGAGAAAAAAAAGAGTTTTTCTTCTTTGTTCTCCTTGTAAACTCTATGCTGACAATAACTCGGTGCTGATACAGTTTGCATACATTATTTATCACGCACGTCGAGCTTCTTATTGTGATCAGCACGATCATACGCCACTCGACCTTTGCCTGTATTCATTTTCCTGTCTCTACACGTATGTTATTGCATACAGGATCCGGTGAGTTATCACACTGAGTAAACATTCATAATGCATGATAATGCGAAATTCTGCACTGCGCGATGATTGTTGATTTTGTTGAGCAATTGTGTGAAAGTCCATCTTGGACAAAAGATATTCAAAAGGAGCACTTCATAATGGGGAACGGCAGGTTTGGGGTGGATGGTTGGGGGGGTTGAGTATGTTGATATTGGTCTCTTGTTCAAATGATTTGTGTGATTGTGATGCTAATGCTGTAGAATATGAGAACCCATTATATCGCGGATTTGCTGCATGAAAATGATTTGCGTAATCGACGTCGCGGCAAAATTTTGTAATTTGATTCGCACGATATGGAATTGTGTTATTCGGGTTGTTGGCGCGTGTGTTCGCTTACTTTGGCGAAACACAAATTGACTGACCTCAGGAATATTGCATCACCACAGTTAAAGAAGAAAAAGAGCAATCAGTGATCACAGACCCTCACCAGGACTCTTTTGGTGGTGTTTGTGTAGTTTTGTGTGGTGTTTGTGTACTGGCGTGTTCGTATTTAATAAGAGACATAATTAGAACTGCCACTTATTAACTACTGCAGTGATGACCAGGTACCAAGACGTCCTGCTTTGATGCAACCCCGCTTTCATCGGACACCTGACCCTGACCATGAAGTTTTTCATTTTATTCAACTGAATTCAGAGTGGATTAAAATATATTCAATTTAAATACAAATGGAAGACCAAATCGGTACAGTCCTGCCTTGTAGTAATCAGAAGGAACCCAAAACAAGCAAAAAGCGAAGATGAAGTCATCAGGAGGAATCTGGATAGATTCGCATTTCAGCTGCTACTCCTGTACCCTCAAACCCATCCAGGCACAGCCAAGTGACCCTTATAAAAACAAACAATAAAATTAAATAAAACAAAAAGAACCCATATCAAATAATTAAATAATTCTGGCTGCCAGACCATATGTCCGATCAAGTGAAATTTTAAAAACTATATTCCCTATCCCGACTCGATTATAAGTTTGAAGTTTCACTTAGATTAATGAAGCGTTCCAGAGAAAACATTATTTAATATTGTTTCTTCAATCCAATGTGGCTGCCAACCAATGTGACATTTACAAACTGTATACCCATGGCTTGGGAACATTTGTGTGATGTTTTCCCTCAATCTTCGAGCCGTTCTGGAGAAGATTTTTTTTATAGGTTTTAGGGTAAATCCAATGTGCTGCCAAACCTTGTGACCTATTGACATCTCTGTGTGATTCTTTTGTTCCTTATGGATAGGTGTCATCCCTGTAAAGTTTCGCGTTGATCTGTTCAGCCACTTAAAGAAGAAGGTTTTTGAGGTTGAAAAAAAATATAAACAATATGGCTGCCGAATCACATGACCGATGATGTCATCACATATTTTTGATCTGACCATTTTATCCCTCGTGACACTCAAAAATTTCATGCTGCTGAACATCTTGACGTCATAACCGAAGGCACTATGACGTCATCAAAAAACATCGGCTTATTCCAGCATGAGGAAGTACTTTGCAGTCTACCAAGTGACATTGTTTTTCCTTTGTGCTGTTTCCTTGAAAAAGACTTCCAATTTTTTTTTCCCGTTTTTCCAACCATGGCTGGTTACACCACGTGACCTAACAAGGAAACAAGAATCCAACACCAGGTGGAGGCCATTCAGCCCATCATGCCTGCACAAACACCAACACTCATCCATCCGCACACAAATCCAAGGAAGAAAATGCAAAAAAAAGTTTTTAATTAATGAAATAAAATATATATATTTTTTTGTAGTTGTAGTTTTTGTATTTTTTTTATCTTCCCTCAGCGGAGGGGGCATGGCTGCTTAAAACAACACACACATCAACCAACAACCCCCCCCTGACAAGACCCCCACCACAGCACTCCGTACAACTATACACAATCACACATCAATGTCCGATCAACATCCCCATACACCTCTATCCCATAACTTCCAGGTACCTATCCAATTCCAATTTTAAACTTATCTACTTTTTCTGCTGCCACTACCTTTCCAGAGAGCCATTCCATGCATTAACTACTCTCTGAGTAAAAGTCCCCTGCCTTGCTACCATCATAACTCTCCCAACAGGGACTTGGACTCATAATAATCACTGCGATCATTTGACATGAGTAGTCACACCTTCAGTGAAAATTTTGTCTCAATCAACTAGCGGTTGCAGAGAAAAGCACTAAAGTTCTGTGCGGACAAACAAACAAACAAACAAACAAGAAAAAGCAATCATAGATTGCCAACCACGCCAGACTTGTTTTGTGTTGTTGTTGTGTTGTTAGTTTTCTGTGGTGTTTTGTGGCTTTTGTGTACGGGTGTGTGACGTAATTAATGTGACATAATTAGGACTGCACTTATATATGTGTTACTGAGACTGTTCAGCCATTTCAGAGAAGAGATTTTTGGAGGTTAAAAAAAAAACCAACAATATGGCGCCGAGATCACCTGACCGAGGACATCATCAAAATTTTTATTGTGGACCATTTTATCCCTAGATGACCCTCAATTTTTTTTTCAATACTGATGGATCGTAGAGTTCTACATATGCAATTATCATGTCATAATGAAGGCTCCTATGACGTCCTAAAAAAATGGACCCATAAGTACTTGCCATGTGCCAAGTTTCAAATTTTTCCTTGGTGCGGGTTCAGATACAAGGTCCAAAGCTTTTCCGGTTTGTCAAACGGGCTGCCACACCACGTGAGCTATGACGTCATAATTCCCAATATAACATTCTGCATGAGTGTCACACCGATGGTGAAAATTTCCATTTTAATCCGACAAGTGGTTGCGGAGAAAAACATGAAAGTTCCGTGCAGATAAACAGACAAACAACCAAACAGACAAAAACGCAATCCCTCTCCTCGGCAAGGGTAACAAAAGACAGACAGACAGACAGTCAAATGATCCAAATGCAATACCCTCTTATTCGGCGAGGGTAACTAGAAATGGCACTCCATGGAGCTCATACCTCCACCAGGCTGTACAGTTTACGTTTTGTATCCACTGATATCCCAAATCTGGATGTGGACACTGAACCAAAATTTGATTTGCTTTTTGTTGTCACCTAACCAACTCATCCAACTAGTTTTGTCATATTCCATCTACAACTTTTGAAATATCGTGCTACATACCGGTTTTGGCCCCATCTCTCAATGGTGAAGAATTACTTTTAAAAATAAAAAAATTCTCATATCTGGATCCAGATTGGAACTTCATAAAAATCGAAACGATTCGGCCTTGTGACCCACCCAACCTGTCTACAAGTTTTGTTCTAATCCGTCCACAGCCTATTGAGATATCGTGCTCCAGACAACAGACAAATAGACAGCAAACAGGTGAAAACGAACTTCCGTCCACCTTCGATGGCAGAGGTAAAATAAATATTGGTTGACTTATTACGTATAGCATAGACAATGAAAAACAGAAAGGGAGGGAAAATGTTCTTGCTGTCTGTATCGGGTTTCCTTGAGTAAGTGGAAAACATTGTCTTACACCTCTTGCATCCTCACAATCCTCACCCATTGTACCCCCACTATCAACACCCCTAAGCAACCTCACAATCTTTGGCCCACTGCATCATCACAATCCTCTCCCCTCTGCACGTTTGCAATCCTTTCCCAGATCCAATGCTCCTTTGCAATGCCCACTCCTCCGCTCCTTTACATTCCTCCTCCACCGCATCCTCAAATCCTCACCCCTCTACACAATACTATCCTGTCCTCCACAAACCTCACAATCCTTGTCCCTATGCCCACGCACAGTCCCAGCCTTCTCCGCCATTCCCGCAATCTCGTCCCCATTTCCTTGCAATGCCTGCCTCTGTGCACCCTCACATTCCTCCCTCATCTGCACCCCTCACAATCCTCCCTCACCTGCATCCTCGCAATCCTCCCTCACCTGCATCCTCACAACTCCTCCCTCGATTCTGCATCCTCGCAATCATCACCTCCATACACTTGCACTCATCCATTGTTCAGCTCATGCAGAGCTTTGGCACACGTACAACAGGCATTTGACGTTGTAAAATGAAGAGTAATTACCAGATTATACGGTTTTTTGACTTTCAAATAAATTCTCAATATAATTGCAATCAACAGTGCAAGGGAACCTTTTGATAGAATCAAGCCGTGATATATAAATGTGACAGGTTATTCAGCAAAAAATACCTGTAATAGTCGTTACAACACAGTCCAAGTAATTATTTCAACATTTCTTTGCAAACGAAATCTCCAACAGGAGACATTCTTTGAAAGCATGTATAACGATGCAAAAATGTTCAATAAGAGAGGTCATTTTGTTCCACTGGATCAGTTGGAATATAATATGCAAAGGGTCTTACAGGGCCATTAGAGGTAATGTTATTGCAAAAGGCCACTGTTAATGCTCCATTTTTCAGAGCATCTGATGTCATGCACAATGTCTGTGTGCTGCGCTACGCACCGAACTGGTTTCGAATCTTCGTACTCGATTCCTTACCGTTCACCCACAGCTGGAATGGTGGTTGTTTTAGAAGCCATGTCACTGAAACAAAGGTCTCCACCACCGCAATCTTTATTTCATGGTTGGTGGAGTTTGTGCCATTCAAGTTGACCTGAAGACATGAGAGGAGGCTACACCACCACCACAGGCAGAGAGATCACCACCATTCCTGAAGACCATCAGTATGCCCCAAAGACCATCAGTGAGCCCAACTGTTTGGGTTTTTTTTGACACAGTAATTTCTCGTGAGACTAACTTGGTTACCATAGCTTAGAATGCATCCATCCAGGACCATACTCTGTACAAGCATCAGTGCTGCCAAAGCAGTCTCTGGGCTATTGGCACAACCCTGGACAGGTCGCCATTCCAACACAGGACACTCAAATGGCTCAATCATCCCAGTCAAGCTGCTACTCATTTTGCAACCTCGGAAGGTTGACAGGCTGAGTCAACCCCATCCTGGTATTAATTCAACAGCCAAGCAGGATTTAAACTTGAGGACACTGGGATCCCAGTCCACCACCGTAATCATTAAGCCAACACCAGGCAAAGCTAGGAATCAAATACTTAACTGTTGCCTTCAGCTCGATTGTTCAGCCAAACCATGACTGGATGTCGCTCCATTGTCATCATCACTCGACCATAATGCTGCACCTACGAGGTCTGAATGAAACAACACAAACTGGTTATAAATTGTGCTGAAAGAGGTGGTGCAGGTCGTGTGGAGTCGTTATGTGATGAAAAATACCATTGTGATGAACACAAAATGTTCTCGAATTTTGCTCATATTGGTAAATGTCGAGTTCCTCCAACAGGTGTCATTTCTTTCACTAAGTAGCCGAGCAACGAGAAGATTGTGTGTGCTCCTTACACTGGCAGGGAATTTCCTTTGGAGTGGCGCCCAGGCTCATGGCGACGTTACGTGACGCTTGCTGTTAATGACTTCCCGCATGAGCAAGAGCGGTTTGTTAGATCGTGCATACATGGGACATTTGTGGGGCGTCGCCTGCCTTCTCATCAGTGCTGTCGCCCACGATTGGACAGCGGTCCTATTCACGACGAGAGCAGATTGCGGGGAGGAGCCTTGGCCATTTTCTCAATGAGCTCGCTGTGCCTCCGTGGCAGCGGCCGCTCCATGGAGCCTGTGAAACAATTTGATCAAGCATGTGGAGGGGCTGGATCTCTCAAGGACCCAGGCAGACTGATGGCATGGATGGGTGTGGGTTCCTTGCATTGGAGGAGAAGATGCATTGCAGCCTGTTAATTAAAAGTATTCTGAAATGTAGCACAGACATCTTGTAGTCCACAGGTATGTTTAACACCTAGTAATTCTGTCCTTCCATGGTTGGTCATGATTAGTTCCCAGTAATCCTTGCCACAAACAATCAATTCTTTCAGTTTATGTGACATTTATCGACGACTGTGCTATATGGCGTATCATCAAATTTCCGGTTTTCATAAAGTATGCCTCTCACATCTCATCACATTGGATACCTCTCCACAATGGCTCACGATGGGATGTCCCGCTCGCTGATCTCTTTCCGTCTTTTTTGTCACTTATTTCTATGTGGCACGGATTATTAAAGATAGACATCTTTGATATGATGGCTTGTCGACATAAGAGATGGTTTAATGTGTTTGGTGATATCTGAGCACCTTTATGGTCTCATGTTGAGATTTACTGTTACCTGTGGAAGAATTCCAATAACATTTAATGGAATAATGTCTGCACCCTGTGTGTGTGGACCAGCAGAATGTACCAGGCTGTGAAGGTAAAACGAATTGGGTTTTAGGTTGTATCCGTAGGGGGATAAATTAGAAATCGAAAGAGGTGGTGTTAACGTAAAGGATGTAGTGAGGGCCTCATCTAGAATATTGTGTATGGTACAGTTTTGGTCACCACGTCTGAGGAAGTACATAGCTCCCAGAGAGAGAGAGAGAGAAGAGGAGAGAGAGAGAGAGAGAGAGAGATTCAGAGCAGGGCTACTAAATAGATTATGGGCCTTCGCTAACTAAGCTATGAGAGGACTGAAGGGGGACAGGACTTTATACTCAGAAAGGAGTTGATTATGAGGAGATCTGATGCAGATGTTTTAAGATAATTAAGGGCAAAATCAATACATAAGTTTTTTTGCAGAACTAGACCATGATAGGCCCAGAGGGAGAGCCTGACAGGTCAGAGAGTAGTTAATAGTATGGAATGGTCTCCTTGGAAAGGTAGTTGAGCAGAAAGAGTATAATGTTTTAATTGGAATTAGATAGTACTGAGATGCATTGGAGGATGGAGAGTAAAGATATTGGCAGGACTTGGGTAGCTGCCATGTGGATGGGTGATAGTTATCTGGTGTTGTGTCGTTTAGGCATGATGTGCCGAATGGCCTCCTGTACAAAGTTCCTTGTTAAGCTTCCCTCTACAGCATCGGGGAATTCTTATTGCTTATTCGGGTTGTTTCTAAATTGATGCCCCAATTTTTAATGGAACCAAACAGTTCTCAATCCTTAGCAGTACTAAACTGCCATTTAGAAAAATGATTATTTTAATTTTTTTCTTTACTGCCCTCTCAACACTTCACATTTCCAAACATCAGTTTCTGAGCAGGATCTCAGAGCCAGCTGGACTTTCAGAATGAATTAGCATCAAACAATATGAATATAAAGTAGCAGGGTGACCTAATTTTGACCGTGACCTATTTTTAATGTCATGACCTAATTATATACATCTTAACATTTTTCACCATAACTATCTACAGTTGTCTGATTGGAATGAAATTGCACTCATTACATAGCCAAGAGCAACTGCATTGAAATGTAATTTAATCACATTCCTAAGGGTTGAAAGTCAGGTCTTACACCCCGGGGAGTATTAAACCAACATTAGGTCTTCTCCCTTATATTTTCTGCCAATGTCTGAGGACTTTTGAAATTAAATTTTGCATTCAATAATGGGAATAAAAAGTGTTTTTGCTTGACGAAAAAAATTGCTGTTGACTTAATTTTAGGTCATGACCCAATTGTAGCCATTTTAACATTTTTTCAACCATACTTCGATTAAAGATTTATTCAATCGGAAATATATTATTACCCTCATTAGATAACAAGAAAAGCCGCATTTAGCTTATTTACATCTCCCCTCTGGGTTAAAGGGAAGTTTTACACCCTAAAAATATTAAACCACCCTTTAGTTTTTTCCCCTTTTTTCTACCAATGTCTAAGGACTTTGGAATGAAATTTGCCTCAATAATGGAAACACAAAGTATGTAGGTTGCCTAAGTTTTTGTGACATTGATCTAATTTTAAGGTCCATGACCCAATAAAAGACGTTAAAACATTTTTTCACCAAAACTCGATGAAGTCTGTCTGAATCACAACGAAAATTGCCCCTCCCTAGATAGCCTAGAGCAAGGTGCATTTATGCTTAACCCTTAGATGCAGAGAGGGCGTCTGAAAAACCTGGCACAGGTTTTTGTTGTACTATAAGTATGCTATGATCATTTTTCTCTGCATGAGCCCTATATTTAAAAAAAATCATTCAGGTTCAAGGGAAAAGCTTAATCCATAAGACAAAATCGTCCTTTCCAGTTGGGCGGGGGGGGGGGGGTGTCTGCGACACTCCCCCTCCCCCTAGAATTGCATCCTAAGTTCTTCCCTAATTACGTCATCAGCACAAAAGTTCGTCCTGGTAAAGATGATAATAATATATATATTATATATATATATATATATATATATATATATATATATATATAATATATATATATATATATATTGTTAGGAAATGGCCTTACGGGAATACTAAATATAGAATAGCTCATTCCCCCATTAAATTCATGTATAATAGGTTGTGTGGTATAAGGGACGATATGTGTGTGTCGGGAGGGTAACAGACTGTTTTTGTGTTCGTGCTATGGTGGTGTGAACGAGAGATCGCTATGTATTCCTTCTCATTCCGAATAGCCCCTCCCAGTCGGTTGAGAGGTGGCCTAGAGCGAGGGTGTGCTGGACAGGAAGTGACGTGAAGGGGAGGAGCCTTTGGCCAGGGAGTGCCAGACAGACGTGTGTCGAAGGAGCTCGCGTGTCGAGGCGAGAGAGAAGAAAAAGGCATGTGAATCGGCCGGGAGAGAAAGCGGAACCTGCACATCGATTCACCTCAAACCGAAGGAGAAAGAAAAGGGACGAAAGAGTGCGTGTGTGAGGACGGCCGGGTTCTCGAGGAAACGAGCGAACGAAAGAGGCACCGTGTTGGGTCTGCGGAGAGACGCTGAACCGACCTGCACGTCGGTGATTCGAGCGAGAGAGAACTGAGGGGACGAAGCGGGAGTCGGGCTTCGAGGCGGGAATGCCGGAGAGATACGCCGAGCGTCTGACCGGTCTTGCTCACCTCACGGCTCGACACGTTGTGATCCGCCTTTGAACTCGACTCGACTGGGACCTTGTAGGAGAACAGGCCAGGCCGGGATTCGTGTGCTGAACCCTGGAGAGAGATGGCGATCTCGCATCGTCGACGTGGCGCGGAGCGGAGCGGCTGAGGAGAACCGCGCACGCGGTGACTTGGGCGGAGCTGGAGCGTGCGCGCCATTTCTTGCTGGCGGCACGTTCGAGCGGGAGTTCGAACCCGTGGAACCCGCTGGTTTTTATGAGCGAACCTTCGTGCTTTGGGACACGTCCTCCGTCCATGACCATCACCAAGTACTCTGTCTTGTCCTGCATGCATGTTTGTTGCACGTGTTGTATAAGGCATATTTCGTAGTAATCCCCTTCGAACTTAGCCGTGGTTCTCTAGTTAAGAACGGGTTGATGTTAATAAACCACTGTCGTGTTATTGCTTGTGTTGTGATCCTGATGTCCCAATAAATTGGTTATCTGATGAACGTTGCCGCTATGGATTAATGTGGTCGCGTCGAGAGACGATCGTTCGATTGGCATACAAGACCAAAATGGTTACAGACTGGTAACTCCGCTCGGTCACTGACAAGCCAGTCTGTAATAGGTTCTATCTCCCCAACTGTGAGGGTACAAGGATTACGTTGGTATCCGATTTAAAGACGCGACCCGAGGCCGTGCCGAGCACGCCGGCGGTTATCTTGACTCCCGGAGACGGTGGTGCGAGGGTGGCACCAGGACCGGTCAGATTCCCCCACTCCCGGTCCGCAACAACTGGTTGTCAGGAGTGGGATGACGACTCTCCGCTTCCACCTCCGTAAATTGCAGACACCGATTGTGTTAACCATTTGGTAGTGATTTATGCTTGAACGGATCGGAGGAAAATTGCAAATTATAAAGAAAATGGAGTCGCAAAATGGCGGCTTGTGGCTCCATCTCGGCGCGACACGGAGCGGATTGGGCTAATTATAGCACAACGACACAAGGCCTGAAGAAATGCTCCCGCCCACCGATTCAGACCACGTGGTCACGGCAATGCGCCATGGCAGGCGTGGCAGGATGAACTACGCGAACATTGGCAAGCTTCAGGCACAATTGGGGGATGTCTTGGAAAAGGTGAAAGCGTTATGAAGACTATATCGAGGAGGTGCAAAGTGGAGTGGATGAGTCACAACGGCACGCAGACGAGCTTCAGCAAAATTACGTGTACGGGGGACACAGCGATTGCGATTTACTGGAACGAATTCGGTGGCAAAAAACATAACTTAGCCAACAGAGTCGACAAACTATGTGGAAAAAAGAATTTTGGTAGTGTTTATACCGTCAGTTGGAATATTGAAGAGCAAACTGATGAAAGAAAGAGGAAGAGCAAATTAGTCATTCCCAGGATAGAGAGAATTAGAAGGAGAATGGAAAACGAAGCTGGAAACGGAAAAAACGAGCACGATGTGGAATGAAATACTAGCGAGAGGGTAGAAGAAGGCATTCGGAAAAGAGAAAGCCTTGAACAGAAGATTAAAAAAGGAGAGGAACATGAGCAAGGAAGGAAGAATGGTTGGAAAAGTCAAAACAGTTCGAAGAACTACAGGAAGAAATGACGGAGGAAAGGAGAAAGGAAAACAAAGCTAGAAAAGGAAAACGTAAACAAGATGGGAATTGGAACTACTGAAGCGAGAGGTAAGGGCAGGCAGTTTAAAAGAGAAACCCTGGAAGGGAGATAAGAATGGGAAAGGAATGGCAGAAAAAACTAAAGGAATACAGTGAAGAAAAGGGACGAATTGAGGATGAAGCATTGGAAAGGGAGGCGGAGATGAGCAAGAGAATGGGTGAAATGAGTGAGGAAGCATGCAAAGTGAGAGAGGAATTATGGAAAAAAGCTTCTGAGTTACAAGGAACATCAAGGACAAAGAGACGGGGATTACAAGACGACTTGAGGATTTGAGAGAGGAAAGAGCGGAGAACGGAGAATGAAACGTTAAGGACCACACTGCAGCAAATCAAACAGTTGAAGCCAAAGCAAGTTGGAGTGTGCGGAGATGAGAAAGGAATTAGAAAAAGAAGCTTTGAGTACAGAAATACAAAACAAAGAGACTGGAATTACAAAACGAGATGAGAATGTTGGAGGAAGAAGAACGACAGCAGAGAATAACGTTAAGAAAACACACTGTACAGATCGAACAGCCAGGGTTTCTCTTTTAAACTGGCCTGCCCTTACCTCTCGCTTCAGTAGTTCCAATTCCCCATCTTGTTTACGTTTTTCCTTTTCTAGCTTTGTTTTCCTTTCTCCTTCCTCCGTCATTTCTTCCTGTAGTTCTTCGAACTGTTTTGACTTTTCCAACCATTTCCTCTCCTTTTTTAATCTTCTGTTCAAGGCTTTCTCTTTTTACCGAATGCCTTCTTCTACCCTCTCGTGCTCCCGTTTTTCCGTTTCCAGCTTCGTTTTCCATTCTCCTTCTAAGTTCTCTCTATCCTGGGAATGACTAATTTGCTCTTCCTCTATTCTTTCATTCAGTTTGCTCTTCACATATTCCAACTGACGGGTATAAAACATTGGGGGATTGTTCTTGGAAACAGGTTGAAAGCGTTATGAAGACTATATCGAGGAGTGCAAGATGGACAATGGAGAGTCACAAACGGCACGCAGCACGAACTTCACAAATTTACGTGTACCGGGGGACACAGCGACCTACTTGCAGACATTTAACCTGGAAACGAACTCCCCGGCGGCAAACAAACCTAACTTAGCCAACAATGTCGGACCAAACTGACGTGGACAACAGGCATATTTTCGCGTACCGTGTTTTCATGACCCGTCACGTTGGAATATTGCAGAAGCGACAATACCTGATGAAAGAATAGGAGTGAAAGAGCCAACGACTATAGTACTATTCCCCAGGCGATAGAAGAGACACTATAGAAGCAGAGAATGGTAAACGAAGCTGGAAACGGCAAAAAACAGAGCACGATTGTGGAATTGAACATACGAGCATCGGAGGTAGTAAGCGAGGCATTCGGAAAGCAGAAAGCCTCGAACAGAAGTTAGAAAGACGCAGCACTGGGCAAGCAATGGAGGAAGAAGGATGTTGGTTAACAAAGTCAAAAACAAGTTCGAAAGACACTAACATATGCGGAGAAGACGGAAGAGACGAAAGAAAACCAAGCTAGGAAAAGGAAAAACGTAAACAAGATGCGGAATTGGACTACTGAAGCGAGAGGTAAGGTGCAGGCAGTTTAAAAGAGAAACCCTGGAAAGGGGAGATAAGAATGGGAAAGGAATGGCAGAAAAACTAAAGGAATACAGTAAGAAAAGGGACCGAATTGAGGATGGAAGCATTGGAAAGGGAGGCGGAGATGAGCAAGAGAAATGGGTGAATGAGTGAGGAAGCTGCAAAGTGAGGAGAGGAATTATGGAAAAAAGCTTCTGAGTTACCAGGAACATCAGAGACAAAGAGACGCGGATTACAAGACGCTCTGAGATCTTGAGGAGAGAAAGAGGCGCTGAAACGAACGGCAATTGAAACGTTTAAGGGACCACACTGCAGCAAATCAAACAGTTGGAAGCCAAAGCAAGTTGGAGTGTGCGGAGATGAGAAAGGAATTAGAAAAGAAGCTTCTGAGTTACAGAAATACCAAAACACAAGAGACGGAATTACAAACGAGTTGAGAATGTTGGAGGAGAGAAGAACAGCAGAAGAGAATGAAAGTTAAGAAACCACACTGTACAGATCGAACAGCTAGAAGCCAAAGCAGACTAAAGAATGAGATGCAAGAAAGAGTACTGAAAGAACAAGGAATAAAGCAGGGAAGGAAATCAGCCAACTGAAGGAAACAACGAGATTACAGAATGAGGAACAAGAGAACAGTGGAATAAAAACAAAAAGAGTATGAATTGGAGGTTGCACAATGAAAGAAAAAGCAAGGATGGAGTACGAGGAGATAGTGAAGAACAAGGAATGAAGCAGGAGAAAGGGAAATCAGCCAAATTGAAGGATCGATGCGTTGGAAGAAGGAAGAAACATGAGAGACAGTGGAAGAGAAACAAAAGAACAGAATTCGAAAACAGAAACACGAGATCCAACAAAATGAAGCGCAAATTATATGACATTTGAACGAAGAAGAATCTGAGAGCGAAGGAGGGAAAACGAAACAACAAGAATACAGGAAGTGAAGCAGGAAAAGGGAGCTATCAACTCAAAATTGACGGCGAGCTTTGAGATTGGGGATGAATAGCACTACATGAGAGGACAGTTGGCGATAGAAATACAAAGAACAACGATAATGAACAGCGCAACGGTAGCAGACCCCAATTGAAGGAACACGTGCGAACGAGATTGGAAAGGAGAGAGAGGAGGACATGGGAATACAGAAAACAAAAAGCAACCCAAGGTAATGAAACAAAAAAGAAGCGACCCAAGAACAACCTGTAGGCATGGCAACCAAGTTGCAGTACACGGATCGATATAATGACCAAGAACCGACTGAATTGCAAACGGGAAGGAGCTCGGCAACTTGAAGGCAAACTATGAGCAGTGGAGGACCATGACGGAACCAAGAGAGACAGTGGAGCGAGATCAACAAAAAGCTAGTGGACAGACTATCAACTAAAGGACGAAAAGCCAATGATTGAAGTACCGCGCGGATCGTGAAAGAAAGGCACGAAAGGAGTGCTGTTGTGTGGGAACGCCGAGGTTCCTCGAAGGCCCGTGCTGGAGTCGATCGAGGCGCCACTCTGCATCCGAAGAAGACATCCGGCAACGTCGTTGGGTCGCTCCGGAGAGACGCTGAACGGAACCTGCAACGTCGTGATTCGCGAAGAGAGGAACTCGAGGGAACGATAGCGGGCAGTCGGCTCGAGTGCTGGGAAGGCCGGGAGGATACGCCGGAGCGGCCTGCCAGGTCCTTCGCATCACCTCACGGCTCGACACGTTGTGATCCGGCCTTTGGAACTCTGGACCTCGACTGGGGCCTTGTATGGAGAACAGGCCAGTGCGGGGATTCCGTCCCTGTGCTGAACCCTGGAGAGAGATCGGGCGACTTCTCCGCCTCGGCGTGCTCGGAGCCGAACGCGCTGAGGAGAACCGTCGGCACGCGGTGCGACAATTGGGACGGGAGTCTGGAGCTGCGCGCCATTCCGCTTGCCGCGGCACGTTCGAGCGGGAGTTTGAACCGTGAACCACCGCTGTTCACTGAGCGACTTGTGCTTTTTGGGACCGTCCTCTCGTCCATGAGCCCATCACCAAGGTACTCTGTTCTTGTCCTGCACTGCATGTTTGTCTTGCACGTGTATCGTATTAAGGCCCATAATTTCGTAGTAATCCCCTCGAACTCTTTTAGAGTGGTTCTCTAGTTGAAGAACGGTGTTGATTGTTAAATAAACCACTGTGATGTTTTATGCTTTGTCTTTGTCTTGAATCCGCTGATTTCGTCGCCCACTACGAATTAAACGAACTTTCTCTTTGGCGGGTTTTTTTTTAATCTGTTTGCTGTCGATTGTAAAAAAGCGGTCCTGCGCCTACTGGATTTAATGCGTTGTCCGCGATCCGAGGAGAACGGATCCGGTCGCTCGATGGCATATAAAAACAAATGGCTTACAGACTGGTAGGACTACGCTCGGCTCACTGACACAAGCCAGTCTGCTAGACTCAGGGGCTTCACTATCTCCCCAACTGCGTAAGGTTACAGCGAGTTACTCGTTCGGCGTCGCGCACTTCAGACTACCCCGTGACCCGACAGCGCCTGTTGCGAGGCGGCGGCCCGTCATCAGACTCCCGGAGACGGTGTGGGTGGCGTAGGGTAGGCACGGGATACCGGGTTCAGATCCCGCACCCGGTATCCCGCAACAACCAATATTAACACACTGAAAGTTGTCTTAGGTGTTTTTGGACCTTCGTTAAGACGTATTACACTTGCCAATGACAGGCTGTTTCAGGCTTAATATCTCGATTGGCGATTAACTGATATATATATATATATATCTGTATCATATCATCGGTCAACCAATTGTTGGTGAAAAACGGAGAAAGGTTATAAAGTCAGGTGTTAAAATACATAATTTCTATAAAAAACTCTTTATTCATTCTGCCACTTTAGTCTATTTAAGCAGCGAAGTAAGTTTTTTTTTCATAAAACGTGTGTGTGTGTCTGGTGGTGTGTGTGTGTATGTTACGGTGTGGATGTGTGCTGTGTGATAATTAAAGTTCAAAGCTTCAAAATAGTTGTAAAAGCACCTGTATTGAAAATTAAGTTTGTAGATTGCAACCCATTCTGCACAGAAAATCACTTCGTTTCCTTCCATAAGATTCAGTCATTGATTTTTTCTAATTTTTATACATTCACCTTTACACAAATTATATCTGATCCTCCTTGAACAGTATCTGGCATGCCTTCGTACCCACCTCACAAGGGAGGAGGGCAAGGACAAGATGAGGAGGAGAGAGGGAAGGAGAGTAGAGGAGAGGGAAGGGGAGAGGGGCGGGCGGAAAGGGCGAATACGGAAGAGAGAGAGGAGTGAGGGAGAGGAGAAAGGAGAGCGAGCCGCCGACGCAGAGACTAGGCACGAGACGAGAGAGAACTTCCTGTATTATCTGCTAACAGTGTCGCGCCTTTGTGCAATTATAAGTATCGCTTCACCTTCAGGTTTTGCTCCCAGGCTGAAAAATCAGCCTGTACATTATTTATCGGCTGTCGAATGGCGTATCTGTGATGGCAGGAAAAACCGTCATAAAGGGTTCTACACAACACTGACACGCAATTACGGGTTCTTACCTCCTTGACTTCTCATTTGAATTCTCTCTCTCTTCTCCTCTCGAGGCAAATGCGTTGAGATTCATAAATCAGTTTTATTATTATTAACTCCTACATTTCACTGTCTGTTGCCTGATCTCATGTTTATTAAAGCCTCAGAACACAGGCTTTGTACCCCAATGATTCCTATCTGGTATGCTAAATCCTTCTTGCCCATAGACATTATTAAAGACCTATCTACATCCTGATATCCCAACACTTGCGTGAGTTCTTCTCAGGGATCATAATGCGCCTCTTCTTTCTTTATTCATATTCATTGTTCTATTAGATGTCATGTGAAATGAGGCTCGTGTATCCACAAAACGAGGGCACTGCAATCAAAACTCGTGCAGAGGTACGAGAGCACTTTTAAAGTGCAGCCCTGCAGACGATGCCAGCCATAGAACCCTTTCTCACGCATTCAGCTCGCCTTGTTACTGATGGAATGGACGACTGTGGACGACCCAGCGGCCTGAGGAATTCTTTGCAGATAGGAGGTATAGGAGTGGTCCATTTTGGGGGAGAGTTTTACAATGAGGCAATTTAGCATCGACAAGAGTTACCAGCAAATATATAAAAGGCTGGCTTAAAGTCTCTCCAATACATTTGACACTATGGTATACACACGCTTGCTTTGAAATTCATGAGAAATTAATCGGAGGGTGGATCCTACGAGGGTAGTTGAAAAATGTTTCTGAGCTCACCATGAAGTAATGAATTGAATGGTCCTGTGCCAGCAAAACTAAGTACATATGGGAGTCTGTTTTTGATCACAAAAACGATGCACATTAGGGAAGAGTTTGGAAGATATAACAAACAAATAATAAAAAATATTTAATGTCATAGTCCCCATTGTTTTTAAGTATATTGCCGGATGGAGTTATAGGTCTAGCCAATATTATGTCCAAACTTAAAATGACCACCAGTCTACCAGTTCGCCCATCTTGTCAGAGCACAAATTAGGGAGGGAATACATGATACACCATTTGTACTTGCGCTATGTTGGACACAAAAAATCGGACCATGCATTCTGGAAATGGTGGGGTCACATTTAAATACAAAATGGCAACAGTCGGCCATCTTTGGATCATGATCACGAAACAAACAGATGTGCCATATGCAAGCCATCATTCATTATTGGGTTCCAAGTTTTGAAACATCCGGGTAATGACTTGCCGATTAAATGTGAGGACGTGTTCACATCAGGTTTTTTTACAAATAAAAGGGCCGCAAGTCGGCCATATGGATCTGAATCTGATCTCAAAAACAACATTGACATGGCAGATGTAAACAACGATTCATTCTGATTGTGCCAAGTTTGAACAACATCGGTAAATGCCTTGCCCGAGAAATGGTTGAGGACGTGTTCACATTGGGTATTTTTCCAACGAAATGGCCGACCAGTCTACAGGTCGACCTTCTTTGATCAGATTCACAAATATAAGGTTAGCGCAAGTTGCTATGAGCCATCTGATGCCTATCTGCTGCTTCGCGCCAAAGTTTCTTAACACACAATCGCTACTCAGCGCATTCAGCTAGCAGAAGATGCATTACCCGGTTAACCGTAAGTTCGACAAATAGTTTCGTTCAGCTCAGCCATACTCTAGATGCTTCTCACATAAAGTAACCAATAAACTGCATCTTGTGCTTATGCTCTGTAACCAACATTCTTTATCTGTTGTCCTCGTTTTGACACATCTCGGTGTACACTGATGTCCAAGCTGGCATTTGACACGACCGTCGTTTCAACATTCGCCGGTTTCCTTTAACACAATCTAAAACTTTCTTGCCGCTCTACTTGCGCCAATTAGCCTTTGACTCTGCATGTGATAAACAAATGGCACTGTTGTATATGCTACACCATATTCCTGTTTTCGGTCTAACCTCTGTTGCCAACTTTCTCGAATGCACCATCCGGTCCCATACCATGTCCGAGATATGGCTGCCGGCGAACCATCCCGGATGTTATCACCCACCTCCATGTTGACTACAGATCAACGAACATCGGCAGACCCACGACTCCATCCAGAGCCTCCATCTTCAGGACTAAGTACCCACACGGGCTAAATTTACTATCAATGCTTCACACATAATCTCCTGAATAAAAAGCACATATGGGCCCCCCATGACTCGGCAAGGTGGCAGCCTAAAAAAAGTAACTAGTGCGAGCCGCTGACCATATCTAATGTATGTTATTATCTTCATATATAATTAACTCCATGCCTCCTTTGACGCCAACAAGCTTTGCAGCAAAGCAACCATGCAAAGCCTACACCTATCCGGTAAGCACCTCTCCCCTCGTTTCACCCCCTTACCTGGCAATTCCCGCCTCTTCCCACGCACTCCGACATCATCTCTTCACACACCGTTGACCACATCACTCCACTGTGTACTCTGAATCTCTAATCACATCCACCTCAGCGTTGAGACCACAGTCTTTCCATCATTCATGCAGCGCAGCGTCTCAGTTAGCAAACGCCCCCAAACCACCCAGGCATCCCACAGCATTCGTACCATGTGCCTTCTCCAATAGTCAGGTCAATCCACTTACACAATAATACCATTTCATCTCTCGCCCTTCGCCCTCTCCCCCTCGCTCGTTCTGAGCATGCCGTAATCTGTCGACCTCCAAAAGGTTCGACCACGGTGCCCCTGCACGCATTATCTTTAAGGTTCACACTGCAGGTCTGACAGAAACCGAGCCTGCTCCTATCCCTCTCAGGAGCGACTCCCTCTTGAGCAATATCTGCCTATCGGACGAGCATCCCCACCGCATGTAGACCACTCGTTTCCTTCACAGAAGTAACAATCGAAAAATTATGTCGTTTCTTCTGAGTAACGCTCATCCATCCAATCCACGCTCAATAACTGCTCTCACGCTTGATTATCTAGAAAGCACTCATCGGTGCTTCATTGCAGCAGGCTACCTACCTACATCATCGGTCTCCTAAACTTCGAATGAATTTGACCCCCTCGTATTGACTCTAGGCACGTTTACTAACCATCGAAGGTCTCATAAAGGCCAACCATCGACCCATCACAGAAACTTACTACTCCCAGCTGCAATCGCCCATGTCCCCCATTGAACGTAATATTCCCATGACGTTTGAAGACGTACTCGTACTCAAAATTACTCCAACATATAAGTCGGTTCTTTTCCGTCGACTCCCCTGCTTTCCCCTCTGCGGACAAAGTGACCTTTTGACCCTTCTTTGACCATTTGACCTTCAAATTTTATGCGCTTAAAATGGGCACGCTCTATACGGGCCTCCTGATGCGCCGAAGTTACAAAAATTTCCCAATCGCAGCTAACTGTTGCTCTGCTGCAGAGTGTTCTATACGTCTGAGCTTACAACAGACAAAAAATACAACAAAACAACACAAAAAAAAACACCATGAAGGTACGAAGCGCCACATCGCCGACCAATAAATTGACAAATCGCTGGGCCAGCGCCAGGCGACATGAAACTATCTTCCATGACCGTTCTGAAGCACGGACTTCGAATCTCCACCTCGCAAATTACTCAAACCACACCACCCCCTAGTCTAGGGGTTTTTGTCGATTCCCTGATTGCCGACAGTGACCTTGACTTTGACCTTGACCTTCAAAATCTTTGATGGCCTGAAAGGGACCTTCAAGGCCTCTGATATGCGAAGTTACAAAATTTCCAATGAAACTGGTCTGCAGAATTTTTTTTTTCTCGTGAGTTACAGGAACAAACAAAAAAAGAAAAAACAACCTAATACCAAAACGATCTAGCAGACCTGCCTACATATCTTCGCAAAAACTTCGTTTTATTTGGCAACTCCGATAATTAACCAGACACAATCACATTCTCCTTATCTAGTAATTGGAAGGAATACCCAATCAGTTCTCACTATCCATCCAGAAAAGGCGAATCACCCTTTTACTGTTTTGTTGTCCTTTGCTGTTCTGCTCATTACGAAATGGACTATTCCTGTAAGCTCTGCATTGCAACGTTGTTCACATACTCAAGACAATCAATCTTGCGCCTTAGGTGAGGCCGGTAGGCCGCTACCTCTTCTTGTCTCTTTGTGCTTACCTACTTCTCATCTTGATAGTTGAGAGTTGATTGGTGATTCTTCAATTACGAGCGTCGTCGTGAGTATCAGGTTGAATGGGATTGGAGTCTTGGAATCATGTATTGTGTGTATATTATATTATATATACTAGTTTCTATATATATGTACTAATCATTATATCATTCTTCGCTTGCCCTCTATTAGTTCCTACTTACATAACCCCTTACATATTTTCCATATATATATCTTCTACTACTTATATGCTATAACTCACTATTGCCTTATACCACCTATACATTACTATAATATTTTGACTATATAGAATTTCTACACTAATATGCCCTTAGTATATATGTCTATACATTATCCACTATTATCATATACTTATATGTATATATTACACATACTATACACATCTTCTCTTCTTATTACTCAATTACTAAGATTATATGCAATATACTCTATTTACACTACTTATACTACTTGTACCCGTAATATTACTGCTATTACTACAGTATCTACAGCTCGTCCTGCTTATACACCTTATTCGAACGTTCATCGTTACATTATATACATTATCTTTTTCTACTATACTAGGCCAATTTTTGCCATACTTCACTACCTACCCTATCTGCTACTATGTATGGTCTCATATACCTATTTACACCTATACCATCATATCACATATTATCCATTACCTATAATCATATTACTCATATCCACTCCACTGCGGACCATTACCTCTGTGCAGATGTTGTGCTGCCTAAGCGTCTCCTGGCGTATTGCCAGCAATCCTGGGAACGCGGTCGCCCGTCCGCACACAGCCCCCTGAGATACCGAAAAGCTGGCACTCATTTTGCGACCTCGGAATGGCATGACAGGTCGAGCTTAAAACCCCACCTGGTATTAATTCAAAGAGTTGAGCGGGATTGAAACCACACAGACCCCTTCCACGCGGCCACATCATCAACTACTCATCTTCCTCTATATCTTACTACTGATACCTCACTCTCTACTCCCATCCCTACCGTACTATTACACTATAATATATATATACTATACGCCACATATATATATACACACACACAACATATAATATATAGTTATACACAATAATATTTACAAACTAAAAGTGTGTCTGTGAGCCTCGCTGCTCCGCCTTCCTCCTTCTCATCAAGCTTCCCCAAAACCATGAACACCTCATTGACGCCCTTGAAACCTCTGACACGCCGGCAATACCAACTTAAAACCCCCCCACGAGAGTGCGACTGACTGTGATAAATCTTGCGCTATTGGTGATAATCTAACCATATCCCTTTTTAAGATACAATTAAGGACGTCATTTAACTTTACCTTCATCCTTCATCCGACGTGCATTCTCTCGACCACCTCATTACTGAACGTCGCTTAGGTGTATCCTCCTCGGGCTTACCCACCTCACTGGGCTCTGAACCGCCAATGTTCTTCCTACTTGGCCCGCTGTCTAACCATACCTGTCTTAGAAGAACCGGCTCACCAAATTTCTTTATCGATAGTGTTTTTTCAACTTTCTCTACTTCCTATCAAATGCTGATTTCATCGCAACCTATGCGCGATATGACGACTCACTCGTCCGTGGGTCTAAACATTCTACTCAAGTTGTGGCTTATTAACCACTGCCCGTAGACGCTAGCGTTGTGGGCTTCTGATTCATTTTACTGCACATCTGTTATACACTGTCCTCTTTGGAATGTCAGTTAACTTAATCAAATCATAGCTCACAAAATTTAACGCTTCCAGAATTGAGACTTGCGCACTCAGACCATGTGATTGCCTCCGAATCCTGTAAATACAGTGTTCATTGGTTCCAATTTCAGATTGCTGCTGTAGTACTAGCGCGCTTGTTCGACGCGGATCTGTGTCAGTGGATCACTCTATAATGCTGTGACAAACTCTGCCCGGGTCTAATCTGTCTTGCTCGAGACGTCAGCAACTCCTCATTGGTAACGTGCTTGCTTTGAGTAGCTTGTACACCACATTTCTTAAGCCCTCGACGCGCGAGCTCACGACACTTGATCCCGGTTGCTCTAGTTCGTACCGATCGAGATTGTACAAGTCGTTGCAGGTTACTTACAAGGTGGATGGATCCATCGGTACTGTGCTATCACTGCACAACAGTGTATGTGGTACACGTGGGTAGATTTTGTTTCTGCTAGGGACTCTATCCAGCTATCGTGTGTCGGCCATCCATGCTTGCTGTTAATGCGTCTCGCTCCAGTTCATGGGTCGTCAAAGTTTGATCCCGTTGTTCTTTATTGTAGGTGTTTATCAGGTTTCCTTTTCTGCTATTCTGACATGTTTAAACGCATTTGTGTGTGTCGGTTGTGTTGCTACAAAGGTATATGTATTCTCTTTGTGAGTTCAAAGCCTCAACCGAGTTCATTATATTCATGAGGATGGTAACCCCGATTCCTGAAGCCATTTCGCTGTATTTGTAACATGTTTTCAAAGTTACCAGCTATGTTTGTTTCCACCCGTCACACGCAGAATGTTTATAAAGACTAGTAGATTACCCGTCCCCATGGTCACGCTAGTGGCCCAGCATCGCCTCCACATCATATCGACACTCGCTAGGTGGTCTGTTCTTTGATAGGCACGTATAGCCAACTGGACCAATGCATGTTCGGTCTTGTACTTGGCGATGCATAGCTCTAACTACTCGGCCCGCCTCAGGTCCCCTCACTTCGCTTAATCTCCCCTAAGGTCTTCTTGCTCTATCTCGCTCATGATAGCGGAGCGATAAACAAAGCTGCTGTTTGATCCAGACGTCATGTAACATTAATGTACAATACGCCTGACGTTCTGGTGAGGACATTGATATGCATAGTCGTAGGACGGACCGATAACAACACTTAGCTCCAATTATCTTTCATAGATTATATCAGCTTTGTGCACCCATTTCCCTGAATGCTACTTCAATAAATGCAACATTGTTTGTCTTCAGCTGTAAGCTTACTTCAGCTTTCTTCAATACAGTACGTGCTGTGTCTTGGTAATCACTCTGCTCCAACCGGTGACCCTTTCTCAAAAAATTGCTGAGTATCCACGCAAGGCAAGTTCGATGTTATGGTGCTGTGTTTTGCATGTATAATTGTTAATCGAACATATTTGTCATCTGCGGCTTACTCTCCGATCCCCATCCCTCTCTACTTTATTGCCCAACCTTCCATCTTCCCCCTCGCCCAACTACCAGCTGCTTCTCCCACTCTCTCGGTCCACAGCTCCTCTCCGCCACTCGCCTCCCCCCCCTCACACTTCTCCTCTCCTGCATCTTCTCCCCTGTTCATCTTCTGGATTAACTATCGGCTTATGGTCGGTATATGATCTCGCTGCCTCTGCGCCTCCAGGTGTCATGTCTCACCATGGACATACCGTTACTGGCGATCACCGAGTGTGGGTGCTGGGTCTGTCTCCAGGACGTGTATGCCGATGGATCGGGAATTTGACTCTTCGAAGCATGCGTGCTTGCTAACTGGAATGCGAAGTCGCTGTGTGTTGCTAGTATGTCCGTGTCCGGGTTGGGGTTTCTCGTCTGCCTGAGTGGGAGTTGGTCTCCAGACGTGTCCGAGCGTAAACTGTGTTTGTCTTCCTGGATATGCTTATCTCCAGACATCCTCTCTGCTCTTA